>OX381613.1:10010000-11260000 GCA_947459985.1 Diloba caeruleocephala | reverse complement strand
GAGAAACTCCCTAATGAGTACAAAATATAAATCCAGAACCGTCGTTGTGGCCATCTATGCTCCCCTATAGATATGCCATGCCTGTGTCCAGCAGTGGATGTTATTCAGCTGAAATTATCTACTGGCGCAAACTTTGTACTAAAATTGTGAGGTGGTTTCTAATATTCTAATCGCTTCATACCGGAATTGATCTAGAACAGATATTTGTTCCAAGTTTAGGTATTTATACACGTGTGATTTCATGTGTTATGTCTGGAAACGCGATACAGGGAATCTTTATAGAGAATTGTTTTTAGGTTTCGTACCAGTAATAAACGGTTAAAGAACCTTAATAGTGGCTGTCTGTCTGTCACAGTGAATTATGTCGGAAACAGCTGAAGATATCCATTTTTTTATTTGACATAGTACCAGAACATATGTGTCCTTCACATACGATATGTCTAGATGAAGTTTGGAAAATATTTTAAATTCGACTTGGAGAGCCCAAATAATACTTGAAAGTGAAGTCTTATAACAACTTTATTTGCATATTCGTCAGTTAGTTTACTGCTTAAGATTTAAACTGTATTAAAAAAATACCATTGCCTCACTCAAAAGTTATCACATCGTATTTTTTATACTTGCAGAGTATTATACCAACAATAAATATAAAAATGTCTGGATGAACATACATGATGATACAGTGTTTTGAGAAATCGTTAAAAACCTTTACCAAATGAGTCATACGGTTGAAAAATGAACTTTGTGTGCTAACAAATTACATAATAGAGTAAGATTAATTTGTACTTCTTCTTCTCTTAGATTATGGCTTCTGTAGAGTATCTTCCACAATTTTGCCAATGTCGAGTATTACATACATTATATACGTCGTACCGTGTTTAGATTAATAAATCATTACATATTCATAAAATATTCATTAAAAAAAAATAACGATTAATTTGTATCATCACTGTCATGTCAAAAAGTTGTAGGTATATCAAAATGTTGTTTATTCATTTTTGGCTGTTGTCATGATTGGAATGAGAGCTTTCTTCGGCTAAAATTAAAAGTAAAACTACTCAATTAAAATATTTTGATAACTGTGCAAGTTCTCTTTATATTAAATAAGTTTTTGTCTCCTGAAAATGACATGACATTATACATACTACTTTATTTGAACGTGACGTTTTGTTTTTTATAAAGCTATTTTCTATTTTATCTGTACACAGCACCATTTGGTACGTGCGTGACAGAATATTTTGTGTACCTATCCGTTTACATAGTTTTGTGCTATAGAAAGAAACGTAAAAACAATGCATTGTCTCGCGACATTGTCCCAAGTTTCGTTAGTTACGATGGTGTCTTAATATTATAGGTACACAAGGTTACATATCAAGCTATACTTTTTCAGTATAAGCTGACCTCGCATTGTATAGGCTTTCCTTGGGAGTAGAAATGAGCTTAAACTAGATATGTATAGCTTGATGTGTAGCCGTGTGTGTTTAATTAAATTAAGTTATTCCACTGATTAGTGTTATAAAGTATACTGTTAAGTCTAAGTCAGACTGCCAGTTGTCCTTATCTTCTTTGGAAAATAAAAGAATAATAAATAATAAAAACTGTGCTTGTTTTATATTATTCGAAATGTAGGAAAGATTAACAAATCAGTCGAAGGACGTCCACTGCTGAACAAAGGCATCCTCCATAGATTTCCAAAATGACCGGTTACATGCCAAGCGCATCCTTTTACTCCCAGCGATGCCACACTGCGTTTTCTGATGCACGGTCTCCACTAGAGAACCTTTTTGCTCCAAAAGCCATCAGTTCTGCGAGCACTGTGCCCTGCCAATTGCCATTTCAGCTTACTATTCCTTTCAGCTATGTCGGAAACTTTAGTTCTTCTACGAATCTCTTCATTCCTGATTCGATCTCGTAAATACCAAGCATAAAACTCTCTAAAGCTTGCTGACCTTGAGCTTTCTTATGAGGCCCATAGTGAATGACCACGCGTCTGTACTATACGTCATCGCTGGTAACACACGCTGGTTAAAGACTGTCGTCTAGAGGCACTGCGGTATTGTTGACGAATAGCGTTGCGAAGTTTCCAGAAAAAAGGGTGTAATATTAATAATATTTAAAAAAGGAAAACCTAAAAAAAAGAAGTCTATGGTCTCAAAATAATATGGTAAATCTTTCAATATTGTGCGTGCAAACTTATGTTTGCATATTCTAGTTCTAGTTCTCCCATACATTCCGTATGGGAGAACACGTTTTTCAACTAAGATGTTAAGTTTGTTCTTGGGATATGTTATTGGTAACCGAATCCAATAATAGACAATAAGTATATTTAGCAATTTCCCTCTACAGGCTGGTACCATACATACTTTTTTTGCGACATACAAATTTGGGTCATATTAAAAAAAAGTGTTGGATAACACAGTCATCGTACGGAACCCTCTCTACGAGAGTTCAACTCGCACTCGTTCTTAATACGCAGCCTAGTTATCAACAAGGAATACTTAACAACAGACTTTTTGCATTTTTTTGCGTTAACAACAGAGATTTCCTATCATTATCACATCGGAAACGGTCACAGCTGATGACTGCTCTTCATATAGCAAGTACGTCGAATATTTCATATCGTGCCCTAATATAAGTACAATGACGTCACGAGCGGCCATTTTCGTCCGCTATATTTTTAACGGTTCAGATCTGGGTCCATGAGACTGCGCGCTATGCTCGTCTCTTGATTAATTGCCGTCGACGTCTTCGTCCCCCAGCTGATTGATTACATTGTAATCTTGTTTGTGACTTGACTGATGGCAGAAATTGTATCAGTCTTGTTTTTCATAATTCCCGGTTTTGATAATTAGTGGTCGTAGTTTTTAAGGATCGTTTGGGTGACAGTCTCTGACAGTTTGAATTTATTGCTTGACTGGTCTCACGAAGATTTGTATTGCTGTCAAAACAAAAGTAAAAAGAAAACTGCAGAGGTAAATATTTTGGTACAAATAGCTATCAAAGCAAAGAGGTTGCTGTACCCATTGCAATATTTTATGGGGGCTTACCTATGCTTTTGGAAAAAACCTTACTGGAGGATAATGCCAAACTCGGGACCAGCAAAATAGTGATTGCATGATTCCTTTATCATCTATTTTAACATTTAATTTTGTAGTGGTAGGTAACGGAATTATTCCCCTCCGCCAAAGGGGATGATGCTTTACCCGTGGACCCTACAAAATATCTCTAAAGGCATAGCACTAATGGGCTATTCTAGTATGATTGTAGGTGAGTTCCTGGACCCTCCCTTCGGTACCGAAAATGACCGCTCCGGTGGTTTAGCCGGTAGAAGACTGATGCCCCTCCGGCCTTCCCCGGGGCGGAGGAAGTACCTGATGTACCAGCTGGTGAATTTTAAAGTAAAAATAAAAAGTAATAAAGTATAAAAGTAAAATGCTAATATACGTAAGGGCCCATTCCTAGTTCATATATGCGCATACAATACCAAGGAATTGTAGCCTACAAACGCGCATCAAACTCACACCTATTTTATATAAGTGAACATCTCGCTAAACTCCCATTCCCTACCACAAGCTATCATTTTGTATATTAATGGCAGCTTACAATTTTTAAATTACAACATATAAATTATAATAATTATAGAAAAATGTGTGAGCATCATCTAGTCATTAATATTATATACTTAGTACTTATATTGTTGTCTTTTGCCTGTCAGTATAATTGGTCTGTTTTTCGTCATGCTGGTGGTGGCGTTGTGTATCGGGTGGTTGGGTTCCCTACAATAACGGTGCGCTAAGTGATGCCAATGTATGCGTCATGCTCGTGAACGGGTGTCGTTTGTTGGAACTGGTCAACCTTTAACCGCCATGGCATATGAATTATTATGATTTCCCATCTTTATACATTAGCATACATTTTTTTCGTTATATATTTCACCATCATTTGTGTCAATCAATATTTTAATCTCAATTATTGTTAAAAGAGTATCCATGGAGCTTCTAGCCGGATCTTCTCCTTAGGATAGGTTTAAATCAGGTCTAGCACGGAAGAAATCGCAGGTACCAGCTAATTTAATATGATATTAATTTAGGTACTCTAAGGTATGGACACGCAGATTGAGGAATCTGCGTGGTCATATCGAGCACCCCCGGGAAGACGGTGTGGCGGCGCGTCACAGGCGTGTGTGTACAACGCACAACGTGGCTTTGGGGGGATCCTTTACAATCCTCTCTGTGATGTGCCTGGGGGAGTCGGCCTCTTTACAGTTACCTCCTCTCCGCTTAAAGGAGTGACCGCTTTACTGTCATCTCCTCTGACATATGTCTATAGGCGTGGCACATAGTGAAGATGACCGCTAAGTTAGTTTTAGGTGGTAAGAGTTCGGATATCACACCTCCATTCTCTGGGGTGGAGAAATTCTATAACGAATTTTCACAGCGGTGAAAATAAACAGGTAAGCAACTTAAAGCTTACATGACAAACCCGTAACGAAAAAGAAGGTATAACTCCACAATCTCTACGAGATCGAATCAGAAATGAGGAGATCCGTAGAAGAACTAAAGTTGTCGACATAGCTGAAAGGATTAGTAAACTGAAGTGGCAATGGGCAGGGCACATTGCTCGTAGAACTGATGGCCGTTGGGGCACAAAGGTTCTCGAATGGAGACCGCGCACCGGAAAACGCAGCGTGGGACGACCTCCAACGAGGTGGACAGACGATCTGGTGAAGGTCGCTGGGAGTCGTTGGATGAGAGCGGCATGTGACCGCTCGTTGTGGAAATCTAAGGGGGAGGCCTTTGTTCAGCAGTGGACGTCCTGTGGCTGATATGATGATGATGAACTCCACAATTCTGAACCCTTGTACAAATAAAAGTATAATTTTACCTGACACGTGGTATGATTACAGTCGAAAGGAATTTAATGCACATACGAGGGTGCTACCTAAATGTTTGCCTCTGGCTGCCGCAATGGGGAATAGACACTGACATATATGAGCAAATGGTGAATACTAAATATTACACTTTAAACCTTAACTATTGGTGTAATTAATATAATAACTTAAACTATAATATAAGTCAAAAATAGACAGCAATCGAAATAAATTACTTTACGAATATATTATAACCCACTGTTTTAATTAATGTTTAACTTTATGTAATACGCAGTTTTAAAGAAATTAGAAATTTATACTTGATTAAAGAATACCGCAAAACAATAAATATTTACATTTCATTCAAACCATTTTAATACAGGAAATAAAGCAAAACTCAATGCAAAATAAGCAAGTGCGGATTGAGAAAGCATCAATGAATCCCAGTATCTGATTATCATCAAACTCGGTAAATAATTTGAGATACTCCTAGAGTCAGAATTCACGCCATTTACGGTCGTCTTACTTCTTGTGTCCGAGAATGACGATTCTCCCTTATCTCACGCTCTAAAAGTACATAACCTACCACATTGGGGATCGCGGAATGTAATCGTGAGTTCAATAACCGTGTTCGGAACAAATATTTGTATGATCTGCAAGTAGTTGTACCGGGTCTGGGTGTATTGTGTGTTGAATTTGTAAACGCACCCACGACACAGGAGAAAACTTAAAAAAAGCAAAATAAAATTATATTTATTCCTTTTTTGGCCCCTTGCACCCCGGCAAATACTATTCCTCTCTACACTTGAATAACGCTAAAGGTTACTGAGAGGTTACGTGAACAAAATAGTGAGCAGCGTATCCTTGTGCGCTTAGAACACCCTACGGCGGTTACCAATCCCTCAGCTAAGCGTGTTGATTTTGAAAAGGTCATCAACCACTTTCTATAGGGCTTTGGTACTGATACCAAGTTTTTAGTACAATAACAAAACATAAATAACTGAAAACTTTATTTTTGTACTATACTTACAGTCTTTACATGACTTTGATAACTAGTATCATTTATTTATTTATATATGTAATAAAAAGACTACATTCATAAAAGAGCCTGCTATTTTACTGCAATAAATTGCACAATAAGCCGTGTTTTGTTATTAAATCTCTAAAGATAGCCTACAATATTCGGTAAAAGTATGGTGGGTCAGTTAAACTTTGGATGAGTGACCGGGTAAACAGGTTATGGATAGGTTTACTAGGTTCTTTCTAAAATCATAAATACAATTTTCAAGAAGTGACAATTACAGTTGACATATGATACCGATATTTTTTTACGCTGAAATCGATTTATTGTCGTGAAAAAAATGACTAAATGTGATACTTATATGATTATTTAAATTAAATAAATGAAATATATTTAATTCAATATATTTTTTTAATTAAACTAATTATTTTAAACTGTATAACAATAAATAATTCAATAATAATTAGACACTTCCACCCCAGAGCTATATGCTCGGGGGTGGAAGTGTGTAATGGCGTAATAACGGGGAAACCCGCTCCGAGTCTACGAGACGCGCGATGGTGAAACCGGTGCCGCACCTCTCTACACCCCTAGCCACTCACACCGGTGTTGCTCCTTGTCGCCTGTAGTGGTGGCCATTTAGGCGGCCCATCATGTGAGTGGCAAGTCACCGTCTGTCACAGAATTTCACTTTAAAGGTTTGCTATAGACCTTACACTTGTAGTTTCCATTTCATACAATAGTTTCATACCTCCGGGGACAATCCGAGACTGCATTTTATAGTGCAGCCATGGAGAGTCACCGGTTAGTGTCCCATTACATTTTAGATTTAAATTCTCTAAAGGGCCTCTGCGTATTGGATCCATGACCCGCGTAAGCCTATCAAAAGACCGGGTTCCCCCTTACAGTGGATATAAACCCGTGTAATAGAGAAAAATATAATTTATCTTAAATCAAACTTTTATTAATTGTATATATATTTTATTACAAATCTACTAAATATTTCTGTATCGTTTTACCAACTTACATTATAATAAATAAGTATGCGTATAAATGAAATAAAATCTTTTTTTAGTTACCCAAAAGAAGTTTAATTTCTAACGCGCGTACATAAATAAGCACACACACCATTTTTCAATCTCGATGTTCTAGTCTTCAATCAGTCAATCTCAAGGTTGTACCTTTACTTACAGACGCGATGAATTAAACTGGATTGACAACTTAATTGCCATTTTATCAAGAAAACTCTTATAACAAAAATCAATCGTTAAACAACACTGCGGTATACCTATACCACATACACTGTATAGCACTCACAATCTCCTTAATGGATTCTCAGATCCATCATACTATACGTCGCCCACTCTATTTAGCTCCTACCTAAAAGCTGACTGGGCTCGAAATTGTACCAGTCTAGGTACAATCTGTCTCAAATTTCGTCCCAAAGTACTTGTAATATCTCTCTGTTACTTGGACCATGTAATGGGAATCGGCTGCCAGTCAAGGGTCAATTATATAAGTTTACAATACTGTCGCAGTATATCCTTTTTATAGAACATTTTTTATATAATGATGGCATAAGACCGGACGGTATGTCATTACTGCACTAGAAGATGGTTGGCCTCTGGTGTGGGATGCAACTTGTGTCGACACCCTTCTCTACCATCTTCCAAGCACGGTAGGCTGTGCTGGCGCTGTCACTTATGCAGAAGCCCTCAAACGGCGCAAATACTAAAACCTCATTGATAATTATTTTTTTGAGCCGTTGGGGTTGAAACGCTTTGGTCCGAGTACGTCTGCTTTTCAAAGATATTGTTTGACGGCCTGGTTGGTGCACTGGCTGATACAGTCGGCTACTGCGCTCCGGGTCGTGGGTTCGACTCCCACACGGAACAAATATTTGTATGATCTGCAGGTAGTTGTTCCGGGTCTGGTAAAACGCACCCACGACACAGTAGAAATCCTAGTGTGGGGCAATGTTTAAAAAAAAAAGACTAGATGGTTGGTCGACACTTCGCGTGACTGGCCTTTTCTTTGCCCAAAGAATCAGCATTGCCATCAACGTGGCAATGCTGCCAGCCATAACATTATCAGCTGACAGCGATGAGGAGGAATACTTTGACGCCTGAGTACATGTACCACTTATATATGTATATATAGATGTTTTGTTTTTTTTTCTTAATATTTAGTCATATATTTGAAGGAACTGCCTAAATGAATGAATGTTTTTGCTAATTATGTTTCGTTTGCGTTATGATTATTTTAGATGGTTATAATGAAATCAAGGGTAGTATTGTATATTGTGTATTGCTGCTATTCACATAGGGTATTTTTAGGGTTTCGAACGTCTGAAGGAAAAACGGCGGAACCCTTATAAGATCACTCGTGTATCTGTCCGTCGGTCACAGTCGGTTCGCTCCGAATCTACTAGACCGATTAAGTTGAAATTTGGTACACATATGGATTTCTGCAACCCAAACACGGAAGTGTAATATAAATAAATGAATTTAAAGTATGGGGGTCACTTTGGGTGGGCAGTATGAAAAATTAAAGAACAAAGTTTTGCAAACTGTACCGTGTAATATATCAAATGGAAGGACTTATTGTGAGGGTCTCAAAATTATTTATTTTATAAATTTTAAATATAGAGTTTTACAGTTATTTAAGAAAATAGATGAAAATTGACCATTCCCCCCACCTTATCTCAGAAACTACTTAGCCTAAAAAAATACAGATAATAGTTCTTTACCTATATATTATAGGAAAATATATAAGAAGTCTATGAACTAAAAAAACCATGGTAAATCTTTCAATATTGTGCGTACAAACTTAAGTTTTCAGTTGGAATGTATGGGAGAAGATGTATTTCAACTACAATGTTAAGTTTGTTCTTGGGATAAGTTATTGTTACTTCGCCTTAACTAGGCTAGCCATCCGTCACTCCTCGTACCTAAAGATAACAAATTCATCGTACGGAACCCTCTGCACGCGAGTTCAACTCGCACTTGTCCAGTTTTTTATTACTTTTTATAGTTTATTTTTACGTTTGACCACTATCCCACCTGGTTTCTAGTGATAATGCGGTCGACGATGTTGCGCGCTTGCCTAGAAGAATCCTGGTCACTCACGACGAAGGTTCCCAGGTTGTAACTCCCGGGAAAAATAGATTCCTGTATGGATTTGCACTTCTTAACGGCACTCGTAGGAAAGTGGAAGCAAAATGTTTCGTGCGTATGGGTGAAACATCCATTACATAATTTATAAGTAGTGACTACTGTATTGCTAAGAGAAACAAATATTATATCTATAAAATTCATAGTAAGTAATAAAGGTTCAATATTCATTTCGTGATGCATCCCACATTTTCAGAATGGGTTGTGGTTGCTGATTAGCATATAAACTATCATTCATTCTTAGCGTAGATGTAGTCTTTTTTAAACGCGTTGGCCCGCACTAGGATTTTGTCGTGGGTGCGTTTACAGAACAAATTCCACAAACAGTATGCACCCAGACCAGGAACAACTTTCTGCAGATCATACAAATATTCGTTCCGTGCGGGTATCGAACCCAACACCCAGAGCTTATTTTCATTAAATAGCTAGAGCCGGTCAATGGGCTGGCTGGACCGGGGGAGTACCAAGCCATCACAGATTACTGTCGTGAAGTAGCAACATTGCTGAAAACACAGTTGACGACAGTGTTGCTGCATTTTGTGCGAAAAATTAGGCGAACATACGACAAGAAAAACGTGTATGTCTGCCCGAAAGGTCGAAACAATTTTATGGGTGGCGGTGTTCGCTTAGGCATATCAGACCTTGTTTGCTATGTAATAAAAAAGTACAATTGTTGGAACCAAACCCTAAACTCACGCTTGATCTGAAACTAAAACGAAAACTTGGAGACATGTTAATGAGCTTTTAGTTCTGACCTTCCTGCCTCCAACAAGAAAAAATATATAACTTTACAAAAGTTGAGCGAGGTGCGTCATACGAAAACCAATCCAATTTCAATACCTGTTATTATTGTTGGGCCAATTTGTTATCTCTAAATTAAAACAAACACCTACCCTAAATTAAAATAAGCTACGTAAATAAACGTTAATGAAATCGAAACCGGCTAAGTGCGAGAGTTGCTCGAGAGCCGAGTTACCAATACCAATATTTGTAGTACTGATTGCTGGATTAAATGCGGATACAGCCTTGTGCTACTTACATATTAGTGACATAATGTAGGTACGTTCTTTACTTAACCGCTTTCTTTTCTCGTCCCAGTGCTAATTACTACTCAATTATAAGTTTGTGATCAGTAATAAGTAGGCAAGTTACAATTAAATACAAACAGTCTGAAACCTATAGTTTTTGTTCAATTACATATAGGAACTTACATAATTAGTTCAGTATTTCATCTCCTTTAAATATATTTAGAGTACATGTATTGAACATTATGAAAACATATTCCTTTAATCTCATCGAGCAAGAAGAATATTTGCTTAAAATAATGGAATCATAAAATAATTTCAATCAGTCAATCAATTTTATTTCTCCGAGGAATAATGTCAAGTTTCCTGTCTACGTAGTCCAATCTTTCATACGCCTCCTCTTCATTGTTTTCGTAGTATAACTACTGGGTGTAGCTTTCTCCATCTCTTTAGTATTTTTAGTACGTTCTTACCATTTAGTGTGGCGCACTCTTGCTTTTAAATGCCCAGTATCTGGGATTAAATTCATGGGCAAGAATCTTGAACGTGCCGACGTAGCCGTGGGTGTCGTAAAAGTCGACTAAGGAATTGGCCGGAGGATGGGCAGCAGCGTCCTTCGAGTACATTAACAACTCAACTGCGATCGCCAACCCGTCTGCCAAGCGTGGCGATTATGGCAAAACCCCACAATGAGCCCATAACTCACCCATATCGGTTATTGTAGTGATATTTGGGGGAGGCCTGTGTCCAGCAGTGGACTACATTTGGCCGAAATGATGAATCTTGAATTTCTGAGAATATTTACATAGATGCGCGTACAGAAAAATCCATAATTATTTTTGGTGATAAGGTATATTATTAAATGGTTTAGTTACAATATTTTATATTTATACATTAATTACTACGCAACAGGTGCTAGACAGAGTAAAATTTCGTTACGATATTGAAATGTATCAATGTTTTTTACAATATCACGTTTATTTGTTTCCAGTAATGGAACAGTTCCGAAAGTGCCCCCTGGGCAGAGATCGTTTTGCCTTCAGTCACGATTTTCTCTTTTTTATTTCCATCAAACATCAATATCTAGTTTACTCAGTTATTTTTACCCTATTGAGTGTAATTCGTTTAGTTTTCATCAGCATCATCAGAATATCAGCTAAAAGGCGTCGGTGAACAAAGGACTCACTTATAAATCATTATATAAACTGGTTACATGCCATGTGTCGTCATATTGGGGGGAATTTTTCTGTACTCATCACGCTTGTCAGGCGGGTTGGTGAGGCTGCATAAAGGCTGCTTTTCCACAGTGCTAACGGACGCTGCTGCCCGTCTCTCTGGTTAAGAGTCCCTTAGTCACCTTTTACGACATCCATGGGAGAAGATGGAGTGGTGCTATATTCTTAATCTGGATACGACACGGAAACTACTAACTACGTCTAATTACGTTAAATTTACAAAAACAGTATTTGTTCATTGTAAATTGATTCGCTGTGTGGTTTCTTCTCCGAGTACATTAACAACTCAACTGCGATCGGCAACCCGCCTGCCAAGCGTGGCGATTATGGCAAAACCCCCCAATGAGTACATAACACTGCCAGACCTGTCCTTGTGGCGATCTTCGGGGGAGGCTTGTGTTCAGCAGTGGACTTTATTTGGCTGAAACGATGACGAACGATGAACGATATTTATTTTATACAACAACAATATTTAAATTTATGATTACTTGAGTGATGTTAAAGGTAACTAAGAGACTAAATTATGACAGTGGGATATACAACAGCAGTTTTTAACTAGTATAAATAAAGTATTCACCGCTAATAGCTTTCTTTTTGGAAGAGCCTGGCTAGGTTACCACCGGGATAGGACGAGGTTACGGCACAGTGCCACCATTGTGGGAGTGACCAGGATACCGCACAGCACACGCTCGAAGAGTGCCCTGCTTGGGCGGCCGAGCGGCGGGTTCTGGTCGATCGGATCGGGCAAGATCTCTCTCTGCCGGCAGTAGTGTCGGCTATGTTGGCAAAGCATGAACATTGGAGTGCAGTGGTCTTCTTATGCGAGAGCGTCATGCTCCAGAAGGAGACTGCAGAGCGGGATCGGGAGAGGGCCGATCCCGTACGGAGAAGGATGAGACGGCGCCGAGGTAACAGCCGCCCTGGTGCCCAGGTCCAACACGCCTGAGCCCGCCGCCATCAGTTCAAGGAGGGGGGCCTCGGGGGTCATGTGCGCGCAGATTGGGGAGTCATACCGTGCGTGCTCATACCGAGTGACCCCCGGGAAGACGGTAGCGCGCACGTGATCACGTGTCGCCATGTGCGCAGCACAACGCACAGCGAGACTTGGGTCCATTCTTTAAAATCTTCCCCGAGAAGTGCCTGTGGGGCGGTCTTTTTACAGCCGCTAGCCCTCCGCTAGAGGACCGCTCGCTCCGATGACCACTTTACAGTCATCCCCTCCGAGATGTGCATAAAGGCGTAGCACCAAAGGGCGGCTCTAGTGTGACCTTACGAAGACCTGGACGCCCCTTCGGTGCCAAAGATGATCGCTCCAGTGGTTTTAGCCAGTAGGAGTCCGGCATACCCCTTCGCCCTTCCCCGGGTGGAGGAAGTTCCATGTAGAATTTCCACTGGACATCAGTAAAAAAAAAAGTAAAGGGGTTACCACCGCCATTCGATATCCAGGCGAAGACGGAAGCATGGGTGTATGATCAGACACGCTCCTTCCGCCAAAGCGGCGAAAGCGTGCCTTCAGGGGCGTTCGACAGACTGAGGCGGCTTGCTCGAAGGCGCGCACTCGAGATGTGGCAACATCACTTACGGTTGCAGTTCGCGACCAAGCGCGTCATCGAGGCCATCCTGCCACTCTTCACTCTGGCCGCGAAGGAGCGAGCGCGTCACCTATCGTCTGACGCAGGTGTTCACCGATCACGGTTGTTTCGGTGCATACCTGCATAGAATAGGACGCGAGGTGTCGGCACAGTGCCACCATTATGGAAGTGACCAGGATACCGTACAGCATACTTCTGTGAGAGCATCATGCTCCAGAAGGAGACCGCAGAGTGGGATCGGGAGAAGGCTAATCCTGCTCGAAGAAGGAGGAGACGGCGATGGTGTAACAACCGCCCTGGCACCTAATTCCCATACGCCTGAAACTCCCTGCCGTCTCTATAAGGCGGGAAGCCTCTGGGTACGTGGGTGTGGGTAGATTGGGGATTCTGCGTGCCCACAGCAAGCGACCCACGAGGACGGTGGCGCGCATCTGGTGACATGCTGCCATGTGTGCATAGCACAGCGCAAAGGGAAGCTTCGGGGATCCCTTACAATCTTCTCGGGGGGATGACTGCTTTACAGTCACCCTCTCCGAGATATGCCTATAGGCGTGGCACCAGTGGGCAGCTCTGGTGTGATCATACGAGGTACTGAAACCCTTCGTGACCTCTCCTGACCTCCTTGAAAATGACCGCCCCAGTGGTTTTAGCCGGTAGGAATATGGCATGCCCCTTTGTCCTTCCCAGGGTGGAGGAAGTTCATGTAGAATTTCGACTGGGCCCAATAAGAAAAAGAAGGTAAGTACAGTTTACAGTCATAAATTTCGTATACGTAATGCTGTCTATAGAACGTATAAATAATATTTCTGTGTGGACGCACAGCAGGGACCTGCACGACACTCGCGACACGCTCACACACTGCGCCACCCGTGACGTCATATATATTAAAATTCGTCTTATATTTTGCAACACTGAATTACATTTGCATCCCTATATCAGTGTGTCTCTCATACTGTCCAAGCTGAATTGCGCTGATACGGCGTATGGGACCTGTTTGCTCAACTGAACTGAGAGGCTCATCCAGCGGGTTCAAAATGCATATGCTCGTTTTTGTTTAAATGTACATCCACGATCAAACATTACTCATTTTTTAAATGAGCAGAGCATTATGAAGATGTCGTCTCGCAGGAGGAAATGAAGCGCTACATTACTCTTGGGTGCTGTTTTAACTGGACAACCGGAATATCTTTACAGAAAACGGTCCTGGTCTCGAAATTACAGCAAATATAAAACCAGAGCTTCTTCTTTCCTTATGATCACGGAAAATCATCGGACCAGTCCGATCGGTTCCGAGGTTGTTTTAAGTTTGCTGCTACCCGTTGCTGGAAAGATCTACCACCACCATTGCGTGCTCTAAAAATAGTTTATACATTTTGTATCGAATATAAAAAATATCTGAATAGGTGAACAAAGCAGGAACATATAAATTCACCTAGGGTATGCTCACTACTAATAATAGTGGCGTGAATTGAATACGAATAATATGAATGGAACGGCCACCAAATAAATTATTCTTATGCCATACATATAGACTTGACTTATGCCATCTTTGGAAACATATTGTATATTTGCTGGTGATAAAATTGTGAATTTAGACAAAATTATAACTTGTATAGTTTGTCAACTTTACATATTAATTATTCTTTAGATAGTTTCTAAGTCTAACTTTTTTATATTCTTTCATGGCAAAATCGCTTTCAGGCAAGGCAGCTATTATTTACTTCAGAAGTTTTCACATAATAGCTCTTTAATCTGTGGTTTTCAAATGTGAACCCAACGCTTATTTAACACTTAAACACTTCCTTTTATACGCTTTTGTAATCTATACTGTAATAAAATCGTAGAGAGACAAAAACTGTACAATGAATGTTTTTTGAAAAAAATCACAGCCCCGTGCTCCAGGAACGAGACTGATGCCAGAAGTGCAATTTTTAGAATTTCTGTCTGTTTGTCTGTTTCTATGTTGGATGTTACCGCTAAAACTACACTATAGAATTCGTTGAAATTTGGCAAAAATGTCCGTTACTATCCAAAGACACACACAAATCATCACGCTTTTGTACATGGGAGGTGAGTTGTATAACAATATGTCTGTAAAATGTTTTTTTGCAGCGAATATTACGAAACAATCACACAAGTGAACCCATTCGTTATCAGTCCGTTTTAAGAATTATCAAAAAAACATGACCATCACGCTATATCTAAAGGGAGCTAAGCAACATATTTTAGGAATGAGAATGCTGATTTCGTAGCGGTTCGCAACTGGTTACGTGGCCACCTAAACTAACACGTAGGTTGTCATTGCATTATTCTCGGGATCAAACCTACCTCTTAAATATTACTTTTTGGATTTTGTTTTGCATTAATTTTATTCTCTTGAAAAGCGATTACTATATTAAATATTCTGTCTCTATTTTACCTAGAAAATTATTAGTGATTGCTCACAGATTGAGATCCGGACATGTTCCGTTAAATAAATTTAAATTTATGATGAAACTGATTAATTCACCTAATTGTGACCTGTGTGGAATAGTTGAAGATGTTCAACACCTTTTAACCGAGTGTGTACGGTTTCAATCTGGGAGGAATTCTATTGTGGGTCTTGTGGGTTTGAACAGACTAAATATCGGAATGTTTCATCAAATACTTGCCAAACCAACATCTGAAGAAGCAAAGACATTGTTCGAACTTGTGATTTCCATATTATAGATTATAAAAGTAACTTAATTTTAAGCTAAAATGTGTTTAGTATATTGTAGTCATAAAAGAATATGCTCATATGGGACTGGCATATACAAGTATGTATAAAAGTCCCGAAATTAAATAAAGAAAAAAAAAAAAAAAAAAAAAAATATTCTGTCTGGTCTGTAGTTGATATTTTATTATATGTTATTGTGTGACGGGTGCAAACATGAAGTCACGGGTTCAAGGCAGGCAGGCATAAGTTTTCATTTATATTTCGCATAAATTGTCATCATGAAATGGACTTAGTTTAATAAAGTATTCGTTTGTATATTTATTAGAGAAAAACGATTGACTTTGGTTTTGCTGTGTGGTGCCGGCTACGAATAGCATCAACCCATCTTATCGCGTGGGTGTCGTAAAAGGCGACTATGGGATTAACCGGAGGATGGTCAGCAGCGTCCTTCGAGTACATTAACAACTCAACTGCGATCGCCAACCCACCTGCCAAGCGTGCTGATTATGGCAAAATCCCCCAATGAGCACACAACACACCCATATCGGTCGTTGTGGTGATCTTTGGGGGAGGCCTGTGTCCAGCAGTGGACTTCATTCGGCCGAAATTATGTAAAAAAAAAGATTGGTGCCAAAAGTTCTTTTGAACGACTCATTGTGTATTTTCGTAACTGCTGTGTCCCCTAAGCCAAAAAGCGAGATAAAATATTTGTGTTGCTATCCTTAAATAAAGGATAATATTTTCTATTTATTACGACGTTTCTGGGTTACTTAGTTTTATACTTATTAAATGATTAAAGTTGTTATACTTATTTTTTTCTTCCATGGCGTTACTGTCGAATTACATCACGGTATGGGTTCGTAGGCAAAACGTGAAGTTAAGGGTCAGCTCAGATTAAACGTAGAATTTTTCCAAATCTGCGCCAAAGGGTACCGCTACCATTGTCGATTGTCGCGATATCCACGCAAAGCGTTACCTACATATGTTGACTTATATATATTATTATATTTCTTTTAAAACCGATGCCCCACAGTAGGGTTTCTCCTGTGTCATGGGTGCGTTTACAGACACAAATTAACACACAATACACCCAGACCCAGAACAACTATCTGCATATTAGACAAATATTTGTTCCGTGCGGGAATCGAACCCGCAAACCGAAGCGCGGCAGCCGACTGTATCAGCCATTGCACCAACCGTGGCGTCAGTGTCCGTGACTTTGTTGTTATTTAACTTTTATAAACAACTTACTAACCTAACCTACGATATTATATATATAGCTGATGCTATAAAGAATAACTAAGGTTGCTTTTATTTAAAAAAGTAATTAGGGTTTCACACAAAAATAATTAAGTCTTTAAAATCCAATATAAATACTCTGTGTCAACTACTCTAAATTGTTTACAAGTAATCCGGTTTCTTTGAAATTAAATGTCGCGGCGGGTAAAACCGCGGGGTCCAGCTAGTATTAAATAAAACACAGACACTACACACATACAAACTATATATGCTTGTGGTATAAGGTTCGCGTCTATAGTGCAGCTGGTGGAGTTTGACCTTACGACCTTTTGATCTTCAGCTCGACGTGTAGTCCTCAGGATATTACCGTGTAGGATTCATTCATACAACCAATAAATTGCAGACGTCAAAAGCCGATGCAAAACAGAGACCCACTATTTAAATTTATCTACATCAAAGACAAAAGCAGTGAAAATTGTTTGTAAGTACAAGAATAAGAGAAAAAGGCCAAAACTTCCGCAGATTGATCACGGTCGTAGATTTGCGGCCAACAAGAAACTTCACTGACAGATTACATCGGACGAAATAAATCAACTGTCTACGGTCGCTATTCTATTTTTAAATGCGAATATAGTTCGTAAACAAAGAACATTTATAGTTTTAATGATGAGTAAAAGGTTGGTAAACTTATAGATTTGGTATTGTGGTGATTTAGTGATAAGTATTTATAATAATACTCTTTGACATTTTTTGACTTTTAATTTTCCTGAATTGGTTTTATTATTATTATACTCCATTCAAATGTTGATCTTGAATCTGTTTACAATTCCGTGTTGAGATGTTGTAAGAGTACATGTTAAATTGTTCAGGAATTATTGGCATTACAACCTAAGATGTTTTTATAAGTGTAGATGCGTTGCCCGCGCTCTAGAATGGTCACATGAAAGCAAGGTAATTGCCCGGAGTTCACTTAGTCGCGCAACGACCAATGCCGTGGCTCGATGTGGATCATCATCATCATCATAATTATATCGGCCATCGTTGTGAGTGATAAGCGTAATTCATTAACATATTGCGAAAACATTATGCCGTCCGTCCAAACATCATGTTGTGTAACATATGACGATGCACGAAATGTATTGTTATTGTGAAAGACGTTTCATAAATAAATAAATACGTAACGTAAATCGATATTGTAAATAAAAAATACTATTATGTATTATTTTTCTACTATACGGCCTAATGGCGGCCGGCGCGATTTGTTTATTTATGTATTGATTTTATGTATATTTGTAGTTGCAACAAAGTCACTGCATACATCCGACTGTTGGTTGATATCCAACTTTGCCGATGGCAATACTATTCACGGAAGATCGCCCGATGCCTTATTTTTATGGATATAAAGTCACATACCCATTATATTTCTTTGACTATATTAGTAAGTCTTTTTAGAAAACGGGCGGAAATGGATAGGCTTAAAAATTTAATCCGAAGTGCGTAAACACCTGGTCACTATCAAAGATAAATTATTTATTGATTGGGCCACTTCTCGTTTTATCGATGATGTCGAAGTAGTCCGCTACTTACATTGCCAATAATTCGGTCACATTATTCCTAACATTATTCCTAACGTTATTACATAAATAAACCCCTACCTATGCTAACTGTGCCGAGGCACATGAAACGTTCAAGTGCCCTCATAAGGACAATTTAGAGCATTCGCCGATATGCGTGACGTGTAAGCACTTTAAAAAATCGTGTGATCATCGTTGCGGTTCTCAGGATTGCCCTACCTACAAGCTCAAGCTCGAACAATTAATCCTCAATACAAACTACTGAGGATGGCTTATATGATAATTAATCTTAATAGTGCACAGTTAAATCTTCATAACGAAAGGGTGGCCATGTCGGAGTTAGAAAAAAATATTTAAGATTATAAGTTAGAAATTGTCCTTATTATATATCCAAGTGTTGAGATGTCTGTACGATACCGCCACTATGGCCGTCCAAGTCAGAACCAACTGTCTGAGCATATCCCCCTGCATCGAGGTGTGAGACAAGGGGACGTTATTTCCCCCAAATTGTTCTCAAATGCATTGGAGGATATGTTTAAGACGCTGGACTGGAAAGGATGTGGCATAAACATAAACGGCGAGTACATCTCACACTTGAGATTTGCAGACGACATCGTCATAATGGCCGAATCGTTACAGGATCTAAACCAAATGCTGAACAGTCTAGCTGATTCTTCTCAACGCATCGGTCTCCGGATGAACTTGGATAAAACCAAGCTCATGTTTAACCAACATGTGGTTCCGGAGCCGATTGCGGTACACGACAACACTCTCGAAGTTCTTCAGGAATATGTTTACCTCGGGCAAACCCTGCAGTCGGGTAGAAACAGCTTTGAGAGGGAGGCCAATAGAAGAATACAGCTGGGCTGGGAGACATTTGGGAAATTACGTCGAGTATTCTCGTCATTTATTCCACAGAGCCTAAAGACTAAAGTCTTCAACCAGTGCGTTCTACCCGTCATAACATACGGTGCCGAGACGTGGACACTCACGGTAGGGCTGGTCCACAAGTTTAAAGTCGCTCAGCGAGCAATGGAGAGGGCTATGCTCGGAGAAACTGTTCACCGCTGCAATGGAGGATGCCTTCAAGCTACTGGAGTGGAAAGGATTCGCCATTAACATCAATGGCGAGTATATCACTCACCTTCGATTTGCCGATGACATCGTAGTCATGACAGAATCGCTGCAAGAGCTCAGCACAATGCTCGATGATTTCAACAGAGTTTCCCAACAGGTGGGCCTTAAAATGAACATGGGCAAGACAAAAGTCATGTCAAATGTCCATGTCGTGCCCACCCCAATATCCATTGGGAGCTCTGTTCTCGAAGTTGTTGACGAGTATGTCTACCTAGGACAAACTGTCCAGTTAGGTAGGTCCAACTTCGAGAAAGAGGTCAATCGTCGAATCCGACTCAGCTGGGCAGCGTTCGGGAAACTACGCAACGTCTTTTCGTCAACAATACCGCAATGCCTCAAGACGCAAGTCTTTAACCAGTGTGTGTTACCAGTGATGACATATGGAACAGAGACGTGGTCACTCACAATGGGCCTCATAAGAAAGCTCAAGGTCACTCAGCGAGCTATGGAGAGAGCTATGCTTGGTATTTCTCTACGAGATCGAATCAGAAATGAGGAGATCCGTAGAAGAACTAAAGTTGTCGACATAGCTGAAAGGATTAGTAAACTGAAGTGGCAATGGGAAGGGCACATTGCTCGTAGAACTGATGGCCGTTGGGGCACAAAGGTTCTCGAATGGAGACCGCGCACCGGAAAACGCAGCGTGGGACGACCTCCAACGAGGTGGACAGACGATCTGGTGAAGGTCGCTGGGAGTCGTTGGATGAGAGCGGCATGTGACCGCTCGTTGTGGAAATCTAAGGGGGAGGCCTTTGTTCAGCAGTGGACGTCCTGTGGCTGATATGATGATGATGATGGTCGGAGTCTCTCTGAAGGATAAAATCAGAAATGAAGTGATCCGACAGAGAACCAAAGTTATCGACATAGCTCATAGGATTAGTAAGCTGAAGTGGCAGTGGGCTGGCCATATTAGTCGTAGAACCGACAACCGTTGGGGAAAACGTGTTCTTGAGTGGAGACCGCGTCTTGGTAAACGTAGTGTAGGACGCCCCCCTAAAGCTCGGTGGAGTGATGACCTGCGCAAGGTGGCTGGCAGTAGCTGGATGAGAGTAGCCGAGGATCGCGATCAGTGGCATGCACTTGAAGAGGCCTATGTCCAGCAGTGGACTGCGATAGGCTGATGATGATGATGATGATTGTCCTTATTCAAGAACAATATCAAAACGCAAGTTTACGTCAAAAAGTAGTACAACTAGATTGTAAACCACGAGTTGGAACTTTTGTTTCACGTTCTACTAACTTTTCTATAACATCTATACGAGATCTTATGATGCCACACTGTGCTGTCGCGGAGGTTTCAACAGCACTCTATAAAGTTTACGTTGTAAGCTGCTATTTTCAATATTCCAACCCTGTTGGCCCTCGCATACATAATTCTCGCCACGTTCTACGGTCACTTGCAGGCTGCAAAATAATCATTGGCGCTGACGACAATGCGTCATCATCATTCTGGTATGGCAAAATACGGTCCACCGATTTAGAACGACGTTGTACTGTCGAGGATTTCATCGCCGAGATGAACCTATTAATACACAATACCCCTGACGCACCACCTACTTTTTGCAGCCAAATGGTCGAGTCTGTATTCACGTCATTGACTTGACATCGACTATCTAGTTCAGCTATTTGCTTGGACAGGTGGCGTGTCCTTCCGGATGCCTCGTGTAGTGATCACCGCCTGATCGTGTACGTAATTTGTACCTAGATTGACACAAGGTTCTCAGATTATTAGATCAAATTTTAGATACAAATCTAAAGAGGCGAACTGGGATTTCTTCAGCTCACTTTGTGCGTCTCATGCCAAAGACTTACTTGGGTTGTGTATGCTATGGTTCACCTGTATGAGCTGATAAGGCTACTATCGGCGCGGTACGACGTAAGGCGCGGGTGAGAAGAGATAACTTCTCTTCCCCATTGCCACCACCTCCTTTGTGTCATGCCATCAAGTACTCACAATAGGAGGCGACGGCATTCCACTCGCTCTCACTACGGATGATGGATTAAATCCAGTCAGAAGTGAGAGGTCACCGTCTTCGAGCACTACGAGTAGTTTACGGCGCTGTGGGCTGTGGCGTATCTTCCTGGCAGTTTCCGTAGTGATGACAATCGAACATCTCTTTCCGGCCTATGCGACACAGAAACTTTTTTAAACACCCTTGTCCCGAGAGTATCTGCGTCAAATGGAAGGTGCCGAAATCAAATCTTCCAAGCAGTGTAGGCTCTTTGTACCTTGTTTTATTGGTCCCTAGTGGAAATTTATCATGACCTTCCTTCGCCCCGGCGAAGGCCGAAGGGGCATGCTGGCCTCCTACTGGCTAAAACTACTGGAGCAGTCATCTTCGGCACCGAAGGTCCTCGTAAGATTATACAAGAGCTGCCCACGATGCCACACTTTTAGGCGCATCTCGGAGGAGATAACTGTAAAGCGGTAACCTCTTTCTAGCATAGGGAAGGCGACTGTACTATTTAAGAGTTTATGCGGAATTAACGAAGAGCAGCTGTAACATCTGTATAATAGCAGAGTATGAGACCAGATTGATCATGATTGGCTCGAATAATCGGTCGACTCTATTCATCTCCACGGAGCCAAGAAGTCCAAGGACGATGGAGAGATTGTCGGTATTGTCCACCGAGAGTCGGTTTGGGACTGGGAGCTTGGGTGGGGTGGCCCTCAGAAGATGCGCGTGCATAGCCACAAAGACGAGCACGGGTGCTGGGGTGGTACGGTTGCGGGCGCGGGTTTATTGTAGGGGATGGGCATGCATTGAGCCGCACATGGCATATTAGCAAGGAAATCTCTGAAGCTTGAGTGGTCTATTGGGTCTGTGTAAGAGACCTCAGGGCGGGGATTGCCTGATGACGATGGCTTATCAGGGCTAAGTTGCTCAGGGAATTGGCAGGGGTTTGGGTAGCGAAATAGGCAGCCGTGAAGGCTTGGTTGGCTGCTTTGCGATTAGCCAGCTTGTTGTTGGTGCGTAAGGCTTTCAGCATCCGCGATAGTTTGTGGGATGACCTGATTTTCCACACAGTACAGCATTTTAATTTGTCTAAACGAAAACGGTTGTAAATGAGATGCGTCAAACAAAAAATACCGTGACAAAACTGTGCAGTTATTTTTCGTTATTTTGCTCTTCTTAAATGGGTCCAAGGAAAGGGTCAATGATTTCAGACTGATGAAAAAAGGTTTACAACTCTTGCGGTTTCAGTTTATAAATTACCTTACATTATCTATTCTGATCGTTACCATTTCTTCATTAACCGAGTTACCCCAGAAGATGACACCACACTGGAGTAGTAACTAGACATACCCGTCGTGTATGGTGTCCGCATTAATAACATAGCACCACTCCACCTCCTCCCATGGATGTCGAAAAGGGCAACTAAGGGACTAAATCTAGAGGGATGTGCAGCTGCGTCCCTTTTGTGTACAGCAGCCATACTGCGCTCATCAACTCGCCTGTTAAGCGTAGTAAGTACTGGTAAATTCCGGGCCATGGCAACATGACGATATAATTCAATGTGTAAATCTACGGGGAAGGCTTTTGTTCAGCAGTGGACGTCATTTGGTTGTATGAAGATGGTGACAAAAAAACCCTTCACTTTTAGCCATCTAGTGATATGAATATTGGAAGAATATGCAACTATTCATAGAGAGATTTTCATACACAGCACGTGGTCTACTATCCTTTACAATAAAATCATCCATAATATACAGTCTAATGTTATTTGATGGGATGCTATTTCCTTCTATGTGTGATCTGTAACAAAATATAATAATCCCCGCTGTCAGACCTTTGATGTGAGTTCACCCAGACGTTTTAATTTCTAATGAATAATGTAATACTATAATAAAGACTGTTCTCCAAATGGAAAAGCTTATTCTTTGTATTTTATTTGATTAATGTTGAGTATCGCTGTTGTTTTTGTTTTGTGTAATCTAATAAGGATGGGGTATAAAAAGTGAAACCTAATATAAAAGTGAATGGAACTGTTTATTTTGGGAACGCGATAATTGTGTTGTCTTTCTGCTGAAGATATTCCTGTGTCATAGTTAGAAGAACAGAAGGGAGGAATTTGAGGGTACCGCAAAAACGAACGATTCTCGATAATCAATTAACTTCGAAGCTAAGCAGCGCTTGATGTGGTCATGCCTTGGTAAGTGATCAACCATTCCACAACAAGAAATACCTTTTATACCTCATTCTAGGCCCCAGTTATGACACCTACGAATACCTATGACACTCTTTAGGAGTAGTCAGAAGCTTTAAAATTATTTTCCAGTCTAACCCAAGGATTATCGGTAAAACTCAGTAAGTCATCATCATCATATCAGCTAAAAGACGTCTACTGCTGAACAAAGGCGTCCCCCATAGATATCCACAATTGTGTCGTCATACAAGACTCCCTGATCAACCCTGATTCCCTCATCTGAATCGGGTTATCTTTTCCGTCTCATTGGACAACCATGGTCTCAACTCGAGAATTATCTGCCCCAACGGCCATCAGTTCTACGTGTGTAAAATATGTGGTAAATGTGCATGCATTGCCACTTCAGTCTTCTTATCTGTTTAGCTATATTGGCAACGTTAGTTCTTCCACGGATCTCCTTTGTGATTCGATCACGTTGAGAAATACCAAGCAAAGCTCTCTCTATAGCACAAAATTATTTTAATCTCCACAATCTCAGTTATTTGCAGGAATCAGATGGTAGTTCCTCCATGTAAAGCTACCTACCGCAATAATTTGGACTAACAATGGTGATTAATATCCCATAAAATTTAAGACAGAATATTAGTTGAACAATAGATAATATTTCCTGTCAATACGTTTCGAGTGGTGTCCGGATTTAGAATATAGCGCCCCTTCATTTCCTCTCGTGGAAGTCATAAAAAGTGACTCTTAACCAGAGGGATGGGCATCAGCGTCCATTCTGTGGAATAGTAGCCATACTACACTCACTAACCCACCCGCCGTGGTAATCTGGCTTTCCCCCATTGACTACGAACAAGCATCCGGACCACAGTATAGCTGGTAATTGTCGAAATAGGGGAGGCCTTTGTTCAGAGTCTTTCGGCTGATATGACAAAAAGACAATATTCGTAAGCGGTAGAATCATCACACTGGCCATACAACGTCCACTACTGAACAAAGGCCTCCCCCATGGATTTCCACAACTGTGTTATCATATTGAGGAGAATTTGCCAGTACTCATCACGCTTGGCAGGAGTGTTGTTGAGCGCAGAATGGCTACTGCTCCACAGAAAGGACGCTGCTACCAACCCCTTTGGGTTAGAGACCCTCAGTCGGCTTTTACGACCTCCACGGGAGGAGATGGAGTGGTGCTATATTCTTAATCCGGACACCACACGGATAGAATATAATATACTTAATCTAACTTCGAACATGCAGTATTTTATATAGATTAACAACACGAAAAAAAGGAAGAAATGTAAACCTACTTGACAAATAAAAATAATTATAAACACAAACTGGAACCCTAAAATATAAAAAAGAGATATTTCATAAATATCTATTTCCACGGTTCAGTACGAAAAGATAAATCGAATGGCACTTCATTTGTCAAAAGCAAGAAGAGAGGTATACGAGGAAATGTTGAACATCCAATTTAATGCGCATCTTTTATATTTATTTATCGTTGAGGAAACTGATAAATTGATTTTCCCTTTATTCAATTCGATGTTTATCAGAAACTCGGTATTTTGGTCTGAGCAGATACCGAAAATATATTTTAATAATAATCTATTTTCTATAAATACACGAATACACTGTTTAATTAATATAGCACCTACACACAGTAAAACCGTGTAAAACTTTCAAAGTGATTATCTATCGATGGTTGTAAAATGCGACAATAGTGCGTTTCCTACTAAAATAAAAATATATCAATATGGCGTCAGGATGTGAATGTAAATATACCAGCAAACTATGATACATGACTACATAATATGACTAACTACAATCAGTGTTATTGTGGATTCCTTTCATCATTATTGGATGTAGCTGTAGCTGGACGTAGGCCTCCGCCAAAGATCGACACAACGACCGCTCAGTGTTAGTATTGTGTGCTAGTTGGGTGAGTTTTGCCACAAGCGCTACGCTTGACAGTAGGTTGGTGATCGCAGTTGAGTTGTAAATATATTCGAAAAATCTTGCTGCCCATCTTCCGGATTATCGAATCACCTTTTACGACACCCGCGGGACTCAATGGGGTGGTACTATTTTTGCCGGATCACACGGTAAGTGGCTTCTCACGACGTAAAAATTAAGCTAAGCTTGGCCAGCTAACGCGAACGTGCCTAGTTATAGTGCAACTAAAGCGATGCGGCGTAAGCTGGGCAGCGGGGGCGCGTGCGGTACACGGTACGCTGCGGAAAGCTAAAATTAAACTCTTAGCTCCTAAAATGTAAATGTCCCACGAATAATTCTATTTGAGCTTAACGTAACTTCAAAACTAAGGCCCCATATTAAAAGTCTTCTTCATTTTCAGTATTCTTCACTCACCGCTTTGATTTATTACTTCACTTATTGGCTGTCTTTTTTTCATTTAATATGCTTGGGTCTGACAAGCGTCTGTCCTGACGTTAAGTAAGATGCGGTCAAAAATGGTGCACGCTTACCTGAAATATCTACATTGCTCATAAAATGCTTCATTGTACATTGCTCAACCAAAAACAGGTCCGCGATGGTGCGATGGCGCAGTGTCACGGCAGCGTTCAGCCGTACACAGGGACGGAGCCCACCAGGCCGAGTTGCAGACTGAGAGCTGTCGGGGATACGGTGAATGCACGAGTATATCCCGCCCTCCAGCTCGTAGATCGAGGGAATACTGTGGTGGTTTTGCCGCCAAGTGAACGGCACATTGCTGTACCTTGCGCAAGGCGGGTGAAGTCTCACGTATTTTTCCACGTAAAAAAGATAGGTATCAAGTACAGGTTACTGAAATTATCTTTTTTCCTAGTATTCAGATGCCTATCTGTAATGTAACCCGAGCTACAAGTTCATTCCTTTTTATTAATACGAGAATAAAAAATCTAATTAAAATTTAAGACGTAAATAAATTTAAATCATATGTATTTTCCGTGTGGTGTCTGGATTTAGAATATAAAACTACTCCTTCTCTTTCCGAGGATTAACCTGTTTGAGGGATTCTAAACTCGAGGGATGGGCAGCAGCGCCCTTTCTGTGCGACAATACATATACTGCGCTCACCAATCCGTCTGCCAAACGTGATGACTACTAGCGAATTCCCATCAATGACGACACAACTAAACGGTATTACTCGTTTTGGTACCTCATCCTGTCGGCCATTTATACGTCTACAGCTGAACAAAGGCCTCCCCCATAGATTTTCACAACTGTGTCATCATTTGGAGGGGTATTTGCCAATACTCACCACGCTTGGCAGGTGGGTTGGTGAGCGCAGTATGGCTACCGTTTTACAGAAGGGACGCCGCTGCCCATCCCTCTGGTTTACATTCCCTTAGTCGCCTTTTACAAAATCCACGGGAGGAGATGGAGTGGTGCTATATTCTTAATCCGGACACCACACGGAAAGTTTTTGTACCTATCGCTGAGAAAATCTATGGCGGACGTCTTTGTTTAGCAGTGGACGTTCTGCGGCTGATATTATTTTGATGTAAAAATAGAATCAGAAATCACTTCCAGTATTTAAATTTCATTGGTATGCAACACAGAACTGCGCCCTTCAGTATATACATGTTACAGAGATATAACAGAAAACTTAGCGCCATATTACCCATACATTAGCTCCTTTGCCGCCGTACCATGTTCGCACAGAAGCTTCTTAATTACCACATTGGTACAATTACAGACGAAATGGAATGTTTCTGGGAATTTAACTGAAGTGATATACTGGGGAGACTGATTAATGAGATATCACTTTACTTGCTTCAATGAAGAAAGTCTGTGTTGTAACAGGAAATGTTCTCCGTTCAGGCGGAGTAATAATTGAATGATGATGTATATTTTTGTTGTGAATTCGCACATTTCTTGTCAGTTTTTTCAGTTATTCGCGTACGTATTGATCAATGACTGTAACTGCAGTGAAGTTTTGAGTATGAACGATTTTGACTAAAAGGAACCCATTTTTATTTCTTTTTTTTTGTACTCTTTGTGACAAGACGAGTAAGTCATTCGCCTGGTGGTGAGCGATATGGCCTGCGCATAAAAATTTTAATGCGAGGCATTACACTGCGCTTGTGACCTCAAAACTTAAAATTACTTAGTGTCTTATTCCCCGTAATTTCACTAGCTGCAGTGCCCTTCAAAACCAGAGCACAATAATGTCTAAAATTAAAACACTACTGTTTAGCGGCGAATATCTGGCACTGGGGTACTACCTGCCTTGCAATAAGATATCTTCTTTATATTTTATTGTTTATTGATCCCCAGTGTAAATTCATCAGAACTTCCTCCGCCTCGGAGAAGGGCGAAGGGGCATCCTACCTGCTAAAACCACTGGTGCGGTCATCTTCAGCACCGAAGGGGCGCTCCGGGTCCTCGTAACATCATACTGTGAGATGTGGTGTGGCACCAAAAGGTTTCACCTATTGGTGCTACACCACATCTCGGAGGTGATGACTGTAAAGCAGTCACCCGCCCGCCCTGATTGTAAAGGATCCCCCGAAGCGTCCCTATGTGCTGTATTATGTGCACAGGGATACTTCGGGGCACATGCACGCCTCCATCTTCTCATGGGTCGCTCAGTGTGGTCACGCAGATTCCCCAATCTACGCATCCGCGAACCCCAAGGCCTTATAGCGATGGCAGGGGGTTGCTATATACATATAAAATTATTCCGTCATTTCCGTTATTATCCGCGTGGTGCCCGGATTATGGATATCGATGGCGATATAAAACCTAAAGAGGTAGCAGCGTCCTTTCTGTGAAACAGCAGCCATTCTGCCCTCACCAACCCACCTGCCAAACCTGGTGAGTACTAGCGAAATCCCCCCAAAATGACGGCACAGTTGTGGGAATCTACATAGAAGGCTTTTGTTCAGCAGTGGACGTCCTTTGGCTGATATAATAATAAAATTATTTTGCCATTTCTTCATCTAATTAAACTTGGATAATTTACCCTAACTCCCCCTTTATATTTTTAAGTGAATCTTCTTTGGGCGCAATTACAGTAATTACTCTATGGTTAAATTTGAGTGCGTCGTTTTATGTGTATCGTTGTTATTTATTTACTAGCTGGGCCCCGCAGTTTCAATCCGCCGTTTAATTTAAAAGTAATCAGATTATTTATTAATAATTTAGAGTACTTCAGCTGTCTATCAGTTGACATAGAGTATTTACATTGGATTTCATAGGTTTTAATATTTTCTTATGGGAATCGTAGTTATTTTTCTAAAACAAAAGTAGCCTTAGTTACTACTTATAATATCAGCTATCTGCCAGCGAAGGTTTCGTCCAATCCAGTCCAGCCATTTCGGAGATTAACTGGAACAAACAGACAAAGATTTTAATAATTGTTTTTCTTTTTGTTATAGTTACCGTATATAGTTTCATATGCATTTGGTAAAACGCTGTTATTTTGACATTACAAACAGACACTTCAATTTTATTTATTTGTAAAGATATATTATTTATAGTACACAATAGTCACAGAAGTTTTTAATTAAGTTAAAGTACAATAGGCGTCCAGGCAACTTTAGGATGGAAAATGGTAGATAGAATTATTTAACAGGCAAATTACTAATATAAATTACTTAATTACTAATATAAATTAATATTCTTATATACTAAATATTTCGTGTGGTGTCCGGATTAAGAATATAGCACCACTCCATTTCCTCCCGTGGATGTCGTAAAAGGCGACTAAGGGAATCTAAGCAGCGTCCCTTCTGTGAAACGGTAGCCATACTGTGCTTACCAACCCGCCTGCCAAGCGTGGTGAGTATTGGCAAATTTACCCCCTAAATGATGACACAGTTGTGAAAATCTATGGGGGAGGCCTTTGTTCAGCAGTGGACGTTTATATGGCCGATATGACTATGATGATACCTAAATACATGAAAACTAAATAAATGTCAATTTATTTAGTTTTCATGTATTTAGTATAGAAGAATATTAGTATATTTTAAACTATACGAATACTTATGAATATAATAAAATATATAATAAATAAAATTTGCCGTGTGGTGCCGGCTCAGAATGCCACCACCCCATGTCCTCCCATGGGTGTCGTAAAAGTCGACTAAGGGATTAGCCGGAGGATGGGCAGCAGCGTCCTTCGAGTACATTAACAACTCAACTGCGATCGCCAACCCGCCTGCCAAGCGTGGCGATTATGGCAAAACCCCCCAATGAGCCCACGACACATCCATATCGGTGGTTGTGGTGATCTTTGGGGGAGGCCTGTGTCCAGCAGTGGACTTCATTCGGCCGAAATGATATAATAAATCGTTGTGTGTCATCATCATCATCATTTCAGCCAAGTAAAGTCTACTGGACACAGGCCTCCCCCAAAGATCGCCATAATGAGTGGTCTGGGTATGCTATGTATTTATTGGGAGTTTGGCCATAATCAATACGCTTGGCTTGCGGGTTGGCGATCGCAGTTGAGTTCTTAATGTACTCGAAGAACGTTGCTGCCAATCCTCCAGCTAATCCCATAGTCACCTTCTACGATACCGCGGGATAAGATGCGTTGGTACTATTCAGACAGCACGGTTGGTGCAGTGGCTGATACAGTCAGCTGCTGCGCACCGGGTCGCGGGTTCTATTCCCGTACGGAACAAATATTTGTATGATCTGCAGGAAGTTGTTTCGGGTGTATTGTGTGTGGAATTTGTGTCTGTAAACGCACCCACGACACAGGAGAAATCCTAGTGTGGGGCAACGTATTTAAAAAAAACATTAAAAAAACAGTATAGCCGACAGCATACGGCTAACATTGTGTACATAGGCTGCACTAAAAGTATCAGGAATGGAATATTTCCACTGTTCCTGTCATATTAAAATCTTTTTAATTGAAAACTCCTTGGTTTTACAAATCGAATACCATTTATTTATTTAAAAAAAGATTCACGGTCTTGTCACAAGGTTTTGTCAAACTTGTTTAGTCGTTGAGCAAATGGAATTGACTCGAGAAAATTCAAGTGCGATGATTTATTATGACTTTCGAAGTGGTTTAACACAAAAACAGTGTGTTGACCGGATGATTTCTGCATTTGGTGATGAAGCCCCATCCAAAACCACAATTTATCGCTGGTTTGCTGAATTTCAACGTGGACGTGTCAAGCTCAGTGATGATCCTCGTCAAGGTCGTCCAAAAACTGCAGTCACCCAAGAAAACGTTGATGCTGTGCGTAAGCTGATTGAGGAAGATCGACATGTGACACACCGCGAAATTCAGGCAACTTTAGACATTGGCATGAGTCAAATACAAATAATCTTGCATGAACAATTAGGTGTAAAAAAGTTGTTTTCCCGATGGATACCGCATTTGCTATGTGAAGAGCAAAAAGCGGCTCGCGTTACTTGGTGCGTCAGAACTCTCGAAAGATTCCACGCAGGATCCTCAAATGCTGTATACAACATCGTATCAGGTGACGAATCCTGGATATATGCGTACGAACCCGAAACAAAAAACCAGTCACGAGTTTGGGTGTTCGAAAATGAGTTAAAGCCAACAAAAATTGTTCGTTCACGGAGTGTTGCAAAAAAAATGGTGGCCACGTTTGTCTCCAAAACCGGCCAAGTTACGACTATTCCTCTTGAGGGACAAAGAACGGTTAATGCAGAATGGTATGCTAGCATTTGTTTGCCACAGGTCGTTTCTGAACTCCGTAGAGAGAACTGCAACCGCCGCATCATCCTCCATCACGACAATGCGAGTTCTCACACGGCGCACAGAACAAAAGAGTTTTTAGAGCAAGAAAACATAGAATTATTAGACCATCCGCCGTACAGCCCCGACCTAAGCCCTAATGATTTCTATACTTTCCCTAAAATAAAGAATAAATTGCGTGGACAGAGATTTTCATCACCTAAAGAAGCTGTGGACGCCTACAAAACGGCCATTTTGGAGATCCCAACTTCCGAATGGAATGGTTGCTTCAATGATTGGTTCCATCGTATGGAAAAATGTGTCAAATTTCGCGGAGAATACTTCGAAAAGCAATAAATACATTTTTAAATAGTAATGTTGTGTCACTTCCTTGATTCCTGAAATTTTCAGTGCCGCCCTCGTATATGCATGCAATACATGTGGCATAAAAGGTGTGGAGTTTCACTTCTGTTATGTGTACTGAGTTGCATGCGCTCTATCATTATTTGTGCATGGTTATATCTTCTTGTTCTTCCCCGCTCCCCCGCTTTTACCGGTTATAGCTCCACGGTATTCCTCCGGCAGTTAAGCTAATACTTACCGTTCGTTCATCATATCAGCCAAAGAATGTCCAACATGAACATGAACAAAAACCTCCGCCATAGAATTTCTTAATAGTGTCGTGATTTGGGGAAGGTTGTTAGTACTCACCACGTCGCATGTTCTTTTGAGGTACTGGGTCCTATTATCATTATCACCAACATATCAGCCCAAAGATGTCCACTACGGAAAAAAGGTCCCCCACGTAGACAACTGGTTAGGTACTTGATGTGTGTCGTCATTTTGGGGGGAATTTGCCAGTATTCACCACGAGGCGTGTCGGAGAGCGCAGAAGGGCTGCTGTTTCACATAAGGGATGCTGCCGCCCATCTCTTTGGCTAAGAGTCTCTTAGTCGCCTTTTACGACATCCATGAGAGATGGAGTGGTTCTATATTCCTAATCCGGACACTACACAGAGATATACCTTAACCAAAAAATAATTTTACATCTATCTGATGTTAGAACATACACAATTATTACACTCTATACTATTATGTAACTTAAGGGTCTTTTTTTTTATTTATTTTTTTATTTTTTATTGATCCAGTGGAAATACCTCATGTACTTCCTTCAACCCGGGAGCGGGCGAAGGGGCATGCCGGACTCCTACCGGCTAAAACCACCGGAGTGATCATCGTCGGCACCGAAGGGAGGCTCCAGGAACTCGAAAGATCTCCATCTAGAGCCACCCATTGGTGCCACGCCTTTAGGCACATCTCGGAGGGGATGACTGTAAAGTGGTCATCCCCTCTAGTGGAGGGAAGGCGACTGTAAAGAGGCCACCCCCCAAACTTAACGGTCTAACAAAACAAAATTTGCCTCTCATGATCAATATAACAATAAATACCTTACTATAAATATCAGTGCTTTTAGTCAATAGAGCTAACAATTTTGAGCTACATTCTTTACGACTTCCGTAGCTATTAGGTTCATATTAATATTTCTCCTACTTCAACAGTCACACGCAAATAAATATAATATATTATGTTACAAAGAACCGTCTAACATTATTTACTGTTATTGATCAGCGGATATTAAGCAACAAGTACCTTTTACACACACATACAATTTTTGCGTCATCGGTAATAATGATACCGTATACAGAACCTCGAACAAGATAAGGTTGGGTCAGAAGGATCCTACCCTGTGTTTTGATACGGGTTTGGCAGTTAAAGTTTCAGTAGCTCCCACCGCTAGCATTAGTGGTCCCGTATCACTTTATTGAACAATATAATTTATTCTGTATATATTTAAACAAGTACAAGAGCATATTTGATTGAGATTTGGCGATCGTTTTTGATATGGTTATTTTCTAAGAAGGTAGTACCATTGTTTGTTGAGTAATATTTAATTCCATTAGTTATTGAAAGTGGTCCCCGTATTATTTATGTATCAATGTACCTCTTTTGGAAATTTTGAAAATGTATTCATGGAATATTGCAGTTCGTCATATACTCAACACGCTTGGCGGGTTGATTAGCGCAGAATGGCTGCTGTTCTACAGAAGAGATTCTGCTGCCCATCTCTCTGGTTTAGTCCTTTAGCCGTCTTATACAACATCCACGGAAGGAGATGGAGTGGTGCTATATTCTTAATTCGGACACTACACGAAAGTTGCAGTTAAATAAGCTAAAACATAACTATAGCTTACGTATCAGAAAAGAAAAAACATAAGTGGTCTGAGAACTTTGTAGGCTTTGGTTAGAGTTTTAGTCAAACCTCACAAGTAGGCTCCATAGTCTCATAGTACATAAGGCTACTAGCCAGTATCAGCTGACCTCTCTCTGTGAAAGCCTATACAATTCGTTAACAGCATTTTTTTTCGCACGTTGCCGCACACTAGTGTTTCTCTTGTGTCGTGGTTGCGTTTTACAGACACGAATTCCACAAACGATACACCCAGACCCGGAACAACTACCTGCAAGTCTTACAAATATTTGTTCCGTGCGGGAATCGAACCCACGACCCGGAGCGCAGCAGCCGACTGTATCAGCCACTGCACCAACTGTGCCGTCAATATTGGAACTGCTAGCTTGATATGTAGCCGTGTACCTATACATGTACCATGGTTAATATTGCTTATATGTATACTTGTATTTATTTCTTCTATACAGGCTGTCCAGTAAATAGCATGACATACTGCAGGGAGTGAGAGTTAGAAAAGGATTTTTTTATTACGAGATGCTTAAAAATCTGTGCCAAGGTAGAGATTTTTCGATATTTCGGAAAATGTTGTACCTACTACTTTAAATCCGTAAGATTTTGCTGAACATATATTGTGTTGTTTTGGTAGGTATTGACCCAAGCTCTCACCCCCTGCAGTATGTCGTGATATTTACTGGACAGCCTGTATATTACACATATACACCTTTGAATTTGTATAGACCTCAAGGGGAAGAAGTTAGCTTGCTCTTTTGAAATAAAAACGTGTTGTAAAAGACTTTTTGATTGACAAACAGCAATCTGTCATTTTGAAATCATCGCTGTTCTACAGCGACGCCAGTTCTGAAAGTGAATAGGCATCTCATTGATGCACCCGTTTTATTGTAGATTTCAACGAAGGAAGGGAAGATAAGGAAGATCGAGGTCAAGAGCGGACCCATTAACTAATAAAAAAATCAAATTTCGATCACCGTATTAGATAAGGTAGTGAAGCCATACGAGGTGTTTTACCACGTATAAATTTCAGTCATGTTAGCAGGTCCTCCATTATACTTACTACTAATGTTCTATTGTGTGACGCTATATGTCAAGATCCAGCCGTCCAACTTGCCAAGCCATGCCTAGCCTTTACGTCACTTTCTCCTGTAGCCGCGCCCTACCAAACCCTAGGTGGAAGTGAAGTAGTTAGCATATACTTAGGCCAAAGCAATTATTTAAAATATTTTATTGTAGGAGGAAACTTTTCTGAATACAATAAATATTATTTCTGCGTTTAGATTTACCACTTCTTTATAGTAGCCAAACGTCGTGCGGCACAATTTCAAACAAGCATTTGTTAGAAACTTTTGTGCATTTATTTTACCTTTGCAAGGCCGCTGAGAAGCCTCTACTATGCAATTACTTCTCTTTTCCACCCGTTGAACTAATTAGTAACTTCCAACGGAACAGCAAGGAATACAACTAATTGTCCCATCGCACCCGTTCAATTCACGTTTACAGTAAACGCTTTGAGGGTTAATTATCAAAGTCCTTTTTCCTTATCTCCCCCAATACTTTTAGGAGCCGAGCGTCTAACACAAAGCAAATTGCAAATACTCGATAGCTGTGGGAAAGAGCGCCGAATGGCCCATTTCCTGAAGGAGCTTTATCTTTTTCTTTTCATGCAATAATGATAAGCTAGGTGTGTAATATAAATGTTACGGGTGAAGACTCAGGGCAGTACCGTTAACTAACTGGGCAATGTCCATTTTCCAAGAAGCGTTCAGGAAAGGATCTAGCTTCTGCAGTGGCCATAGCTAACCTTTTTATATTACCTAACCTTTTCTTTAATTATATTAATATTATTCTTTAGGAACTTCCTCTGCCCCGGGGAAGCACGAAGGGCATACCGCATCTCCTACCGGCTAAAACCACTGGGGCGGTCATCTTCGGCATCTAAGGCTGGGTTCCAGGTCCTCGTATGATCACACTAGATCGCTATTACGTAACCTAACTTAAGTATTCCTATTGTGATTATACGGGTTGGTGCAAACAGTGACGTCATAAAAAATTGAATTCCTCATATCCAGCGGTATCCGAAAATACCCCATGTATGCTCCGCGACTCCTGATTTATGTTACATTATTCCTGTTCTCTATACTTCACGCCCCCAATTCGCCTTCTTATTTATCTTCTCACTTCCAGTATCTTTGTTCCAACCATGAAAAAAATGTAATGTAAATATCTACATGTAATGTTTATGTTTACATATTAGTATTCTATGTATATTAAAGTCTCACTTTTATTTTGTTGGTGCATCTACCTTTTTGTCTCTTCTCTGCATCACCCAAAGGTCGTCTATGGCATTAAGACCGCCTTTGTACACTTTTGTACATCAAGAATAAATAAATAAATTTAAATGTGAATATTTTAAGTACACTTTCTACAGACATACTTCTTCTGGTTTCCCCATGGATTTTCATTGGTAAAAGCCAACTAAATAATCTGCTCATTACTGTCCCACTGCTGGGCACGGGCCTTTTCTCTTGATAAGAAAGGTTAGGCCTTAGGCCGACTACACACACCACTGCGAACATTTTTGGAGCCCTCTCAGGTGTGCAGGTTTTGTCACGATGTTTTCCACCACCGTTCATTTTTATTTTTTTCATTTAAAAAAAAACGTTACCCCACACTAGGATTTCTCCTGTGTCGTGGGTGCGTTTACAGACATGAATTCCACATACAACCGTTAACGCAAGTGATAATTAAATTCTGATCCACACATGAATCTGAAAAGTCTGAGGTGCGGGCTGGAATCGAACTCAGATCCTCTTGTATGGAAGGCAAGCGTTCAACTACTAGGCTATCACAGCTCCGATTAAAGCCAACTAAGTACTGTAGTTATGAAGTAGCAAATATTGGACTTTGCCCAGAGGCTTCTAGGAATTTTAGTACGGCCCGAGCACTGCAACTTTGCACAGCCCTACGGACTTTACCGTTAGCATAAAGAGACGTCAAGGAATACTTCACCCCTAATACGAGTTTAAGTTTTACGACGCCAACTCGCCCCACCCTTTACGATGTTATTATTATGCTGATGGCAACTGAGCCGATATTTGGGATATTGCTATATTTTCTTATCACATCTTAGGGTCCTTCGATTGGGAGGGAATATCATTGCACGTGCTTTCGAGTGTTATTCGAGAACGTCGAGGGGTTCGAATTCAGCTGAACACAAATATAGCTTTGTTATATTTATAGCAACGGCAAAGCATCTTTGGACTTATGTAAAAATATTCTTATCACTCCAAGCGTGGTGATTATGGTAATTGTAGTGATCATTAGGAGGCCCATGTTCAGATTTAGTACAGTACAGTCAGAGTACATTAGAATTTTTTGCTCGCGAACTTTTGTTATCCTTCACATTATTTATTGCCAACTCCAATAGGCATTGGTTTACCGATCAGTTAGTGCAATGGCTATGAACACCTCACCTATGATTTTGAAAACGTTACATTAGTAGTTTCGTTACCAGGTAAGTACTTACTTCGTTATTAATATAATATATGGAAAACAGCCTCCACAGTGCCTATTGGAGCTGGCAATCAATAATATGAAGGATAACAAAAGTTCGCGAGCAAAAAAACTCAAATGTACTCTGACTGTACTGTACTAAATCTGAACATGGGCCTCCCATTGATCACTACAATTACCATAATCACCACGCTTGTTTTCCATTTATTATATAAATAACGAAGTAAGTACTTACCTGGTAACGAAACTACCAACGTAACGTTTTCAAACTCATAGGTGAGGTGTTCATAGCCATTGCACTAACTGATCGGTAAACCATAACGAGGTTAAGCAACGATTGGCGCAGTCAGTCTATAGATGGGTGTGAATGCATAGCGGTATTTCAACTGGGCATCTCAGTGCTTTCGAGGGAACTTGCGTTTGACGACTGTCTCACCTGATGTCAAGCGACGATACGGTCCACGATGGTGTACGCTTGCCTAGAAGAATTATGTTCACTTGCGAGATTCCATGTTATAACTGTGTTTTAGATTTGTCCTAGAAAGAGTATAACTATATGCAAAATATCATTTTCAGATGATGCTTATATCGCTTAAGAATCTTCAGTATTTAGGTCAATAATATAAGATTAAATCTTACTTCTTCTCGATCGAGAACACTCTTTAACTCTTATCACTATGACTATAAAATGTTTGCTGCGTTAAAAAATTCAAACTTTAGTATCAAGATCTTGAACTCTTTCTCGTAAATGTCTGAATTTATTACTAAGAAATTTTTTATTGACATTCAACAGATAAAGAGTTAACTTTGCTCTCTTCAGTTAAGATTGTTGTTCAGAAGTTTGTTCCAAGTAACGGGTAGTTATTAAAATTTATTATAGTTTACCTTTTGATAGATAAGATAAGATAAAAATATTTTCATTCGTATAAAACCAGTTACAGGTTACAGTTACACTCGTGAATAGTCAGACTTTAGTCGCCACGTTCCAAGATGTAGGTTTCCTATGGAGAAGAACGGGCACGAAACTCCATGGTTACTTTTTTAAATCAAAATAGTTTTGTTACAATATTTGACTACATTGTTCTTGAAATGAGGACAATGTAGGAGAAAATTACATTAAGTCTAACACTAAACAAGCCAGATTTTAATATTTATTGAAGCTTATGATTAAAATGCCATGGCTGTATTAAGCTGACCAGTTCCAACAGACAGCACTCGTTCACGAGCAATAGTACAAAATGATAGGCAGATATAGAGTCACATAACTAGATAATGAAGTAATACCTAATTTTATTTCATTATCATCATATCGGTCACTGCTGAAAGGCCTTCCCCATAGGTTTCCACAACGAGGGGTTACATGCCGCCCGCATCCAACGACTCCCAGTGACCTTCACCAGGTCATTCGTCCACCTCGTTGTCCCAAGCTGCGTTTTCTGGTGCGTGGTATGCACTCGAGAACCTTTTTGCCCCAACGGCCATTAGTTCTACGACCGATGTGCCCGCCTATTGCCATTTCAGTTTACTAATCGTTTCAGCTATGTCTGCAACTTTAGTTCTTCTACGGATCTCCTCGTTTCTGATTTAATCTCGTAGACAAAATACTAAGTATAGCTCTCTCCATAGCTCGCTGTGTGACCTTTAGCTGTCTTATGAGGGTGAGTGACCACGTCTCTGTGCTATATTTAATTGGTAACACACACTGGTTAACGACTTATTTATGTTTTGAGCCACTGCAGTATTGTTGACAAATTAAATTATTTTATTTATTCTACCGAAATTTCTTGTCTTATAAAATAGGTCGACCTTTTTGTTTTTTTATTGATGTCCAGTGAAAATCTACATGGAACTTCCATCGCCCCGGGGAAGGTCGAAGGGGTACGCCGAACTCCTACCGGTTAAACCCACCGGAGCGGTCATCTTCGGCACCGAAGGGGGGCTCCAGGTCCTCGTAAGATCACACTAGGTAATTATTGTAATGCTTGCTAAGACATAATGCACTTAAAACAATTGGTTGGTGCGGTATCCTGATCACTTCCACAATGGTGGCACTATGCCGTAACGTCGCGTCCTATTCTGTGTAGGGACGCACGGAAACAACCGTGATCGGTGAATACCTGCGTAAGGCGGTAGGTGACGCGCTCGCTCCTTCTGAGCCAGGCTCCGAAGAGCGGCAAAATTGCCTCAACGACGCGTTTGGTCACGAACTGCAACCAAAGCCGATGTCGCCACATCTCGAGTGCATGCCGTCGAGCCAGCCTCCTTAGTCTGTCGAACGCCCTTGAGCCATGCTTTCGCATGCTGGCGGAGGGAGCGTGTCTGATAGTAGACCCACGCATCCGTCTCCGCCAGGATGTCAAAAGGCGGAAAGCGTGCCAAGAGAGTCGCCGCCTCGTAGGACACTGCCCTGTATCCCCGTGCGATCCGTATAACCACTCTCCGCTGCACCGTGACGCTTGTTTCTGCAGCGCTGGACGCCTGACAGCCGATATAACCATACAGATGCCCCGTAGAGGGCCACGGACTGCACATCTCTCCCGTAGAGACGGTGGCGGCGGCGCAACGTGGCGGGATGATGCGTGCGAAGTGCTCTTCGAAGCTCCAACGACTGTCCAGGGTGAGCCCCAGATACTTCATGTACTGCCCCACCCTGATTTGTACGTCACCAACGCGTATGCACGAACACGAACAATTTGTTCAACCATAGCGCCTCGGTTTTGTGGTTTTGTGAGGCGCTATCTGCAGACCCAGAACGTGGATTTTAGCCACGTTAATTATGGGCATCGATGATGGACTAGTGCCCCCCTAATCGCGCCCCACGGAATGGAGTTGAAGGCGTTGACAATGTCTCGACTGACAGCCAGCGCCACCCCACCCCGCTGGGAAACTGCCTGTTCCGACAGCGAGCGGACGCAAAGAATCGTGTCGATTGTGGAACGTCGCTGCCGGAAGCCATACTGACTTTCGGGTAGGTCAGGCCCCACTCGCGACAGGTGCTCCACGAGTTGGGTGGGTGGTCTAGCTGCTGAGTTCCAGCGCTGGCCTCGCCACCATCCATCCATCCGGCCAGAGCTTAGGCTGTGGCTGGAGAGTATTCACGGCTCCCTGATGATCCAGGTGATGCAGGTGCTGTCGGAGCATTTGGGGAAGTCCACTGGTCCATTCCTAAATTTTGGGTTTTTTTTTTTTTTATTATTTATTAATTAATTATTATTTTGGTTGCGGAGGAATCAACGCTTTTCCCACCCTCTAACTATACAGACTCCTATTCAAGCGGATCAGGACCGCCGGGGTCGTGGACGTATGTGAAACGCCTCCCGTGCAATATTGGCGCACAGTGCATCGTGGTGGGCACTTGCAAGGAGGAACCTTGGAGTTTTAGCCGGTAAAAGTCATGCCCCACTCCTTTCCCCAGGGCGGAGGAAATCCGTGAAGATTTTCCCATCTACAAAAAAAATGAAACAATGATCATTATAAAAGCTATTAAAAATACATTAATTTTAAGTACATGCTCATAGGGTATTTGAGGCTACGAATTACTGAGATAAACAAAAGTTCAAACTATGGTCGTACCAAGTATTTAACCCTTTTCAAACATACCTAAAAGCATAATCAACATTATTATAATGAATATTATCTTTTTAAATAAGGTTAGGCTGACAAATGAAGTGTAAGAGAGATTTCTATTCTACATGATCAAAAATGTTTTAAAGCTTCTGGTTGATTACCGTAAATGTATAAAATGGTATGTAAATTGTCCGCCATCTTTGTCTTTTTTGAACACGATTCACATAAAAACTACTGTATTTAGATTAACAAGATTCCGAGATGCTATGTTTAAATGAATATGTCCTTTCCGTAGAGTTCCGTAGCCGATTGACAAAAACGGAATCCGAAATTTTAGTTTCAGCATGTCCATCAGCCTGTCCGTCTGTCTGTCTCTCCATCCAATTGCCACAGATATGTCTCAAATTGACGGCTTTGAAATGTAATAACATACAGACGATTTTCCAGTTACTTGTATAACCGTTGACAAATTTACGTACACATAACCATCCAAATTGTTTTATACTTAATTACTGAATGAGAGTTGATATTAAACTGTGTATTACTCGTATACATAATGATTGTTTAAACGAGTGGCATATTCAAACACATGATAAATCGTGATAAAGTTGATGAAAATGTAGAAAAAATATAGACAAAACCTAGTAACCCTTGCGCAACGCCTCTGACTAGTGTCCTTCGCGATAAATATAATTATCTGATTATATAAGGTAGTAAAATAGTAATAATCGATTTTCCTTCATAATTTCATTCTATCAAGAAAATGAAATACAAAGGAAAGATAGATCAAATACTAGAAGGGATCAAAAAGTAGTGAGAACGATATACTCCTTGGTAAGAAAAAAAATACTGGCAGGCATAGCTCAGATACATATTTGTAATATTAATAAAGAAAAAATCTTCGATTCTCTTTTGTTTTTTTCTGAATGTAGTCATTTGTTTGCTTCGTGTCGGAACGTGTTCTCAAAAATGGAGAAAAACGAAGTGCCAGCCGTTATTAAATACTTCTGTTTAAAAAGTAAACGACGCAACAGATTCATTGCGATTTGGAGGCAACATCAGGAGAGTCTGCTCCACCGTATTCCACTGTGGCAAGGTGGGCTTCTCAATTTAGAGTAGGAAGAACGAGCACGGAAGACGAACATCGTTGCGGCCGGTCCATCGACGTCAGTCACCCAAGAAAATGTTGCGAAAGTCGAGAAAATTGTATTGAGCGATCGAAGAGTTACCATCCGATACTTAATTCATGAAACGGGCATTTCATATGGAAGTATTCAATCCATATTGAAACAATCTTTGAATATGAGAAAAGTCTCCGCAAAATGGGTGCCCAGAATGTTAACCTACAGTCAGAAACAAAATCGACTTGACATTGACTTTCGAAGACATTGTTGGACAAGTTTCAAGAATATTCTGAAAACTTTTTGTCTCGTTTCGTAACAATGGACGAAACATGGGTCCATCATTTTGATCCCGAGACAAAACAGCAATCTTCGCAATGGAAATGGCCATCATCACCGACCCCGAAGAAGTTTCGTGTCGTGGCATCGGCTGTCAAGGTTATGGCCTCAATATTTTGGGACTCAAAAGGGATATTGTTGATTGATTACCTGGAGCGTGGAACCACTATTACAGGCCAATATTATGCAGCTTTAATTCCCAAGTTGAGGAATGCCATCAAAGAGAAAAGGAGAGGGAAGCTTCGAAGGGGCGTGCTGTTTTATCACGACAACGCACCCGCGCACAGGTTGGCAGTTGGAATGGCTGCCATTCAGCAAGCTGGCTTTGAATTGGTTGACCACCCCCCTTATTCACCAGATCTGGTGGCTAGCGATTTTTATCTGTTCCCCAAATTGAAAAAATGCTTAAGGGGAACAGGTACGAAGACGATAACGAGGTGATGGATGCCGCGGAGAGCTTTTTGCAGGACCAAGACTAAACTTTTTTTGTGAAAGGGATTGAAGCCTTGGAAAAGCGCTGGACTCGGTGTGTAGAGAGACTCGGAAACTATGTAGAAAAATAAATTATTAAATTATCAATAGTCATTATATTCTATCTCATTCTCACTACTTTTTGATCCCTCCTCGTATTAAGGTATTATTTTTATCGAAATTTGGAATGATAATTGAGGCGATCAAAATGTCAAAATGTTCTTCCATTGAAAGACAATCCCTGTCATTACTATAAGGTAAAAGGTCCCTTTTTGCCTACTCCGACTCCTACTGGCTAAAACCACCAAAGCGACAGTCTTCGACACCGAAAGGGGCCTCCTGGATCTCATATATTATTAACAAGAAAAATATGATTTCTTACATATTATGCAGTAGCATTCGAACTCAAATGATAGCATGGTAATGTCTTAGGTTTTTGCGATTATTACACATCATAATAAACCATTTTTAAACGGATTACATTGTTTGTATTATAGATTTTTGTTACGAACACTTTGCAGGGTTCGTGGTTGCATGATGTCAGGAGGAGGAGTCATCCTGCGACTATATTATTATTATGTAAGTTAAGATTAATAAATTCCACTCAGTAAAGTAAGCAAGCATATTGCATATTTTAAAACCTTTTTTATTGGTATCCAGTGGAAATTTTACATGAACTTTCTCCGCCCCGGGGAAGGGCGAAGGGGCATGCCGGACACCTTTTCTTATTTTTATTTTTATTGGTGCCCAGTGGACATTCTTCGTGAACTTCCTTCGCACCGGGGAAGGGTGAAGGGGTATGCCGGACTCCTACTGGCTAAAATCACTGGAGCGGTCATCTTCATGACACTCTCGCTCTCCGAAGGAGACTACTGCGCTCCAATTTTCTTGCTCTGCCAACATAGCCGGTAGAGAGAGATCTTGCCCAATCCAATCGACGAGAATCAGCCACTTGGCAGCCCACGGAGGGCATTCCTCGAGCGTGTGCTGTGCGATAAACTGGTCACTTCCGCAATGGTGGCAATGAGCCCTGACCTCGCGTCTTATTCTGTGCAGATACGCACCGAAAGGCGTCAGGCGGTAGGTGACATACTGGCTCCTTCTAAGCCAGGCTCCGAATAGCAACAGCATGGCCTTAATGACGCGCTTGGTTGTGAACTGCAACCTTAGGCGATGTTACTACATCTCGAGTGCGCGCCGTCGAGCCAGCCGCCTCAGCCTGTCGAACGCGACTGGAGGCACACTTTCGCCACTCTGGTGGAGGAAGCGTGTATGATCATAGACGCACGCATTTTTTAAAAATTACTTTAAGGTCTATTATTAACAATAACATAGAATCCTCTAAAAAGTTATAGAGTTCTCTGAAATACTCCGTTAAGTTTTAAAAAACAAGATTATCCTTTGCCGGACTTTTGTAATGACCTGAAAAGCTGAGACAAAATCTTTCTGGGGGTACCCGGCAGTGAAACAGCGTCTATCTCCGACCTCATTTATTTCGAGTTTAACAGGTTGGGTCCAAGATATTTCCACTTTATGCCCGTTGATGAGGGTGGTTCTGAAGATCGATAACTTGATTGAACAAATGCCTTGGATTCTGACAAAATCTAACTGGAAATGCTAATGATGACAATTCCTTATACTCTCATTGTGAATACTATGAGATTATGAGGAACTTACGGTTGGTGTAGTGGCTGATACAGTCGGCTGCTGCGCGAAGTAATAACTTATGTTTTTAGGTTCATTAATTTTTACCTAGATATCAGAACAGATATAGAACAGGTGCTGGAAGCTCGTAACCTTGGAGTAGTTTTAGAATTTAGATGATCAATTACGTGTTGAGGCGGCGGCGGCCGCGGTTACTCGCGGTACCGCGCGGACGAACTAACATGTTAGGCAAAGCGCCAATGACGCGCGCCTTGCATACACTCAATGACATTGCTGATAGGATAGATTTATTTTTCTGCTCTCTGAATGAGTTTACTAAAGTTGCTTTGTATGTGTTATGTTACTTAAAATAAAATTAAGGACCACACTACCGTATTGGGATATTCCTGTAATGATAGTTGTGTTTGAAATAAATAAATAAATAAAATAAATAAAAGTTTGAAACTCTTGTAGGTACTCGAATCTGTACGTAACTGTTTTTATATTTATCTCGTCTAAGTTGAATTCAGGGTAATTACGTTGACACGGTATTTAGAATATATTTGCTCAATAAAACCATGTCCAATCACGGTCGTGACATGCGCATACATCTTTTTTTAAATAATTTAATAAGGGAAACATGATGAAAATATCGTCACGCAGGAGGCTCCATTTTGCTAAAATACTGTTTGGCGTTATATTAACAAAATAAACAGTTATACATTTATGGAATTACTATAGTTTGAATACTTTTTAAGGGACAGCAACGCGTGTGTGATACCTCAGTAGGCGTAGCATGAACACAGCAGACAACGGACTTGTCGACGGAAGAGTAGTCAAAAATGACATTTAGTTGTAGACTGTAGCAATAATTCTACCATTAGTTTATACTCTTCCCTAGACAAAAGTCTTCATCGTCGAGGATGACAAACGTATTTTGTCTATCATGACGTTTTGTTTCTTCTCATATAGTCTACATCCCAAGAGACGTAGACAAGAGTTGCTTCGTATGTATATCGTAAGATTTTTCGCTTCGTTAGAGGATTACAGAAACTTAGCTTACACCAAATAACATAAAAACTCCCCATTCGCAAAATTTGTGTATGTGGCTATATAGTCCACCAAACTTTGCAGTTGTTTCAATCATCTCTAAGGTGGGGATTTAAAAAATGGCAGATTATCTTTGTCGTGAAAGTACAACTGGCACAAAACTCTCTATCTCTCTCATATCTCAACGCCATACCAAGACAACACTGCTGCGTTCCGATTATGTTTTAAGTTGGCTGCTATCCACTGCTGTAATGATCTGCCACCACCATTTTGTGCTATAATATTAGCACTGTATACTTTTAGTGGAGAGTATAAAAATACTCATTAGACCAACAAAAACTCGAATGAATGACAAACTTACCCTGGGTATGCACACTACGGATTATGGTGACAGAAATATCCTATTCTTTTTTACAGAATCAAGAGATTAATAAAACCTCCATTCAACCGGAAAGATTAATGTTAAACATAAAGAAAAATAGAACCCCTAAAAGTAAATACCCATAATAAAATCAGTCACACATAAACTACAAAATATTGTTTAGTTACCGTTAAAAGGACACACAAAAGAAATAACTTATATGAAGGTCAGTTTAGAAGTCAACACCATACCTCTATTTTTTTTTTTCAACAAAAGAATGAAACATAATTCCGAAATGTCACATTATTTGGTGTTTTTGCAAGGATAGTCGATACCTTCTAAAAAGCAACTTAAAATACACTTTATTACGGATGGCAAAAGGTTGTTTTTGGTTTGTTGATTGATCACTAAAGTTTAGATAGGCCTCTAGCTTTCTCGCCGAGGATTCACACGCCCTTGAAAAGGGTACGACGGCGGAAAGGTTTTCCTTTCCAACAAACATATCTGTGTTATCAATGTGAGATTAATTAAAAGTAAGTACCTTCGTGTCTGTTATCTAAGGGACTTTATCCATGCAAAACATCATGATTAATTGATAATTTGGCACTGGAAATGGTTTAACAAGCATTTGACGTAGGCTTTTTACTTTTGTTCCGTTACCTACAACTTTTTAGACTCGCGGTAGAGCTGTAAACATAGATTTAATGATACGAGACGTATGCCCTAAATCGTACCTTTATTTATGGCTATAGCGCAAGTCAAAATGAGATAATACTTTGTATAGACAAAAAGTTTCTACATTAGAACGAAGTCGACTTTATTTAATGTACCCGTCGCGTTGTTCTTACGTAGTTATATGTCTATACCTAAACAAATAGGCGAACACAAACATAGTATACACGTAAATGGATTCTGTCTCACCACTCTGACCACTATAAGGCTTTACGTAACAAGGGACTGAACTCACTTTGTTTCCTTTTTCGTATAAATTTCATAATACCGGATCCAAACATCACTCACAGGCTGATGAAAGTAAACAAAAGCATTGTTATATCTCCTTTCTCTTGGGACTGTGCCTAAAAACGTACACACAATTTTGCTGGAACACTTGTTATCATGCATAGCGGTTGTGTCTGTTCCTCACGATACTCGTCTACATTGTTTCAGTTCAAAACATCACTCATGACATCCTCGCCTTAACTTGTGCTTCCCGCGTCATGCGAACTTAAATAGGACTATGTATACATAAATCTATGGTGCTCTTTAGGCGTAGTTTGCATTGTCAAACTGTCAGTTTACGCACACCGAGTGATTCTCCAACTTAAAATGTCACTTTTTTTATTCTTTATTGCTTTTATAAGTGAATATAAATAGACAAATGTTGAGAAAAAACACTATTTTTAACACTCATGATATTTTTAAATCTCTTTTTATCATTTAAACTAATTAAAAAATTGTTTAAAGAAGTTCTGTCTTGGACGTCATAGCGAAATACTTCACTTATCGAGTTGGTTTTGGTTGGTTTTTTATAGGCTTCAGTATTTTGAGGAATAGAAGCCTATTACTTTTCACGGTATAATTCGATGTAGATTAATTATTTTAATAAATTAAAGATTATGAGGTGTGCACTTTTGGATTTTCCAACTAGTAATTTATTTATCTCTGCTTGCTTTTATCTACTTGAGTTAGATTTGCATTCGATTTACGCACTGTTTGTTTATGAATTTTGTTTTACACATGTTTTTGGAATATTTCTGCAAGAAGATTTATTTATAATCAATTCAACGTGTTATTTTTATTTTTATTTCTTCACTATAAACACTACGCACAAATTCTAACCTGCCAGCAGTTTCTGTCTTTCCCATATCGTCAACATTTTAAGTAAAATGAGCTACATTTTGTAGGTTTTACGTGAATTAGAAAGAAAAATTAAATGTATTTATACCATATTTTTTTTATTATAACGAGTTTTAAATCTAAAATCATTGCTCTCTAGCAAATCTACGAGAGGAGAATTTGAAAACATATAACGAAATTAAATGTATGTACATAGACCAGTATGTAATGGTTATAACATAAAAACCTGTTAACCGCGAGTTCGTGCGCAAAAGAGTAACGGCCGCATACTGAAACGTCAGTTAATATTTAGTCCCGCTTTAACAATTTGAGCCAAACTTTGTACCGAAAACATATTTCTGGAATAATTAAAGTGGGATTTATTATTAGCTGGCCATTATTCAGCCGTAAGTGTCTTTTGTCTGATGCCAATTTAAATTCTTAGGATACTCGATATTGCTATAAAACGTATCCATGACATAATCTAACTCTACCAAACACCGTTGAATCCGTTCAGCCGTGCGAGATACAGAGACAAACATCCAAATATATACAAATTTTCACATTTATAATACTACTATAGTACTATTTGTGCCCCGCAGTTTCACCGTTGTTTAGTTTTCAGCTAGCGTTCTTTTAACTTTTTCTCTTTTTGCGCGTCTCCTTATTGTCGTAGCGTGATGTTTGATTTAAGATTTTTTCTGTTCGCGTGTATGTTACTGAACTCCTCCTAAAAGGCTGGATCGATTTTTATGTCTTTTTTATCTGCATCTGAGTGGGTCCCTGGGTGGTTAAGACTCAGAATTGGACCCGGTAGGTGGCGCTGCAATCGGGTTTGCATGTACCTGCCTGTGCGAAGCTAAGGCGGGCAGCAGTCTTAGTATAGACTAAATTATTTTCGTATCAATCACTTTCCTGCATCATGATAATCTTAGAATTCTAGTAATTGAGGCTTCAATATACAATTTAATAAAGGGTTATAGTTCTCAATAATACAAAACTTGTATTCCCTAACCAGGAAATCTTAAAATCCAATTCACCTACATCTTTTAAGAATTCCATATCTTATGAGATACGGTGGTAGTTCCATTCGCATCCGAGTAGCGTGAAGCCGTGGGCACTCCCTCGTCGCCTCGGGACTTGGCATTGTATTCAAATACACATGCTGTCCTATGAAACCTACGTAGATACGTCAGTACTGTATGATGTTTACATTTCACATCGCTTGGGACTCTTTTTTTCTTTGATAAAACTCGTGCTTTGACTTTATTATGGTTTTATAGCTATTTGTTTTGTTTTATCGTTGGTTTTATGATTTATTGTTCCCATGGTTTGGGAATTGGAGGTAGAGATTAAGTGTTCAGATACTCAAACTTTTTACTTCAATGGATAAGGGCCTGAACACACACGAGTACTTTTATCAGCGGCAATTATCGAATTGATCGCTTTTCGGAAGCACGATGCTGTGATAAAACTCTCAACTCCACACGTTTAATCGTTTCGGAAATGAAATGCAGCGACAGAATATTTTACTATGCATGAAGGCAGGACACAAGCGTCATCAACAAGTATCTACACGTTCAAATGAACCGTCAGCCGGAGCGCGTTCTACAACTTTGTTCACTCGCCTTCTCGACTGAGCACTCCACCATCCACTGCAGCATCGATAGAATTACTTAAGATTGCGATTATGATACCACGCTCAAACGCAGCAAAGTCACCAAAACGCGATGTAGCTAGCATTGATGCAGCCGCAACATCGCTGATCACCAATGCTTAAAAGTGTCGTGTTTGCTTTGGCCCTAACATATAACTTAAGCAGGATATGTAAAGGGTTGGTGGAAAGTGGGTGAAGTAATTCCCCTTGTTTGCGTACATACTGTTAGAAACAACGCATTTTCCCATTTAGACGCCGTTGTTGCTGACCTCAATCCCAGCCGCCATTGCGTTGACAGGTTACTTACCGCAAGCGGTTCGCATAACTATGAACTATGTCTCACCGTGAGCGTTATGCAGTATTTGTGATTCACTCACGATTCGTTAAATACGATGTTTGTCATTTTTTTAACTATGCCCTTATATATCATGTTTCCAGTATAGAAAACATAAGCCTTCACTTTGAACGGTGGTTAGGTAATAAATAGGTAAATAAACAACTGATTAAATAAAACTAAAATATATAACTTATTCGATAATAAAATTTTAGTGCTACAATAATTTATATAGACGGAAAGCTTATCATTGTGTCTAAGCGATTGGCTTTCTTTGCTACGGCTCGCGGTCTCGACTCCCGCACGGAGCAAATATTTGTTTAGCCTTATAGTAAGTTGCTGATTACGTATGTCGCAGACAGTTTGCGACAGGCGTAAATCGCAGAGACGCCACTGTCAAATGTCATTTTGGTATAACGTATTTGCAGTGATTAAAAAGGCGAAGATCTCTGACGCATACTCTGTCGGACGATCAATAAACTAAAAATTGTATCCTCGCCTTTAAATTTCAGGCAATTTGCCACCGATGGATTCTTAGCTGCGCGATAGCTGCTGTCGCTGTTTTTAGTTAGTCAGTCTGGGTGTCATCCACGGTACGCACGGCTACATATCAAGCTATAATATTTTAGTATAAGGTGCGCTCACATTGTATATGCTTTCCATACAATAAAAGGTCAGCTTCTACTGGATGTGTACAGCTGGATATGAAGTCATGTGTACAGGATAAATGATACAGTATTAAAATAAACACGGTAAACAAAATAAAGTAATAGTTTAAAAGCCTAATTAAAACATGCGCTAAAGACACAAAACAATTTTTAAATGTACAATAAACGCGCTACTATAAAAAGTGCTTTTAGTTCATATTTCAGTGAAAGTATTTTATGTATCTCGGGTTTTAAACAATTTTTATTTTGTTTTATAGCAAATGTAACCCTTAAAACCTATTAATTGATTACTTATAGAGTCAAATTCATCCGCAAATCATCCTCATCATATCAGCCAAAGCACATCCACTGCTGAACAAAGGCCTTCCCATAGATTTCCATAACGATCGGTTACATGCCGCTTGCATCCAGTGACCCCAGTGACCTTCACTTCACTTCACTCATTTCATCTTTTTTTTGGCTTCTCGTTGCTGGGGATAACACGCTCTTTTTTTAGCCACAGCTGGATAGGTTTTAACGTTTAACGCTAACTTAACGTTGGGACGTTTAAAACTACAGACTCGGCACGGGCGAGCAAGGGACGGGGGGGGGATTATTTCCTACTTGAACGGATTAGTATTGTCGCGGCGATGGGCCTCCGTGACGTCGGTAAGGCGCGACTCTCTTTATGTTATCTAATGTGATTTTGTCATCCGGATCGATCAGTACATGCCTCGGGCGGCGGACGCTACTGATATGGAAGGCGGGGCGACCACAAGGGGGTTTGGGTGGGATAAGGCATTTGGAAGACTTGTAATCTACAGAGTGGATAGGATTCAGCGTGTGCGAACCAGTCTGGCTAGTCATGGGTCATGATAGGCCGAATGCATGCGGTGTAAATTCTACTAAGGGATCATTTACTGCGAGCATTTAGCAGGTAGCGGAGGCGACCGAGCGCAAAGGTGGTATGGCTATGCACCGTCTTTGCAGCATGCAAAAAAAGGCTAGGTTTTGGTCAAGAGTGACTCCAAGATTGGCCTAACATCGTGATCTGTCAGTTTTTCTTTTCACTATCGTCATAATGTCAAGTTAATATAAAGCGTATAATAAACAAATAATTAAGTGATACTAAAGCTGTAAGCTCCTTTGATTTTATACACGTTTGTTGTAAAAATCAACGATATCTCATTAAATACTGACTATGACTTATTTCTTATCTACGACGTATTATGTTTCTAATATATATTTTATCCATGGACCTAAGTTTTCAGTATGAAATTATAGTGTATATTATATTCGTTCATATTTTCCAGACTCAAGATTAACCGACATATCATATTCATTCATTAACCTAATACGTTTCTCTGGCAGAAAATGCTTTGTCTAGTTAAACTTATCTCTTAAATATACAGATATATATAAAGTTCTGCAAACTAATTTCTTATGAATCTTTTGAAAATACTGATCAATTGCGGTTAGTGGCATTAAAAGCCATCGAGAGGTACGTATATGATCAACAGGTAACTTATTCTGTAAAACGCAAATATACAACATTATTCCGAGCTTATACGGAACCTGAAAATAGCTTGTTCAGAATCAGTAATGCAATCGATTGCAATAGTTTTTAAACCATGTCTTATTTTGTCTCAAAATAAGTAAAAATATTATTTCGGTACATACGTAAGTCACCTGACCGCGCCAGTGACATTGAATCAGTAGATATGGTATGTTACTCCCCCTCGCTCTACTCCCTATGCATTTGCAACCACGCAGTTTAGTATTACTTTGAGTCGTCAGTATATTTTTGTTGTTACATCATCTTAAAGTGTCTCAGCTTTTACTTATAGGTATTAAACATAATGTTGTATAAAGACAATTCTGCAGCTAGTTTGTTTATTGTATCAACCGACGATCTGGTACTCGATACGATAATATCCTTCGGTAACTCCACTCCAATCCATGATCCCAGAGAAAACAAAAGGTAGACAGTAAAAATAGTCTCAGTTTATTCCCACGCGAAGTATAATAAAAAAGGAAATTTAAAATCAGTGTGTTTATGTATTCAAAGCGCAGTCGTCGCAAACATTTTTGTCATATTGGTCGAATAAAAGTGTGAGACGAATTCAAATCACGTGTGCGATAAGGGCCACCGCTTCCCTGGCTTACACTGACTTTAAAGTATATTGTAGTCACTTGCGCCAGTTATCCTGGTGCACGGGCTCCGTAACTTTCGTATTCAACTCGTGCTTTCAAACTTCGCGGAGCACGTCTCTACGCCAGAGGTTATTTGCATCTTACCTTTACGCTCCTCCGCCATTAGGTGTCATATTGTTATATTACACGAGTACTACATTAATCTTGGATACACTGAATAGTACGAGTGCTGAAAGCTGATTGTGGATGTGGGATCTTCGTTGTCTTTCAACGAATGAAGGTTTACTATCAGTTCGATGTTGATCCGATACAAATTGTGCCAAGCTTATATTGCAACGTGCGATATCATCATCATTTCGGCCAAATAAAGTCCACTGCTGGACACAGGCCTCCCTCAAAGATCTCCACAACGACCGATATCGGTGTGCTGTATGCTCATTGGGTGTTTTGCCACAATCGCCACGCTTGGCGGGCGGGTTGGCGATCGCAGTTGAGTTGTTAATGTATTCGAAGGACGCTGCTGCCCATCCCCCGGCTAATCCCTTAGTCGCCTTTTACGACACCCACGGGATTGGAGATGGGTTGGTGCTATTCGTAGCCGGCACCACACGGCACGTTCTATATGACCCTATATAACACTTAAACAGTGACAGGTTCGAATTTGCTGCCGTCTAATCACAACAACCGGGACCGACGATTTTACGTGCCCTCCGAAGTACGCAGATGTTCAGTTCAAACCACTATGCGGTCACCTATCTATAGATTAACCGCATCCAGCGATGATAGACCTCACCGAATATTTACTAATCAGTTACTGCAACTAGCTATGAGCGCATTTTCACGATTCTGTTTATTTTACAAAATATCATCATCATAATTTCAGCCGAAAAACGTCCACTGCTGGACAGAAGCCTCCTCCAAAGACTGCCACAACGACTGGTATTTGTTTGGGTTTTGCCATAGTCGCCACGCTTAGCAGACGGATTAGCGATCGCAGTTGAGTTATAAATGACCTGAAAGGACGCTGCTGCCCATCCTCCGGCTACAAAATATACACTTATTAGTTACTTAATAGTATAAAAATATATCGCAGCGTGTCAGCACTTAAAAGTTGATCATATTATTGTTGTGTTAACACAGAAGGATAATGCTGCCCATTCTCTTGGCAATTTCCCTTTGTTGCCTTTATCGACTCACTGTGAGAGATGGTAAACCTACTTTGTGCTGAGATCTATGCGTCCAAATTATACATCCATGCAAAAATGTTTTTGAGCTCGGTTCCAAAGATCAAATGAGAAGACAAACAAGCAATATCAAACACAGTAGTCCAGGATAGTTTGATTTCGTAAAAAAACATGTATCTGAACGTCCTGCTATGAAAATACAAAAGCAAAATATTTACTGTTCGATAGCTTTTAAACAAATTAAACCGTTCATTACTAAATTGGAAACATTTTAAACTGAATTACGTGTTTTATCTGTTCTGATGTGGAAATATTTTAAATATTCCTTTCTTTGATCTTATTTTTTCATCTCTTTTAAACTACTACACTTCTAATCTCACTGTCTGTGAGCAGTACCCACGGTACTACACGGTACATGTGCATGTACAATTTACCTACTATGTTTACGCTAAACGTGTTATATGCCTTGAGTGTTAATACAATTAGGGATTATCTCTCATAAAAATGTTGAGGTACTAATTTCATCATTAAGAATAAAAAGTTTGCGATAATTCCTAGTTCACACAAAATAAACACCATAGATATGTACATAACTCAACAAAAACTTAACTTTAAGGATAGGAAAGTCGCATTTCACGAGCGATTTCTTCTCGCCGCAATAACGCCAAGTCACAGGGGCGGAGGTGGCCATTCGAAAACTAATAAATTTCACTGGGACTGTGAATTTATTTGATAAACGGCCGAGATAAAGATGCGGGGGCACCTCAACACTTTCTTGGTCAGCAACCGCTAGTGTGCGCCCGGCCTTGCCGAAATCGGAGATATAAAATAGGTACGTATCATATTTTTTTGTTTCGGTGTTCTTGCTGTTACATGTAAAAAATATGGAGTTGGCCGATACCAGCCATCAGTTTGTTTCAAATGAAAACATGCAAATATTTTTGTTCATTTTATATATATTCTGTGAAACTTAAACGTGTGTCGTCAATTAGACTATTGACAATGATACTTTTAACAATGGTAACAAACGTTATGTGAGAAAAATAAGGGATAGAGACCCGCGGGCTGATTAGCTAATCACAGCAACAGCAGATGCAATAGCAGCTCGTCAACCCGTCTGCCAAGCGTGGTCATCATCATCATCATATCAGCCACAGGACGTCCACTGCTGAACAAAGGCCTCCCCCTTAGATTTCCACAACGAGCGGTCACATGCCGCTCTCATCCAACGACTCCCAGCGACCTTCACCAGATCGTCTGTCCACCTCGTTGGAGGTCGTCCCACGCTGCGTTTTCCGGTGCGCGGTCTCCATTCGAGAACCTTTGTGCCCCAACGGCCATCAGTTCTACGAGCAATGTGCCCTGCCCATTGCCACTTCAGTTTACTAATCCTTTCAGCTATGTCGACAACTTTAGTTCTTCTACGGATCTCCTCATTTCTGATTCGATCTCGTAGAGAAATACCAAGCATAGCTCTCTCCATAGCTCGCTGAGTGACCTTGAGCTTTCTTATGAGGCCCATTGTGAGTGACCACGTCTCTGTTCCATATGTCATCACTGGTAACACACACTGGTTAAAGACTTGCGTCTTGAGGCATTGCGGTATTGTTGACGAAAAGACGTTGCGAAGTTTCCCGAACGCTGCCCAGCCGAGTCGGATTCGACGATTGACCTCTTTCTCGAAGTTGGACCTACCTAACTGGACAGTTTGTCCTAGGTAGACATACTCGTCAACAACTTCGAGAACAGAGCTCCCAACGGATATTGGGGTGGGCACGACATGGACATTTGACATGATTTTTGTCTTGCCCATGTTCATTTTAAGGCCCACCTGTTGGGAAACTCTGTTGAGATCATCGAGCATTGTGCTGAGCTCTTGAAGGGTGGTGATTATGACAAAACCCCCCAATGAGCCCACAACACACCCATATTGGTCGTTGTGGTGATCTTTGGGGGAGGCCTGTGTCCAGCAGTGGCTGATACAGTCGGCTGCTGCGCTCCGGGTCGTGGGTTCGGTTCCCGCATGGAACAAATATTTGTATGATCTGCAGATAGTTGTTCCGGGTCTGGGTGTATTGTGTGTGGAATTCATGTCTGTAAACGCACCCACGGCACAGGAGAAATCCTAGCGTGGAGCAAGGTTTTTTTATTTAAAAAAGAAAAATTTAGGTCAGCATAAATTTTTCTTTGAAAACATTTTTTTATAATGGACGTTAAAAACTATAAATGTTTCTCTATAAATATTTTCTAGCCTTTTTATTATACGAGTATGTAGGTTTTAATACCGTATCACTGTAGGCATGTTCTCAACACGAAATATTTTCACGCGTTTAGAATTGCTCCACTGGTCAACAACATATTACTGCTTTGTACTGTACAATCACCAAACGAACTCGAAGTACTGCTGATGCTTTAGCTGCAATGGTCGCCGCACATAAGTCATTTGTGCCCATATTATAAGAATCATATGTAAGCTTTTCTGGGCCAGATATGAATGTCATTTGAACATAAAAAATAATTGATTATATTTTAATATATACCTACACCTTAGTCATCCTGCGACCACGAATGCTGCAACGTATATGAAACGTCAGGAAAAATCTGAAATATACGCGATAGAATCCGTTTAAAAGTGTTTCATTATAATATACCTACACTTAAACGTTTTACTATTTTGTTTTTAACAAATCCATAGCAGATCTATATAACAAAGAAAACAACATGACTACGATTCTAGTTTCTTTTCTTGTTGACTTATAGCTCCTATACTATACGGATTTTGGGGTTGCGCCTTTGATATCACATTGATATCAAATGGTTATAATAGTTAACCCATTGGTTAACATTTGGTTCTTGTTGATTCTGGGTTTTCTGTCCATATTTTTTTCCATGACCTTTCGGCGACGATTTAATCGATACCATTTGACCTTTGCTTCGAGTACCGAATAGAACCAATTTCAGTTATTCCAACAAGTTAGTAAAAGTAATAAGTGAGCTAGAAAAAGATATTATAATATTCGATATAGGATTTTATTGATATTTAAAAGTTACTTGTTAGGTATAAATATTTCTGTATCTGCCGAGTAAAAATGAAACTATTTAACAAAAAAAAACCGACTTCAAAGTTCAAACCGATATAAAAATATTAAAAATAACAAAATACTTAATTCATGAAGTCGGGCGGGGCCAGGTATAATATACAGTTTCTTGTTGGTCTGCGTGTACCGGCCTACTAACTACTACTAAATAACTACTTCGTAAATAAAGGTTTTTTTTAAATATACAAGTACTTCTAATTTCCTCCTTTTAGAACTCGGTTAAAATGGTCTGTTTTAGTGGAAGCGCCATAAGTAGCGTATAATGCTCTCCATTTACCTCATTTTATGCAGAAATAGTCTTTTTTTTCTTCTTCAAGGACGTCCACTACTGAACAAAGGCCTCCCCCATAAGATTCGCACAATTGTGTCATCATTTCGGAGGAAACTTGCCAGTACTCACCACGCTTGGTAGGCGTGTTGGTGAGCGAGTATGGTTACTAGTCTACAGAAAGGACGCTGCTGCACATCCCTTGGTTTAGAATTCCTTACTTGATTTTTACGACATGGGAGGAGATGGAGTGGTGCTATATGCTTAATGCAGACACCACAAGGGAAATAATAATAAAATGTTCTTAAACTCATACAAATGAAAAAAAATTGCACTCCGGGAGTGCCGACAAAAGTGAAATCTTATTTTGGCGCATTAGGAGATTTTATATCATCTAAAAATATGCGTACCACGCTAAAAGAAGTTTTTCACTTCAAGCGTCTCGTAACGGTGTCGCGAGTCCAGAGATGTTATCTCATCTAAAAATATGCGTACCGCGCTAAAAGAAGTTTTCACTTAAAAAATACGTGATAATGTATTTAGTTTTCAACCAAAACACACATTACGCGAAAGCTTACATATGCACCTGTCTTGTACGTTCGGCTACATAACAAACTATACATTTTCAGTATAAGCTGATCTCGCATTGTATAGGCTTTTCGTACGACGAGAGGTCAGCGTAAAATGGAATGTTGCCGTGTGTACATTGACCGACACGGAGATGTGTGACACCTACCACCCGATCTTATAGTAGGCACATGACACCATTGACAATCAGGTGTTTTGGATTGCCTCAGTCAGAAAATAAATGAATAATTTGGTGACAAGTTAACGTATTATTTTATTACTGATTCGAATAGAGAATAGTGTACTGATTCATCTCTTATAAGGTAATAGGTGATTAAATTGCCACTTAGGTGATTGGCGATTCATTATATCAGCCTCTCCTTGGGGTATGTTGCAAAGGTGTGAGAACAGTATTGTCATCACCACACTTGGCAAATCAGTTTGGTCATCGGAGTGAGGATGCTGGTGCATATACATAGACACACACACCATCTCAGGTTTATGGTAACTTAGTCCACTTTAACGAAATTTACAACCGACCTTATAAATGTGAGTAATGGTATGACGTAGCCATTTAAGTAAAATACAACTCATTTGGCAGTTATAGTGCAATCTATAACTGCCAAATGAATGTGTTTCTACACAATCATCATATAAAGATTGTCATAAAAATAATTACGGCACAGTTGGTGCAGAGGCTGATACAGTTGGCTGCTGCGCACCGGGTCGTGGGTTCGATTCCCGCACGGAACAAATATTTGTACGATCTGCAGGTAGTTGTTCCGGGTCTGGGTGTATTGTGTGTGGAATTTTTATTTGTAAACGCACCCACGACACATGAGAAATACAAGTGTGTGGCAAGGTTTTAAAAAAAAAAATAACAACATTGTTAAAATGTATATTATCACCGGTGATACCGTATTACCGCGTACCTATATTGTGGCGACTTTTACATAACAGCAAAAAACTAACTGCGGTGCCAGCTATGAAATACCACCAACCCATCTCATCCCGTGGGTGTTGTAAAAGTTGACTATCACAGTAAAAGTTGACTATCACACATAACAGTAGCGTCCTTCGAGTACATATTACAACTCAACTGCGATCGTCAACCCGCCTACCAGGCGTGGCGATTATAATAAAGCCCCGCAACGAGCACACAACACAAACCCAGACCAGTCGTTGTTCGTTTTTTGGGGGACGCCTGTGTACACTAGCCGCTACATAGTTTCGTGTAATTAGACACTGCTAGTTATGAGGTTTTTTTACTAGTTTCCACTCAAGGATTTCCCCTGTATCATGAGTACAGTTTACAGACATACTTTTCACATGCACAAAATATACCCAGCCCCAATACAACTGTAGATAATACAAATATTTCTTCTGTGCGGGAGTCAAACCCGCGAAACGTAGCCCTGAAAACGAATCTCTAAGACACTGCGCCAACCATGCCGTCAATATATCGCAGTATCTCCGACGATATACCAAATACAAAATAGCTGATACTGGGTCTATTGACGTTTCTTTTCAAAGGTTGTCTTGTAGTGAAGTGCCCATTATTTCATTAAGCCGCTGCTGTGTTTGGACCTAATTACTGGACGGTGGCGCGCACGTGAACACGTGCTACCGTGTGCGCAGCACAGCGCACAGCGAGACTTCTGGGGGATCCTTTACAAATTCTCAAGTTGTTCTTGGCGGGCGGCCTCTTTACAGTGGCCTCCTTGCAGTCATCCCCTACGGTATGTGCCTAAACGCGTGGCAGCAATGAGGGGCTCTAGGTGGAGATTTTTCTAGTTCCTGGAGCTTGCCTTCGGTGCCGAAGATGATCACCTCAGTGGTTTTAGCTGGTAGGAGTCCGCATGCCCCTTCGGCCTTCCCCGGGGTGGAGGAAGTAATGACGTAGTTACAACGAGTAAAAAAGAACAATCTATTCTATTCTTTGCCAAAAACAACCACACGGTTGATTCAGTAATTGCAAAGAGCTTAGAAGGCAGTTCAAATTGAAATGGGACCTAATGGAATCCTCAATAAAATAAAGTAGCATTAAAATGTTAATACATCTTTTCGTGAGTGTCGTAATAAGTAACTAAGGCATTTCGTCAGGAGGATATGCACAGCAACATCGTGTCGTGTCGTGTTATAATATAATTGTATATTGTATAACCAACGAATACTGTTGGCGCAGTTGCTAAAACGGTGTTCTCATGGAACAATCAGTCAACTTTAAATTGATCATGTCATGTCATGTCGTAAACGAATTGCGTCCTCACTTTCGAACCGATAAACACCGAAAGAATTGTCACTTATAAATGGCCCCAAATATAGTGGTGCGCGGCGTACGCTTTTTAATTGTTTAAAATTAAAAACATAAATCAAGAATCGGTTTCGATTTGAATAGATTGTTCTTACATTCAGCAAGTTGACATCATAGGATTTTTTATTTTATTTATTTATTGGTTTGCGAATACAGGTAGGTACATAGTTGTCTACAAATATATGAGTTCTTGACCGTATTCCACCATGTGGCATGCAAACATTACATATTTTAAATAATTACATTTCAATATTTTATGGATTTACATTATTAGTCTTAGTCAAATTATATTAAAAGTACATCGTATCACTACAAACATAACACATTTCACATCAATGCATTGATTTATTACTGGTTATTATTGTCCATTTATATCCTTAAAAAATTCGTCCAATTGAAACGACTCACGCGGCAAAGTTGTTTCTAGTATACTTATGTCGCTCAATAAAAGTTGATCAACTTTTACTGAAAGCGTGTTTTCATGATACGATTGTTATTTAATTATTAAACCAACTTAAGTTGATCAACTAAATTCGCCTCGTGAGGACGCCGATTTCGCAATTCGTTTATGATTTTACATGATCAACTTAAAGTTGACAGGCTGACTCGCTCCATGCCTCTTTAGCATGCTCTTTAGCTGCGCCAGTGGTGAAATCACTTGTGTTAACGGTGAGGGAAAAGATTGTAAGGAACCTGCACACCTAAGAGGGCTCCAACATGTTCTCAATGGTGCGTGTGGTCCGCCAATCCACACTAGGCCACAGTGGTAGACTAATTTCTCATCGTGAGAAAACGCTCGTACCCAGCAGCGGGACAGTAATGGGCTGATTATGCATATACGAGGGCGGCACTGAAAATTTCGGGAATCAAGGAAGTGACACAACATTACTATTTAAAAATGTATTTATTGCTTTTCGAAGTATTCTCCGCGAAATTTGACACATTTTTCCATACGATGGAACCAATCATTGAAGCAACCATTCCATTTGGAAGTTGGGGTCTCCAAAATGGCCGTTTTGTAGGCGTCCACAGCTTCTTTAGGTGATGAAAATCTCTGTCCACGCAATTTATTCTTTATTTTAGGGAAAGTATAGAAATCATTAGGGCTTAGGTCGAGGCTGTACGGCGGATGGTCTAATAATTCTATGTTTTCTTGCTCTAAAAACTCTTTTGTTCTGTGCGCGGTGTGAGAACTCGCATTGTCGTGATGGAGGATGATGCGGCGGTTGCAGTTCTCTCTACGGAGTTCAGAAACGACCTGTGGCAAACAAATGCTAGCATACCATTCTGCATTAACCGTTCTTTGTCCCTCAAGAGGAATAGTCGTAACATGGCCGGTTTTGGAGACAAACGTGGCCACCATTTTTTTTGCAACACTCCGTGAACGAACAATTTTTGTTGGCTTTAACTCATTTTCGAACACCCAAACTCGTGACTGGTTTTTTGTTTCGGGTTCGTACGCATATATCCAGGATTCGTCACCTGATACTATGTTGTATACAGCATTTGAGGATCCTGCGTGGAATCTTTCGAGAGTTCTGACGCACCAAGTAACGCGAGCCGCTTTTTGCTCTTCACATAGCAAATGCGGTATCCATCGGGAAAACAACTTTTTTACACCTAATTGTTCATGCAAGATTATTTGTATTTGGCTCATGCCAATGTCTAAAGTTGCCTGAATTTCGCGGTATGTCACATATCGATCTTCCTCAATCAGCTTACGCACAGCATCAACGTTTTCTTGGGTGACTGCAGTTTTTGGACGACCTTGACGAGGATCATCACTGAGCTTGACACGTCCACGTTGAATTTCAGCAAACCAGCGATAAATTGTGGTTTTGGATGGGGCTTCATCACCAAATGCAGAAATCATCCGGTCAACACACTGTTTTTGTGTTAAACCACTTCCAAAGTCATAATAAATCATCGCTCTTGAATTTTCTCGAGTCAATTCCATTTTCTCAACGACTAAACAAGTTTGACAAAACCTTGTGACAAGACCGTGAATCTTTTTTTAAATAAATAAATGGTATTCGATTTGTAAAACCAAGGAGTTTTCAATTAAAAAGATTTTAATATGACAGGAACAGTGGAAATATTCCATTCCCGCATTTTAGTGCAGCCTATGTATAGCATAATTACATGTAGGTGTATTATGTGGAGATTTGTCTCTGGATATATAGTATTACTATGTATTCGAAAACCACAGACCCCATTATTGTTTTCGTCGGGCGGAATAGGAATTGAACCCACGCCAAGTAGCGGAGAAAGCTATGCCGTCAAAATAATATACCGTATCACAATATCTTCGGCGATCTACCAGATCAAAGAAGACCTTAGTGGTATTCCATAAGCAACACAACCTCCAACTGGACGATGCAGCAGCGGCGAATTACATTTTCGTGTTCACTGACTTTGCTCACTGCTGAAAGTCAGATGTCGGGTTGGGATCGAACTCCGACTTTCTTGTGTGGAAGGCAAGCGTTCAACCACTCGGCTATCACTGCTATTGTTAGATATTATATGTATTGGCTCTAGATGGAGATGATTCGAGTTCTTGGAGCCTGCCTTCGGTACTGAAGATGACCACTTCGGAGATAATAGCCGGTAGGAGTCCGGCATTCCCCTCCGCCCTCCCCGGAGCGGAGGAAGTACATGATATATTTCCACCGGATAAAAAATAATTAACAAAGGTATATAGGATTTATAGGCATTAGGTATATAGGGTCCTACATAAATCATGAACTAAATTTTAAGGATACATTCAGTAGGTTATAGTAATAAATGTGTAAGATATACAACTATGAACGGTTATTACGGGTTTTATATAAAAATATTTTCTAAAACTTTATCTCATTTGCGCAGTAGTTTTCTCCTTATTTCACTTTAGGGTACATACAGGTACACGGTACATATAACATAAATAATCTTTTTTTTCTGTGTGTCTCTCTCTCTGTTTGTACTAGCTAATCTCCAGAACGGTTGGACCTGATTTCGACATTACTTTCACTGGCAGGTAGCTGATGTTTCACCCTCACCGTGAAGGAAGGCTCTTCGAGATGTGCCTATAGGCGTGGTACCAGAGGGCGGCTCTAGTGTGATCGTACGAGGACCTGGACCCTTAGGTGCCGAAGGTATCCACCCCAGTGGTTTTAACCGGTGGGAATCCGGCATGCCCCTTCGTCCTTCCCCGGGGCGGAGGAAGTTCATGTAGAATTTCCACTGGACACAATAAAAAATCAAATGAAATAATATAGTTGATGTTATATGGTACTTCATATAACATCAACTGTCTTTTTTATTCTTAATTTTTTTACATAAGCTACATTTACTTTAGAAAAAGATTTAGAACCCACGAAGTCCAATATACATACTAATTATATAATATTTATTTTAAAATAATCCGATTCCTTTATATTAAACGGCGGGGCACAGGTAGTTCGTAAATAAATGTTTAGCTACTATTATGGCTACTAAAGTCTTAAGTTACAGTACCTTAGCTATTTCATATTCGGTACCTTAAGTTGAGGTATATTAGCTAAACTTAAGGTAACAATTTTTTTTTTCTGATTTTTGTAGCAGCTTTATGCACTAATTATTATTCAATATGGTTATGCCTATTTTTATTTTGTAAATTTAAACTTTTCATGTATTTACTGACTGTCCCCTTATAATACAGTTCACTACTTTTGTAGCATCTTTTATAGAGTAACAGCTCCCTGCAAACTTTAAATCAACATTCGCGCGTGTTCAGCGTGTAAGCCTGGCTATGCGGAAAGGATAAGCCTGGGAAAGTAATCTTTCCGACCATACAAAGAGTACATGCAATATGATCTCGTTTACACTTGCTACCGTGATTGCGGTGCACTCTCATCTTTGACTATGTACACGAAGCTTCAGGTGTGCCACGAACTCGTAGGAGCTACTTTCAGAGTAATATTTATATTATCGTCTATTATCCTCGTCGCCCCCACACCATTTGTAGGCGTCGTGAAAGGCGTATAGTATATTATATATAGGATGGGCAACGTCCTTATTCTGTTTGCTAACACAATATTTGACAGCACAGTTGGCGCAATGGTTAACCGATTGGCATTCTTCGCTACGTGTAGCGCACCCCGCACGGAACAAATATTTGTATGATCTACGTATAGTTTCTTCGCACAACAAAACCATCAGCATGTCATTTGTGTACGCCAGACGAATACCCCAAACCAGCAGGCAAAAATTAAGTCTAAGCGTGTATAGCTAGCCTACATAGTACTTGCATTTACAATAATTTATTTTATTATCATCAGCTCAATGTCATAAAAATATTAAAATGACTTCAATTATTCATTAAATCTCATAAAAAAGAATTATTAAAGTGTCATAAAGTGTCCATTTCAGTGTCCAAATCCGAATTAGAGCAGCTCCATCCCAAGCATTTTTGTCGTCCATATAATCCGTAATTGTAGTCTTTTTACATAGTTTATTTTCTTCACAAGCCTCGTTGTGCGCTGTGCTACACACACGGTGGCACGTGACTACGTGCGCACCGCCGTCTTCATGGGGGTCGCTCGGTATGAGCACGCAGACTCCCCAATCTGCGCGCCCGCTACCCCCGAGTGTCCAGTCAATAATGTGTAAATGCTTTTATCAAGATTTTTTTCTGAAAAGTTTATGCTTTGATTGGTAAGTGAAATTAAATGACTTTTTAGAGTTCGTGTAAATAAATGTAATTAGTGATCCAATGTCTCTGATTCCCTTAGGTAGGTTATTAGAAAGTTATGCTCTCTCGAACATTATATTTATGAGTTTATTCCTACTTTTTCCTGTGATTTATTTTAGTAAAATTAATAATCTAAATGAGTAGCTTTCGTAAGAAATATTTTTATAAATTTTCATTATAACAGCCAAAAGACGCCCACTAGTGCACAAAGGTCTCTCCCAGAGATTTCCATAATGCATCATCATTTTGGGAGGCATTTGCCAGTACTCACCAGGCATGGCAGGCAGGTTGGTAAGCGCAGAATGGCTACTGTTCACCCATCCACCAATGAGTGTCGTAAAAAGAAATAAGGATTGATATCAAGAGGATGAGCAGCAGCAACTTCCCGTGTGCTATTAACAGCATACTGCAATGGGGGACCCATGTACAGTACTGGATGTGTATGGGCTGGTGTGTCTGTAAGGTTATTTATTGTGACCCATCAACAGACTTCTGTTAAATATTGATTTAAATGTTAAATATGTTTGACGGCACGGTTGGTGTAATGGCTGATACAGTCGGCTGCTGCACTCCGGGTCGTGGGTTCCATTCCCGCACGGAACACATATTCTGTCTGTATGTATTTCTGTCTGTCTGGGTGTATTTTATGTGGAATTCATGTCTGTAAACGCACCCACGACACAGAAAAATCCCAGAGTGGGGAAACGTTAAAAACAAATTAAGTTGGTGTTTTGTAAGTTTTCTTCTTTGTTGTACCACTTTGTGACGAGACGAGCAAGTCAGTCGCCTGGTGGTAAGCGACATGCCTGCCCATGACAAAATTAGAATGCTAGCCGGAAATAGTCCTGCGAGGCATCACACTGCAATCGTCACTTCAAGACGGAAAGTTATTTAGTCTCATATGCCCAGTAATTTCACTAGATACTAGTACAGGGCCCCTCTAACCGGAGCATAGTCATGTATAAAGTTATAGAAATCGAATATCGGGCACTAGGGTGGTCCCTAGGTTTTTTGTTTTATTGGTGCCCAGTGGATATTCTTCATGAACTTTGTTCGCCCAGGGGAAGGGCGAAGGGGTAAGACGGACTGCTACCGGCTAAAACCACTGGAGACATCTAAGGGAGGCTCCAGGTCCTCGTATGATCACACAAGAGCCGCCACTGGTGCCACGCCTATAGGAGAGGGTAACTGTAAAGCGGTTACCCCCCCGGGGGATTGTAAAGGATCCCCCAAAGCATCCCACGGCAGCACGTGACCACATGCGTGCACCGTCTACTCTTGGGTCGCTTGGTGTGGGCACGCAGATTTACCAAGGGGTGGTCCCTACCTAGCTGGTCTCTTGCCATACGAGAACTACCACCACATTTTATGTTTATAATGCACTAACAAGTACAAGTTACAAGTATGGCACGCCATATATAGACTTCAAAACATCATTCAGTACTACTATTGCTATTAACAATACATAACAAGCAGACTGCTTTGCCGCTTTGCCTGCTATCTACATGCGGCCAGGATATGCAATCATATTTCCTTTGCAGACAGGACCCTACTGGCACTCTTTATAAGGACTCTATTCAATTCTGATATTAATAATTACAATATATAGCAAAGCAAGCTGCTTTACCGCTTTAATTTGTTATCTAAACGCAGCCAAGGGATGCAATCATATTCCCTTTGAAGACGGGATTGGATACTCAGAGGGGATAATCATAGCATAAGATTAGATCAATGCATTTGCTACCTCTAATAGATAGAATAGACCATTCATGATTCATCCATAATCTATTTAGTGTAACAGATCCTACCATTATATTGATTGCAGCACATGTAGTTACGGCCTATAATAGTGTTGCCACATCTATTGCAAATTGGGGTGCAAAAATAATTGCAGCAATATTTCTGGAGCATGACGCTCTCACAGAAGGAGACCACTGCATTCCAGTTTTCATGATTTACCAACTTAGCTGACACTAGTGCCGACAGAGATAGATCTTGCCCGATCCGCCCAACCAGGATCTGCTGCTCAGCAGCCCACGTAGGGCAACTTATAGCGGTGTGGCCACAGTGAAATACACGCCGCTGAGCCGGCTGCCTCTGTCTGTCAAACGCCCCTGGAAGCACACTTTAGTCGCTCTGGTAGAAGGAGCGTGTCTAATCATAGACCCACACAAACGTTTCCTCTCCATATAACCACTCTGCTCTGCAGAACGTGAAGTATGGATCTGCAGCGCTGAATAATTGGCAGCTGGGATGACTATACAGGCGCCCCATAGAGGTCCAGGGACCGCATGACTCCGCCGTAGAGGCTGCAAACTTCTAAACCTAAATACCTAATCGGAATCTTGTAAGAACCTACCTCCAGAATGATGAATACCCATTCCAAGTGTTTTACATATTGAGCTTTATTCAACCAATAGTTCTGATATAGTTACATATTATGTACACGAGTATACTGGATCAATCAAGTTAGTCAATTTTGATTTGGTAAAATTTATCACCTATGGTCAAATCAAACACGAAGAAAAATACGCCTGTTGTCGTGAGGTCCGTCAAAGCGACGAATAAACACGACTATTATGTTCCTTATAATGCACGCATTTTAAACTCGAATAGTACAAATTAAAATTAATACCATTTTTGGATTTAGCTTTGCATTTAAATTGTACAAAATATTGTTTTTTCTCACGCCGCATGTCCACTGTGCAGAATGCGAAGTGAAATATTTCTGCAGTTACATTAAAAACTAGCGGTGAATACCAAAATTATATCTCTCGGCATTTTAAAAATGCAATGAGCATTACATCGTCTGGTGAAAATGACGCAGGATTTCGTTCAATAACTTTGTAGCGATTCACTTTTTATTTGGGTAACTATACAAAAAAGAACTATAAAAATACCTATTGAAAAATTCTTTACTACACAATTTTTTAAGCTATGCACACTAGTATTTCTCCTGTATGGTTTCGAGTTTAGAGCAGAGACAATTTAGTGACATACATTTGAAATGCACATCGCCTAGACCTGAAACCACTCGACCCGTGACACGTAGCACAGAAAACCAATCGCATAGCCACTACGCCCACGGTGCCATGAAATTATACTATCTATCAATTTATTAATTCCTTTTTTTTAATTCATACATCTGCAAATTGTATGTAGATATTTTCTGCGCATTGATCTTTAATTTTTCTATTTACTATAATTTAATCCTACAAAAATTTTATGTAAGTTTTAAGATTAGAGGCTTGTGCCAAATAGCTACCTCGTAGAACCATCAAGCTTCGCTTGCTACGGCCACGCTTTGGGTGTGTTCATTCCACATCAAGTGCTACGTTGAGTCATTGGTCGCGTGTCAAGTGTCTGCCTATGACCGTTGCTACGAGCAGTCGGAACAAAATTATGGTGATCGAAGGTCCGCCAGATCATGGTATTTGTTCCGAAATTAATCGAACACGTGACCCGTAGCGATTAAAGCAAATTATTTGAACTCTACGCGTGTTATTATATTTTAATTCCTTTTTTTGTTACATCATCATATAAGCCGTCCACTGCTGAACAAAGATATATATATTTCCACAACGACAGGCTACATGCTCGTGTTTCCTTAGTTTGGGTGGAATTGGAATTCTTCTTTCTTTCTTTACTCGCCACGCTTGACAAGCGGTTTGGTAAGCTGGTTTGCTGCTGTTGCACAGAAGACACGCTGCTGCCCATCCCTCTAGTTTGGAGTCCCTAAGTCACTTTTTACGTGATCCACGAGAATCCAAACACAGAAATTCACTAATTAACTACGTGCATCATTCATTTCCCTCATCGGCGAAAAAATAAATTGGCCCTTAGAAATAATTTAATCATACTCACATGCGCCAAACACATTAAACTAATATTGCCTTCTTCGAGGTCGGATTAAAACTTAAAACATCCTTCCAAGCGAATTCTTGTCTCAATGTTTAAGCTCTCGCTCTAGCATTCCGACTGCATATAACAAATAACCAGTGGCATTTGCATGATAACGTTTTACATCACATATTCAAGACATCAGCCGACGAAGATAAACCACGAACACTACACGAAATGCATCCGCTACAATTTACACCAAACAGTCTGTAGGGTTTTAGAGATTCAAATGGAACGCTGCAGTTTCGTCGCTGGTGACTTGAATGTTAAAATACAAATCTTAACTGAGGAATAATGTTTACCCTTGATGAATAAATCGTTCATGGAAATACACACTTATGATGACGAGACGGTGTTTTGGTTTAGTCTGTTATTATTTACTCTGTGTTGAATATTTTGAAGTAGAGCTGCGTAGTCCTTAAAAATGTATAAGGAGTATACTCTTTAGTAGTCGTATCTTACATTTTGAGGATCGCGACCTATGTTATATTTTATATATATATATATATATATAATAGAATCCAACCCGAACAAGGGTAAGCCAGTATCTCAAAAGAATGTCGCCCATATGGGCGATTTGTTATCGAAACGTTATCGAATATCGGTCATCAATTTGCTTTCGATAATGTTTCGATAATAGATTGATGTTCCAGACTTCTTGGAGATATGTAACATAACGTTGCCAATACCAACATCCGTGTGGTGTCCGGATGAAGAATATAGCACCACTCCATCTCATCCCGTGGATGTCGTAAAAGGCGATTAAGGGAATCTAAACCAGAGGGATGGGCAGCAGCGTCCCTTCTGTGAAACGGTAGCCATACTGCGCTCACCAACCCGCCTGCCAAGCGTGGTGAGTATTGGCAAATTCCCCCCAAAATGATGATACAATTGTGGAAATCTATGGGGGAGGCCTTTGTTCAGCAGTGAACATATAAATGGCCGATATGAATACCCACTAAGAAAAGAAGCAATTATGAATTATATTTGAAAATAGTATGATTATAAACTTGTCAGAATAACGAATGTTGCGCGGAATTTTAATTCATATAGAATTGATTGAATCGGATCTATCGGCCGAATACTGAAACGCCAGTTAATATTGATTCCCGCTATAACTAATTGAGCTAGGTTATTAGGTATAAGTCTTGTTCCAAATACAGGTTTCCTTAATGGTTAAAGCGGGATTTTATATTAACTGGCGTTTCAGTATTCGGCCGTTAGTCATTGTTCCATTGTGATATAAGAAAATTAACGAAGCAAAACCAACAAAAGTGATTATTTTGCTCTACCGAGCTCGCCGTCCAGTACTGTCTTCACATTTTGGTAGAGCTAGGGTCGAGGCTCGTATAGCGTTGTCAATGGCCATTGAGAAAAGAAACAATTATGAATTAATTATATTTGAAAATAGTATGATTATAAATTTGTCAGACTAACGAATGTTGCGCGACATTTTAAATCCTATAGAATCGATTGAACTGTGTGGGTCTGTGTCATTCTCCCATTGTGACACACGAAATTAAATGAAGTAAAACCAACAAAAGTTATTATTTTGCGCTACCGAGCTTGCCGCACAGTCCTCCGTCCTCACAGTATGTATTATAAATTCGAATGTTTGTATGTTTTATCTTGCTTAAAATGCTGAACGAATAATTATAAAATTGAGCATAGATGTATATTAAGTCGTTGAATAGGATAAAGGATACTTTTATGTGAATAGAAAACACCAATTTTTTCATCCATCGGGACGAGCGGGTGACCTCTAGTGTATGAATAAATTAATACAATTCAGTTATTATTTTCATTTAAATTCAGCCGTTATGATATAGATACCCATATAATTATTGTACAGATAAATATCACAAAACTGGTTAGTCTGATTATATTTTATTTTTATTGATTTTATATAAACAGTATTATGAGCGAAATCAATTTTTACTAAGCTAGCCATGCCTTTTTTCATCACGGTGGATATCCTTATAAACTTCTCCCTCCCGGGGAAGGGCGGAGGGGTATGTCGAGTTTCTTTCTGGCTTAAATCTCGTGGGCAGTCATCGTCGGTAGCGAGTTTTCGAAAATGAACGCTCCAATGCCAACAATACCTTACCCCGTTTTGCATAAAATCCTAGCTACGCCAAAGGTCATTATCATCCTGATTTCTGTAGCCAATTACTTGGAAGGTATATACAATCACAAAACACACACACAACTACATTACATGGTAATTCTCTAGAGATATCAGAGCTTTACTAAAGCATAATATACAGCTTTACTAAACCAGGCTTTAAATCGTTTGAAATAATTAAGCGCGTCGGTACACGGAAGTCAATTAAAATTTTAGAGGTTTAACGGATCAATCTCCGGAATATTAAAGACCTAGAGGAAGTTGTGGTGCATCAGTTTATATTAAGAACGAGGTTATTTATTTTTAAACTGTCTTCGAAATTTGAACATAAAAAGTAAGACAGCATTGTTGTGGCAGTGGGTAAGTGATTGGCTTCGATCCTCGCACAAATATCTGTATTATCTACAGATAGTTGATTCGGGACTGGGTGTTTCTTTACCAAATGATGTAGTCAGATAAAAATGTGATAAGTGGGTTCAAGTTGTATCCAAGGGCTTACCTTTTTTTTATTGGTGCCCAGTGGAAAATGAACTTCCTTCGCCCCGGGGAGGAGCGGCTCCTACCGGCTAAAACCACCGGAGCGGTCATCTTCGGCACCTAAGGGAGGCTCCAGGTCCTCGTATGATCACACTACAGCCGCCCACTGGTGCCACGCCTACAGGCACATCTCGGAGAGGGTGACTGTAAACCGGTCACTCCCCGGGGGATTGTAAAGGATCCCCCAAAGCGTCCCATGGCAGCGCGTGACCATATGCGTGCTACCGTCTTCTTTTGGGTCGCACGGTGTGGGTACGCAGATTCGCCAATCTATGCGGTGTGCAAAAATCAATGGAGCGGTCATCTTCGGCACCTAAGGGAGGCTCCAAGTCCTCGTATGATCACACTAGAGCCGCCCACTGGTGCCACACCTATAGGCTCATCTCGAAGAGGGTGACTGTAAAGCGGTCACCCCCCAGGGGATTGTAGATGATCACCCAGAGCGTCCCACGGCAGTGCGTGACCACATGCGTGCTACCGTCTTCTCTTGGGTTGCTCCTCGATGTGGGCACGTAGATTCCCCAATCCCACAGGTCCCCCGCCTTATACCAACGGCAGGGGGTTTCAGGCATATGGGAATTAGGCGCCACGGTGGTTGTTACCCCGGCGCCGTCTCCTCCTACTTGGAGCGGGATCGGCCCTCTCCCGATCCCGCTTTGCGGTCTCCTTCTGGAGCATGATGCGCTCACAGATGGAGACCACTGCATTCCAGTTTTCGTGCTCTGCCACTATAGCCTACACTACTGCTGGCAGAGAGAGATCTTGCCCGATCCGATCGACCAGGATCCTCCGGGCGGCGGCCCACGCAGGGCACGTCTCGAGCGTGTGCTGTGCGGTCTCCTGGTCCCTATCATAATGGCGGCATTGTGCCGTGGCCTCACGTCCTATCCTGTACAGGTACGCACTGAAACAATCGTACCCGGTGAGCACCGGTGGCTGTCTAAACCGTTTTAATACTGACCTATAATCACAAAAGATTTAAATCTATGATAATCATATTATCAAACACTTTATTGATCTTCATTTATCAGACACTTTACAAATGCAATATGGCAATACTCATGAATTGCCGTCAAATAGTTTACGAAAGGGTAAATTCATAAATTTTCTTATAGCCAAAAGTTTAGAAATATCAAACATAAAAGCTTTTGTCGTTTGATAAGACGTCTGTCTGTTCTATCTCCAAAGAATTACTTAGAACTATTTTTCTTTTCAATAAAACCAGTCCGAAAATCTATAAAGCTTTAGGTACTATAATTTGAACCTTGATTTGTGCGTCAGCAGTTCTCTGCTCTATGGCAGTTTGGGTAACCACAGAACCTCAGTTTTCAGAGGCACTTTCTGAAGACCCAGTGTGTACGCGTAATGTAAGCAAATAGTTACCAAAGAAAGTCGGTCTATTAGCCAGAAGGTTCTTAATATGTCAGTATGGTTGTCAAAGCGTTGTATTTATTCAATTTTCGCTTATAAACTGAATCAAGAGTTTTTTTTATACAAAGGTGGTTCTGATCGAATACTTTGTACGTTCTGGATACGCGCGCATCGTGAAGAACTTCTTCATTCTAACTAACGTTAGCTTGGATTTATCGTTTTCGTTTCGGGAAGTGTCGCTTTTATATTTATATATTGTCAAATTATATATGCTTGAAGCAAATTTAATTTTATGTTTTGCCATAAAATTATATTGTGACGTAAAAATACTTTATATTATAAAACTTTCTAGTCGAACCCTCAACTTTGAGGATGAAAAATAATATCTTCATAGATGCTACGCTTTAATCATTACATAAGAGCTTCTTCGAGTTAAGCTTCATAAGCCTCGCTGGCGTTACGATGGCTATTTCTACGAGGGACGAGTTGTCACAATCTTATATAATACGCCAGGAATATTGTGCCGTATATGAAAGTCATTTTGTGATAGATGGTGAAGTAAATTGTCATATTTGATTTATGCCACTGTCAGTCTCAATTTTATTTGCTTCTTTATATGTCTCTTGCAGGGCGTATATTAATGCGGCTTGTTGACAGTTCAACTGAATGACAGTATTATTGCTATATTTCAGTTTGTTTTTCATCGCGGTGGTACTCCATCATGGACTTCCTCTACCCCAGGGAAGAGCGTAGTGGTCTCTTATCGGCTAAAACCACCTAACCGGTCATCTTCGGAACCAGCATGTTGGACATGGGCACTGGGGCGGTTATTACACTGGCGCCGTCTCCTTTCCAAGCAGGCGTAGCCCTTACCCGATTCCGCTTTGTGGTCTATATCTGAAGCATAATGATGCCGCATCGTTGTGGAAATCTATGGGGTGGCCTTTGTTCTGGAGTGGACGTACTTTGGCTGATATGATGATGATGATCCCATATCTTGTCCAATGTTTTTTTTCTATTCTCAGGTTGCCTGGAAGAAATCGCCGTGTGCGATAAGGCCGCCCATTTGTACTCTATATTCCAAGTGCTACTTTCTATTGTATTTTTTTATAACTGGTTTAAAATAAAGAATATAATAAATAAATGAATAAATGATAATGCTCTTACAGAAGGAGGGCACTGCTACTACGATACACTGAGACTACTGCCGGCAGTGAGACATCTTGCCCTATCAGATCGACCAGGATCCGACGCTCTGCACTCGAGCATATGCTGTGCGGTATCCTGCTCTAGGGCTATCAGAGTGGTGGCACTGTAGGAGTCTATAGATGACCATACAGGTGTACACAAAGTACCGCCTGAGATAAAAAGCATCCGGCGGGGCGGTCAGCAGGGCAAGCAAGCGCTTAGAGAGCGTTCATAGGGTGGCCTTAGTGCACGCTCAGTGTTTTTCATCATAACGTCGCTCTCGTATGATAATATTGATATATTTTCCAGAAAATGTGTGGCTTATTCTAAATGTATGTAATACTTTCATTGAACTATATGACTCAGCACTGCTACATATCACAAACTGGTTTGAACCAGCACGCCCGCTCTTCTCGCCACGCCACTCGGGCGCAACTCAGGATAGTTGCATACGTGTCCGTATGTTTAACTTGTCCGACGCTTTACTTGAGCAGGCACTCAGGCCGTACACATAGAAAGGTGAACATGTTAAGGAAAATTTAGAATACTTTATTATATTCATAGCCACTATAACATATTCAATTGATTAAGGATAAAATTGAGCGAGAATTTATGTAAATCCCTCAATATACAAAACCATCACTCATAAAAGCGAAACGCTCATTAAAAACTTATTAAATAAACACGTTTCCTCGTCTATCAATGAAAATATTGATATAACTTTCACGCACCTTAAAATACCTACTTGCCGCCTTTCTTCATTTAAATGGCTTTTCATATTACGCGCCTAAATAGCGCGATTTAACCGCGTGACGTAGCTCGTTGACATAGATAGTCATGTGCACTTATTTTATGTAAATTTCTCGGATTATAATCTCATAGGCGATTTAGTTGCATGATCGAATACCAACAATTCTCACTTAGTCCTTTTTTTATATTGGTCCCAATGAAAATACAACATGAACTTCCTGCGTCCTGGAGAAGGGCGAAGAAGCATGGGGTAGTGGTATTCTTAGGCAAATGGCAACGTTGTATGGTTTTTATGTCTCTACTAATTTTCAAATATGTAACTATTTTCGGGATCTTAACGAATCTTGTGGGACGTGTAATTTTATATCTGGAAACAAGCAGAGATGGTCATTAATTGTCTGTCGTGTTTGGCACTCGATGTATCCATGTGGCGCCGCTAGCTGGCGTCCAAAGTGATTGATAGTGCTATATCACCGTACTCGGGTTCATAAATTATAAGACATGAGTTTGTTGCGACGTTCTACTTTGTCGAATGAACAGATTTTGAAGAGATAAGCATATACAGTTTAAAATAGGCGTAAAATATTAAAACATTGTTATACTCATAGGATATGCACAATAAATCAACCGATTAACTCAAGCACACACACAGAGACGTTTTTCTTTTGTTGGTCTTCTCGCATTCATTTCTTGGAAATATGGTTGCTTAACCACGCATTTCTGGCGAAGCCAAAAGAGGCCTCCAGCCAGGCTTAAAATTAATATTAAAAACTAAGCAACTTGCGCTAAGGGCAAAATCTATATTTTTTTTGTCTGTCTGTTTGTCTGTCTGTCGGTCTATCTGTCTGTCTGTTTGTTTCCGCTAATCTCCGAAACGGCTAAACCTTACCTGTCTATGGGACTTTCACTGACAGATAGCTGATGTTACGAGGAATAACTTAGGCTACTTTTATTTTAGAAAAATAATTAGGGATCAGGGCAAAAAAACAAACGATGAAATCAAATAAATATACATACTCTATGTCAAGTGTCTATGCCGAAGTACTCTAAACTAAATAGTCTAAACTAATAGTAGTGTTTCTTTTTAATTAATCGGCGGGTGAAACAGCGGGTCCTAGCTAGTCTCATATATAAGACACATATTTGCTAACGGTCCAGGGAATATTTGTGATTTACAATAAAGATAATTAAACTCCGGAGGGCAGATCAAAGCAGCTTCCTGATTTCTTCCTCTCTTGTAATAAAAAGAGTTTTATCTTAAGGAGATCTATTAAGAAGCTTCCGTTCTGTAAGCTTCTTAATAGATCTCCTTGCAGTGGCAGTTTGCGGCGAGCTATATGTGAATGGTGACACTGTGAACTCGAATTCTCCAGAGAGTGAATTAGGCTCTTATCCCTGGCTTACCTTTATTATTTAGCTGAAGTAGAACCCCTTAAGTTCTTGCAGGACTTTCAAGTCTTGCTTGCCTTAGTTGGTCGATCAAAAGTGTATCACAGAGCTTCATTCTCGGGGGTGGAAGTGCGTAATGGCGTAATAACGGGGAAACCCGCTCTGAATCTTCGAGACGCGCGTAGGTGAAACCTGTGCCACCTCTCTGCTCCCCGAGCCGCTCACACCGGTGTTGCTTCCTGTTGCCTGTAGTGGTGGACATTTACGAGACCCATCTTGTTAGTAGCGTAACTTCAATGTAGGTATAGGTTGAAAGGTAGACGCAGCCCCCCGTTTGCCTTCAGGTTTTTATTCCATATAAATGTACCTTATCGTTGTAGTTTCCATCTCATACAATAGTCCTTTACAACTGGGGACAATCCATGACTTCATTTTAAACTGTAGCCATGGAGAGCCCGGTTAAGGTCGCATTTAATTTTAGATTAAAATGATCTTAAGGACCTTTGCGTGTTGGACACATGTCCCTGCGTAAGCCTATCAAAAATCTGGGTTCCTTTTTGCAGATACTATTATAACGTGAATTGAGAGACACAAATAAAAATTTAAAACACAAAGTTCTCCCCAAGCCATGTTAATTATAGCCAATATTCGAATATCTTATTTTAAAGCGATTATCTTCCGTTCCGTGGAAGCCGTTAAAAGCCGCTAACAGAACCATCGCCGTAGGCAAAGGTGAACAAAACAGACACATTAATTAAACTGTCAATCACGCCCCAATACTCCATACAATGGTTGCTTTGACGTTGCACGTTACGTCAATTTTCGAATTCTGCGAACTGGCGTGGGGTGAGCACGTATGGAAAATGGTAATTTCTCTAATAACAGAGCTCTGTAAGTATGATGTTGACAGGGAAATGAATAAAGGGAGGTTGAAGCGAGTTTAACAAATGACAGTTTGACATTTTGATCTCGAACTTAATCAAATAAATTTACCGATATGTACACACAAATAATTTCCCAAAAGGCTTAGGGTATACCGCTCAAATGAGTCAGTTGCGTAACACATGATATCGCGATAGCGCGTTCGCAGTGTTAATGACCTATTTGTCTGAAACCTACCAACACTTACACATTGTGATTTGACGCGGTTGCCATATGCCAAGGTAGATGTGGTCCACGTTGCCGTCTATCATTTATTTATTTGTTCACCAAACGGCATATTTTTTGATGACAACTCTCCGTGTAGTGTTCGGATTAAGAACATAACACCACCTCATTTCCTCCCATGAAGGTCATAAAAGGCCACTAAGGGACTCTAGGCCAGAGGAATAGGCAGCAATGTCTTGTCTGTGGAACAGCAGCTATTCTACGCTTACCAACCCGCCTGCCAAGCGTGGTGAGTACTAGCAAACTCCCTCCCAAATCACGACACAATTGTGGAAATCTACGGGGAAGGAAGGCCTTTGTTCAGCAGTGGACGTTTTTTGGTTGATATAATGATGGTGACATGAAACGACATACCAATAATCTTGTAGGAATGCATATATTTCGCAACATATCCATAGCACACAATTCAGTTGTGATGTCGTACCGTATCCCATCGGCTTTATCTCACTATACTTTGTTAGAATAGGATGGAATAGAATTGTTTATTCAATTATTAAGTCCTAACAGATATTTAGACGTACGTGAAGCTGATTACCGGCCGAAATTAATTAATCAATCTACTTTAAAATCTTAGGATTTATGTCCAATGCCATTGGCTAAGCGACTAGCTTCCTGCGCTACGTATCGCGGGTTCAATCGGGGGCACGGAACAAATATTTGTATGATCTGCAGATAGTTCTTTCGGGTTTGGTTGTATATGATTTACGTCTGTCGGGCATCATGTAAAAAAAATGTAAGACTTGTTTGTAGTACTACTCGACTAAGGCCGAAATTAATAATCAATCTAACCCAAAATATTTGGATTGCAGATTAAGGATTTGTCTGATTTTTGTGTCAAATGTGAACTAAACACAAAAATGGATGAACGCCAACCCACACAAGGCCAGCGTTGTGGTCTAAGGCCCAACCACCCTCATCGTGAAAAAAGACCCGTGCCCAGTAGTGGGATAGTAATGAGCTAATTATGCATGTATGATTATTAATTTCTGCCTAAATCCACGTGTAAAGTGATTGGCTTTCTGCGGAACATAACAAATGTATAATTAGATTTCATTTGCTTACAGGTAGTTCTAGTAGTCTCGGTCTTGTGCATGTACGATTATTATCAGTAAACTATACCCACGATACAGGAGAGATTTCAGTGTGGGAGAATCTTAACAAAAACAAAAATATAGTTAATAATAACACAAAGTCCGCAGCCGTGTTGGTAGTCATGGGAATATTTTTCAAATATTGTTCCACTCCCGACTTTATTTACGTTACTTCCAATCAACGGCATACGTGAACGCTTTATGCATTCGCCATAATTTTAAAAGAGAGGACTTTTGAAACTTATTCTTTTATAACTGCGACAATATGTAAATTGATTCTACTCAAGCAAACGTCGTTAATAAAGAAAATTTTTGTTTTTTTTTCAGACTTGTGTTAGCATTTACGTATTATATTAAAAAGAAAGAAAACTCATTTATTGCCACTATAAAATTAAATATTTGTGGGCAAACGTAGCAGCCTCAACAAATATTGTTGGAGTACAGGATTGACTGCACACCATACAACGCTGGTTTTCAGGCCGACCCTTTAGTCTCGCCATCTATAATAAACAGTCTTGCGGGTTATATTTCAGCAATCATAGACAATTTTTTTTATTTATTACATTATCAATAAAAAATACAACAAATCAAGTTTGTCAAATACAAAAGCACCACTTAAACCTCTTGGGTTTGTGTGCGGCACTACAATTCAATCTCGTAACCATTTATTTACTTATATTACGTATATGTAATGAGAATAATATCATGAGACACTGGCTGACTGTAGATAAGCCAGCACCCATGTAAGTCTCAATTAAACAGAATTTAAAGGGAAAAAATGGGAAAAGAAAAACGATTATTTAAAACATAAAAAATAAACAGACTTTAAAAATGACTTGCTCACAAGTCCTAACCCCATATCATCCCGTAGTGTCGTAAAAGGCGACTATGGGATTAGCTGGATGGATCATCATCATCATATCAGCCATAGAACGTCCACTGCTGAACAAAGGCCGCCCTTATAGATTTCCACAACGAGCGGTTACATGCTGGATGGATAGCAGCGTTCTTCGAGTACATTAATTACAACTCAGCTGCGATCGCCAACCCTCCTACCAAGCGTGATGATTACGGCAAATCCCCCAATGATAAACGTCAGAAACCTAGACCGGTCGTTGTTGGACTTTGGAAGCCTAAGTACAGCAATGCGTATTTGTTCGGCTTAAATGATGATGATGATAATACGTACGTACACACAACTTAAATTGGTTAGGATATATTATTTTGCGACTCTGGAACTGTTTATTGCAAAAATAAATTCCTGCCAGCAGTTCTTTAAACAATTCTAAAACAAATGTTTTATGAAACGAGCTAATTCATTATTTTGTGGGCGTGTTTACCGAACAAGTTTTAATCCCCAGTGCAGGAACCTAAAAATTTTAGTACTCATCAACACTTCGCGAATATCATTATACACTGTCCAGTATTAAACAGTAACTTTACTACTTAAATAAACCCCGCAATTTTGGCAGACGTAAATTAAATGGCGTCGGACTGCAGCCGATCTTGACGGAGCGGTCGGCGCAGTTGCTAAACAACTGGCTTTCTGCGCTATGGGGCACGGGATCAATTCCCGCACGGAACAAATATTTCTTTGGCCAACAGTTAGTTGTTCTGGGTCTGGGTATTTGTGCATGTGAGATATATGTCTATCAGCTGCATCAAGGATAAATGAGAACTCCTAATTTAGTCAATCAGTTTATAGAACCTTGACTATTTGAAATTAAATTAAATAATTAATCGAAATGGCTTACGGAAATATATCGCGTTTATTTCATTTATTCTATTTACCAACGTACATAATCCGTACGTGAGGCATACATGAGACGGTTGGTGCAGTGGCTGATACAGTCGGCTGCTGCGCACCGGGTCACGTTCCATTCCCGCACGGAACAAATATTTGTATGATCCGCAGGTAGTTGTTTCAGGTCTGGATGTATTGTGTGTGGAATTTGTGTCTGTAAACGCACCCACGACACAGGAGAAATCTAAGGTGGTGCAACATTTTTTTAAAACAGAAAAATTCCATACGTTCACCTAGCAGCGCTAGGACACATAATTATTATATTATCAATGCACAAATATATCAATTATAAAATAAAAATATATTTCACGTTGTACTCTATATACTCACATTTATAATATGTTCAGAATAAATAAATAACTCACGGTCACTCACAATAAATATCTGAAACATCACACGTGCATTACACAATTAAGCACACATTTGTATCGTGCAACAATAATGCATGCACGATAAATACCATCATACATGTATATCACCAATCAACAGCTAAATATCGAGAATTCTAAACATTTACATAAACTAAAAGCCTGTAAAAGCAGAAAATTCACCGCTCAATTTTCCACCTGTGTAAAATATATAGTATTTAAGTTTTCCCCGCACATTTTAAGCGTGAAGATTTATTTTCTATGCAAAATGCGATAATTCTTTGAAATTACAGTCAGCTATCATGATATTATAAATTACGAGATCGCGCAGAACCGTAAATCGGATTATGGGGGTCTGTCGTTAGGCCAAAACACTTTTTGATGGGCGAGCAAATAAAATGTCATATCTTTGAAATATTTATTATCGTGCCATACTTATCCGAGCAGTGAGCCTAGCACGAATATTTTGACGTACAGTAACGTAAACGTATCGCTAATGTGAATAAATTTTAAATCAAAAATACAACTATAGATAAGCGTATAGCTCTTTTAGCTCTATTTGTTACATCTGTAAGCTTTGGAAGGGGTTTTTTTTACTCTTCGATGAGACGAGCAAGCTTTTCGTCTGGTGATGAGCGACAAGCCTGCTTATAACAATGGTAATGTAATAGTAATACTACCCAGGACAAGTCCTGCGCTCGTCACCTCAAGATATTAGTCAAGTGTGCGTCGTTATTCGTGCAAAAATAAATTCTTTCTTGATTTTTTTTGAACAACCACCGCGGTGCCCCTGTTGAACACGCCTGAGCCCCTTGTCGTCTTTATATGGCGAGGGGCCTTTGGGGTCGCTGACGTGCAGATTGGGGAGGCTGCATGCTCATACCGAGTGACACCCGGGAAGATGGCGGTGTGCATGTGGACACGCGCAGCTGTGTGCGCAGCACAGCGCATAGCGAGGCTTCGGGTGAATACTTTACAATCCCCCGAGAGTTGCCTAGGGAGGTGACCTTTTTACAGTCACCTTCCCTCCACTAGAAGGGGTGACCGCATTACAGTCGTCCCCTCTGTGATGTGCTTAAAAGGGGTGGGTGGCTCGACATGGAGATTATTTGATTTCCTGGAACCTCCCTTCGGTGCCGAAGATGACCACTCCAGTAGTTTTAGCCAGTAGGATTCCGGTATATTCCTCCGCCTTACCCCGGGGTGAAGGAAGTACATGATGCATTTCTAACGGATCAATAAAATTAAAAAGACGACCATACATGTTAAGGTATTTTTGGGAGCAATATCTGATGTAAGAAAGTACAATCAACCCATAAGTTAATGTGAGACACTTGATCAAAAAACTGCTTGATATAGACTATAGACATCAGTGTTATATACTCGTATTCCTTGACTACAAGCTCGACAATGACTATATAAAATACACGGGCATTCTATCGCTGAATTTCGACTAGGTTTCGGTCACTGCCCTGCATGTAATAGGTTTATGAATTATGCACACCCGATCATTTAGCGACGAAGCCCATTTCTCTCGCATTGCTGCCTCGCGAGTGCAAGGTAAAATTCATGAAATATTCATAAAATACCGTTATGAAACAAAATTATGACAGAAATTTACTTTTCACTTATCATAACATAAGTTTTTTGTATTATCTATATAAAAATAAGAAAACAGTTTGTGGCGCTTTCTGATCGGTAAAATTTATACAACGAACGAGGCAGTCGTCTTTTTTTCGGTTGGTTAGTGGCCCATCTTGACAATCTTCTCAGAGTTGATAAAACCGCTCAAAGGCTTGGCTAAACAACTGCCCTCTAAAGACTACAACCGGGACCGAAGAATTTAAAGATTCCGAATCACGGAGACGTTAAGTTCAAATACCACTATGCAGTCCCATACATAACCTAACCGCACTAGGTGTTACTTAACCTCAGTGCAACTGGTTTTGAGCACCTTCTACTGTTGTTGATGGTACTACTCAAGACACCTTTTCTCGTAGACCTCCTAAAATGAGAGTTGATTCTAAAAGCTGAAGAATGACAGAGAATGCTTTGGACACTACGCTCAATTCAGGGTATACATACAAGAGATTTAATTTTAGCCTTTAACTCTTATATACGTATGTATACGGCACGTATGGATGCGGCACGTAGCTATATGGAATGAATGAAATAAAATGCAATATATTTCCGTAAGCTATTTCTATTCAATGGATGCCATTTGCATAGGCTTCGGAAAATATTACTGTAACTCTTAGGTTTTAACGGTTTAACCTTAATTTTGCAGGGACAAATCGACTGATTTTCTGAGCTAAGGATATAGGGGTTCGAACTCTTCACGTATCTAATTCTTGTATGCTGGTATTGGACTGGTATTCCGGGAGAAATCTAAATGTCTATATTAACTTTTTACTTTACGTCACAATATTTTTGCAAGGTAATATAATATCTACCCCAACCTCACCGACGAAAGTTGCCATTCAACAGCGAAAATGAGACTATGAATGACGACGTAAGTAGGTAATACACACCTTCAAAACACATGTAATGGGGGACATCAATATAGATATAAGCCCCAACAAAATCAACTTGAACGGGGAACGCTATCTCACTCTTGCTGCTACCCATGGCATCTTACCAGCTCACACCCTAATTACTCGTAGCAATAGTGATACTTGTTTGGATCATGCGTTAGTAAAAACAAGCTACTCCGTTAGCACTGTAGTACCATATTCAACGTTAACAGATCACTACCCAGTTTTATTGAATATGAATTTAAAAAAAAGCCCACGATTTGCAGTTACAACAATAACTAAAGTTGACCATATAGGCTTAGAACAAGACCTTAAAAAAATTGATTTTGGCCCAATTTATAACTTAGCAGACCCAAATCTTTCCATGAATTACTTTACACATATTGTTCAATCTGCAATTATAAACAATTCTAAACAAATTTCTCTCTCTAAACGCCATAAAATAATAAAGCCATGGATTACGCAGGGATTGCTGCGATGTATCAGAAATAGGGATAGGTTGCATAAAAAGTCGACATGTTCACCAGAAAATGAGATAATAAAGTTAACATATACCCGCTATAGAAATTACTGCAATACGATACTAAAAAAAGTAAAAAGGACGTACGAAAAAAACCAACTCCTGGCTGCTAAACGTGACAATAAAAAACTGTGGAAAGCGATTAAAGAAATAACAAACACTTCTAAAATAAATAGTTATCCTAAAGAACTGCTGACGCTATCAAACACTCCTGAAAAATCACTGAACAAAGTAAATAGTTACTTTGCAAATGTAGGAAGTACACTAGCAAATAAAATATATCAGAAAAATACGCACACTCTAAACAACAACACACAAAAAATCAACAATACCAAAGCTAACGTCATCAACTCGTTTGTACTAATTGATACATCTGAAGAGGAAGTAGAACGTCTCATACTTGACTTAAAGACAGATTGTGCCAGTGGATGGGACAATATTAGCTCCAGGTTTCTTAAAACATATAAAAATAATTTAGTACCGCCCCTTACGAATATTTTCAATGACTGTCTGCAAAAAGGAGAGTTCCCTGATTCCCTAAAAAAAGCAGTAATATGTCCAATCCATAAGAGTGGTGACAGAAGTCGTGTCGATAACTACCGGCCAATATCTATTCTGCCATCGTTATCGAAAATACTAGAAAGAATAATAAATGTTAGACTAACTAACTACATTGAAAGGAACAGATTGCTTTCCGATAACCAGTACGGATTTCGGCAAGGAAAGTCAACTGAGCAAGCCGTAAATAAGCTGATAGATTATATTTCAGCAAACTTAGACAGTCGGAAAAAATGTCTTACTATCTTTTTAGACTTGGCAAAGGCGTTTGACACGATTTCTGTTTCCATCCTACTGGAAAAACTCGAGAGGTTGGGAATTAGAGGAACGCAGCTAAAACTTTTTAAAAGCTACCTTACAGGGAGAACTCAGTCAGTCTGTATTGATGGTACGAGAAGCAATGATCTTGTGGTTACTCACGGAGTTCCGCAGGGCAGCATACTGGGACCTACATTATTTCTCGTTTATATTAACGAACTCACAAGTCTTAAACTTACCCAGGGCGAAATAATATCTTTCGCAGATGATACTGCTCTATTTTTTTCTGCCGATACATGGGATGAGGTCCTTGATGCTGCGCAATTGGGTTTTCGTATTGTGGGAGAGTGGCTTCAGAGCCACATTCTTACGTTAAATGTGGAAAAGACCAAATATATCTGTTTTGGTATAAGGAGTACAAACAGCGCTAGTATCTGCCGAGAAATCATATCGCATGAGTGTCAGTCTAGAAAAAACTGTTCGTGCCCACCATTAGAGCGGGTACACTTTATTAAATATCTTGGAGTTACCATAGATAGCAACCTTAGCTTCAAAGAGCATATAAGACTGCTATGCGGTAGACTACGGAAGTTGATCTATATTTTTAAAAATCTTAGGCACGTCTGCGGTCCTGAACTGCTAAAACAGATATATTATGCACTTTGCCAATCACTCGTAACGTATTGCTTATCATCTTGGGGAGGCGCATTGAAAACCATCCTAAAGCCTGCTGAGATCACCCAGCGTGCCATACTGAAGGTTAGTTTTTTCAAACCTATTTACTTCCCTACCGTGACATTGTATCAGATTTGTAGAGTTCTAACTGTTAGACAACTGTTTATTCTGAGTATGACTCTTCTACAGCATAGTAAACAGACGTATGATCCGTTGCTCTTACAAAAACGTAGGAGAGATATGGTTTGCGACAGACTGACTCTTTTTAAGACTAAATTTTGCCAACGTTTTGCGAATTTTATTGGACCCTTTATTTACAATAAAATGAATAGAACCTTAAATATATATCCTATGACAAAAATTCAAGTAAAAAAAAAAGTGCGTGAATACCTACAAAAACTTAATTATGAGGAGACTGAACTTCTACTGCATATGGCACAGTGATTATTATGACAAAAGGATGCATACAAATCATTCACACATAGCACATGTACAAATTCATTCCAAATGCTCAACACTATCATATGACAACTAACACTTACTAACACTTACTAACTCATACTCCCTCACATTACACACCCCTCTCACACTTCATTAACATACACAATCATCCCACACAAAGAGAGGACACACTAGCACCTTAGACATAAGTAATATTAAAAATAAAATTTACTGTTAAACTAAAACTAACAGGCTAACATTAGTTTGAATGGCTTAGACAATGTTGTTAATCGAGGGGATTAGCGCTGATAGCCGAAATACAGGCTTTGCTTAGTTCGGCTACAGATGCTTCATGTATTTTTGTAAAATTTTAACACATAGCCAAATAATATGTAGAAATTAATTGTAAAACTTTTTGTGAAATAAAGAAAGATTATATTAGACATTTCACTGTTGTGATGGGGACTCCAACGCGAAGCTGGGCATACGATGCGATGGTGAGTTAAGAGTGGGGCAACTTGGGTATAGTTCACATAACCGGGCCAGAAACAGATTATTTGTGACGAACTCCTTTTTTTTAAAAGTCACCTTACAGGAACTGGACCTAGATGATTCATGATGGTGCCACAAATAATGAGATTGATTACATCATGACCAATAAAAGACAAGTATTCAGTAATACCTCCGTGATCCATAGGGTGAAAACTAGTAGTGATCTCCAAATGGTAAGAGGCAAATTGTATATTAATCTTGAAATTGAGAGCTTTCAACTCAAACAACACAACCATACGCTGTGGCAAGTTATACTGAAGAGCGAGGAGTCATCGATCACTATGTTTAGTGTTTATGGACGTACGTGTATAAAGCCTTCGATTCGATCGAAACCTAGATGGTGCTGTAATCTCTGCAGCTGCGCCTCATTATCAGTACATTGAGGTGTTAAAGTTGTTATAAAGAAACGCCATCATGTCAGTCCGAATACATGAACAAAGAGAGCTTGGGGGCAATTAATACCATTGCAAAGAGGTGTGAGACAGGGAGACGTCATTTCTCCGAAACTGTTCATCACTGCAATGGAGAATGCCTTTTAGCTACTAGAGTGCAAAGGATTCGGCATTTCAATCAACGGCAACTATAAGTAAGTAGCCCACTACAACGTAGTCGTAGCAGAATTTCTGCAAGAGCTCAGCACAATGCTCGATGATCATAACAGAGTTCCTCAACAGGTGGGTTTAATTTTGGTTGGGTAAAATGTACATAAGCAAGACGAAAACCATGTCAAGCCCATCCCAATACCCGTTGGAAACTCTTTTCTAAAAGTAATTGACGATCACGAGAGTTGTTGATATCTACCTGAGACAAACAGTCGAGTTAGATAGGTCGAGAAAGAAGCCAATCGTCTAATCTGACTCGGCTGCTACTCGTTCGAAAAATTTTTACTCGTTACATCTTTTCATCATCAATACCGCATTGCCACAATACCAAAGTCTTTGACCAGTGTGTACTATCAGTGATGATATATGGCACGGAGACATGGTTGCTCACTATGGGCCTCATAAGAAAGCTCAAGGTCACTCAGTGAACTATGGTGAGTGCTATCCTTGGTATTTCTCTAGGAGATTGAATCAGAATTTTTGAGATTCGTAGAAGAAATTAAGTTTCTGATAAAACGGAAAGGGTCAATAAGCTGAAATGGCAATAGGTAGGGCACATAGCTCGTAAAGCCGATGGACGTAGGGGCAGGTTCTTGAGTGGAGACCATGCACCGGAAAACGCAGCGTAGAACGGCCTCTAACGAGATGGAGGCCTGGTAAAGATATCTGGGAGTCGTTGGATGCGGGTGGCATGGAATCAGTTGTTGTGAAAACTATAGGGAAGGCCATTGTTCAGCAGTGGAGTGATATGATAAATAATGTAAATACCATTCAAATCCATTCAGTGGTTTTAAAGGAGAAAAGTAACGTGAACATAATTCTCATTTAGGAGTAGTAGTAACGATAGTGATAAGTGCTCGTATTAGCTACAATTATGATGTTAAACAGTGTGCTTATGTGTCAAAATCACACGTTTTCGCCGACAATGCATAAATGGAAGCCATAGCGATTATATTATACAGCCACCCTTTCCGCCAGTATAATTAATGGTAGCAGCTTATGTGGGGTTTTCTGTGGTGATCTGACCTACTGGCATAATTATCTAAAACACTTTATGTTGATGTAAGCCGGTTAAAACGGTAATAAGATAAAATGTTCATACTAGTTTGTGCTTGATTTTTCGGCAAACAGAAGAACAATGGGCTACGAGAGCGATATTGAAGAAAGAAATGATGAAAAGTACTGATCAACCTTTTAATTTCCACAGCTGAAACTTGGGCCCCCCGATCATCACCACAATGAGCGGCCGTAGAGGATAGTTCAGTACGCTTGGTAGGCGGGTTGGTTAACGCTGTATGTTGTTGTTAGCACATGGGAGGATGTTGCTGCCTATCCTCTTGATATCAACCCTAAGTCGCCTTTTACGACACCGATGGGCGAAAAGGGGTGGTCTCTTCTTTGCCGGAACCCCCACGGAATAGAGAGATTTATTGTAAAGTTATTGCTGTACTTTCTTTTCCACAATCATATCTGCAATTTTTTCTGTATTTTCCCGTAAACTGTTCCGTCGAGGTCGCCTTCCGTAGCTTACTAGCAGCGTCTCACGCGAGAAGCCTACCATTAGTCTCCTTTTTTTGTCATGAGAAAATCATCATAACCTTCATCCGCACTTGGAAAGGCTACTTACCTATGAGTGCGGTGTGAGCTGGCCAGCCGCACATTGCATTAGAGAAGTGAACGCATAACAAAGTGCACCGCCATCTCGGACCTACTTTTGTTTGGGCGACGGACTGCCCAAAGTTTATATTCCGTAGGCTGGATTCAGTCATTAAAGCCGGAGATTGGTTTTTTGTGGCTGAGAGCAGAATAATTGACGTCATCGAAGAGTTGTACTTCAAGTCTCAATAGATGTTGCTGTAAGTTGCTGTAATTACATGGTGGCAATGTAGGTGACTATGTCATTGTATAATAACCCAGACCGACATTAAATGTGCGTACATTTCAATAAATCATAAAATGATTTGTGTCGATTAGAGAATAGCTGGATATTTGATTGATCGATATTTTTAAAATTGATGTTTTAATTGTCTGTGTTCTTATGATTAGTTTTTTGTTGATGATGATAATTGATGTTTAATTGTCTACATATTATAATTTAATAAACAATGTTCCCATTATCCAATATGTAGATTGACATTACATTGACATTACATGGTGGCAATGTAGGTGACTATGTCATTGTATAATAACCCAGACCGACATTAAATGTGCGTACATTTCAATAAATCATAAAATGATTTGTGTCGATTAGAGAATAGCTGGATATTTGATTGATCGATATTTTTAAAATTGATGTTTTAATTGTCTGTGTTCTTATGATTAGTTTTTTGTTGATGATGATAATTGATGTTTAATTGTCTACATATTATAATTTAATAAACAATGTTCCCATTATCCAATATGTAGATTGACATTGAAATGAAATTTAGATTTTCTATAATTTATTTTAATTTTAGCGTATGTAATCTGCATAGCAATTTTATGGTAAAATATGTGGACCTTTCCTGACATACATAAAACTGCCGTAAGCCATTTATGGGGGAGGCCTTTGTTCAGCAGTGAACATTTTTTGGCTGATATGATGATAATGATATATATTTTTTGGCGGTCTACTTGTCACATAGCTCGTAGAACTGGTGGCCGTTGGAGTAGAAAGGTTCTTGAGTGGAGACTACGCACCGGAAAACGCAGCGTGTGACGGTCTCCAACAAGATGGAATGACGACCTGGTGAAGGTAGCTGGGAGTCGTAGGGAAATCTTTGGGGGAGGCTCCGTTCAGCACTAGATATCCTATAACCCGCCTACCAAGCGTGCTAATTATGGCAATACCCTTACCAGTTATTGTAGTCATCATTGAGAGTCTCGTGTTCAGCAGTAGAAGTTAAAAGGCTGATGACGTGTATCTCTCATCATTTCTTTCAATATCGTTCTCTCAGACTATTGCCATTTGCCTAAAATCTTATGAAAATCTTTGGGGGAGACTTCATTCAGGTTCTTCCTTAGAGTAACTATATTTATAACTAAACTGCGATCGCCGACCAGCCTGCCAAGCGTGGCGATTCAGGATTATTTCCCAATGAGCATATAACACAAATCTTGGCCTATTTATTCAAGGCCGCAGCAAGCACGGCTTAAACTTACAAATAAAATATGTACCATTATCATCAAATCTGTCAGATGATGTCTGATATTCTAAGGACGCTTCTACGCATCCTTCAGCTATCAGCTAGCTGGAGGATGGGTAACAGTTGCGTATATCAACCGATCTGCGCCGTAGCCAATTTTCCACGATCTGCTCAAGCGTAAAAACTAAATTTAAACAAACATGCATGAGATATGAAATATTCAGATACCTCTAGACTTACACATCAAAAGAATAAGTATAAAAAGTAAGTAGCTGTTACATGTCAAGGCGTACGTTGCCACGTTCTTTTGCAAAAATAAATACACAAGTCATAAAAAGTAATTGACACTCAAGACGCCCAAGCTATCAATATTGTGATAACCTCGTTATAATGTCTATAAACCAAACAAAATAGCAATTTGACCCACTTTATCTATCGTAATATGGCAGCCATGTTATTTCGTATATTAATAATGGGGAATGCTTGAAGCTCGATCGAATCATCATTGAGTCGAGCGTGCACTGTGACTGACTTGATTAAGTATCCTGTCGCTACACAATATAATATGGACATTAGTGCTTGCAGCAGATGCCTATTTTTTACTTGCAGTATTTAAACTATAGGTATCTAGAACATGTCTATGATTTTAAATAAAACACTTTTTTCCCACTTGTTCAGAAATAGCTTCATTGGGTATTAATTTTCCTTTATTATTATTCTTGAAGTGCTAGCAGCGAGGTTTTTATGTACACGCTTGATAGTGTTTTTAGGTATACGATATTTATTATTAAGGCTGAATGCGCATTTCTCTTCAAAGGTTTAAATAAAGAACAAAGTACGCGCGTGACCGAATTGGCGCAAATTAAAATGAGAAAAACAAAAAATAGTTGAAAAATGATTAGTTCATCGGAAGATGAATTAAATTTTACTCTAGACATAGTTGAATAAGCAAAGATTTTATCTGAAAACCTGTTACCAGCAAAATTAAGAGAGAAATATAAAAAGGCATAATATGAAGATTTCATTATGTTAAACTTTTATGTTTCTTGCATTAATTTGTTTATTGTTTCCTCGTAAAAGAAAAGTACTATACAAGTCTCGGCTGTATTGGATATAACAGCCTAGTTTAGTAAAAGGTACGTATCGAATATACTTTGCAGCGTTCATAATCACAGGATGACTGACGGCCTAAATCAATATAATCCAAAATCTTTGGATGCTTGGAGCTTTTTTGTGTTAAATTTGATTAAAACATAATATAATATGAATTTCAAAATCTTAAATCTGAAGATTTTGGATTAGATTGATTATTCATTTCAGCCGTTAGTACACGTCGTGTGCGACTTAATCCGTTAAAAGTATTCTACTATAATGAGTGATAATGATGAAAAAAATGTGTTCTTTTCTCGGTTATTATTATTTAAAAACAAATCGTATTGCGTAAAGTATTTACACTGCCAAACTGTATTTTTAGGGAAAAATCCATTTTACCTGCGGATTATCGACATTTAAGAAAAGGGCCTTACTACACTTCACTTTGGGGAAAACTCAGTAGAAAGAGGAAAGAAAGAAAGAAAGAACAAATAATTATTTCTTATATGACACGGACATGTGGCAAGCTGAACAATAAAAGTTGTATAAAATAAAATCCGTGTAGTCCGTGTGGTGTCCGGATTAAGAATATAGCACCACTCCATCTCCTCCCATAGGATGTTGTTAAAGGTGACTAAGGGACTATAAACCAGAGGGATGGGCAGCAGCATCCCTCCTGTGGAACAGTAGCCATACTGCGCTCACCAACCCGCCTCTGCCAAGCGTGGTGAGTATCGGCAAATACCCCCAAAATGATGAAACAATTGTGTAAATCTATGGAGGAGGCCTTTGTTCAACAGTAGATATATAAATGGCTGTAATGATGATGATGATGATTAAAATGCATAAGTGTGCGTCCCGTCCGCACAAACAGAAATCGGTATATCGCTCAGCTTGATGCAGTGGTATCACAAAACCACTACGCTGATATTCTGCGACATCCTTGTATGACGTGTTGATGTCGTCCGTTATTACATAAAACCATAAAATATCCTTAAAATAATAACATTTCTTAAACTGGCACAGTTGTATATACTGAATAAAATGTGTGGTTTATGAGTATTCGTAATAATAAATAAATATATATCATTTTAGTAAAGTTTAAATTATTGGAACGCTGTCATCATATTATCCACAGGACGTCCACTGTTGAACAAAGGCCTCCCCCTTAGATTTACACAACGAGCGGTCACATGCCGTTCTCATCCAACGACTCCCAGCGACCTTCACCAGGTCGTCTGCCCACCTCGTTGGAGGTCGTCCCACGCTGCATTATCCGGTGCGCGGTCTCCATTCGAGAACCTTTGTGCCCCAACGGCCATCAGTTCTACGAGCAATGTGCCCTGCCCATTGCCATTTCAGTTTACTAATCCTTTCATCTATGTCGACAACTTTAGTTCTTCTACGGATCTCCTCATTTCTGATTGATGGGTGTATTGTGTTTGTAAACGCACCCACGACACAGGAGAAATCCTAGTGTGGGGCAACGTTTAAAAAAAAAAATATTCGATGTCGTAGAGAAATACTAAGCATAGCTCTCTCCATAGCTCGCTGAGTGACTTTCTTATGAGGCCCATTGTGAGTGACCACGTCTCTGTTCGCTGAACGCTGTCAACTCATACGCATTCGCGCTGTCACACTCACACAAATGTCAGATAATCAAGCGCCGAAAAGACCAATTTTTTAAATTTACTGTTGTTGAGGTGTAATGATAAAATAAATAAACTAAACAGACCAGTTTAGTATATATGTATGTAATTTCGATGTCTAATGAGTTATAAGTTACAAGCACTAGTGTCTTGGAGGCTTGATTGTTTGTGTTGTGAGAATTAGAATCACAGAGGCGCGTGGGATAGTTTAAAAAATCGGAACTCAGAGAGGATGGACTGTCCACTAACTAGTACTAAATATAGGAACTCAGTAATAGTGCTAACATAAAATCAATTGGTGCAGTGGCTGATACAGTCGGCTGCTGCGCACCGGGTCGTGGGTTCGATTCCCGCACGGAACAAATATTTGTACGATCTGCAGGTAGTTGTTCCGGGTCTGGGTGTATTGTGTGTGGGATTTGTGTCTGTAAACGCACCCACGACACAGGAGAAATTCTAGTGTGGGGCAACGTATTTTTTTAAATAAATAAAATATAAAAATGACGATATTTCTGTTGTTTATGAGCAAGAATATCGTTGGCATATATAGATAGATATTCTTCATATTGTTTAGGGTTCCGTACGTCCGAATGAAAAAACCGCGGGACCCTTTTAAGATCACTCGTGTGTCTGTCTGTCTGTCCGTTTGTCACAGCCAATTTGCTTCGAATCTAGTGGTCAAGTTGAAATTTGGTTGAAAGTTGAATATTGGGGTCGCTTTTGGGGTACATATTAGGATAGTGTAATAAATTAAATAGAAGGCTTAATTGCGAGGGTCTTAAACATGATACCTACTTATAATTTTAAAATTAATAGTTTCAAAGTTATTTAAGAAAATAGGTGAAAATGTACCATTAGCCGCTTATCTCCGAAACTATTTAAGCCTAATAACTTAAAAAGAAAGAAAATAGTTATTTCCTTATTGATTATGGGAAAATCATTAAGAGGTCTATGGTCTTAAAATAACGCTGTATATCTTTAAATTTTGTGCGTACAAACTTACGTTTGGGGTTGGAATGTATGGGAAAAGATGTTTTTCAACTCCGATGTTAAGTATGTTCTTGGGATAAGTTATGGGTACAAGACCGAATCCAACAATAAACAATTCATTTATATCAAAGATTTACCATGTTACTTCTTGGTCTTAACCATAGACTTCTTATAGGTATTCCTGTCTCCGGGCCGCGCGTGGGTTTATGCACTGCTGTCTCTTGGAGACCGCTTGAGGCGGCTGTTCACCAGCTGCCTCCGTCGAAGTGTGTTCCCAACCAGCTGGAAGGAAGCCGGATTGGTTCTGTTGAGGAAGGAAGGAAGGCCTGCGGAGTCTCCTTTTGCATATCGTCCCATTTGTCTGCTCGATGAGGCTTCGAAGCTATTCGAGAGAATAATTACCCGAAGACTCGTTGAGCACCTATCGCGAGTGGGTCCCGGCCGAAAGTCAGTACGGCTTCCGTCAGCGGCAGTCCACAATCGACGCGATTCTTCGCGTCCGCTCGCTGTCGGAACAGACTGTGTCCCAGCGGGGTGGGGTGGCGTTGGCTGTCAGTCTAGACATTTCATATGTTACCCGGCACAGTTCGCAAAACTTTATACCACGTATGTGTACCAAATTTTAACCTAATCACTAAGCACTTTTATTTTACAGCTCAGGCACACTTCACTTTACATTTATATTTAGGCATTGTCAGGCTTATTCTATGATAAGTTAAAACAAAACGTAACTATAAACTCCTTTAAATATATTTACAATCTTAATTCCTATATTTATTTTACGTAATAATTATACATGTACTTGTTACAAAAGGCTTTAATTCATAATCAGTTAAAATTTTAAGTTTGGATTGCTTTTTTAAAAATTAACGCACGTACGTCCACTCATCATAAGAATCGTCAAGACACTGATGTATTCCGTTCCGAGCATGCGCAACTTCCTTTTTGCGGGGAGCTTGTGACATTATAAGGTTTTATTATTCAATAAATATTAAAATAAATGACAAAATAAAGAATACGAATTGTTACAGCCGTTATTGAGCTTCTTTTTATGTAAAATTCATGCCTAACTATTGAGCCGTTATAGAGAGAAAATTCAATTTAGGTTAAAAGCTATATATATATTTATTTTTCCAACATTTGGACTAATTTATTGATAATTTAAAAGAATAGTTTTTTTTTGTGATGACCTTAAGTATAACATATATTTTTTACATAGCCAGTGCACAAAAGGATTAGTCAACAAAATCCTTCAAACTAACCCTATTTTTGCGATTTGAGCGATGTAATCCCCTTAATAATGTTTTATAATAACTTCACCCCACAGTTTTCAGAATTAACACTTGCGGAGCAAGTTCTATTAAATTTAATATCAAGACGAAGCAATTTCTTCTTCAAGGCACGCGAGCAGTTGTAATATAATCATACTCACCCGCTCTTGAGTTGTACTCAGTGTAAAAAGAATATTCTGTACACAGGGAGTATATTTAAACTGGACAACTGGTCTAATATATTATAGTATAACGTGAATGCATCCTACCGGACATGACATCCACTACTGAACAAAAGCCTCCCTCATAGATTAACACAATTGTGTCATCATTTTGGGGGGAACCTGCCGATACTCACCACGCTTGGCAGGCAGGTTGGTGAGCGCAGAAATGCAATTCACACTGTCCCAAACGAAGTTTCACTTCAAAAGACAGGATTTGTGAATAAGTTTTTACAGTTACACATTTTACGGTTCTGAAAAACCGGTTACTGTTATTATTTACTGTTCAGCAAAAGGGACGCTGCTACCCATCCCTCTGGTTAAGAGTCCTTTAGTCGACTTTTACGACATCCACGGGAGGAGATGGAGTGGTGCTATATTCTTAATCCAGACACCACACGGACTTCACATGTCCTCCCCTTAATAGTACAGTAGTTTGAAATGATGAATGAACCATTATACCATGCAGGACGACCCTGGTTTTTGTGGCTGATGGCGTTAAGGGTAAGCCTATCAAAGTTACTTCTCAATTGAAAATATTTATTCAATAGAAACTGAACGAATGACAAAATATCATCGATTCAATACCTTTCGATTTCACATTCAAGCTGGTTTTATGCGAAATAACGGTACTAATACTTTAATGGAACTCAAAGATGGATAGGTTTTTTAATCTATTTGTAATTGAATTGTTGTTAAACCCTTTCATCTATGGAGGCAGGTGCCCTGTTTTCATGAGCACCCGATATATGCTGAGTTATAATTTTTCCCTTCACTTAATACTTATAGCTTCTAAGAAAAGATAAGAAGCACTACGTTGTTTTTATGTGTTTTATGAAGGGAAAATGGGTCATAACGGCGCTTATATGCGATAAACTATCAATCGCTTAGGTTAGGTTGCAATATGGAATTGGCCGATACCAGGAGTATAGGCCGATACCGGTTTTTTCAGAACCGTACGAAGTGTGACTGATAAAACTTATTCACAAATCCTGTCTTTTTGAAGTGAAACTTCGTTTGGGACAGTGTGAATTGGATTTTATGAAACAAAAATGTGTAACGAAAGAGAAAGAAAGAAAGGCAACTATAAATGTATTTATAGGGTTTAGGCTGTGAGAGAATAAGACAAGACAGGTTTCTATATAGTTTCCCTATTCCCTATTACCGATCAATCGCTCTCTCTCCCTGTCTCTCTGTCTGTCTCTCTCTGTTTACCACTTCCATAGTGTATACATCTCATTCTCTTCCATATTAACCAAAAGGCAAAATTGCACCGCGTGTGAACACTCGACAATTTTTTTTGTAGTTGTACATACGACATCAAAAAAATGTGCATACGGCGGCACCTGACCACGTGCGCGCCACCATCTACCCGGGACTCGCTCAAGATTTCCATACGTCTCGGGACTGTTACCAGATTTCACTATCGAGTCTCATATTTGGCTTGTTTTCTTCATAATATGCGTAGAGACTCGATGCGATCGTCTTCTTCTTTCGTTCATTTCATTTGATTTAAGTATAAATTAATTATTGACTAAACTTTACTGAATAATATGTTATTCTATAAGAATAACCTGCTTACTTATAAGTAATAGAATGGGTTAGGTTTTGACGTTTTGTAATCATTATCGTCCCGTTTGTTCTTGGCAATTATGACAAGTCTACATATAATCAATTCGGCCGAATGAAGTCCACTGCTGGACACAGGCCTCCCCCAAAGATCACCACAACGACCGATATGGGTGTGCTGTGGGCTCATTGGGGGCCTTGCCATAATCGCCACGCTTAGCAAGCGGGTTGGCGATCGCAGTTGATTTGTTAATGTACTCGAAGGACGCTGCTGCCCATCCTCCGGCTGATCCCTTAGTCGACTTTTCCGACGCCCACGGGAGGAAATGGGGTGATGGTATTCTGAGCCGGCACCACACTGCATATACTTACCTAATAATATGCGTTTAAGATCTATACGCATTGCACGGTAACCGGCCTAAAGGGATTTTTTTCAAATAAATAAATTATTGTATTAATAGTAAGAAGGCATTTATATGACCCATGGCAGCACGATGAGCAAAACGACGTCGAAATATCATATATTCAAACCACATAGAAAACGTAAATGCCCAAATTGATTTGCAGTACTACCTATTTATTTAGGATGCAAAAGACGTCCAGCTGAACTCTGCCGAACTCAATTGTAGAGGGACTGTACATACGCAAATTTGATTACCGAAGTCGTTGGAACTCCTTCGTCCAACGAAAAAAAAGTTGCAATGGCCGACCTCCTCAGTTGGCTCTCTAAAGATTATTGAATTTTACCAACATAATCTGGCAAGCGCCAGATGCGACCTCTCTCTGAAGCGAATGATCGCCCATTCCTCTATTTACTCTAGTGGGGTGAGCCCGGATAATGGTATAGTTATTAAATAGAGAAACGCATTTATTAGCCCCTTTGAACAGTTTTTGTTATTTGAAGTATTTTATGGGATTATTGTGGTAATTCATATATTTAATTTACTGCATGGAAGTTATTGCTTCCTGAGTCTCTCCAACAAAATGATAGTGATAGTTCGGTTAGTAATTGTTTCAGCGTATTTGAAGCTTTTGATTTTTTCTAAGGAAAACTTTTAAACCGTTTAACTACACATTCTGGATGATATTCTATATAAAACCTTCTATATAAAAGTCAATTATGAGCACTCCTTTTCCAGAAATGCAGAAATGTTGTGATAATTCGACGAATGTCTGGTGGAATTCTTATTCGAATTCTGGAGGCTATATAATTTGCAACGATATATATTATCCATATTCTTTATGCCGTGTGGTGCCGGCTCAGAATGCCACCACCCCATCTCCTCCCATGGGTGTCGTAAAAGTCGACTAAGGGATTAGCCGGAGGATGGGCAGCAGCGCCCTTCGAGTACATTAACAACTCAACTGCGATCGCCAACCCGCCTGCCAAGCGTGGCGATTATGGCAAAACCCCCCAATGAGCCCACAACACATCCATACCGGTGGTTGTGGTGATCTTTGGGGGAGGCCTGTGTCCAGCAGTGGACTTCATTCGGCCGAAATGATGATGATGATGATGATATTCTTTAAGGAACGTTTCTACTACAACTCCCTATCGGTTAGATATTCAGTAAAAGTCGATATCTAGAGACTAGCATTGTAGTATTGAATAGTTGAGTTGAGTTGCGTGCCTACGTTTCCACACATTATATCGGAACTCACGGAAACCGAATAGGAAATATATTACTGAAGTGAGTCTAACTTACGTCACGCCATGCATTTATGTTCAGCACTTGATTAAAATCTTACACATAATCTTATGTTTTTACTACGCTTTATCGCTCGCTTTGTATTTACATACATAATATGTAACTATGTATGAATGTAATGGAATCTTGCAATTTAATTTTCACCCACTTCTAGATGTTTAATTGACATCAAGTTTTGCAGGCGTACCAAGAATCGCTAATATTACAATAATTCGTCATGACTATAGCCTGGTACTATCACCAGTATTATCAACTCACAGATAATTCAGCAGATTCTCATGACAAAAAATAAGCAATAACAAGTTATTATTATACACTAGACATGTGTAAATAATGAATTAGAATCTATAAGTAATGAATTTATAGGCTTTTGGGATTCATTTTAAATAAAAAAAAAAAAAAAAATTACAGTTTAAAAGAAACTCATAAAGGCACGGTTTTAATTAAATATGAACTATAAAGCACATAATTATAACTTACAAAATTAATCTAAAAGCGTGCTCGATATCAAAGGTAGGTTTATTGTGAGAATGTAAGTACAGAAACTTTTATTTTATTTATATTTAACAAATATTGTTTTTAGTGCATATTTGGCTCGGCACTATTGGCTTTCTGCGGTACTGGTCGCAGGCTCGATTCCCGTAAGGTATAAATATTTGTTAGCCACACACACAGTACAGATTGTTCCGAGTATTAGTGCATATGGAATTCATGACAGTAAACGTTATCCACGACACAGAAATAAATGAATTTTGAATGTGGGAGTCATTTTTGGAATATAGAAAACTAAAGAATAAAGTTCTGCACTAACTGTACCATGTAACATATGAAATAGAAGGAATTGTTGTGAGGGTTGCAAATATATTAATTTTATAATTTTAATCGTATTTAAGAAAATAGACGACAATGGACCCCATCAACACTCCCCGTTATCTCCGAGACAACTGGACCTAAAAAATTTTAAAAGAAAATGCTTATATATTTTCTTTTATTTAACTATAAATTACAGGAAAACATATAAGAAGTCTATGGTCTGCAGTTGGAATGTATGGGAGAACAAGTTGTTCAGCTAAGGTGTTAAGTTTGTTGTTGGGATAAGTTATTGGTACAAGACTGAATTCAACAATAGATAATATATTTTAGTTACGACAAACTAAATTGTCTGGTTTTTATTAAAAAAAGTAATAGAGAAGATAGTCGGCAGGTACCTTAAGTTTGGAATCCGGTTATTAAAATAATAAAGTCCCAAGCAACATACCACACTAAAAAATATCAAGACACTGTGAGTGATTACTTTTTTTTAATTTTTTTTTAATTATTTTTTTATTGATGTCCAGTGGAAATTCTACATGGAACTTCCTTCACCCCGGGGAAGGGCGAAGGGGTATGCCGGACTCCTACCGGCTAAAACCACTGGAGCGGTCATCTTCGGCACCGAAGGGAGGCTCCAGGTCCTCGTAAGATCACACTAGAGCCGCCCATTGGTGCCACGCCTTTAGGCACATCACGGAAGGGATGACTGTAAAGCGGTCACCCCCTCTAGTGGAGGGAGGCGACTGTAAAAAGGTCGCCCCCTCAGGCACTTCTCGGGGAGGATTGTAAAGGATCCCCCCAAGCCTCGCTTTGCGCTGTGCTGTGCACACAGCGGCACGTGACCACGTGCGCGCCACCGTCTTCCCGGGGGTGTGAGTGATTACTGCGTGCATCAAAACAATTTTGATTAGTAATGTAAGGTAGAAAAAATCTTTTTAAAATCTGTAACGACGGCTGTCACTTTAGTCATCATGTGGACACGAACCCTGCAAAGTGTTTGAAATGTCAGGAAAACCCAAAATATTTGCGATGTATATAAGTGTTTCATTATAATGTGTAGTCATTGCGAAAACCTAATACCTAAACATTAATAAAAAAAAAAGAAGAATAATATTTCTTATTGTAAGTAATCTTTATCTGTAATGGCAACCGCATCCTCAAAAGAGAATTTCCCAACATCCTCAAAACCGATCATCTCAATATCGTCATTCACTAAACGACATCCGTTACAACTCTTGACGAGACTCGTGCAATATCATCATCATTCGTTAAGACCTGAAATTTTGAACGTCTCTATTGTGACAAAGGTTTCATAAATAATATGTATTGCCCTGTGAACTATTCCTAAGAATGGCCCACGCCATTACCTTTGTTGTACTGGTAAGACGATTAAATAATTGTATCATAAGAAGATTATAGACAGTGTATGTTCTACGACCGGCTTATCTTAAAACGTAACTTGGTATTGTTACGCTACTCAATTTCATTTATAAGTTAATATTTATCCCTCAAAGTAATCTTTACTTAAGAGTATTGAGGTCATAAAAACACACGTAACCAGTGACATCTATGTACTCACTATATATGTTGTTCAGATAAGATAATGCGTACCAACAAAAGTATAAGATATATATCAGATAGTTTTTGTTCTTGACTAAAAGCGATGTACCCCACTCATTGCCACCTCAGCTTACAAATCCTTTCAGCTATGTCCGCAACTTTAGTCCTCTCCTCATTTCTGATTCGATCTCGTAGAGAAATACCTAGGTTAGCTCTCACCATAGCACGCTGAGTAATCTTGAGCTTTCTTGTGAGGCCCATAGTGAAGTAGTATTCTTCTCATTTTTCACACACATTTTCTGCAATGGCCGATACAGTCGGCTGCTGCGTTCCGGGTCGTGGGTTCGATTCCCGCACGGATCAAATATTTGTATGATCTGCAGGTAGTTGCTCCGGATCTGGGTGTATTGTATGTGGAATTCATGTCTGTAAACGCACCTACGACACAGGAGAAATCCTAGTGTGGGGTATAAAAAATAACATTATTTTGTAAAGGACTCGTAACATAATTTCTGCTAACGTCTACCTTATAGGAAATGGGAACATGTCCAGTAGGTGATATTCAGTTTACGTGCTTTAACTATATCTGTACATATCGCTTACCATAGGTTCTTTCAAATGGAAATATAAATACACTTTCAGCTATAAGTTTTTTTTTGTCCGGATTAAGTATTATATATGTAGCACGACTCCATCTCCTCCCGTGAATGTCATAAAACACGACTAACGAAATTTATAATTAATCAAATCCAAAATCTTTAGATTTAAAGATTTTGAATTTTACCAGCTTTTATGTTATGGTAACATTTAACATTAAAAACAGACTTAACCTTAACCCGAAATCCAAAGATTTTGGATTAGATTGATTATTAATTTCTGTCGTTAGGGACTGTTAACCACTCACCAAACCGTCTGCCAAGCGTAGTGAGAACTGGCAAATTGCCCCAAAATTACGACACAATTGTGGAAATCTATGGTTCACTCCTTTGTTAACAGTTGAAGTCCTTTGGCTGATATGATGATGCCGAAATTATCGGAAGTATGAACAAGGTATAACATTGTTCTTAATTTAAACGTCGGTATATTCTCTTGTCCTCATGTAATTACATCACATTTTTTTCTATACTCCTAGTACGAGTTTTATTTCGCAATCGAAACGTAATAGTAAACTACGCGTTTACCGCGTTCAGCGCTCCGATTGGTTGAAGAGTTTGGTAAACGTGTAATTTCGATTGTGGAAAGAACCACGTACTAGGGGTACAGAACAGTGGATCTATACTACGTTTTGTATGCAACAGTTATTATATTACTTTATATGAATTGACTCTTGTAAGGCAAGTAGAAGAATTTTACGACATTCATGTTTTATAGCGGTGTTGTCTCTTTCCCGATTACAAAACAACGTCGTTCGTTTATGTCGGCTCATATCTTTATAACTTTTTCCCTGAAGCCAATTATTTGATAGTATACAGATCTTACTTTTTATGTACATGATAAATAAAGTAGTTGATACTTATTAATCTTATTAGAAAGTCTGCCCTGAAGTTACAGTTAGTAGGAAAATATTAGGTATATCTAACTATACAAATACCTCTTACGAAAATAGTATTTCAACGGGGAGGAAGTATATTAGAATAGAATAGTCCAGTGCTGGACACAAGCATCCCCCAAAGATCGCCACAACGAACGGTCTGGGTGTGTTGTGTGCTTATTGGGTGTTTTGCCATAATGGTCACGCAGGCCAGGCGGGTTGGCGACTGCAGTCGAGTTTTAAATTACTTAAAGGACGAAGGGTTATCCCATAGTCGCCTTATACGGCACCCACGGTATGAGATGAGGTTGCTATTCTTAGCCGGCACCACACGTGACCGGCCAATGTTTACTGACAAAAGGAGCAACCTTTCTGTCCATATATATTTTTTTATGTGTAATTTTTTTGTAACCACCTTTTGAAAAGGATGAAAAAGCTCTATTGAACAGGAAGATAGTACCTAAGCCACTGGCGGTACCTCGTTGTAGAGTTAACTTTGCGACAGAATCTGCTACGCCATGGTGGTTAAACTTTATAACAGATTACCGGGAAAGTAAGAAAACAATAACCTAGAATTTAGTAGATCGTTATATGATTGCTTATGCGACAGATTTTTTTATTCAGTTGATGGCTATATAAACTTTATAGCTTTTTAATATAATTAAATATAATAAACTAAGTTTGGCATTTATTCATTCATATTTAATTATTGATATTCCAATGGTTTTGACTGTAATAGTTAATTTATATATAATGAAACGAGAAGATACTTATTTATATTTTATTATTATTTGCATGTGAATTAATAATCTACACGACTGTAAAGTCGAATATAGTGAAACCATACATTAATTTAACCATGTATTATCTACATTCTAAGAAACAAATCATTCAATAAAAAAAAACAAGTTGTGATTTCCACATTTTTCTTGCAATTATATTTTATTTTAATCAATAATGCATAAAGTTGCAATCGAGACATATTTTTTATCTTAATACACCTTTTAATTACCGAGCAGTACACTTTTTAAACGTTGCCACACACTAGGTTTCTCCTGTATCGTGGGTACAGTTTATAGACATAAATCTCCTATGCACAAACACCCAGACCCGAAACAATATCTGTAGATCATTCAAATATCTGTTCCGTGCGGGGATCGAACCCGCAACACGTAACGCAGAATACCAATCGCTTAGCCACTGCACCAATCGTGCCGAACAATACGCCAAATAACATCTGCCGATGCGCTGTAAAAAATTGTAAAAACTAATTTTTGGTGCTCGAATAATAACTTTATCTATTACTAGCTGGGCCCCGCGGTTTCACCTGCTGTTTAATTGATCAGAAATCGGATTATTTATAAATAATTTAGAGTACTTCCGCATAGACAGTTGACATAGAGGAGTATATAATATTGGATTTCATGGGTTCTTATGCGCGGAACCCTAATGATTTATCTAGAATAAAAATAGCCTACGTTATCAAAATCGGTCCAGCCCTTTTGTAGAATAGCTGGAACAAATAGACAGACAGACAAAAAGAAATGTATTTTGTTTATTTATTGTATATATTTTCATAAGCATTTAGTGAAAAATGTTATTTTGACATTATTACAAACAGACACTTTTTTATTTATTTTTATAGATTAAATTTCAAAACAACGGATATTTGTTTGTACACCTTGTGTTTTAATCAAACAAGATCCCTATACTGATTGGCCCCTTGAAATAAATTTCACTATTTTGTAGGATCAAACCTTGTTTGTTCATAATACTACACAGGTTTGTGTGAACAGCGCTAATGTTCCGCTCGCAAAGTCAAATGCTGAACATAGATCTCCTCATTGATTATTGACATACGTCATGGGACAGGGCTTTGCTGCTGCCCATTCTTCGCCTCCTTCCTTCTTGTTTTCTACAAAAACAAAAAGAGGAAGAAAAAAAGGTCGACGTTCTTGGCATGAATAATGTGGCTATATAATCCATTATTTCTAAATACGTTCTTTTTCCCTCAACAAAACCAAGTGTTACATAGATTTCAATACATTCTCGATGTTACTAAAAGATTCATCATTTCGGCCGAATAAAGTCCACTGCTGGACACAGGCCTCCCCCAAAGATCACCACAACGACCGATATGGGTGTGTTGTGTGCTCATTGGGGGGTCTTGCCCATAATCGCCATGCTTGGCAGACGGGTTGGCGATCGCAGTTGAGTTGTTAATGTACTCGAAGGACGCTGCTGCCCATCCTCCAGATAATCCCATAGTCGCCTTTTACGACACCCAAGGGATGAGATTGGTTGGTGCTATTCATAGCCGGCACCACACAGCTTCATAGCCGGCACCACACCACACTAAAAGATTACCTAAAATATTATATAAACGTAGGCTAGGCGTACGTGCTTTCCCGTCAGCTTGAAGATTCAAGTGACTCATAGATTTTATAGTTTCACTTTCAATGTTTAGCTGGTATCGTTATATCAGCCAAACGACGTGCACTGTTGAACACAGGCCTCCCCCTCACAGGCCTCCCCCTCACAGGCCTCCCCCTCACAGGCCTGTGTTCAGCAGTACCACAATTGTGTTGTCAATTTAGGTAGGCAATTTGCCAGTACTCACCACGCCCGACAGGCGTGTCGTTGCGCGCAGAATGCGCCGCTGTTACACAGAAGGGACGCTGCTGTCCATCTCTTTGGCTTAGAGTCCCTTTGTCACCTTTTACGACATCCACGGGAGCAGATGGAGTGGTGCTATATTCTTATTTCGGACACCAAATCAAATAGATCGTATATATCAAACATCGCAATCAAATTTATTAAAGCATCGTAAAAACTTACTTATAGAAGCTCAATTGGTACTGATGAAGTGGTACCGCCCGTACCATAGATAGTATAGTAACGTGTAAGACATTTGAAAAAAAAGTCGAAATATTGCCGTACGCACCGATAAACATGAATGTAAGTCACTTCGAGACACAGACTCACTTTATTATATACGACTAATGGAGTCTTACCACTATCTCGTAGAAACGCCTATTGCTTTTTAATTAAAGGTAGGTACGTACAGCATGAATACAAGCGAAGGCCTCCTGGATTTATACCTAAGATTTTTCTCGTATAATTTTTACAGAAACTTATGTGACAAAAAGTTAGGGCCTAAATGCGGTCCCTAAGTTAATTACGTTTTAAATTATACAGACCTTCTTATGAGTCTCTTGATACCTACATAATTTGAATTCCAAAACATACTTAAATACATATATTATAGCTGACACAAGGTAAAAAATCGATAAAGTTACGCAAGTAGTGGGTATATTGAAAAACTAACTTGAAATAATTATTAGTGTAACCTTTTCTAGTAGGTTACACCTTACTAAAATTACGGCATGGTTGGCGCAGTGGATAAGCAACTGGCTTTCTGCACTGCCTGTCGTGGGTTCGATCCCCAGATGGAACAAATATTCGTATGATGTACAGACAGATTTTTTGAGTCTGTTTTGGGTGCAAGTGAGATTTTTGTCTGTAAAATGTACCTATGACCACGATACAGGAGAAATACTAGTAGTCAAAAATATATAAAGAATACAATACTGCGTCATTTAATACTTTCTCAGTATATTCTAGATATAAAACTCCTTGTAAAATTTACTACGAGTACACACGAGACGTGAATGTTACGGGGTGGGATCAAACCAGATAATAATATATCACGATTTTCGGTATAACAAAGGTTTTACTTGTTTCTGTCTTGATGACGTTGAGCTTAAATACACAAGAAAGTATTTTAATGTATTTTAAAGCGATTTAACATATGATTATCTTAACAATAACCAATAATATTTCAGTTTAATGAGAACTACGTATTACCTCTCCAGTGAATGTCATAAAAGACGACCCGCCAAGCATGGTGAGTACTGGCAAATTCCACCCAATATGACGACTCCATTGCGGAAATTGTTGGGCAATGGACGTCCTTTAGCTGATATGTAGAAGAAATCAAGGATTTTGTTATGTAATTCAACCTAAAAATCCTCAAAATCTCTTTGCTTAAAACATTCCATTGATACCTGTCGGATGCCTTTCATGTGATTGATGGTATTTTGAGATTAACGATTTTTCAGTAATCATTCCAAAAATATCTATCATATACGCGATGTCATCATATCGGCCATTTCTACGTCCACTGCTGAACAAAGGCCTCCCCCATAGATTTTCACAACTGTGTCATCTTTTTGGGGGGTATTTGCCAAAACTCACCACGCTAGGCAGGCGGGTTGGTGAGCACAGTATGGCTACCGTTTCGCAGAAGGGACTCTGCTGCCCATCCCTCTGGTTTAGATTCCCTTAGTCGCCTTTTACAACATCCACGGGAGGAGATGGAGTGGTGCTATATTCTTAATCCGGACACCACACGGAAAATACGCGATGTAATCCGTTTAAAAGAGTTTTATTATAATGTGTAATAATCGCGAATACCTAAGACATTACAACATTCATTTATACGCCACACGTCACGCTTGTGAGCTCTTAAACCTTTTATGTAATAATGTGCTTCTAAATCACGTTTGAAACATCATGAAGCGGTAGCTCTTTTGTTTTTTGTTATTAGTACACAGACTATTAAACATTATCTTCTTTTTCCTGCCCTTGTCCCACGTTACTTTGAGTCGCCGCAATATGTTAGTCATATTGCAAAGGTTTTGCCAAAAGGGTTTTAGACATCCGCCTGCCTGATGCAACCCTCCTTCGGTATGCCAGTGTTGGTGGTTTACCCGTCACCTGTGGGTGATTCAAAGTGCTTAATAGTACGCACCGGGTTCCAAACTACCTTAGCCTCCTTCAACGACACCTACGGGAGGAGATCGGGTAGCCTATTCGTGACCGAAGTTACGCGGCATCACTACCAAACATTCATATTATACTATTTTTCATGTCTTCATTTAATTCATACTACCCACCCACTTCGCTAAGCATCAATTATATTTATATTCACATCTTCTGAACTCTTTAAGATATTGAAATGGAAAATACACGTACACTTTAGTTAAAATTCATGTTTTAATTCCAAAAAAGTTCATTGAAACCCGCTGAGCTGTTTTGGGAGCCTGTTCGAGACAAAATTTCAGACAGACACGGCCATTTCTGGTTAGGCATCGCATAATTTAGCATCTTCACTTAAATTTTGATGTGAAATTTTAAATCACAGACAGCCACTTCAATTTTATTATATTGGTAGAGATGTGTATAATAATAAACGTCAAGTGTTCCCAGTCATATTTCACAGCAAGCTTTAGCAGAACTATCGTTACTCACAGACAGGGGTCCTAACCGTCCCATTTTCATACGAAGTAATGAAATTATTTCTAACATCAAAAGCTGGGTACAATACAGTATGTAGGAAATACCAACACTTTCCCGCTCTGATATTCAAAAGAAAATCGTGGCGACACAATGCAAATCTGGGCCCGGTGCTTATTGGAAATATTTCCATTCAGTCGGAAATAATATTGGACATATGAATAAAATTCTCATATGAATGAGACAAAGGCCGTCCGATCAATCATAAAAAGAACCTTTCCCATGCTAAATCAAGTAGGTAATTGAAAAATTCCTGTCTTCTCTACAACTACCGCAGCTTCGGTCAATGAGTCTGTGAGTTGCAAAAAGGATTTTCGTGTTCAAGCGTATTCAAACGAAAAAATACTCGTCTTTGTGGTTGCTTTTTAAACGCGTTCATGATACACGGAAGCATAAATATAGGTACATAGAGTTAAAAAAAGAGTACTTATTAGTTAGTATTGCCGTGTGGTGCCGGCTCAGAATGCCACCACCCCTTCTCCTCCCATGGGTGTCGTAAAAGTCGACTAAGGGATTAGCCGGAGAATGGGCAGCAGCGTCCTTCGAGTACATTGACAACTCAACTGCGATCGCCAACCCGCCTGCCAAGCGTGGCGATTATGGCAAAACCCCCCAATGAGCGAGAACAAATCCATATCGGTGGTTGTGGTGATCTTTGGCGGAGGCCTGTGTCCAGCAGTGGACTTCACTCGGCCGAAATGATGATGATGATGATTAGTTTTCTTTGTGTCAGGGAAAAACAAGCAGACATTTATTAAAATCTTGCTACTACGCTTATATTCTTTTCAGACACAAGTTCTCTTTGTCACCACCAGTTTCGTTAAATTTGATTTACATTGCGATCTCAAACAACTAGATGAAAAATAAAAGCGCTATGTTATTACAAGAACGATTCAGAAAAAGAAAGCGAATTTAATTAGGGTGGTAACTGGACATTTTACAAATTAACGGCGGTGGTTTCTTTAGCCGGAAGCTCTGTCAAAAAACACATTGAATTATGAGCAATTATAATAAGCACTTTAAAAAGTAGGCAATGGGGAGAAAAAATAAAAGCAGAATATGTATATTCTTTCGTTTAGCAAAAAAACGTAACAAACATGTGTTACGGGAATACGATAGTATAGACGTTAATAGTGTTCTTGAAAGACAGTTCGTGTATACATGTGCTGCTTTAGTTTGTGTGATGAAATCGATAAAGATGAGATTTGCCCCACAAATACATACGAAATTACCGTCTCGTTCGCACTCGTCCGTCTATCTGACTTCGCGATACAATATGTTTTGCTTTTTTTTTCAGTATATTGCTTGCTCTTTTTACCCGCTGCCAGCAACTAAATAATCCGTACATCCTCCGCAGATGTAATCCTGACATGCAATCTCCGGCGCCATCAATCAGGGGAGGGGGGGTGAATACAAGGGGCGGGGGATACCACCGACATCAGAGACACGGCCAGGATTATACGAACATAATTATTTCCAAAACGTTCGCCGATTGAACCCCGGATTACATCTTGCACAATTAAATCCATACTTCGAACGCCGTTATTCGTTTGTTCATCGACTGATCACGAACCGCGGTGTTTACCTAACAAGCCTACCAACGTTCCGATGACAGTGCTGCCACCACAAATAAGCACATAACATTGTTTAAACTCATTTTCTACAACAAATACTGTCAGCACTGTTATTAAACTGTGTTAAATTTGAAATCGATCGCTCGTTTGATATGCCGCAATGAGTACAAAAGCAATCCACTTAATGATAATATCGAATAAGGGTGGAACTTGGAAGATTTTTGATAGCCATCTTAGTCGGTGAATGACTAGCATTAATAACGAGTATTATAGGTAGGGTGATATTTCTGCGCCAACTGGCTATACCTCCACTCGCCTCGTTACGGGGATTTTGGACGAAATTAATATGGATCGTTAATCAAATCCCTCTAAGCGCTGTACGATGCGGAACGGCCTAGATAATAATATTTTTTCAAGATAACTTTACCGCTTGATACTCAACAGCGACTATCAAATTTGCACAAAAAATATTGGTTACGATAAGTAATTATTGCGGTCAATCATAGTGTTCATACTAAAGTGGTTTGAAAGACGACTAGTTATATCTTAAAGCCATTTGTCTTCGTCAGCTAGTGGTTACAAGCAGTCATAAATCTGTTACTCACGGGTTGGGTATCAGCGTCGAGGCGACTTGCCGTCGCGTTGTCGCTCTGCCAGCGTATTGCTGCCGCATCAAATAAGATGCCACCGACGTTATAACACATTTGTCAATGTCTCAAGCCGAATATTTGAAAACGTTAAGCTTTTATTTTACTTAAAAGCGGAGTATCAGGGTTGACGTTGGTTGTATTTTCCAATAGCAAATGTATGTAGATTCGCTTCCACTTTGGTAGCAAAATATCATGTAAACCATTCAATCACTAACATGCCGAACGCTTTTAAAATGTGGCTCGTGAGCTGGAACGTTGGGGTACAAAATTGGCACGTCAAATAAATTCTTGTCACTCGTAAATACTTTGCATAAATTGGATCCAAGGGAATTCCCGCAACAAAGACGGCAGACGGCTGTTTCAATAAAGAGTACGATTGGATCGCTTTTGACGGAAAGGCAGAGCGGTGATCGCGCCAGCACCGCGTTGTTTCCCCTTTAAACTTTTTTTCCAATGAATGAAATTGTAAGTAACGGTCGTGGCCGCAAATCGAGTTGTTATTCGTTCATTCTGCATAAATCGAAAATAAACATTGTAAGATGCCAATTTTGTTTTATGCTGTTTCTGTTTCCATTTCTCTTTATGGATTCTCTCTGCAGGCTATTTCTATAGAACTAAAAATAAGTTACGTTATTTAAAGAACGTCTACATCAAATGACTCAAACGTTTATTATTCCCTGTGATGTCTGGACAAAGAGTATAGCACTACTCTATCTCCTCCCGTGGAGGGCGTAAAAGCCGACTTAGGTACTCTTAAGAGTAAGGGATGGGCAGCAGCGTCCCTTTTGTTAAACAGTAGCAATTCTGCGCTCACCCAACTGCCAAGCGTGTTGAGTATCGGCGAATGCCACCCCCAGTTCCTGCCCCACTATTCCTGGTAGCGGCCACGGTAACGCCAGGGGGTGCTAAGAATCTCTAGAAGGGATTCTGCTACCACCCCAAATGAAAATTGTCCAAGAAAGTTCGATCACACTCTCGACCTTATGGCAGAAAGACATGCCATGAAGCTCCAGTCCTCCGGTGACGCATAAGCATACCAACTGCTTAATAGACGGATATGTAAGTCCTTGCCTCACGATATACGTACCTTTAACACCACGGTATTAGAGAGATTGAAAGGAACCAAGGCTCCAAAGTGATTGGCAGAAAGTAAGAGACAGGTCTATTGGGTAAACCTATATACTTTTTTTTGTTGGACCCAGTGGATATCTACATGAACTTCCGCCGCCCCGGGGAAGGACGAAGGAGCATGGTGGACTCCTACCAGCTAAAATCACTGGGGCGGTCATCTTAAGCACCTAATGGGAGCCCCCAGGTCCTCCTAGGTTCACACTAGAGTCACCCACTGGGTCCACGCCTATAGGAACATCGCAGAGCGGGTGACTGTAAAGCGGTAACCCTCCCAGAGGGATTGTAAAGGATCCTCCGAAGCGTCCCACGGGAGCGCGTGACCATATGCGTGCTACCGTCTTTTCTTGGGTCACTCGGTGTGGACACACATATTCCCCATTCTATGCACCCGCAAACGCAAAGGTCCCCCCCATCTTATAGCGACGACAGGGGGTTTCAGGCGCATACGAATTAGGTGCCAGGGTGGTTGTTACCCCAACCTCGTCGCCTCATTCTTTGAGCGTGATCGGCCATCTCCCGATTCCGCTCTGCACTGCATTCCAGTGTTCATGCTCTGCCAACATAGCAGACACCGGTAACTATACCTTTTTTTTTAATTTTTTTTTATTGGTGCCCAGTGGAAATTCATCATGAACTTCCTTCGCCCCCGGGAAGGACGAAGGGGTATGCCGGACTCCTACCGGCTAAAACCACTGGAGCGGTCATCTTCGGCACCTAAGGGAGGCTCCAGGTCCTCGTATGATCACACTAGAGCCAGCCACTGGTGCCACGCCTATTGGCACATCTCGGAGAGGGTGACTGTAGAGCGGTCACCCCCCCAGGGGGATTGTAAAGGATCCCCCAGTGCGTCCCAACCGGTAACTATACCTACCATTGGTCCTGACAACGACCCCCTACCCAAAATAACCAGACAACATACCAAAGATATCCCGGACATCAGCTTGTACGAGATTGGGATGGCCTTGAAACAGCTTCAAAATAGCAAGCCTTAAGGTGGTGACGGAATTACGGTAGAGCTTCTGAAAGCATGTGGAATACCGATACTTAAAGTCCTTCAAAAGCTATTCAATACAGTCTTACTCGAGGGCACAACGCCGGAAACATAGAACAGAGATGAGGTGGTGCTCTTCTTCAAAAAGGGTGATATAACACCCTATTGAAGAATTATATCTAGACCCATCTCGCTTCTGAGCCTTGGTATATGTCTACGAGATCGAATCAGAAATGAGGAGAGCCGTAGAAGAACTAAAGTTGCCAACATAGCTGAAAGGATAAGTAAACTGAAGTGGCTAGGTGGAGCAGGACTGATGGTCATTGGGATAAAAAGGTTCTTGAGTGGAGACCGCGCACCGGATAACGCAGCGTGGGATGCCCTACAACAAGGTGGATAGATGACCTGGTGAAGGTCGCTGGGAGACGTTAGATGCGGGCAGCATGTAACCACTCGTTGTGGAAATCTATGGGGGAGGCCTTTGTTCAGCAGTGGACGTCTTTTGGCTGACATGATGATGATATAATAAAACGTTCATACAATAATTAAATTGTGTAAAGGTATAGATGCATAATTATCATATGTGATAATAAATCAAAACTTCCAAACAGATGCATCTTATATTTGGGTCAGAATCATAATCAAAAATAATAATGAAGTTCCATTTCTCATTCCAAATTCTTGGAGTGTTTATGAAAGTTGGCCGTTACAGGTAATTTATAAACTTGTTTGATAAAGTTGTTTGATTAACGTCAACCTTTTTAGAGTAGGTAAGTAGAAAGCCCTTTTGCTATCAAGTTAAATCATTGGAGAGACGAAGTCTTAGAACTTCAAATGAGTTGTTACCATCTAAATGAAATTAAGCACGACTGTCAAATATCGGAAAAAGAAAATCTTTTTAAGATTCTTTTAAAGCTAAGCTAAGCTTCTTCTTTTCCGTCGTCATCCGAAGATATCTCTAGAGCCTAGAATTAAGTCAGTGCCATTCTTAGGGCGGGGTGACCTGGACACCACAGCATAGCATAGCGTGGGGCACCTTGAATCACGGAATCGATCTATCATTAAAAATGAATACCAAGAAGAGAAGGATATAATAAAAAGAGCAGTGAAAACGTCTCGCCCAGGGAGTCCACGAGGCATCGGCTGACATAGCGAACGAGTAATTAATAAACGAAAGACAATAAATAGCTCCTTTAAAGGCACATAACGGTTTCTGGATTTACGCGGAGAGGTTGCATCTTTCCATACTTTATATGTACGATTTTAGTTCTAAGGGCAACCGTTTCCATCGCTCCAATTTTTTTAAACCTACGCGGCTTTCGCCCCTATCACGTATCAGAAAAGTTCTTTTCATACATATTCGGACGAGTAGGATCGGTAACAGTATCAAATATGTTTGTAGCGCGCCTATATTATAACGGTACTGTTAGTATGGAAACGTGTTAGTACGTAGATTTTATGAGTACAGTTAGCGAAAATAAATACCTTGTGGATAGGTGTAAGCTGATGCAGGTCCGTTATTTACGAGTATACCCCCAAAACTGAACACTTACGACACACTGTTTGAAGACAGAAATGAGAAGGTTTCTTACAAAATTACTAACACTAAATTTCAATGTAAAGAAAGAAAGAAAGAAAGAAAAAGTTTGTTTTGGTCTCATACACAATGACAATTAAAACGAAAAAAACTAAGAAAATATACAAGTATATGACTAAATATTGCTGTACGAGGCCAAAAAAGGTCCCTATCTCAGCATATGTTGCAGCAGTTTATGCTACAGCACTGGTATTCTGATAGGGCCTCGATGTTGATGCCATGGGCGGCTACGGCAAAAGATTAACATATATATACTTATTAGTAAATGAGGAAGAAATACATAAAATATAGGAGGGATACATAACATATTAAGTAGGACGAGAGATTTTTACACAATTAGTCAGTTTAAATAGATACTAAAGAGGATAGAATTTAAGTAAAAATCGACTAAAAGTCCAAAATTAACTCTGTGCACCTTTCCGAAGGCACGCTTCGATCCGCACTCATTGTCATTTTGTCTATGACATGAAGGAAGCGACCCTAGCGCCAACGGATGCTTTGAATTGAGCGAAATGAATGAATGAAAATGGATTGTTTAACCTACTGAAAGAAAACGGAAAAGTCCATGTAAATATATGTGTTAAATATAGTAAAATTATAATGTTTTAATGTATATTATGAGCATAATTTGAATAGTTCTGTTTCTTTTTTTTATCCTAGATTAGTTAAGTTAAATTAGTTATGTAAGATCATCATCATCATATTAGCCAAAAGACGTCCACTGTTGAACTAAGGCCTGGGGCTATAAATGACCGGTTATATGCCGTGTGTCTAATTTTGGGGGAATTTGCCAGTACTCACTACGCTTGAAAGGCGGGTTGGTCAGCTCAGACTTGCTGCTGGTCCACAGAAGGAACTCTGATGCCCATCCTTCTGGTCTAAAGTTCCTTAGTCGCCTTTACCGGTATCTACGGGAGAACCATCTTCTACGCGGTACTATATTCTGAATCTGGACAACACACAAACAATACACGGATTATGTGAGATGCATCAACTAGTTTCTTACTTTCTAACAGTTTGACGCCTGCACTGTTGATATTTTTAATGTGAGGTAACATTTTGTCGTTATATCGCATCTTTTGGTCTATGATTGCAAATGTTAATTGATATCCGAATTTTATATAAATCTATTGAGAATACTCCGGTAAAAAACACTTTATGCATCAAGCTGACAATAATCTGATTCAGATTTAACTGCGATTAATTGGCGTGGTTAATAAACTCCAGTTTTAATACAATTAGCCGCTTAATGAAGTAAAATAGAGTTAACAAATGATTTGGTCGTTTGCGTCTCTTTTTATACGATTAAGCGAGTACATCAATCTTAATTGTCTCAAAATTTTCAGGATCTTAATTTCCTTTTTTCACCCTAAAATTTTCCGATCCTATCAGTCAATTAGGCCATACTTTTTGGACGTTATGTCAATCTTACCGTGGTATCGTGCTGGGCGACTTATAATTGATGAATCATGTAACGTGCGGAGTATCCAAATTTTTGCACAACTTTTCGAATTTATCATTAATTTAGCTTTTAGAAATATTATACAACACATTAGTATCAAATAGAGTACTTACCACGTGTTACGCACTATGGCGAAACCCACATCGCCACCATATCTACAACTTACAGCGACAAGTACTTAAGCATTAATTGCAACGTTCCGATGACGTTAATGAATCCTGAATCACATATGAAGTATTCGCTCAACGCTGCATTATGTATACAGAGACGAACTTGGGCTTCGGCCCGCCAGGCCAACACCCGCCTGGTTGGAGGATCCTCCCTTTTCTATGAAGGAACACTACATCTTGTTCACCATACGCACTACATTAATTACACCTTCAACAAGGATATATTGTATACTAGCTGTGCCCCGCGGTTTCACCCGCCGTTTAATTTAAAAGAAATCTGATTATTTATAGATAATTTAGAGTACTTCGTTATAGAAAATTGGCATATAGAGTATATATAAATATATATATCGGATTTCATAGGTTGGATTTTTTTTGTGCTGTACCCGATTTCTGTACCTTTTTCTAAAATAAAAGTAGCGTCAACTACTCTTTCTAACATCAGCTCTCTGCCAGTGAAAGTCCCGTCAAAATCAGTCCCACCGTTTTGAAGATAAGTTAGAACAAACAGACGGACAAATATTTTAAACATAGATTTTTATTATAAGTAGATACCGTATATACTTTCATATGCAAATAGTTTTTAATTTAGCTATTATTTTGATATTACAAACATACACGTTTTGTATGTATAGAAACTAATATTCACTAGTACAAATCCTGCTCACGGCTACTAATCAAACGAATAAACAGCCAGAAAATTTCCACCAGACGTAACACATTCGACAGGCGTGATTCAGGCCCAAACTGAGCACAGAATGGACACGCCACTCTGTAATCTGTCCCGGCAAACCGTGCGCTGCATAAATTAGCTGTAGTTAAAAGCTCCCTTTTAATGGGAAGACAAAATGAATGGGCAGCGTTGGTCGACGCCAGCGCTTTTCCCGAATTTCAGTCCGAAATCGTAGGAGACTAATAGTAGATCGAACAAACGGGTTGGGCCAACCGCAAGCATTTAAAATTGCGCTTGACTCCGACGCGCTCGCTGTAATCGACGTTTTGAACTAAATTGAATCAATTCTGTTAGACAAACGAAGTACGTTCGAACTTTACACATCAAAGGTGTACTCGACTGAAATGGACTGTGCACTACTGCTAAAATGTGCAATCGATTTTCAACCCAATAAAAACATTAAGTGTTTCGCTACTCTAAAAATAGATGAAAATATATTTTTCTACTAAACTTAACTAATTTTCATCATCATTTCATCATTTCGGCCTAATGAAGTCCACTGTTGGACACAGGCCTCCCCCAAAGATCATCACAACCACCGATATGGATGTGTTTTGAGCTCATTGGGGGGTTTTGCCATAATCGCCACGCTTGGCAGGCGGGTTGGCGATCGCAGTTGAGTTGTTAATGTACTCGAAGGACGCTGCTGCCCATCCTCCGGCTAATCCCTTAGTCGACTTTTACGGCACCCATGGTAGGAGATGGGGTGGTGGCATTCTGAGCCGGCACCACATAACCATAACCTAAATAAATTTAGGACGTTAAAGGCACTTTGCTAACGTATAGCTTTATATTTTATAATAAGGTGTATAATATAGCGCCCCACGTTTAATTACCGTAACTTTATATATCTACTGTATGAAATAGTACGTATCCTACTTATAGGTATGCCTTTATGGTAATCCACAGATATAATACATTATATGGGGAAATAGTACAGATATAAACCGAGTATTTGTTGCTCAAAAAAAGTGCATTAGGGCAATGTACGGAATGCATCCGGACGAATCGTTACAACCCATATTTAAAAAACTGGGTTTGTTACCGTTGCCGTCCCTTTACATTTATGAAATATGCATGTTCGTTAATAAACATAAAGCATTATTTAAATCTATTAATTAGGAGCAACACCAGTGTGAGCGGCTAGGGGTGTAGAGAGGTGTGGCACCGGTTTCACCATCGCGCGTCTCGAAGACTCGGAGCGGGTTTCCCCGTTATTACGCCATTAGACACTTCCACCCCCGAGCATATAGCTCTGGCGGCCCCCCTCTGATCGGCCAACTAAGGCAAGCCAGAGTTGAAAATCCTGCGGGCACTCATGGGGTTCCACTCCAACCAACCAATAAAGGCAAGCGGAGACGAGGCCCTGACCGACTCTCTGGAGCATTCGGGTACGCAGTGTCGCCACTCACATTCAGCTCGCCACAAACTGCCCTGCGTTCTGTAAGCTACTTAATATACTTTTTTTTCTTTCTTATGATATACTTTTTTTTTATCATAAGGTATGAAGAAATCAAGCAGCTACTTTAATCTGCCCTCCAGGCTTACCTTATCCCATGGTGAGATAACGTTTGCCCAGAGGGGTTTTACTATTATTATTATGATTGTAATTAACAGCATTAAGTTATATGTAGTTCAGAAAATATCACATAAATTATTTGTGAATTCTCATGACTTTTATATTTTTTTCCTAACAAAAAAGACAAAAAGTATAGTCTTCATAATACGGCGCACGTCTGAAATATTTTTATCTCTAACAATAATTGTTTAGACGAAACATCGTAACGACGTAACTACCGACAGATGGCGCAGTTAAGCGCACGTGCGACGAACTCCCTACCAAGTTATTTATGGAACGGAACCAAACTGACGTCAGTTGCGGTGTAATTTTCAAAGTAGATGCACGTGCTGCATTATTTTTTAGTAAGAATGTGTCTGCATCATTTGTTATATTTCAAGTACCTAATGCGGTTTTGTACATGTAGAAGTAAAATTTGTGCTTATGATCCTGTATTTGTAAACATTATTAATCCTGCCTTTTTCTCATCAACGTGATGCATCTCGTCCCTTCTTTAGACAAAATAATATTGCACCAATGATAACTCTTTTTTATAAAAGCTTTTTAAATCGTCGTTCATGAATGAATCGTCGTTTTTTTTTGTATGGGTTCTCGCATACTTTTTGGAAATGTGGCTGCCTAAGCGGGCAAACGGGATCATTTCTGGTATAGCCAAAAGTGGCCACCAGCCAGGCTTAAACTTAATTTTGTAAACTAAGCAACATGCTGCAAGTGTGGTCCTGCGGGACTCAAACCTTGGCTTAGGGTGTTGCTGGGGGAAACAAGCTATGCAGGTACAGCTGGATCGATATGATTTCAATATTTTAGAGACTATTTGAAACTACATACAGCCAGCACGCAGCACGAGCCGCTGTTAGCAAGGGACGGGGTGAAGAAGTTAATTGAACGGAATGGTATTGCGGCGTCAGGCCTCCGCGGCATCGGTATCGGCCCGCCTTATCCTTGGCGGTGAGGGTGGTATAATGTTCTGTTTAGTGAACAAGACTGCTCGAGTCTCTTCATGTGATCTACGGTGGTTTTTTCACCCAGTTCGATCAGTACGTGCCTAGGGCGGGCGTACGCTACTGATACGGGAAGGCCGGTAATCGGCGGCCGATACCACGAGGGGATTCGAGTGGGTCAGTGCAGAGTCGAAGAAGCTGTTTATTTAGTGTGAATAGAGGCAATAGAATTTGAACTATCTTTATGAGTCATGTCGTATTACGCCCGGAAGGCGCGTGGCTGTGGGAATTGAAGAAAGTATTCTGCGTTTAAATCCGCAGAGCATGAGCGGTTTAGACGCTTTTTACATGAATTGCCTGATGGTCAGCAAGTTCAAATCGACATTTAGTTGATCATAGTGCATGTAGATGGGAGCATTCGTGGCCTTGCGCATGAATGAGCTGCCATGGCAGCTTAAGAAGTTGGCCCAGTTTGTTCCAGACTATTACGCTGTGTTTTCCATATAGTTCGTTTACAATACAATAATGTATTCAACATTTGTGTTTTGTCACGTACTTATTTATTTATTTATTTATTTATATACTCTTTATTGTACACTACATAATACATACATAGAGATAAATATTTAAAAAGATACATGTACAATGGGCGGTCTTATCGCACAGGGCGATCTCTTCCAGACAACCTTTGGATGGACAGGAAGAAAGGAGAGAGATATTGGGCTGTCAAGTGTACAATATTACTTAGACATAAAAATATAAAATACATAACAATATATACAATAAATATTATATATATAAAACGATGATAAAATATAATAATAAACATCAAATATAACTAGGATAGGTGAAGAAAAATTAGAGAGAAAGGTAATGCTCCTTCACCATTTTAATATAGTTGCTAAGATTATTTTTTTATGTAATCATATACAAAGTTGCATAGCCATGTATTATAATATGTCCCTCTTCACGGGTTAATATACTCTGCAAGGGGGAACCTAGTCTTTTGATGTAAAGAAACACTAACCAGAAGTCTCCATGGCTGCACTATAAATATGTAATTTTGGATTTTTCCCGGTGGTATAAGACTTATTGTTGTATGTGAAATAAACTATAAATACATGGTGTATTGCAACGGGTTTCATATGAAATGAAAACGTTAAGCTATAAACGAGCACAATGGTGTTTGCCTTTTAACCTTAGAGTCAAATTCCGGGCAGGCAGTGACTCGCCACTCACAATATACTCCTCCCTATATGTTACTCCCATCTTGTGAGTGGTGAGTCTCTATAAACTACTACTATAGGACAGCATGGGCGTGAACGGCTCGTGGGGTTGACATGAGTAGAACCGGTTTCACTATCGTGCGTCTCGAAGACTCGGAGCGGATTTCTTCCTTATTGTGTTAGACAGTTCCTTTCCCAAACATATAGCTCCAACGTTCCCTCTCTGGTAGGTGGTGGGGTTCGACTTTAGGCAACAAATAAAGACAAGTCGGAGATAAGACCCTGAACGACTCTCAGGTACATTCGAGTAGGTACGCATTGTCGCCACTCAGGTACAAGCTACCCTAGTTAGGCATGCCGCTCCTCCGGGACGGAGGAAGTACATGATGTATTTCCAGCTACCGGGATACAAGAAAAAACGTACAAGCTACCCTGCAGTTAGTACGCTCCTTAATAGACATCCAAATACTTTTATTGTATAAATAGGGTAAGGAACCTGGTCTAGTATAACCTCCGGGATTACGTTTGTCCCATGGTGAAATAGCGACTGCCCCACTATATGACATGAAAGTGAGTGAAAGTGTATCTTATGAAATTTGCTATATAAGCTAAGATGTTTTTATAAATGTAGATGAGTTGCCCGCGCTGGCCACATGAAAGCAAGGTAATTTCCCGGAGTTCACTCAGTCGCGGACCGACCAGTGTCGTGGCTCGATGTGAATCATAGGCGTGGTTCAATAATGTATAGCGGAAAAATAATGCTATCCTGTATTTATAGACGATGTACGTGCTATTGTGAGAGAAAAAGACGTTTTATTTCAAAAATAAATACATACGTAACGTAAATCGATGTTTTAAATAAAAAGTTGTATTTTATTTTAATTTTTATTACGCGGTTTTAATGGCCGCTGGCGCGCCGTTTTAAAGTGCAATAATGTTCATCTATGGCGCGTCTCTATGTAAAATGTCATTGGCTATAAGTATTTATTTGTATGAAGTACAAACACGACACATTCATCTGAAACAGTAAATGCAAAGTTAAACATCATGAATCATAAGTAACGCTATTAAAACATGTTGCTCTTCTTCTAGTACCTAAGCACTAAAAACTACTCGCAATAACCGTTGAAAATTTTACAAACTATAAAAATAGTTATTTTCTGAATATTACCAACGTTAACGTTTATAAGCAATGATAAAAGGCGAAACATTTATTACTCACAAGACAGCCGTAAACTTTTAAAGCCTTCAAGAAATTCGCATGATTTTCATAGCAGTCGTTTTCTTAGCACTTATCGTTTGTTCACCTCTAAAAGCAAGAATATGCGGCACGCATACTGATTCTACCGAGACACGTAAATCTCCGCGTAATTCCTTTGTATAATGTTTTCGTAAATTCCCGTATATTTCACCTTTCACATGATTTTAATAAACATCTGCACTGAAATAAATACATTTACTACACAAATATTACAAGTGTCATTTGAGGTAGGTATGCCTATAGGATACCTACCAATCTTCAGCAATAGCCCATTCAAAAAACACCATTATTTAAAAAATTAAAGGTGTCTTATGGACAACCGTTTGGAACAGAGTTCCTTTCGCTATATCTTTTTTGTGTTTGTATTATGTAATGATTAAATAAAAATAAAGAGTCCATATAAAATAATTAAATGAATCATAATGTGAATAAAATTTATCACATTAAAATGATTTTTTATATTTACTTACATAAAAAAGGGTATTTGAACGTCAAAATCATAAATATTTTTTCATATTCTCAAAATTGACGGCAAGCTGAATCGAGTTTTAGTTTCCTAGGTGATCGGAAAGTGTTTCAAAAATCATTGCAAAAATATGTCGGTTTCAGGTGTCGTTTTTCATTGTTACAACTTTTTCGGTTTAGCCCGCAAAATTATAACGTGCGATAAGGAAATCCGTTCCAAAACTCTGTAAGATAATGACGGCCTTAAATAAATTTAAATGATTTCATCTTCTATAAATAAAAGTTTTTGTATTTGATCATTCCAGTTGAAAATATTTTTCTGCGTTTACTTTATATTAAAAACAGATTTTTACGACACTATCGAGTATTTTGAGTAACAATTTATTTCAAATGCAATCAAAATAATCAATTTTGCCTCAAATTCAAATCGGAAACTATCATAGTAACAACCCTAGCTAAAGCTTTTAAAGTAGCCCTGACTCAACATGAACTCAGAATTAACCAATTTCACATAAAATGTCTATTGAGTCATGTTCAATAAAACCACAACTGACCTTTAAGACAACGTTCACATCCCTGTTCTACAGCCATAAGGCCGGAGCTTTATTATAGTAGCCGGTTCGGTTTCAGTTCAGTTTTCATCAATGTATTAGAGCGGGAGACAAACAGGCATCATATAGTCCCAGCTTTACCAACGGGCGTAAACATTTACGAGAAAGTGATCCCCATTGGGATATAAGGAGCATATAATAATGTTCAGGTGTATGCTAATGAGGCACTTCGAGTGACGATCTCTCACAGCCATTGCTGACGATCACAGAACATAAACGACGAACATTTGGGAATAGAAGTGAGATTTTTAATCGCGGTGGCTTTCTTTGTTATTTTTATTGCCATTTATATATATTTGTACCTTTAGTAGTTCTATAATATCAATATAATTTCGGCCGAATGAAGTCCACTGCTGGACACAGGCCTCCTCCAAAGATCACAACAACGATCGATATGGGTGTGTTCTGGGCTCATTGGGGGGTTTTGCCATAATCGCCACGCTTGGCAGACGGGTTGGCGATCGCAGTTGAGCTGTTAATGTACTCGAAGGACGCTGCTTCCCATCCTCCGGCTAATCCCTCAGTTGACTTTTACGACAGCCATGGGAGATAGGGTGGTGGTATTCTGACCGGCACCACACGGCACAATTTCAATAAGAATATTTAAATATTATATTCATAAAGTTGCCCAACTAACGTTGAAAATTATTTTAAAGAGACACGTACCAAAAGTGTTGTGGATAACAGGATCGCAAGTATAATCATTACTGACACGTTACATAACAATGATATTCAGAATTTTCAAGTACATTGATAACAAGCTGAAAACTCAATTCATTGAAACTCTTGCAGCTTACTAATATCGTATGTAAAATTTGTTAAAACTGACTTTTTTATTACTACTATGCAATTCTCAAGTTCTCTCTGGCTACCAAGTCTTGTCTTTCCATTACAAACGCTTGGCCTGTCTACAGCGCTATAAATGTGACGCTGTCCGCCACAGAACTATTGCGCACGATTCCACCAAAATTCAGACGCCTCATTGTCTTTTATTTTCCTACCAAACATACGATGTAGTTAAGCCGGAAAGGACAGAAGCAACTTTTGGTAAAAATGAATATTTTAACTCACGTATAATATAATAATGTCTTAGGTTTTCGCGAGTATTACACAGTATAATAAAACACTTTTAAACGGATTCTATCGCGTATATTTTAGATTTTTGTATTTCCTTACGTTTCGAACACTTTGCAGGGTTCTTCTGTCTAAAACAAAAAAGAGAACTGCTCGCATTTGAAACTTGGTTCATACCTATTTATTAAAATAGTGTTCACATTGTGAAATCTCCGGAAATATAAGACGATTTTTTTGTAAGAATAACTGGCAATCGTGGAAATTTTAAGCATTATTATTAATAATTTAATATCTATACTGATAACAATAAGATTGCATATTTAAAAGCAGAGTTGAAAACTAAAACTATGAAAGGCCGCTATAAAATAGAATCATATTTATTTATTAAGCCATTCCCCACTTACTTCTCCTGTATCATGGGTACATCGTTGAGACGACAACCAGTAACTGATTATGCAAAAACTAGAACTTTTTAATAAAACCAATACTATTGCATTATTTAATTACACTACTACATATTACTGTTTGTATAACACCCATTTATTCAAAATCAGAGCCGTTACAAATCTTATTTTGATTATGTTTATAAACACGGAATATAAACACGAAATACGAAACATTAAACTTAAACCGCATTTGTACAAAATAATTTAATTGTTTAAAAATATCATCATCATGATGATCATTTCAGCCAAAGGACATCCACTGCTCAACAATTGCGATCCCAAAATCTATGGGATTTACACAATTGGGTCATCATTTTGGGGGGAATTTGCCAGGAATCACCAGGCTTAGTGAGTGGCGGTTTGGTGAGCACAGAAAAGCTGCTGTTCACGACTGTTGTGCTGCAGACGAGACGTGCTGCCCATCCCTCTGGCTTAGAGTCCCTCATCTCCTGTAGCGGGGGGTAGGCAATTGAATTCCCCCATAGATTTTTAAAACGGTTACATGCCGGCTGCCTTTAACGACTCCCATATACCTGCACCAGGTTGGCTGTCCATTTGGTTAAAGGTCGTACCGTCTGATATTTGCTGAGCGAAAGATAATAGACCTGGATCGCAAAAAGCCAGCCAGGCGCCATCTGTGCCAAGTGGCAGTTCTTTAGCCCCAATCCCCTAAAGGCTTTTTTCTTTATTTGTTTGATGATGAGCTGTATGGTGGAATTAATCTTTTTTCACATTACTAAACAAGCTTGAATGAAATTGATGAATGATGAATTGAAAATGAAATTCATGAATACCAGTGCAATAGCCAGCAATAAGCCATGGGTTCCGCGTAAAATGTATCTTACGCTACCTTTACGACTTTCGAGAAAAAACAGCAGCTCAAACTATGTTTCTATTTACACACAAGCATCAAAACTGTGTACGCAACAGAAAAGTGTATCCGCACAATATATTCTGCCACCTACGGTGTTTACCACGTCCCTTGGCGCCCAAGGAAAGGAAATATTATTTTATTTTACATGTTTTTCTGTAGTATCTCCTGTATTATTTAAATTTACGTAAACGAACCCGTGTGCCTACAGGTTGCGGATAGTATTAAATATGTACAAGCTTTATTTTGCCTTGTTAGATTCATTTTTTATATAATATTAAGCGGCTTGGTTATTCAGTAACATATTGCGAAAACATATTGCCATCCTATGTGTTTATAGACGATGCACAAAGTATACTGCACCTGTGAGAGAAAAAGACGTTTTATTTCATAAATAAATAAATACGTAACGTATATCGATATTGTAAATAAAAAATATTTTTTTTTTTTTTCATGGAGTCTATTGGCGGCCGGCGTGCCGTTTTGTAGTGCCATAATGTTCGTGTATGGCGCGTCGTGTTTGTAAAATGTCATTGCACACAGCTGATTCAAATTCAAAATTATTATATATAAATATGGTATATAAAAAACGGGAATTAACGCGAAATTACCTTTGAATAGCTTGACGTTTCGACCGGGTTGCACTGATCGTGGTCACAAGCAGACTGATGCAGCGACATCACTCCGTTTGTGAAGTTGATTTAAGTTCATCCTCCAACGTTTTTCTTTATTTGTTTTAAGGCCGCAACACACCACGTTCACTCTGTCCTTTTAATTAACTGATTGCGAATAGCGAGGTTGTGTTATTTTAATCATTGGATTCCATGTCGATGATAACTTGAAACGATATTCATGATTGATATTGTTATATATATGCTATATATAGCTTCTTGATTTAAAATCAAAATTATTAATTGTCCGGTTTCGCAATACATTAGTAAAGGGTGATAAATTCGCACCACACTTGATACGAAGAATAACGCAACAAATATATCTTTTAAATGATTATATTGAATAACCGCAAAGACCCCACAGGCACAGAGCATATAGTCACCGCACCAACTACTAAGATAATGACAGGCTTGTGCAAAGGAGGTCTCAAATATAACGCCGCGATTATTACGTCCCACTCCCTGCTAAGTGAAATTTTTTCGGAATTGTTTCAAAGTCAAAGTCAAAGTTTTTTATTTCAAATAAACCAAATATTGGCTCTTATGAAACGTCAGAATCACGAATCATAAGTTGCACGGTTCCAAATAGTCGATCTCGTGGAGAAGAGCCGGCAAGAAACTCCATGCATACTCTTTCAAAATAATTGAGATTACAATGCTGATTGATACAAAAATGATTGTACAACATATACCGAGAAAAATGTAGGTCAATGTCTAAAGATGGAATGTACCATAATAATTATTTGCCGTGGCAGTTAACGACTAACCAGTCCCAACAGACGGCACCCGTTCACGAGCATAACGCATGCATCGGCATCGCTTAGCAGGCAAAAGACACAATCAAAATAAGTACTAAACATATAACATTAATGCTTACATAATGCTCACACATTTACAGTTTTGTAAGAATATTTTAATTTGATGTCACAAGAACAATAATACCATTAGTACTACGTAAGCTTAACACTGTCCAACAATTACTTCCGTTTTCGAACGTTAAACAACGTTCATATCGGTAATAGCTTACTGCTAAGTACTACTCGGTTATTAAATAAATCAGGCCGAGACAGAGAAATCTAAGTTTTTAAACTATCGATGGGATTTTATCTGTACGCAAAAAGTCCCAAAATCATAGTCTAATAAACAGAGAAATCTGTTGAGAGCGGTAGTGAATAATTCGCTTCCGATACAAATCAACGACGCTCAATGCGTCCATAGCTAGAGGCAATTCCTCAGTAATTACTGCTACTTATTTCTTAATTCGGTATAAGACATACTAGCAACAAAAATGACTATGAATTTTGATGTGGAACAATGCTGATTAATAAAATGAAACCGTCTAAAACAAGCACTCCACTTCAGCGGATGTTCCACGCTGAAGAGCGATACGACCGCTGATCGTCACAGTTACATATGCGTCGTTAAAACTTATCAAAAGTCACAGGACGATCGTGTGGTATCATCACTAGTTTAGGGAAAGAGGCCGCAATACTATGTGAATCGATCCATTCAATTCACGAGTTGTTGAGAGCGAACTATCCGCTAGAACATTTCTGCAAGATTCACATGCAGCATGATTTTGTCTTTGGTAGAATTCTTAAGGATAAAAAATAAATAAAAACCAAACGCGCTTATTTAGGAATATTAATAATCACATAGAACTTTCACGTCTAGACAGTATATTTAAAGACATTGTTAGTAAGAAATTAACGCAATCCCCAATTGTTTTGGAGGAAGGTTTACAGCGCAACCTACGTGACGTACTTAATTTATGCTCTGTAAATTTACTATCGCAGAACGGAGCCAACAAAACCACAGAAAGAGTTATTCCAGCTATAAATAAAAGAAAACTTCTGTTTACTGTAACGTGACGCATTTGTTTAACAGTATTTTATCCACGCAACTGACCGTATAATAGACATAGGTATATGTTATTAAATTTGAATTTCTCAATTCAATTCCATTTTATTCAATAAATTTTTTTATGAAGAAGATGATGAAGAAGCGATCAAGATACCGCACTGCACACGCTCGAGGAGTGCCCTGCGTGGACTGCCAAATGGAGGATCCAGGTCAGTCGGATCGCGCAAGATCTCTCTCTGCCGGCAGTAGAGTCGGCTATGTAGGCAGAGTATGTAAATTGGAGTGCAGTGGTCTCCTTCTGCAAAAGCGTCACGCTCCGGAAGGAGACTGCACGACGGGATCGGGAGATGGCCGATCCCGCACGGAGAAGGACAAAACGGTGCCGGGATAACAATCACCCTGGCACCCAGGTCAAACACGCCTGAGCTCCCTACCATCGCTACATGATGGAGGTTCCATGGGGATCGTGGGCGTGCAGATTGGGGATTCGGCGCGCTCAGTATGAACGACCCCCGGGAAGACGTGATCGTGACGTGATCACGTACCGCCATTTGCGCAGCACAGCACCCAACAAGGCTTGCGGGGAACCTTTACGATCTTCCCCGAGAAGTGCCTGGGGGGCGGCCTTTTTACAGCCGCGTTCCCTTCGCTAAAAGGGGTGCCGCTTTACAGTCATTCCGTCCGTAATGTTTTTAAAGGCGTGGCACCAATGGACGGCTCTAGTGTAATTTTATGAGGACCTAGAGCCCCCTGCGATGCCTAAGAGAACCGCTCCAGTGGTTTTAGTCGATAGGAGTGCACAAACACCCAAACCAGAAACAACTATCTGTAGAGCATACAGATATTTGTTCCGATTGTTCGTTCCACGACACGTAACGCAGACAGCAGTTTAGCTACTGTACCATCTATGTTGTCACACAATAAAAACAGTAAAATACAGCAACCCAGAACAGATAATTCTCTTGCAATACAATAAACTAAATTTCCAATCCAACAAAAGTTATTATGTTAATAGGTATAAACCATATGATGTGAAGCTTAGAACGCTTTGTTCAGAATGTTGACGTTTAATCTCCTCTCAGAATAACGTGGTAGGGAATGGCCGCAGCCATTTCTCCACGGGAAATAAATACGAGTGGTGGAAAGAGCTCACTTTGAACAAATTGCAATAGTATACGTACCTCTTTACCCGAGACTCGCGTCTTCAGTAGTGATAAAGAACTTGCAACTACGCTCTTGAATTGTACTTCAAAAAGTTCCAAATTCCGAGATAATTGTGTCTAATTGCATTAGTTCAAGAAGTTTCCCGTGACTCTGCTGGGGCATCATGTGGCCAAACGCCCGGCTTTCAGTTGGAAACTTCTGAATTTTATGCAACACTTCTGTTCTCAGAATATTATACATACATATATCTTAAAATCCCTTCTCCTTCCGATCCTCGATTATGCTGATGCCAGCTATCTTGATCTTACAGAGGAATAACTTGATAAGCTTGAGCGACTTCAATTTTTTGTATTAGATTCATATTTGGTTTAAGAAAATATGACCACGTTTCAGAATTCCGCACTAGGCTCAAGTGATTACCTATTCGTCTTCTCCGGAATACACATATTCTTTCGCTACTTTACAGTGTAATTACTATTCATTCCTTCTACTCCCTCCTACCTTAAAAAACGTTTCGAGTTCCTTGGTGACACTCATTCACGAATTCTAAGATCATCAGAAAACCTAAGGATTAAAATGCCAATGCATTCTACAAATTTTATTGATAATCCTTCACGATTCAGGGCGCTCGTTTGTGGAATTGTGGAATGCATTACTGATCTCAATTAGACGGGCTCAGTCACCACTGGTATTCAAAAGACTAGTGAGAGAACATTACATGTCACTGTATTTTTTTTTTGCTTTTACTCTGCCTCTTTGTACATTTATATATGTGTATATATTACCATTTATGTATATAATTATGTATGTAGTGTATTTATAATCTTCATTATTTACATATTTAGTATAGTATTATTTAAGTTTAAGGATATGTATTTGTGTGCACCATAGACTACCCCATATCTGGTCCAGTATTTTTTTCATCCTTTTTGTTTGGTTGCCTGGAAGAAATCGCTGTATGCGATAAGGCCGCCCATTGTACTCTATATTCCAACTGTTACTTTTTAATAACTGGTGTACAATAAAGAATATAATAATAATAAAACCCCTCTGGGCAGTCGTTATCTCACCATGGGATAAGGTAATCCTGGAGGGCAGATTAAAGTAAAGTAAGAAAAAGAAAAGTATATTAAGTAGATTACAGAACGCAGGGCATTTTATGGCGAGCTGAATGTGAGTGACGACACCACGTACCCGAATGCTCCAGAGAGTCAGTCAGGGCCTCGTCTACGGCTTGCCTTTATTGGTTGGTTAGAGTGGTACCCCATGAGTGCCCGTAGGATTTTCAACTCTGGCTTGCCTGAGTTGGCCGATCAGAGGAGAGCCGCTAGAGCTATATGCTCGGGGGTGGAAGTGTCTAATGGCGTAATAACGGGGAAACCCGCTCCGAGTCTTCGAGAAGCGTGATGGTGAAACCGGTGCCGCACCTCTCTACACCCCTAGCCGCTCACACCGGTGTTGCACCTTGTCGCCTGTAGCGGTGGCCATTTAGGGGGCCCATCTTGTGAGTGGCGAGTCACCTTCTGCCATAGAATTTCACTTTAAAGGTTGAAAGGCAGACGCCGTTTTTTCCGTTTTTCTTAGTATTCAATCCATTTAGCACCCATTGCAATAGACCTTATACTTGTAGTTTCCATTTCATACAATAGTTTTATACCTCCGGGGACAATCCGAGACTGTATTTTATAGTGCAGCCATGGAAAGTCCCCGGTTAATGTCCCATTACATTTTAGATTAAAATTCTCTAAAGGGCCTCTGCGTGTTGGACCCATGTCCCCGCGTAAGCCTATCAAAAGACCTCTTTCTTCCTCCCTTTTGCTATAAAAAGGTATATCATAAGGACATCTGTTAAGAAGCTTACAGAACGCATGGCAGTTTGTGGCGAGCTGAATATGAGTGGCGACACTGTCTTGCCTACCCGAATGCTCCCAAGAGTCGGTCAGGGCCTCGTCTTCCCTTTATTGGTTGGTTAGAGTGTAACCCCATGAGTGCCTACAGGATTTTCAACTCTGGCTTGCCTTAGTAGGCCGAACAGAGGGGGGGGGGGGGGGGGGCAGAGTTATATGCTCGGGGGTGGAAGTGTCTAATGGCGTAATAACGGGGAAACCCGCTCCGAGTCTTCGAGGCGCGCGATGGTGAAACCGGTGCCGCACCCCTCGACATCCCAAGCCGCACACATCGGTGTTGCTCCCTGTCGCCTGTAGTGGTGGCTATTTAGGGGGCCCATCTTGTGAGTAGCGAGTCACCGTCTGCCACATAATTTCATTATAAAGGTTGAAAGGCAGATGCAGTTTTTTCCGTTTTTCCTATAATTGAAGTTTCCATCTCATACAATAGTTTTACACCTCCGGGAACAATCCAACACTGGACTTTACAGTGTAGCCATGAAAAGTCCCCGGTTTGTGTCAAACTATCAAAAGACTGTGTGGTGTCCGGACTGTCCGTGTGTTGTCCGGATTAAGAATATAGCACCACTCCATCTCCTCCCGTGGAAGTCGTAAGAGTCGACTAAGGGCTCTTAAGCAGAGGGATGGGCGGCAGCGTCCCTTTTGCTGAGCAGTGGCAATTCTGCGCTCACCAACCCGTTTGCCAAGCGTGGTGAGTATCGGCAAATTCCCCCCAAAATGACAACACAACACAAGCACCGGCCCCCAGTTCCCGGCAGCCCCGCTGTTCCTGGTCATGGTAACGGCGGGGCAGGGGGTGCTAAGAATCTCCGGATGGGATCCGGCTACCAACCTAAACGGAAACTGGCCCTGGTGACGCATAACACTCGCACACTGAGGGCAGACGAAAAGATTGCTGAGCTGGAAGAAGAAATAAATAAGTTGCACTGGGATATCATGGGTCTATCAGAAGTCCGAAGAGAGGGGGAGGACACAATAACCCTGAAATCCGGCAACTTATTCTACTACCGGGAAGGCGAACATCTGTCTCAAGGTGGTGTCGGGTTTATCGTCCGCAGGTCCCTCATTAACGGTAGGGTAGCGTACCTTATACTCAGAATATCCAAGAGATATTCATTGAAGGTCATACAGGTCTACGCACCGACCTCGATACACCCAGATGATGAAGTAGAGAGTATGTATGAGGACGTAAGTAGGGCCATACATACCGCGAAGACACACTTCACTGTTGTGATGGACTTCAACGCAAAGCTGGGCACTCGATGCGATGGTGAGTTGAGAGTGGGGCAATTTGGATATGGGCAACGGAACCCCAGGGGACAGAGGCTGGCCGACTTTTTGGAAAAGGAGGGACTCTTCGTGATGAACTCCTTTTTCCAAAAGCCGCCTCACAGGAAATGGACCTGGATGAGTCCCGATGGTTCCACGAGGAATGAGATTGACTTCATCATGACCAACAAAAGACAAATATTCAATGATGTCTCTGTGATCCACAGGGTGAAAACCGGTAGTGATCACCGAATGGTAAGAGGCACATTGAATATTAATCTCAAAGTTGAGAGGTCTCGTCTGATGAGGTCTACGCTCCGGCCCTCTAGTGCTCATATCCAAAACCCCGAGAGCTTCCAACTCGAACTCCAAAACCGCTTCGAGTGCCTAGAACATTGCGTATCTGTGGACGATTTAAATAGTAGGTTTGTAGAAACTGTCCAAACGGTTGGGTCCAAGTTCTATAAAACCCACCGTAAAGGTAGACCAAAAATCTCTCTCTTCTCCGATCACACTCTCGACCTCATGTCAGAAAGACGCGCCATGACGCTGCAGTCCTCCGGTGATGCTGAAGCATACCGACTGCTCAATAGACGGATATGGAAGTCCTTGCGTCACGATATCCGCACCTTTAACAGTAACGGTGTTAAAGAGGCGATTGAGCGGAATCAAGGCTCCAAAGTGTTCGCAAGAGACAAGTCTATTGGGCAAAGTCGTATTATGAAGCTGAAGACCGAGGACGGCAGTGTAGCGTCGACTAAGCCAGAGGTTTTGAGAGAGATTGAGAACTTCTACCGGCAGTTATACACCTCGGTTACTATACCTACCATTGGCTCTGACAAAGACCCGCGAGCCAAACTAACCCGACATTATACCGAGGATATCCCGGACATCAGCCTGTACGAGATTAGGATGGCCTTGAAACAGCTTAAAAATAACAAGGCGCCGGGTGGGGACGGAATTACGACAGAGCTTCTGAAAGCGGGTGGCATACCGGTACTTAAAGTCCTTCAAAAGCTATTCAATTCCGTCTTACTCGAGGGCACAACGCCGGAAGCGTGGAACAGAGGTGAGGTGGTGCTCTTCTTCAAAAAGGGTGATAACGCCCTATTGAAGAATTATAGACCCATCTCACTTCTGAGCCATGTTTATAAGCTGTTTTCAAGGGTCATCACGAATCGTCTCGAGCGCAGGTTTGATGACTTCCAGCCTCCCGAACAAGCCGGTTTCCGAAAAGGTTTCAGTACCATAGACCACATCCATACGCTGCGGCAGGTTATACAGAAGACCGAGGAGTATAATCTGCCACTATGCTTGGCGTTTGTGGACTATGAGAAAGCCTTCGATTCGATCGAAACCTGGGCAGTGCTGCAATCTCTGCAGCGGTGCCAGATCGACTATCGGTACATTGAAGTGTTGAACTGCTTATACAGAAACGCCACCATGTCGGTCCGAGTACATGAACAGAGCACGGGGGCGATTCCATTGCAGAGAGGTGTGAGACAGGAGGACGTCATTTCCCCGAAACTGTTCACCGCTGCAATGGAGGATGCCTTCAAAGCTACTGGAGTGGAAAGGATTCGGCATTAACATTAATGGCGAGTATATCACTCACCTTCGATTTGCCGATGACATCGTAGTCATGGCAGAATCGCTGCAAGAGCTCAGCACAATGCTCAATGATCTCAATAGAGTTTCCCAACAGGTGGGCCTTAAAATGAACATGGGCAAGACAAAAGTCATGTCAAATGCCCATGTCGTGCCCATCCCAATATCCGTTGGGAGCTCTGTTCTCGAAGTTGTTGACGAGTATGTCTACCTGGGACAAACTGTCCAGTTAGGTAGGTCCAACTTCGAGAAAGAGATCAATCGGCGAATCCGACTCGGCTGGGCAGCGTTTGGGAAACTTCGCAACATCTTTTCGTCAACGATACCGCAGTGCCTCAAGACTCAAGTCTTTAACCAGTGTGTGTTACCAGTGATGATATATGCAACAGAGACGTGGTCACTTACAATAGGTCTCATAAGAAAGCTCAAGGTCAGCTATGGAAAGAGCTATGCTTGGTATTTCTCTACGTGATCGAATCAGAAATGAGGAGATCCGTAGAAGAACTAAAGTTGTCGACATAGCTGAAAGGATTAGTAAACTGAAGTGACAATGGGCAGGGCACATTGCTCGTAGAACTGATGGCCGCTGGGGCACAAAGGTTCTAGAATGGAGACCGCGCACCGGAAAACGCAACGTGGGACGACCTCCAACGAGGTGGACAGACGACCTGGTGAAGGTCGCTGGGAGTCGTTGGATGAGGGCGGTATGTAACCGCTCGTTGTGGAAATCTAAGGGGAAAGCCTTTGTTCAGCAGTGGACATCCTGTGGCTGATATGATGATGATGATGATGATGATCAAAAGACCTGGTTCCCCTTTACAGCGGATATAAACCAGTGAATAGAAGAACATAATAATAATAATAATAAAAATCGTAGGTCGAGCTATGTTGGCAGAGCACGAAAACTGGAATGCAGTTGTCTCCTTCTGTGAGAGCGTCTTGCTCCAGAAGGAGACCGCGGAGCGGAATCGGGAGAGGGCCGTCCCGCTCGAAGAAGGAGGAGACGGCGCCAGGGTAACAACCGCCCTGGCGCCTAATTCCCATACGCCTGAAACCCCCTGCCATAGCCACAAAACGGGGGACCTCTGGGTTCGCGGGTGCGTAGATTGGGGAATCTGCGTGCCCACGCCAAGCGACCCAAGAGAAGACGGTAGCACGCATGTGGTCACGCGCTGCCGTGGGACGCTTTGGGGGATCCTTTACAATCCCCCCGGGGGGGTGGCCGCTTTACAGTCTCTCTCTCTCTCCGAGATGTGCCTATAGGCGTGGCACCAGTGGGCGGCTCTAGTGTGATCATACGAGGACCTGGAGCCTCCCTTAGGTACGGTTGTTGACCGCCCCAGTGATTTTAGCCGGTAGGAGTCCGGCATACCCCTTCGCCCTTCCCCGGGGCGAAGGAAGTTCATGAAGAATTTCCACTGGCATCAATAAAAAAAAAAAAGGTCGGATTCAATTAATCAAGAAATAAGGTCTTAAATATGATTAATTATCAATTACATTATCTTCAACCATCGGGCATCCAGACGCTCTGCACGTACCACCCACACTTGGTCGATATCCTGATAAGTCACATTGCTTCACCTCAACCTTCATTGTGCGCACAGATAAGGTTAACCTTTCTGCCAGCGACAGTGTTCCCTACTACCTTTAACCCGTTAACATTTTAGTACAGTGGCTGATACAATCGCACCCACGATACGAAATAAATACACCTTTTAGTGCGCTCGCTCCATCGTAGACCTCATCCATCGCTTTCCATCAGGCGAGATTGAGGTCAAGAGCGGGTACTGTGATACACAGCAACTGATATGTAATCATAGATACACGATAAAGCCTTTGTACCTAGATATTGCTGAATTATATCGTAAATGTTCCAAAATCGGTACAAGTATATACCTTGTTGGAAGCGAGCAAGCTAATACGAGTACTAAATTCAGATTACATTATGCAAACTATACAAGGATTTTCAACACGTTTAGAGAATAAACTTAATCTCGAGGTTTCCATTTATATATGTTATTACCGTAGAAGCTCGGTCAAAGGCAAATTCAGACATTTAAGTGAATTCTGGGACTAGGAACTCTATAGTAGTGTCAGTAAAGTTTGAAATATTAAATACGGAAATAAATCAGTAAAAATATATATACAAAATAAGTTCCACATCTGTTATTCAAATATTGTTAGAGTATTTTCAATAGAATTTCCAATGAATCCCCCTCTAGACAATCCTTAAATCGTGGGTGTCTCTTACTGGACAAAATGAAACCCCCAAACTTTGGTTTTATGCTATATTTCAATATTTTAAATTAATTACAACTTTAACAATGTGTTTTCTTCGATGGTTGTATGACAAGAGAAATTATAAAATTATGTGGGTGACAGAAAATATCACATATATTGGATTCCTGGCAGTGATTTGTAGGACATCACAATTCACAATGGCACTAACAACAAGTTGCGCTGATAAAACTTGTAGGCGCGAACATCCTCCCGCCCGTTGAAAGCCAAGCTTTTAACCCTTCATCTCTTCTGGGGTAGTTAAAGGGCAGAGGCGAACCAAAGGTCGGCGTACAACTCCTCGTTGAGTGGTTACATCAGCAACACGTGATATTCCGTCTGATCCAGGAAACAATTTCTGAATGCGTCCTAGTCTCCAGCATAAGGGTGGCGCATTGTCTTCTTTTAAAAGAACTAAGTCACCAATGTTCAGCGTGCCCAAATTGGTTCTCCATTTGCAACGTTGTTGTAATTCAGCGATATATTCACGCTGCCATCGACGCCAAAAGTGTTGATTAATTTGTTGAATTCGCTCATAGCATTGTAAATTGTTTGAATTGCAATCCTCCAAAGCAGGTGATGGAAGAGCGGTGAGTGCACGACCAATGAGAAAGTGACCAGGGGTTAAACAAAGAAGGTCGTCTGGTGAGGATGAGAAAGGACATAGCGGGCGACTATTAAGAATAGCTTCTACATGTGCGAAAAGAGTGGATAGTTCTTCAAATGTCAGATGAGAATTACCCATCACCCGTTTAATATGGTACTTTGCTGATTTTACACCAGCCTCCCAGATTCCACCGAAATGAGGGGCGTAGGAAGGCGAAAATATGAAATTGATCCCTTCCCCACTTGCAAAATCAGATAAAGAATCCGCATTAGCCTTAAAGAAATCATTTAGCTCTTTAGCACCTGACACAAAATTGCGTCCATTATCGCAAAATACCTCCGCTGGCCTTCCGCGACGAGACACAAACCGACGAAAAGTAAGAATGAACGCGTCCTTTGTTAGATCACTTACAGCTTCGAGGTGTAAGCATTTGTATCTTAAACAAACAAATAGACAAAGATAGCCTTTAACTAGCTTTGAACCGCGACCCTTTCTATTTAGTATGAGAAAGGGACCGGCAAAATCTATGCCGACAGTAGTAAATGGGAAATTTGGCGTGACCCTTTGCGAAGGTAAATTACCCATGATAGGCTCTATATTTTTCCCCTGTAGTCTTCGGCACTTAACACAGTTACGAACGGTTTGTCTAGCAAGATGCCTACCATTGATTGGCCAGATGTAGTCTCGCACTATACCAAGCAATAACTGTGGCCCAGCATGCAAATTACGCTTATGTTCATATTGAAAGATTAATTTTGTAAAATTATGACATGCAATTAATAAAATAGGGTGTTTCTTATCATAACTAAAATCAGATGAATCGATACGGCCGCCTACTCGGATTAATTTATCGTTATTAAAGAAAGGTGTCAAAGGTAAAAGCTTTGATTTAGAAGATAATGACTGGCCTCTTGCAAGTATTTCATACTCGTGTGAAAACGACTGCATCTGTGCTAAACGACACAAATGCAGAAATGCATCATTCAATTCGTGCGTTTTTAAAGGACCTTTAAATGTAGTTATTTTATTAGATCTTAAATTATTTATAAATCGTAACATATAAGCGAATGATCGTTTTAATTTACTGAAGCTAGAATAATTTTGAAAGTTTATAAATGATTCTGTTGTTGTACTTAAATTAACACTAGTAAAATTAATTTTGATTTCAGGTAAATCGTCAAAATTAAGGTTATTATTACTTAAAGTAGGCCAAGTGTCTTCAGACTGCAATAAATATTCTGGACCTGACCACCACAACATATTGTCTTTTATTTGATTTGGGCTGATTCCCCGAGATATAAGGTCAGCTGGGTTAATTGACGTAGGAACATGACGCCATGAATGCAAGTCTGTCAAGTCACATATTTCAGAAATTCTATTTGCAACAAAAGTTTTTAAATTTTTAAAACTTGAGTGTAACCATGCCAACACAATACTAGAATCACTCCAATGAATTTCATATGTAACTTTATATCGCAAGGAATCCCTCACAGCCTTGCACAATCTAGCAGCTAACAGAGCAGCACATAGCTCTAAGCGTGGGATCGTGACGGCTTTAGTAGGTGCAACCTTAGATTTAGAACACAACAATTTTACAGTAACTTGATCATTAGAATTTATTGATCGCATATAGATGCATGCACCATATGCACTCTGGGATGCATCACAGAAAGAATGAAGCTCTATAGACACTGGCTCATCACAAAGTACATGTCTTGGAATTTTTATTGTATGAAGAGCAGGCAACGTATCAGTAAACTTATGCCAGGTCTTAATAATATTTTTGGGAACTGGATCATCCCAACCTAGTTTTTCTAGCCAAAGCTGTTGTATAATTATCTTTATTTGTATCACACAAGGACTTAATAAACCCAATGGATCAAAAATTTTGAACACACTCGATAGTATAGAACGCTTAGTCGGGTGATTATTATTGAATTTTAGTGAGAATTGAATTGGAAAATGCAATGTATCTGTAGATGGTTCCCAACCTAGACCTAGGGTACTGGATGACTCGCTAAGGGCTAATTTTTCATTTGAATTTAAATAAGATGAATCAAAAATAGGTGCATTAGTTTTAAGTTTTCTTAAATGAAAGCAACCCAGCTTAAGAGCTGCGGTAACGCCTTCTAGAATATCCTTTAATCTCTGTTTATTGTTACAACTAGTTATAAGATCATCTACATAGAAGTCGTGCTGAATAATATTTTTGATGGTTTCATCAGGGCATTCTTCGCCAAGTTGCCATAGACAGCGTGTACTCAAATAACTGGAACTTGCCATGCCGTAAGTCACAGTATTAAGCGTCAACGTGTTGAGAGGTAGAGACTCATCTTCTCTCCATAATATAAGTTGAAGGTTACGATCCTCCTCACTAATTTGGACTTCGCGGTAAAACTTTTCAATATCACCTGTTAGGAGGTACTTGTGCTGCCTAGCTCGTACTAGAATAGAGAAAAGTGAGTCTTGCAAATTTTGGCCTGTCATAAGAATGTCGTTGACTGATAACCCAGACGAAGTAGGCGCTGAACCGTCAAAAACAACTCTTATTTTCGTAGATTCACTACTATCTTTAAAAACCGCGTGATGACTCAAGAAATATGACATATGTGGCTTTATAATAGCGGACTGCGAAAGATGGCCTAAGTCTGCATATTCTCGTATAAAGTTAACATATTGCAGTTTAATATGAGGATGTTTTTTAAATCTTTTTTCCAAACTCAAAAATCGCTTTTTTGCCACTGAATAGGAGTCACCAAGACAATTAGGTGAATCTGTAAGAGGTAAGCGAACACAAAATCTGCCCGTATCTAATCGAATAGTGTTAGTTAAATAATGTTTTTCGCACAACTTTTCGTCTTGACTTAAGGGTGATTTAAGTGGTGTTTCCTCAAGCTCCCAGAACTTGGTTAATTGTAGGTTGAAATTATAGTCAGTTAGTTTATTTAAAATAACTGAATGATTACATTGAACACTAGAGGTGTTGTTTAAAACATTTATATTCATTGGACCTGAGATAAGCCAACCGAATTGAGAACTTCTTAAAGTAGGATTATTAGGGCCTAACGATCGTTGTTCGCAGCCAAGAACTTCCCAAAACAAATCTGCTCCGATGAGTACCTCAATAGCGGAGGAATGATAAAAACTAGGATCAGCAAGATGTATCTCATTAGGTATATGAAGTTGTTGAATATTTAATGTAACTTTAGGAAGGTCACCTGTTAGTTCTGATAATATTAGGAAAGTTGATGTGACGTTGAACGGCTTACAAAGAGATTTCAATTGCGCCACACAACTCTCTGTGACCTTATTATTAGAATTATTGCCAATACCAACAATGTTTATAAAATTAGTCAATGAATTACTCGGTAAAGATAACTTGTTCTTAAGAGACTGCGTGATAAAAGATGATTGACTTCCACAGTCTAACAAAGCTCGCACTCTTTCAATTTTATTGGTAGTAGGGTTACATACCTCAATCAATGCAGTAGACAACAGAATATGTTTTGAAGTTTGCGTAGAAAAATTAGCTATGGTGTCTGCTGAGGACAATGCAGTAGCAATGGTAGAATTTTCTACTGGCGTTGGAATATGTAAAAGTGAGTTATGCCTCTGCTTGCACTCGCGACAGGGTCCTAGATGACATTGGCGAGCCATATGTCCATACCTTAAACAATTTGAACATAACTTCAACCTTTTAGCTTCTTCTATACGTTCTTGCACACTCTTGGCCTTAAAAATGGGACAATCATAAATTCTATGGTCACCCTGACAAACTACACAAGATGAATAAGAAATAGGTTTATTTTGAATAGCAGAATGACTCGCAAAAGATTTAGTTTGTGGACGTTCGTTTTTAGTATGGGCTCCCTTATATGTTGGAGACCCTGAAGTCTTATGAGAATTGTTTAATGAGGAATGGTTTAAAGATTCAAGTACATCTGATCGATCAATTAAAAATTTATTAAACTGCTGTAAACTGGGAATATCATCCAAAGTGCCACGCCACTCCTCCCACTTAGCAAGAGTGCGGTTATCTAATTTAGAACTCAATATGTGTATTAATATAATGTCCCACTTATCAGTGGGTTGGTCCAGGCTAGACAACGCCCTTAAGTTTTTAGTAACATGATCTACCAAAAACCGAAGTGATTTGTCTGATTCGCGAGAAATTTGTTGTATGTTTAACAAAGAATTTAAATGATGGTTAATTAATTGTCGCTTGTTGTCATATCTGTCGCACAGTAAGCTCCATGCATTTTTGTAATTGGAACTAGATACCTCTAAGTTGCTTATGACTCGCGCTGCATCACCCTCTAAATATGATATAAGGTAATGGAACTTATGAATTGATGCAATGCGATCATTGTTGTGTATGACAGACAAAAAGGTATCACGGAACTCGAGCCAGCGGAAGTATGTGCCACTAAATTTGGCAATCTGTATCTGTGGTAGCTTGAACCCTATATCGTGATTTTCAGGACGTGAGTGAGCGCATGTTATATGGCTAGTATTGAGCAAATTACCAGATTCATCACTACGGATACTAGGCTGATGACGTTGGATCAAACTCTGAGCACTAGCAATGTTTGAAATGAATAACTGCTCAATATCGTCCCTTTCATCAATCTCGTCGGACATATTACTAGAATTTAATAATTCAATCTGATTTTGCAAGTCTTCGAACCTACTTGAAATTGACTCAAATCTACTAAGTTTAAGTGTCAACTCCGCAGCTTCGATAGGAGTTAAAGATTCCTTTGATAAGCTCATTAAATAATTCTTAAACTTAGTAATCCGGCCTTTAATTGAACTACGCTTAACAATAAGTTCTTGCAATTCTTGTTTCTCCTTTACACTGCTTTCACCTCCACAATCCTTGTCCCTACCCATGTTGTAATAAAAATAAAATAAAGTTAGACAACACAATTAGCTTGGGATTAGAGTAATTTGTATAAAACAAGTTGTTACAATATTACAACAATTATATGTATGCAGTCTAGTAACAAGGATTTATGGGGCGAGAAACCATGTAAATATTAATGATAATTGTTGTCTTACGTCCCTCATCCGGTGTCATCCGAAGTATAGAAGAACTGGTGCTGAACTCCACTATGTAGTCTGCAGTTAGGGCTCGATTGTAGGATGCCGCAATAGCGAATTATAGGTATGAAATGTAAGCCTGGAATGTTCAGCAAAAATGTTAACGATTTGCAAAAAATATGCTTAATTTAGCCTACTTTTAGTGGAATATAGGTAGGTAATTACTTATATTGAAGATATTATATATATTTGTACCTATTATATTGTCGTAATTGAAACCTAGTAAAATAAATTTAATAAAATTAAAAGTAGGTCACCCTCTGTTTGAAACAAGTAGGTGCCTTTCAATGTATTATAGAAAAATCACTATTAGTTTTGATTGGGAATGTAACTAATATATTGAAATAAGCACTTGTAGCATTAGAAGGGTTTAATGATCACAAGGAGGATTAGGATGAACAGAACTAATAGAAAGGGAATGACAAGGGATGGTCACTTAGCTGCATTGGCCAGGTTGCTATTGGTTTATAGATCGTAATCCAACAGTGGGCTGCAATGGCTTGACTCCAGAATATTCCTCAGTTCCACAGTATATGGTTAGCAGCTGCTTCCATCAAGTATTTAGGACTGCGTATGTCTCGATTATAAATTTTCTCTTTGCAAGATGTGCTGTCACGGTCGCCAATTTATGTCTCTTACTGGACAAAATGAAACCCCCAAACTTTGGTTTTATGCTATATTTCAATATTTTAAATTAATTACAACTTTAACAATGTGTTTTCTTCGATGGTTGTATGACAAGAGAAATTATAAAATTATGTGGGTGACAGAAAATATCACATATATTGGATTCCTGGCAGTGATTTGTAGGACATCACAATTCACAATGGCACTAACAACAAGTTGCGCTGATAAAACTTGTAGGCGCGAACAGTGGGTACCAGCACAAACACGATAAAAAAAAATTATGCGCTCGGTACACAGCAACATATGTATTACATTATCTAGTTCATATCAGCCAAAGGATGTCCACTGCTGATCAAAGGGCTCCTCATAGATTTTCACAACTATGTCATTATTTTTGGGGAAAATTGCCAATAGGTACTCACCACGCTTGGCATGTGAGTTGGTGACTGCAGTAGGGCTGGTGTTCCACATAAAAGACATTGGTGCTGCTGTTCAACAGACACAGCCTTCCCTCCCTTAATTTAGATTCCTTTGATTTAGAGTCTCTTAGTCGCTTTTTGTGTCATCCACGAGAGGAGATAGAGTGGTGCTATATATTTAATCCGGAAACCATACGAAGATTTATTTTAGTATCATTAGTTATTTGTTATCTACTTCCGTTTTCATATGAAACAGGATTGAACACTATCTCACCTAATGTTAAGCGACGATAAGGATGATGTACAATAGAATAATAGAAGTGGCATATTCACTAATGACTTAAATACGTCCAGGCTGAAACTATCTACAAACACAGACTCTGACAAGGGGATAAGAACTCTGCGCCAGCCAAGTGAGAATTTTATTTTGGGAACTGTACACAGACAAAATATCTAAATACTGACAAGTAACACCTTAATTCTTGGCGAACGTAAGCATATTTGTGTGAGCATCGAATATTTTATGTCTCGTTAAGTTCACGTGATGTTTGGAAAAAATAAATGATGTTAAACTATACGAACAAACTTGTTATTTTATGTCTCGAGAGTGTCTCATGTTCAACGGGAATACGCTGGTCACGATACTGCGGTGACTATAGAAGCGATAGATTGAGATCGAGGTATTAAATTCCGATGATCGATGATTGAGTGGACTATAACATTAATAAATTATTACTACAGTGTGTCATCATCATCTGGTATGGACACACACAGGACACAGGGCTTCCACTATTAAACAAATGCCTGTCATTAGATTTCCATAATGAGCGCATATGCCGCCCTCATCCAACGACTCACAGTGTCCTTCACCAGGTCGTCTGTCCCCACGTTGGAGGTCGTTCCACGCTGCGTTTTCCAGTGCCCAGTGTCCACTCGAGAATCATTTTGCCCCAACGGCCATCGGTTCTACGAGCTATGCGCCCCGCCCATAGCCACTTCAGTTTACTTATCCTTTGCGCTATGTCAGCAACTATAGTTCTTCTACGGATCTCGTCATTTTTGATTCGATCTCGTAGAAAAATACCAAGCATAGCTCTCTCCATAGCTCGCTGAGTGACCTTGTTCTTATGAGGCCCACGGTGAGTGACCACGTCTCTGTTCCATATATCATCACGGGTCATTTCAGTGTGTCATCATTTTGGCCGAATGAAGTCCACTGCTGGACACAGGCCTCCCCCAAAAATCACCACAACGACCGATTTGAGTGTGTTGTGGGCTCATTGGGGCGTCTTGCCATAGTCGCCACGCTTGACAAACGGGTTGGCGATCGCAGTTGAGTTGTTATGTACTCGAAGGACGCTGCTGCCCATCCTCCGGCTAATCCCTTAGTCGATTCTTCCGACACCCACGGGAGGAGATGGAGTGGTGGTATTCTGAGCCGGCACTAGACGGCTGTTTCAGTGTGTAATCTTAGTCATTTATTACAAAAGCGTACTAATTCGGGGTAAATAATATTATTCATATTATATCATGACTGTTAAATGGACTTATTACTTTACTTTGTTCTTATAGATAAAGATCAACTGGTTGGCTGGCTGGTCTACAAATATATAGGAGTACTGTAACGTTAATCACGAAAACACCGACACTAATAAAATCACAGTGTATCACTGTTATAAAAAAAATGACTACGTGTGAGTTAAACTCGCGTGGAGAGGGTTCCGTGCGATGAATATAATATCCACTATGTTATTTTTTCAATCTGACGCATTTTTTTTACTTACATATATTTATTGTTTAATTCGGTCTTGTACCAATAACGTATCTCGAGAAAAAACTTAACATCGTAGTTGAAAAACATGTGCTCTATACATTCCACCTACAATCGTAAACATTCGCATTTGGGTCACCTAAATCCATATGTGTACCAAATTTCACCTAAATCGATTCATCCAAATATATCCGAATAACAGATTTGGAGCAAATTGACTGTGACAGACGGACAGACAGACACACGAGTGATCATATAAGCATTCCCCTTGCTTTTCCTTCGGACGTTCGGAACCCTAAAAACATAAAAACAAAATATACTTTTTCTCCACCTTTCTCACAAACCTTTAGAGAAAAAGCTGCTCAGAAATTACTCGAAATGTCACGCTGAGGTAACCTAAGACAACCGCGTTTAGATTTAGGGAATAATTGAGCCGCAAACCTCTCCCAGGGCACACCTTGTACTTTTCTCTAAACATTATTATATACTTACGCTTTACAAAATCAAGTAAGCTAATTATACTACATTTTATGTTTTTTTAAAATTAAAAACGTTGTCCCACACTAGGATTTCTCCTGTGTCGTCGGTGCGTCTCACAGACATAAATTTAAAATTTTACACACACAATACACCTAGACCCAGACCCACCCACACACCCTGCAGGAGGCGCCTCTGTGGTTCTCATTCTCACAACACAAACAACCAAGGCTCCAAGACACTACTAGTGCTTGTAACGTAAAAACCTTTTTTTTGGTTTAAAATTTTTTTTGGTTTGGTTTGATTTCTCCTGTGTCGTGGTTGCGTTTACAAACATGTATTCCACACACAATACACCCAGTCCCGGAACAACTATCTGCAGATCATACAAATACTTGTTCCGTGCGGGAATCGAACCCACAGCAGCCGACTGTATCAGGCATTGCACCAACCGTGCCGTCATTTATAAGCTTTGCTGTGAAACAGTCATCAGTGACACTTAAAATACCCGGCGGCCTTTGTATCCCTCTTCCACCTAACCTTTACATAGTAAAAAATATCAAAAGGATTCTGTGTTTCGTGATTGAACCCTTTTCATATTAATTCTGCTTTTTCATTATCTGAAAAGTGGAATATTATGGAATTGAATATAATATCAGTCAAAAATACTCAACCATTTGTAATAACCGAATTATAATTTCCTGCAATAAAGTTGAACCAATAAAGAAAAACCACTTAACCAAAGGAACTTTTAAGTTACAAAGTATATAATATTTCATGCATAGTTAAAAACTCTATACGTTTACCGAAGCCGGTTCCGTATTCGATCCAATATCGCCACGATACAGTCAGGTAATCCTATAAACCAGCACGAAAATGCTCGCTTTTAGGAACTTCGTAATACTGTTATATTCTTCCGTACCATCGGCGAGTACACGATACCGACCGAAATAGTTATTGATAATACTGAGGATCAAAGAGATATCAGAGCGCTATTATTAACTGGTATTTTCGTAATATAGAAAAGTATGTGTATTGTTATGATCTTTTTTGTTTGGGAAGAGTTCAAGGGGCGAGTCGTGCTTGGTATTGTTTGAATTCCGGGATGGGGATAATGGATTTTCTACTTTTTGACCCGGAAAAGTTTGCTATTTAGGTTTTTTTGTACATCGATGTTTGATCTATCATCGTTTTAACAATAATACATTTATAGATATAATAAATTAATATAAATAATATTAACATGAGGATCACGAAGGCCGTGCGGTTCTCGCCAAAGTAAAGACGAGGTGTCTTTAATGAAAAGAAATGAAATTTTGAAATCACCATTTATTCAAAATAGACTAAGAAATTAGTTCTTTTTGAACGTCAACAAAAGACGTTTACGTTTAGTGTGTAAGCTGGGGAGAAGTAACGGCGCAATAAACTCCCCAGCAACACGTTAGTCTGTCATATAGGTACAATATTAAAAAAATAGGTACATATGCTTCCTATACAAAATAACAAAGATAACGGTTACTTTTGGTAACTATTTCATAGCTACATGTCCGCTAGCACACACAATTACGCAATATAACTAAGATAAGTTCACAGTTACCTACTATACTTACAAACATTGAAATATTAAATATATTGCATTGTATCTAGAAAGCATAGACGCCTTAGGTAGGTAGAGACCCACGTGTGTCGTAAAGGTGACTATGCGTTGATATCAAGAAGATAGTGAGTCGCATCCTTCTGCATAATACCAACACCAATCCATCTATCAAGCGTGGTGATTATAGCAATATCGGAAATTCGCTTATTGTAGTGATAATTGGGAAGCCCATTTTCAGCAGTGGACGTTTACGAGCTAATGTAATGTGATGAGGTTTTAAAGGAAACAGGTAGTCCGTGCTAAAACATAGAGGGATCAGCCAGACAATAATGGAGTCTAGTTCATCGGGATAATAATCAAATTGCTTGACTATTTGAAGCAATACAATAAGCAAATACCATATAGGTACAGGTTTCTAGTTCTGAGTTTCAACCTGTTTTCTTGATATTAATTCTCATTTGTTAGCACAGGGTCATTGTCAGTACGGGTAAGTCAAAGGACGGACTTCTTCTAAGTAGATTATCTGTTTTCTTTACGCAAGCACGCTTTATCTATATAATGTAAGTGAAAAGCATTTTTAATACTTAAGTTTACCGCCTTCGTTAAATATTCATATTACCTACTCCAAAGACTTCTTCATACAAAGATTGAAAGTTTCTACTGAAAAGTAGTAATATTTCTTCAGATTATATTTGAAACCAATTGCATTTTGATCCGAATGCATTTAGAGAGTTTATTGATCGATTATCTTTACCCACAGTACCATGTAGCTTCCAGTCACGAATATTGCTACCACATCTCACCCCATGGGTGTCGTAGAAGGACTGATAAGGGAGTTTTGTACCTGGTGCATACCATAAAGTACTTCTGGTTACCCACAGGTGGTGGGTAAACACTAGCACACCCAAAAAAGGGGTTGGTATCAGGAAGGCGGCCGACTGTGAAACCCTTGTACGAAAGCCTTTGCAATATGACTAACTTATTGCGCCGACCCAAGCAACTTGAGACCAGGGCAGGAAGAAGATTAAATGGTTATCTTTGTGGTCTTAGGACAGTTCCTGGTTTTATAGATAGAATACATGGGCCAAATTAACAATCTTCAGTGATAGCCTTTTTTATTTTTATTGGGCCCAGTGGAAATTCTACATGAACTTCCTCCGCCCCGGGGAAGGACGGAGGGGCATATCGGCCTCCTACCGACTAAAACCACTGAGGCGGTCGTCTTCGGCACCTAAGGGGGTTCCAGGTCCTTATATAATCACACTAGAGCAGCCCGCTGGTGTCACGCCTATAGGCACATCTCTGAGAGGGTGACTGTAAAGCGGTATCCCCCCCGGGGGGATTATACAGAATCCCTCTAGTCATAGTGGTTGAATGCTTGCCTTCCATACGGGAGCGTCTGAGTTTGATCCCGGTACCTGTCTGACTTTTCAGATTCATGTGCGGATCAGAATTTTATTGTCACTAGCGTTAACTGTGAAGGAAAGCATCGTGAGGAAATCTGCACACCTCAGAGAGCTCCAAAATGTTCTCTGTGGAGACCACACTAGGCCAGCGTAAGGCCTTAACTTTTCTCATCGTGATAAAAGGCCCGTACCCCCAGCAGTGGGACAGTAATGTGTTGATTATGTAATATATATAAATTAACAATAGTCATTATCTTGTTCCTTTTTGTTTGGTTAGTGGTCATTCTTGTGACAGAATTGTTAAGCCACCCAAAGGCCTCCGACTTGGCTTAACAACTGCCATATAACGACAACAACGGAGATCGATTATTTTACGTGCTCTCTGAAGCACGGAGATGCTCAGTTCAACTACTACTATATGGTCACCCATCTGTAAATTAACCGCGCTGAACGTAGCTTATTTCACATACATGTAAACAGATACATTGCATATTTCCACCTAATTTTAACAAACAGGGTAGATTTTAATTTTAAAGCTAAACTACTTAGAACAAAGAAGCCTTAATTACATGAAAAAAGTAAAAAAAGATCCTCACAAAAGACTCGGATGAGATCTAAAAGGAAATTACATACTTACGTATCCTCACAGTAGATCCGTTATGAGGTAGGAAATGATCTCAAATGTAACCTTCGTCCTCCCGAGTGCCTGAATGTGTGAGATTCTAAACACTGCCTACCTATATCAACCGTTACTGATATAGTAACAGCTTTATGATACTGGAGTGAGTATTAGGAATCACCAGGAAGTAAGTCAGCAGACTGGTGATCGCATAAGAATTATGACTTCTTCTTTCTTCACTAGCTTTTTCCAAATATCAGTCACAATTTAAAACCTGAGTTAGAAAGAAAGATAGAAAATATTTATTCAGCTACCAGAAGAGTGGTAACACATTATACAAAAATAATAAGTACGAGGGTCACACTGAATGATTTTAGAATTGACACCTGCGGAAAAGTTGCTGATGAAACATTTATTTAAATTGCGATTAAAGAACTCTTTGGAAACCTGTAGATGTATATTGAATTCATATGTCATTTGTTTTTCAAATTGGCGACAATTTAAAAAGTACGTGTCGTGCGTCGAAATTAATTACACTAGAGAAAATTTTCGCTCAAATATTTATTACGACGTCTGACAAAATTTGCGTGTGCCTCGCGGTTGCGCTGAATAGGGTCTTGTTCAGCGCGTGCCAGATAGATGCTGGCGCAGATTTTTGATTATATCCTATAACCATAGCACTAAGGACTTTTTAACAAACAACTTAATACTAAACTCTGAACTTGGCGCTTGCAACCATTGAATAAATAACAGGTTGATCGCACTGTGATAATAATACTATCAACTTCTGTGGATTCTGCTCTCGACTATAACTTTAACACAATTACATCGACTTTAAGGACAACATGAAGTTTCTGGGTTGTTTATTCATAGTTGAGATACCGTTTCGTTTCGTTTTAGTTTCTGTCATATGTGCATTAGAAGTCTATTTAAATATCTGTTGATTTTTATGAATGGTTCAGCTATTTATTATCATCACACAAAAAAACACAAATTTCCTGTTCATAACTTGAAAGAAATCTGGCACAAATATCCATCAACAAATATCTCTCTCAAAAAACAAAAAACGCGTTTAATTTCGTCCTCATTATCGAACAATCAGTCAAAGATAAAGAGAGGCAAAGAAGGAAGTTAAAATTAAATCATCGCCATTATAAGGTAATATATTTTCATTCAACGCTTATAAATGAGGATTTAAAAGTGCCCTTCTAAATTACCATTTGATTGTTCCTGCCAGTATAAAATAATCGAAACAGAATAAGAAAAAAGGTGGAATAATTATTTTACGATTCAAAGAGACTCACCGCTATGCCACAATTAAAGTTATATTTAAAAAGTTCTTAACGGTATTCAAGAAGTGCCAGTCAGGTTGAACGCTTGCCTTCCATACGGGAAAGTCTGAGGGCCAATTCTCGTAATTTAAAATTCTTCAAAATATATTTCCGATCTAGCCTCAGTGTCACCAATGTCATAAATGGTATTTTCTTAAACTAGCAAACAACGTCAAACGTGAACTTACACTGTGATGAGATCGCAAATGGATTGAAAGTTGATCGAAGTCAAAACGGCCAACCCACACTAGGCCAGCGTGGTGGACTACGGCATAACCTATTACATCGTGAGAAATGATGTGACCCAACATTAATGAGCTAATTATGTAACGGTACCGACACAGTTTTTTTAATCAAAATTGTATGGATATTAATTACGACAAATTTATATTATTCTGTGACCCGTTCATCATAATAATATATGCATCATCCTTGCGTGCAAGAGCTTAGCTGTAGTCATAAGTATACTAGAGCTGATAAACAATTTGGCTCGGCTGGGGAAGTACCACGCCGTAACAGAAGACTGGTGTAGTAGCAACATTGGTGGTAGCAAGAGTGTTTCTGCGTTTAGTATGGTGAGTGAAGATTAATCATCATCATATCAACCAAAGGACACCCACTACTGAACAAAAGCCGGCCCCATAGATTTCCCCATCGAGCGGCTAGATGCCGCTTGCATCCAATGAGTCCCAACTACCTTCATCAGGTCGTCTGACCACCTCGTTGGAGGTCGTCTAACACTGCGTTTTCCGGTGCGCGGTCTTCAATCGAGAACCTTTTCACCCCAACGGCCATCAGTTGCCCGAACACTGCTTAGTAAAGAACACCGGAAGCCAATAACCCAATAATGTGGCTGAAATACGGCATGAAGGCCTTCAAAGAAATATATGCCAGCCCCAAAGGTCGGCAATATCCGCGATTCCTATGGTATCGTGGTATCGCAGAAGTTTTTTTATGTTGCCCCCCCCCTAATGTTCGTGCAATAATTTTCTACAACTTTAGAAGAGGCCTGACACGGCTTCGGTATTTAGAATTCCAGCGTGGATATACTAGTGTTAGTGACAAATCTCGCGAAGTACGCCCAAAATCCGCCTTCACTGAAGATAACATCATTGCTGTAAGAAGTGTAAGACAACTAACTCTCGAAGATCGTCATGTGACATATCGAGAGATAGAGGCTCTATTAGGCATCTCGGGGTAAACCATTCAGACATTCAGCTACATTCAGCAACCATTCAGACATCATCACATCGACATCGCTAACGCCTTTAACACCTTGCCCTGGAGCTGCATTAGGGAGGCACTCGCGTTTCACCGGGTGCCAACCTACCTCCGTCACATTGTCGGGGCCTACCTGGTAGACAGAGCGGTCATCTACCCGGGTCGGGAAGGATGGGGTCGGCGAGAGACAACATGCGGTGTTCCACAGGGATCGGTCTTGGGGCCGCTCCTGTGGAACATCGGATACGACTGGGTGCTGCGTGGTGTGAACACCCCCGGCATCGGCGTAATCTGCTACGCCGATGACACGCTGGTGACGGCACGGGGGACGAGCTTCCACCGCGCGGCAATGTTGGCGACGATGGGGGCTGCACTAGTCGTCTCAAGGATCCGGCCAGTACCTCGTGAGATCGAGGTGCGTCGGTTCGAGTTCCGGCGGACCCTGGTGGTGGAGTGGAAAGGGCGACTGGAGCGGCCCACTGCAGGGCACGCCGCGATAGCGGCGATAAGACCGGTAATGGAGGAATGGCTGGAGAGGCGGCATGGCGCCCTCACCTACCGGATGACGCAGGTACTCTCGAACCATGGGTGTTTCGGGAAGTACCTGTGTCGAATAGGCCGAGAAGAGACGCCTGGTTGTCATCACTGCGGAGACTGCCCGGAGGACACGGCGCAGCACACGTTGGAGAAGTGCCCAGCTTGGGCAGCGCAGCGCCGTGATCTCGTCGTGGCGGTCGAAGGGGGTGACCTCTCGCTTCCGGCCGTGGTTCGGTCCATCGTCCGGAGCGAGAGCGCGTGGGATGCCGTCGCCTCCTTTTGCGAGGAAGTGATGCAAGCAAAGGAGGCGGCAGAGCGGGTACGGAGGGATATCTCCGATCCCCTCCGCAGAAGACACACCGGGCGTCGGCGCCAGGGTGGGGCGCTGGACGATCTCCGGCCACCATGAGGAGCGGCCTGCGGGCGACGAACCAGGGGCGGTCCGTCGCCCGAACAGAAACAGGCCCGAGATGGCGGCGCGCGTGTTCCACGCGCGCTTCTCTGAAGGATAGGTGCGGCCAACGGGGCCGCACACAGAAGGGGCCCGTCAATCATTGACGGGCCGATACCTGCCGGGGGAGCGGTCCAATGCAGAAAAGCGTACAACTCACCCCCGGCTAGAGGTAAGAAGAAGGACACCGTGGGGTTTTAGCCGGTTTGATCTCGGCATGCCCCTCCGCCCTTCCCAAGGCGGAAGAAGTTTCAAAAAAAAAAAAAAAAGTCCAAGAGGATTTCCCCACGTTAAAAAAAAAAAAGAAGGGTAAAGCTAGTTTGCCGTTGGATACCGCATCTGCTTTCCGACGATCACAAGGCGGCCTGCGTCAGATGGTGTAAGAAAACTCTGCAAAGGTTCAACCGAGGAGAGTCAAATCACATCTACGACATCATCACTGGTGACGAATCTTGGATCTATGCCTACGATCCTGATTCCAAACAATAATCTACAATCTGGGTCTTTCAAGACGAGCCAAAGCCGACTAAAGTTGTTCATTCTCGAAGCACTTCAAAGAAGATGGTAGTCACGTTCGTTGGAAAAACCGGCCATGTTGCGACTATTGCACTTGAAGATCGTAGAACGGTTAACGCAGAGTGGTATACCACAGTTTGTTTACCGCAAGTCATCGCCGAACTTCGAAAATCTAACTCAAAGCGACGCATCATCCTGCAACACGACAAGCTCACACAGCGCTCGTTAAACGATTGAGTATTTGTAGCAGGGAAAAGTAGAAATTTTTGACCATCCTCCATATAGTCCTGACCTAAGCCCTAACAATTTCTTTAGATTTCCTAAAATTAAGAAAGGTCTTCGTGGTCAAAGGATCCTGCCCGGTGAAGCAGCAGTCGATGCTTTCAAGTCAGCCATTTTGAACACCCCCACTTTAGAGTGGAATAAATATTATAATAACTGGTTTGAGCGAATAGAAAAGTTTATTAAGCTACATGTTGAATACTTTAAAAACAATAAAAAGTAGGTTCTAGTTATGTTTTTTCTTCAAACGACAAATCTTAAAACGCATACCTCGTATGAAACAGATTTTTTGAACTCGATTTTCATCCCCTTCAAAAAGTCGGATTAATTTAAAACTTCGCACACTTATCAAGGACCGATGACAATGCAATAATTTAAATAGATTGTTCCCATTATCCTCGCTAGGATCTGTCTGTGATACCCGGAAAAAATTACAATTTCTACGACATATACAGACTTGCACAAATAAAAAATTCATCGACATACACAAACTTGCACAAAAAATAATACCTCCATGATGTCGATTCAATCTTCCAATAAAACAAAACAATTTTCCAAAAATTATTTATAAGCGTGAGCTGCTTTATCAGATATTTTCATGATGTACTTACTACTTTTACAAATATTTACAATTGACATCAAGCACCCCACGATTTTTTATTTACAATTTTTTTTTTTGTTATTCTCTCTATTGTTTTTTATTGTAAATTGACCATTCCTTTACTTTATCTCCAAAACTACTGAGCCTACATTTTTTTTTAAATATAATGTACTGCTCTTTACCTATAGATTACAGGAAAACCTTTAATAAGTCTATGGCCTTAAAATAACATGGTACCTAAATCTTTCAATATGTTACGTTTGCGGTTGAAATGTATGGGAAAACATGTTTTTCAAAAACGATATTAAGTTTGTTCTTGAGATCATTTATTGGTACAAGACCGAATTCAACAATAGACAATATATTCAGCAATTTCGCAACCCTCTCCACGCGAGTTCAACTCACACTTGTCCGGTTTTTTAACTATTATTTATATGGTCTAAATAACACCTATTGTAATCAACCTTATCGTTGTGGCTTCCAAGGCATACACTAGACCTGCACCCCTTATTTTGTACGTGAGGAAATCCTTATCGACTTCCTCAGACCTGGGAAAGGCGTCTTACCTGCTAAAACTTCACAGTGTGCCTCCATGCTCATTGCGCCGGAGTCATGAGAGGCGGTCTCGTATTCGTCCACGACCTCAGCCATTCCTAAACCCCTGGGGACAATCCGTGGCTGTATTTTTTATAGTGCAGTCATGGCTATTGCCGTGACGAATTAACACATTACAATTTTTCTATTTAAAAAGTGGTTGAAATACGATCTGAAATACTAAAAATAAAATAATAGTAGAACATTAGTGATCCGTAGTGGCTATTATAAGTGGTATTATAAAGACTTATGGCCAAATACTGAAAGGGTAGTTTAAATTAAATCCCACTTTAGCTATTCGAGAAACCTGTTTTGGGTAGCAGAAAACTGGGTGGCTCAAATAGTTAAAGCGGGACTTATTAGTAACTGGTGTTGCAGTATTCGGCCGTTACTGGATTCAAAATATTTTGTCTAAGATTAAAATTGGCTTACTATACAAAAAATAATGTTTAGGCGAATAATACGCCCGGGAAGACGGTGGTGCGCCCGTGGTGAAGTGCTGCCGTGTGCGCAGCACAGCAGTGCCTGGAGGGTGACCTTTTTACAGTCGCCTTCCTTTCGCTCGAAGGGGTGACCACTTTACAGTCATCCCCTCTGTGAGGTGTCTAAAGGTGTCGCATCTATGGGCGGCTCTAGTGTGATCTTACGAGGACCTGGAGCCCCCCTTCGGTGCTGAAGATGCCCGCTCCAGTGGTTTTAGCCGGTAGGAGACCGGCATACCCCTTCGCCCTTCCCCGGGGCAAAGGAAGTTCATGTAGAATTTCCACAATTAAAAAAGGCGAATAATACGACAGTAGTTTTGATTAAGAATTACACAAAATATTTTTTTTAGATTCATTTTAACCAAGAGTTTGTACGACGCAGTAAATTCTATGCCACAGAACCCCTGTCTACAAAGCGGCATCATACATAATACGGTTAGCTTTTAAGTTGAGCATCAAACTATTAAACTGCCGTTAAAGTATTTGATAAAGTTTGTAGTTTACAATGCATATTAACACTGATTTAAGTGCTACGATGATTGAATAAAGGCGGCCGTATAATTAAATTAAGTTTAAGATTGTAAATTGTTAGGTACATGATTTTGACAATTTTTTTCTTCATTGCTCATGTTGATAGTACTAAGTAAGCTATTTATTGGTTTAGTATATTACCAACTTCTCACTTAGCAACAACTATTTCTGCACTACGTATCGCGGGTTCAGTCATATTCGTATGAAGATCTATAGATAGTTGTTGCGGGTCTGGCTGTTTCTGCAGGTGAGTTAAAAAGAAGTTTGCTAATTAACTTACATTATTTAAATTAAAAAGTAACACCCCTTTTTTTACTCAATAAGGGAACAAAGACCCATACATAATATACCTTAACGGTGAGGGGGGGTATAGGGGTTGGGTCGAGTTAACTTTACTCTCATAAATTAATTATGAAACGGGGCCATTTTGTTTTGGACGTGCTTCCCTATAATATCGGAACACTATTCCTGCCAAGCAAAATTCTGTCCTGAGGAAGATGGATTTATGGATAATTATAGCCAATTTAAGTTATAACGTGAAAAACGTTTACATTATCGGGCCTATTCACGTATAGATTAATATCAAAATACTATTTCAGACTCACCTCAGTCTACTCGTGACTACAGTTGATCGAACATCGAGGATATTCAAATATTGTTTAAATATTTATCTATAACCGGATAGACCCGGTAACTGCTTAAAAAAATTATTTAATTCGTGAAAGCTTAAAGTACATAATATATCAGTGAAAGTGCCTAACTGGGGCCTCGAGCTCGTAACTGCCGTCACATAATACGGGCATGAACATTGTATTACTGCGTTTCAGATGGTGAATGACGTATAACGGAAGTTGAATGCCCAAGAACATGGCAGAAATACGACACGGCCTTCAAATTAAAAGTGTATGTCAGTCTTGTAGTTCGGCAACACGTTCGAGACCAAGCGTGTCGTCGAGGCCATCCTGCCACTCTTTGGAGCCTGGCTCAGAAGGAGCGAGCGCGTCACCATCCGCCTGACGCAAGTATTCACCGGGCACTGTAGTTTCGGTGCGTTTTTGCACAGGATAGGACGCGAGGTCTTGGCACAGTACCACCATGATGGTCTAAGTAGTATCCCGACCCGTGCCTTTGACTTTTCGGATGCATCAGAATTTTATTATCACTTGCGTTAACGGTGAAGAAAAGATCGTGAGGAAATCTGTACACCTGAGAGGGCTCCAAAATGTTCGAAATGGTGTGTGTAGTCTGCCAACCGGTACTAGGTCAGCGTGGTAGACTATGGCTAACCTAACCTTTCACAACGTGAAAAAGGGCCCGTGCCCAGCAGAGGGACGGTAGTGCGCTGATTATTATATTATAATGCACCGTATAGGGGAGAAATCTTCGAAAGGGACATCGTTTTATCAAAGGAAACGAAATATCGGTAGTAGATGCACTTTAACGGAATAAAAATAACGCCATGAACCATACGTTCATGATAAATTCGAGCGAGTGTAATGCCCTGAGAATGGTAATAGATAGCACCACGCGTCACGTTGAGTATGAACTATCGAGTCGCGACGCCGATTGTTCATACCCATTCATACCCGACATTCATTCAATTCACGATGGAAATGTATGGAAAATAAGCAAAAATATTACGACTGTATTCAAAAGAGGTAGGTAAAGAGAAATGTTCTATCGAATGACCCTATAGTGACAATACCGCTTTGCTTGCCCAAATAATCAATTTTTAATTCAGATAACTCAAGATCTGTATATAATTAGTGAAACCATAGCAATATTTAATAATTATGAGTGGCTAACCGCCGAATACCGAAATGTCACTCAAAATTTAAGACCCTCTTCCTACGCTCGCTATCCTACTGAAAACGGACGTCTTAAATGGTTGAGACAGCCTGGGTGAGATATGACACCAGCAAGCTCACGTCAGTAAACTTTTATGCTTATGGCCATTTGCAAATGCGTGTTATACATTATTACTAAGTAGATACTGTGTGTCGGCGCTTTGGTGACCTAACAGTTTCTTTTATCCGTGACTGATTGCACTCTTGATCTTGATCTCGCATCGAAAGCGATGGATGAGGACTCCGATGGAACTAGCGTAACTAGCGCCACCAGAAGATGCTTATAGGTAGCAGGGTAAACAATAAACGTGGGCCAGGAGTTCCATTTCTTGGCTGTACGCATAGTGAAGGTTGAGAAGAAGCGCTGAGTACGAAATATTGAGTTCTTTCTTTTGTAAAACGTAGTATTAGGTTTGGTTAAAGATAAAGGCCTTGAGTCTGCGAAAGTATATTTATACTAAAGTATCTTTGCACAATTACACGAAATGAGAAAACAAGTTACTTAAACTCGTAAAACTCTTAAACTATGGTATACTTTATGGGAACAAGTACGTACCGATATCCCAACACACAATAGTATAAAGGTGAAAAATTAAGCACACCATTATCCTCACACCAAACACAATGGAACCGTTTAAATCCCAAATGATTATACTAAGCGTTGAAACAAGAATATAAATATTCGGCACCAGTTCAATAAAGGAAAGTTACTTATATAACGATTTTTCGAAGAATATCCCAGAACCCGGATAATATTACGGTATATCTACGGATACTGCATAGTTAAAATGTCTAGTAGAGTTCATTCGTAGCCAAGACTATCACATAAAATATCTTGAACATAAAAAGTCCACTAAAAAATTATTCATATTAAAATATTACAAAAACTTTTACACAATCCTCTAACAAATGGTTTCCATTACAAGTCTAATATCGTAGCCGCTTTCTTTCGTTTCTCATAACCTCATTCTTCCCACTAACTGAAAGATCTCTGAATATCTAGGTTACAGGACCCGATGACCCGTTTCATAGCTCGTAGCCCAACTGGACTGATTAATGAAATTTTAGGTAGGATGTATTCACAACAAAATTCATTTATAAAGTTAATGAGTAATAATAAATATAATACATATATACCCCTCTGGGCAGTCGTTATCTCACCATGGGATAAGGTAATCCTGGAGGGCAGATTAAAGTAGCTGCTTGATTTCTTCCTACCTTCTGATATAAAAAAAAGTATATCATAAGTGAAAAAAAAAGTATATTAAGTAGCTGAATGTGAGTGGTGACACTGCGTACCCGAATGCTCCAGAGAGTCGGTCAGGGCCTCGTATCCAGCTTGCCTTTATTGGTTGGTTGGAGTGGTACCCCATGAGTCCCCGTAGGATTTTCAACTCTGGCTTGCCTTAGTTGGCCGATCAGAGGGAGGCCGCCAGAGCTAAATGCTCGGGGGTGGAAGTGTCTAATGGCGCAATAACGGGGAAACCCACTCCGAGTCTTCGAGACGCGCGATGGTGAAACCAGTGCCGCACCTCTCTACACCCCTAGCCGCTCACACCGGTGTTGCTTCTTGTTGCTTGTAGTGGTGGCCATTTAGGGGGCCCATCTTGTGAGTGGCAAGTCACCGTCTGCCACAGAATTTCACTTTAAAGGTTGAAAGGCAGATGCCGTTTTTTCCGTTTTTCTTAGTATTAAATCCATTTATCACCCATTGCAATAGACCTTATACTTGTAGTTTCCATTTCATACAATAGTTTTATACCTCCGGGGACAATCCGAGACTGCATTTTATAGTGCAGCCATGGAGAGTACCCGGTTAGTGTCCCATTACTTTTAGATTAAAATTCTTTAAAGGGCCTCTGCGTGTTGGACCCATGTCCTCGCGTAAGCCTATCAAAAGACCGGGTTCCCCCTTACAGGGGATATAAACCCGTGTAATAGAGAAAAATATTATGTAAAGTGGATTTTAAGATAAAAAGATTTATATTCATTTAAACCATTCACAGGCACTTATGAATAGTCAATACTTTAGTTGCTACGTTCCAAGATGTAGATTTCCTATGCAGAAGAACGGGCAAGAAACTTCACGGCTACTCTTTTTAAATCATAATATGTTTCAATATTTGTGAGTACATTATTCTAGAAATTCAGGTTATGTGAGAACAATGTAGGAATAATAGTCTAAACTTCTCAAAAAGCGTCAGTACCAAATATAATCAAACGATTTGAATATAAAAAAATGTTTATGGGCATACAATAATGCATGCATAAAGTTATACAATAATAAATTCAGGTGTAAATAATAATTATTAGACAAATAAGAATTAATAATAGTAACATCAGAAAAGTAATTATGAATAAATTGATGTGAAAAACATGTCAAGTCACATTCCAATAAGTCAACATAATGAAATAAAATAAATTTAAATTGTTTTTTAAAGAAAATTTTACTTATTCTTCTCAGGAAACCCTTTCATTTGATATCCATATCAAGGGGGTGCATAAAAATAGCTGATCCGTCATCTTTGGGAGTCTGATTTAGAATGTCGTAACTTTGCTATTGTCATCCAAACCAAATGTGTATGCAAAATTTCAGCCCAATCTGTTGGGGATAACCGTTTTAAAATTCAGTTGCAAGATTGAACCCAGGTTGCCAGGTTGCAACCCATTACAGGTTGCCTTGTAAAGGCAAGTTAAATAAAAGGTTGAAATTAGAATCATATTTTGTTAGAGTGGTCTTGTGGAGCTGGGACGAGCAATTTGCCAAACATTTCTAACTCTTAGATATCTTTTTATTAATTTATTAATATTATGCTTGTTTGCATAGAGTATTTTTGACAAATATGTTAAATATATTTTGTGTTAATTGCAACACGATCTCCGGTATTTTATTATGAATTTTATACTATATCACATAAAAGAAGTATGGACAGCTAAACGTACTTTTGGCTAGCCTAGTTTAGTTTTATATCTTGTATCATAGTTGTGCCAATTACATTTTTTTGTTAAACTCTGTAGGCTTTTTTGACGTATATTTAATATATTTACATGAATATATTGAGGCTTCTGACCAGGAGTGGGCATTTTTCCGCTGAAATGACGATAATGATTCATGTTAGGTTTTTTAAATATATTTAGCCATGTGCCGCTATTTCAACACAACCAAGTGGATTTTGTGTCGCACTACATTGTGTTTCGACCTCTACGCTGACGCAATTTGCGTTATAAGTTTTTGCTTTCTAATTTCTTTTTTTCTCACCGCATTGAAAACCTTGTAACAAAATACAATATTGCCTAGTTATACTATTATTCAAATTTATTGTGGGAGACTGGTGCCTAAGCTATGTTGAAGCCTGTGTTTCAAGGTTACCAGGCCTCCACCCCAAAAGTCTATTTCATAAACTGTGCCAACCGAGTTTTTTCTATATTCTTCTTCGTGTATCTGAATCTATTAAGTTTTTTATTCTTGTTAAAGTTCTCTTTATGAATACTCTCCAATACTTTGATGTAACTTTATGAGGGCCCAATACTGGTTGATTTTGTTCTTTATAACCCAGTTATCATCTTGCATCCCATGAATGCGCACTTTCGCTGCAGACAACATCTTGATATAACAATAAACTCGCTGTTCTAATGAAATGTGTATATTATGGCTTTGATACACCCAATATTGACGATTAATCAACTTGTATTTTCAATTTTTCATATCTTTGATTTACTGTGACACTTGACGTGAATGACTCAATATAATAATTAAAATACCAAGTTCATGCCGTTTTCATACAAAGTTGTAATGTACTAAATCTAATTTGAGACCTGTACATCAGATTATTTGCTTAAAAATTAAAATGTTGTACCATATGGAATCCCATTCTTTTTACAACAACATATTAGTAACTGGTGTTGCAGTATTCGGCCGTTACTGGATTCAAAATATTTTGTTTAAGATTAAAATTGGCTTACTATACAAAAAATAATGTTTAGGCGAATAATACGCCCGGGAAGACGGTGGTGCGCCCGTGGTGAAGTGCTGCCGTGACCCGATGACCCGTTTCATAGCTCGTAGCCCAACTGGACTGATTAATGAAATTTTAGGTAGGATGTATTCACAACAAAATTCATTTATAAAGTTAATGAGTAATAATAAATATAATACATATATACCCCTCTGGGCAGTCGTTATCTCACCATGGGATAAGGTAATCCTGGAGGGCAGATTAAAGTAGCTGCTTGATTTCTTCCTACCTTCTGATATAAAAAAAAGTATATCATAAGTGAAAAAAAAAGTATATTAAGTAGCTGAATGTGAGTGGTGACACTGCGTACCCGAATGCTCCAGAGAGTCGGTCAGGGCCTCGTATCCAGCTTGCCTTTATTGGTTGGTTGGAGTGGTACCCCATGAGTCCCCGTAGGATTTTCAACTCTGGCTTGCCTTAGTTGGCCGATCAGAGGGAGGCCGCCAGAGCTAAATGCTCGGGGGTGGAAGTGTCTAATGGCGCAATAACGGGGAAACCCACTCCGAGTCTTCGAGACGCGCGATGGTGAAACCAGTGCCGCACCTCTCTACACCCCTAGCCGCTCACACCGGTGTTGCTTCTTGTTGCTTGTAGTGGTGGCCATTTAGGGGGCCCATCTTGTGAGTGGCAAGTCACCGTCTGCCACAGAATTTCACTTTAAAGGTTGAAAGGCAGACGCCGTTTTTTCCGTTTTTCTTAGTATTAAATCCATTTATCACCCATTGCAATAGACCTTATACTTGTAGTTTCCATTTCATACAATAGTTTTATACCTCCGGGGACAATCCGAGACTGCATTTTATAGTGCAGCCATGGAGAGTACCCGGTTAGTGTCCCATTACTTTTAGATTAAAATTCTTTAAAGGGCCTCTGCGTGTTGGACCCATGTCCTCGCGTAAGCCTATCAAAAGACCGGGTTCCCCCTTACAGGGGATATAAACCCGTGTAATAGAGAAAAATATTATGTAAAGTGGATTTTAAGATAAAAAGATTTATATTCATTTAAACCATTCACAGGCACTTATGAATAGTCAATACTTTAGTTGCTACGTTCCAAGATGTAGATTTCCTATGCAGAAGAACGGGCAAGAAACTTCACGGCTACTCTTTTTAAATCATAATATGTTTCAATATTTGTGAGTACATTATTCTAGAAATTCAGGTTATGTGAGAACAATGTAGGAATAATAGTCTAAACTTCTCAAAAAGCGTCAGTACCAAATATAATCAAACGATTTGAATATAAAAAAATGTTTATGGGCATACAATAATGCATGCATAAAGTTATACAATAATAAATTCAGGTGTAAATAATAATTATTAGACAAATAAGAATTAATAATAGTAACATCAGAAAAGTAATTATGAATAAATTGATGTGAAAAACATGTCAAGTCACATTCCAATAAGTCAACATAATGAAATAAAATAAATTTAAATTGTTTTTTAAAGAAAATTTTACTTATTCTTCTCAGGAAACCCTTTCATTTGATATCCATATCAAGGGGGTGCATAAAAATAGCTGATCCGTCATCTTTGGGAGTCTGATTTAGAATGTCGTAACTTTGCTATTGTCATCCAAACCAAATGTGTATGCAAAATTTCAGCCCAATCTGTTGGGGATAACCGTTTTAAAATTCAGTTGCAAGATTGAACCCAGGTTGCCAGGTTGCAACCCATTACAGGTTGCCTTGTAAAGGCAAGTTAAATAAAAGGTTGAAATTAGAATCATATTTTGTTAGAGTGGTCTTGTGGAGCTGGGACGAGCAATTTGCCAAACATTTCTAACTCTTAGATATCTTTTTATTAATTTATTAATATTATGCTTGTTTGCATAGAGTATTTTTGACAAATATGTTAAATATATTTTGTGTTAATTGCAACACGATCTCCGGTATTTTATTATGAATTTTATACTATATCACATAAAAGAAGTATGGACAGCTAAACGTACTTTTGGCTAGCCTAGTTTAGTTTTATATCTTGTATCATAGTTGTGCCAATTACATTTTTTTGTTAAACTCTGTAGGCTTTTTTGACGTATATTTAATATATTTACATGAATATATTGAGGCTTCTGTCCAGGAGTGGGCATTTTTCCGCTGAAATGACGATAATGATTCATGTTAGGTTTTTTAAATATATTTAGCCATGTGCCGCTATTTCAACACAACCAAGTGGATTTTGTGTCGCACTACATTGTGTTTCGACCTCTACGCTGACGCAATTTGCGTTATAAGTTTTTGCTTTTTAATTTCTTTTTTTCTCACCGCATTGAAAACCTTGTAACAAAATACAATATTGCCTAGTTATACTATTATTCAAATTTATTGTGGGAGACTGGTGCCTAAGCTATGTTGAAGCCTGTGTTTCAAGGTTACCAGGCCTCCACCCCAAAAGTCTATTTCATAAACTGTGCCAACCGAGTTTTTTCTATATTCTTCTTCGTGTATCTGAATCTATTAAGTTTTTTATTCTTGTTAAAGTTCTCTTTATGAATACTCTCCAATACTTTGATGTAACTTTATGAGGGCCCAATACTGGTTGATTTTGTTCTTTATAACCCAGTTATCATCTTGCATCCCATGAATGCGCACTTTCGCTGCAGACAACATCTTGATATAACAATAAACTCGCTGTTCTAATGAAATGTGTATATTATGGCTTTGATACACCCAATATTGACGATTAATCAACTTGTATTTTCAATTTTTCATATCTTTGATTTACTGTGACACTTGACGTGAATGACTCAATATAATAATTAAAATACCAAGTTTATGCCGTTTTCATACAAAGTTGTAATGTACTAAATCTAATTTGAGACCTGTACATCAGATTATTTGCTTAAAAATTAAAATGTTGTACCATATGGAATCCCATTCTTTTTACAAATAAAGCGTACCTGTTTGTATCCTTTTGAAATTAGATTACAAAACTTTGAACATGGAACTCTACATCTCCAGCTTAGTAAATTAAGCGTCGATGTGACATGATGGAATGTAAAATAATTACTCAAAAAGCTTATCGTGTCAGTATACCGCAAATATTGTGGTTACTAAAATAATTACTCGATAATCAAATATTCTATACATCGTATTATGTACAATATAGTAACGGGTTTGTTGCTGATCGCTTGTAAGATATATTATAACATTTCGCTGATAAACGCCAGCACAAGCCCGTCACATGTCAGACACGATGCCAATTAGCAAGTCAGTATAGTTATGAACATAGTGACCGCACAACTGGTTTATTGCCTTCCTCGGCTCATGGTTTATGCTTAACAGTAACAAAATGGATTTTACACAAGGCCAGAAACAAGCAAGTCGTTGTTTTCGGGGTGATATTGGTTGATTTACGGGCTTTCGACGGGCTTCAGCCTTATGTCACAAAAAACATTCGTACTTCATTACCAGTAACAAGGCCTGCCCTAGCTTCGTAACAGACTGTACTGGCTCATGTACTTATTGGCCTCATTTCCGACGGTCATTCTCTCATACGTTCAATAGTTCAATAATATAGGCAATTGTAGCTTGTTAGGCGAATTTTATCAAGAATATGACTTACGAGCATTTTATGCTACTCGGTGAAGAGACCAGCAAGTCGTTCATCTGGTGGAAAGCATCACACCTACCCATACAATATTAGTCTTGCGTGGCAGTCCACTGCGCTCATCCACCTTGAGACTTGTAGTTATTTAATCTTATACCCAGTAATTTCACTAGCTACAGGATTCTTCAAACTGGATCACAGTTATGGCTAAAGTTTTAACACTACTGCTTGGCGGCGAATATCTGGCGATGCATCGCACCTCATCGGCTGAGCAGCGCATATTAAGTGTTGCTTCTGCCAGGTGTCGCACGACACCAAAAGCTTTTCAACTTATTTTTTATAAACGCTATCTTGATAAAGATAAAGATAAAAGGATATAAATATCTTGTGCCCTGTCTTTGTCATTTTGTACTGCTCTGCTAAATTTAACGTGAATTTGTTCAGCTATTTAAGCCTGATCGAACCACAAACATTCAAACATATTTAGTAAGATAAATGTAATGATACAAAAAACTAATCCTGCCATTAATTACTAATAATTATTTAGAACCTATTACAATTTTGTGTTATTAAATGGCGAAATTATGCGATAGTTTAGACTAATGGGTAATTTATTCAAAAATATGTTCTATTTATTCCTTATCTAATTGTGATTAAACAGAACAAGCATAATCTAAATGTTGTAATCAGCGTTGAAATTGACAAATTTTACGTTTAGTACTGTACTGTTTTCATGTAACGATTATTGTTATGTACGGTTATTGTTTTTACCTAACGTCTATTCAGTACAAAATTAGAGTTCAATTACCACAAATCTAGAATATTCTTCCAATTCATCATCATTATATACTGTTGTTACTTGTATAAACTGATAGAAGAGATGCGATAGATTAGATTGCCGTATTCTCATCATACCATTGCGTTGGAGATATACTGGAAACCTGTCAATCACGTTATGTTTTTATGTATTCCTATAAACTATCATTACAGGAATCCCATAACATAAGATGTACAATGTGCCCTTCCCGAATTAGCTTTCAGAACAATAATGAAAAGATTTTTTTTGCGCAACTGGATTGAGTGTGCGGTTTTGACGCAATTTATTGAACAAGTTGGTCCTACTGCAAGAAACCAATACCAACAGCGGTGGTCGTCACCGACGGTGAAATTTTTCGTTAAGTACGTAGAACCTTATCCGCTCTAATATTGAAAACTCGATCAAATTTGAGATTATAGGTACCTCTAATATACTCTCTCTAAAGAGGGTTAGTATACAGTATGCGAGTGCCAGGTCTCTCTTTCATCATTTCGGCCGAATGAAGTCCACTGTAGGACACAGGCCTCCTCCAAAGATCACCACAACGACCGATATGGGTGTGTTGTGGTCTCATTGGGGGGTTTTGCCATAATCGCCACACTTGGCAGACGGGTTGGCGATCGCAGTTGAGTTGTTAATGTACTCGAAGGATGCTGCTGCCCATCCTCCGGCTAATCCCTTAGTCGACGTTTACGACATCCACGGGGGGAAATGGGGTGGTGGTATTCTTAGCCGGCACCACGCAACAGTTTGCCCGCTTAGGCAGCCAGATTTCCGCAAAAGTATGCGAGAACCCATACAAAAAAAAACGGCGATTCATTCATAAACGACGATTTAAAAAACTTTCATAAAAAAGAGTTATCATTGGTGCAATATTATTTTGTATAAAGAAGAGACGAGATGCATCACGTTAATGAAAAAAAGGCAGGATTTATAATGTTTACAAATACAGAATCATAAGCATAAATGTTCTACATCTACAAAACCGCATTAGGTACTTGAAATAGCAAAAATGATGCAGACACATTCGTATTAAAAAAGAATGCAGCACGTGCATCTACTTTGAAAATTACACCGCAACTGACGTCAGTTTGGTTCCGTTCCATAAATAACTAAAATATCTCTCTAGCATTACGGTCTCTCTTTACTTCAGATTTATTGTATCTAATCATTCCCAGTACAGACGCAGCGTCTCTTCTGTGCAACAGTACCAACTCGCCTGTTAAGCGTGGTGAGTACTGGTAAAATTCCCACTAAAATATACCTTATGGAAATCTATGGGGAGGCTTTTGTTTAGTAGCGGACGTCCTTTGGCTGAGCAATGATGATAGGTAAATACGGTTGCATACATTATTGGATAGAAAGGGTATAACCCATACAGTCTAAAGCACACATATCTCGCTTGTTTTGTATGCGCCCCAGCTAGACTATATGTTACTGGTGGTAGATCTCTTATTGCAAGAGGCCGGCTAACTAGCTACCACCAAAGTGCCAGATATTCGCCGTTGAGCAGTAGTGTTTAAACTTTAGACATTACTGTGCTCCGGTATGAAGCGCACTGTAGCTAGTAAAATTACTGGGCATAAGAGGCTAAAGAATTTTGCGTCTCAGACAAGCGCAGTGTGGTGCCTCGCAGGACTAGTCCTGGGTAGCATTCTATTTTTATGGGCAGGCATGTCGCAAACTACCAGGCAAATAACTAGCTCGTCTCGTCACGAAGTTCTATAAAAAAAAGAAAAATCATCATCATTTCTGTTGAATGTGGACGTACTGCTGGACATAGCGGACCACAATGAGCGGTCTCGGTTTGTGTTGGCGATCGCAGTTGAGGTGTAAAATAATAGTTTAAAGAGGTGTTGCGTACAACGACCTTAAGACCACTACGAAGTCATTTATAGACATATAATTAATGTGTTTTATGTACAATGTTTAGAGTTATTACGGTAGGTGTAGATAGTTAGTGTTTATGTATATACCTAGTTACATAGAATTTTATGTTTTATTGTTATAATAGTTAGGCATTAAGTTTGATTACGACCGCAGTATGAAAATGTAAATATGTTCACGACTCTTGAGATGTTTTATGTTTATAATGTATTTAGGTATGATTTTGGATTATATAGATGTATGACCCGTTTGTCAGATTATTATTACAAACGATTTAAATTGTAATTCGTTCGTCAGGATATTAGGTAGTACGAACATTGTTAGCCGGGAGCAGGTTTTTAATTTGTCCCTTTGTGCAAGATAAAAATAAAACAAAGATGGATGGAAGATCGGTAAGACGCGTTGAGTGGTCTGATTAGTCAAAATAGTAAAGATTTGATTGGTCGCAATGGTACAAATGATCGAATTCGCTAGTACCTAGAAACATATAATATATATATACCCTACGGTATTACGCCGAATTAATTAGCTTCGATCTAGATAACTCCGTCATAGTGGCGGGGGATTTCAATGCCAAACATAGGTCTTGGAATTGTCTCACCCACAACCACAGATAAATTAAATTATACTCCCTCAGTACCCTAATCAATTTTGATATCATCGCCCCGATGTCTCTCACCCAGCAATGTTAACCATCACCCGGATATACTCGCCATATCACTTCTAAAGAATGTCAACCTTAAGTAGATACATTGAAGTACTACAAGAGCTAGACTCCAACCACCATCCTGTGATCCTTTAGCTCACCTCCCGTTTTGGCCCCACGGATACAGGACAACCCCCCTAGACCATTGTGACGACGGACTGGAGTAAAGTTAGGAAAACGTCTCAATGACCCCTTTGTCCGTCCAGTTAGATAGAAATCCCGATTGCATAACATCAGTCGCAGATACGCTAGGCGCGATCGACTCTCTCACAGGTCATGTACAGTCCGTCGTGGGCGAATGTTCATGGCGAGTTCCTACGATAGAATACCATCGTATCAAACTCTCTTATGATGTATATGCACTGATGACGGAGAAGAACGCATCCCTCAGAGCGAACTCATCTTTTCCCAGCGAACCTAATAGCCTCTCGTAAGTGGTGCATAAAGAATGCACCACTTACGCTGTAAGAGTGCCGAGAGGCTAACTGGGACAAGATGTTGGGTGACTTAGAGCCAACCCACCTTGCGTCTGCAACGGAAACTGAAATCCGTAACATCACCATCCCAACCAAAGGCCGGCCTTTGATGATGACGAAAAATCCGAATGGATAGCTGACAGTCTAGAAGCGCAATCCTACTTCCCAGAAGTGCATGCGAGAAGCCCAAAAAACCCGAATTAATTAGATTTAAAATAGAGTCGTGAACACAAGAAAGGGAAGAAATAGTTAGCGGCAGGAAAATAGTGAATAGTGGAAATTACTTACTGAAGTTTATTTTATGAAGATTGTTATAAGATTAATTGAAGACGGAAGATTAAAGTGTTGTAATTAAATCAAGATCGTGAGTTTTATTGTGTTGTATATGTTTCCTCAAAGCATCGAAAATAGTTCTTCAGGAATTCTGAAAACCTAGAGTGTAATTCGATTTACGAGTCTGAATATACTATCTTGTTTCTGTTCTTGTTCAGGATATAATCCTGTTTCTGAGTCCAAAGTAACGAGTGGTGCTGCCTATTACATGTTTCCATCCCAGATGGCAGATTTAAAGGATAGTACATTGAGGCCAAGCTCAACAAGAAAGTACAACATAGTGTTTCAAGTGTCATAGTCAAATATACAGTTCACTTCGCGTACGCAACAAGTGGCCTTTTACGACACCTATAGGATGAGATGGGGGTGGTTTAGTATTGTAACCAGTTCTTACTTTTTTACTTATAAAAACTAAAATCTTCACCCCGAAGTATTGTTGCCTATGCATGTGTAGTCACTCACGGCCACGACTGATATGGAGTCGTTGCTGATTACTACGCAGATATTGACAGTGCGTTAAGCGCAGTACACACGACTACACATCAAGCTATATTTATCTAGTTTCAGCTGATCTCTCATCGTAAGAAAAGCCTATACGATGCGAGATCAGCTTATACTGGAAATTTATAGTAGTAAGCTGTGCGTAGATAGTAAAAATAACCTGTTACATAAATAATTAAATAATGTTATATGTTTCTCGTAAGTCACAGATAAAGGAAAAGGTATTTTTCTTCATGTTTTCATATTATTTCTTTGCTGAACTTTGTCTTTGTATGGTTCGCACTACGCCGGAATAAAACTTTGCCAGATCGATATAATTATCATTGACTTGACTTAGGTATTTAATGGTACAGGGGTAAGGACTCAGTGGGCAGGTCAGCAGGTGAAGCCTCTTCTTTCTTTTGTGTATCGTCATTGGGCCACAATTGTTGTAGACGTGCTGGGAGCTTTTCTGCAGGCTCAGTGTTGTCAGTCGGGGGATGATTTTTAATGAGCAAGAGTTTTCCTTGAGTCCACCAGGGTTGTCATACTGTGATAAAATTAGTTGTATTATTTTGTTAGGGTTCCGAATGTCCGAAGAAAAAAATGGCGGAACCCTTATAGGATCACTTGTTTGTCTGTCTGCCTGTTCGTCTGTCAGATCCAATTTGCTCCGAATCTACTGGACCGAGTAGGTTGAAATTTAGTACATATATAGAATTCTGCGACCCAAATACGTACGTTAAATTTGTTGTTATTGCATAAGACAGAATCCAACAATAGACAATATATTCAGCAATTTCGGAACCCTCTCCACGTGAGTTCAACTCGCAATTGACCGGTTTTTTTTTTATGTAATACAAATTATAATATACCTCTAAGGCAATACAGATACTCATTTAGCTTCAGTCGACCTTTCTAATTTAGGGTTCAAGTAATAAAATGTAGTAAATTGCTCGGCACTTACGAAGAAAAAAGGAGCGGCACATTTTACTTCCTCTTTCACTAACATTACGGTTAAAAGCACAGGTAAAAATAAAACTGCACGAGTGTTAACTATTATATAATTGCAAATTTAATGTGCAAAAACATCAAATATGTACGCTGTTAAATGGATCCCCACCACCGTCATCGCTAACAAGGATTTTAAACCTCAGCTTTAATAAGTTACAGTATTTAAGTGCATTTGTAGTACAGCTACGACTGGAATGGTGGCGTAGCTGATTATTACGTAGTACTTGCAGCACGTATGGTGCAGTGACCAGTCGCTTGGCTTTCTACGCTACGAATTGCAGGTGCCATTTAATCACGAAAATACTATTAGTATGGCTTAGAGTTTTCTGGGTTTGGTTGTTTGTGGTCTCTTATTGCAAGACTAGTAGTAGTAGTAGTAGTAGGTAGGCTTGCTTGGTAGGTACCACTCCAGTGCTAGATATTCGCCGCTAAGCAGTAGTGTTTAAACTTTAGACATTACTGTGCTCCAGTCAGAAGGGCACTTAGGAGAGGGGGGTTCACTGTAGCTAGTGAAATTTCTAGGCATAAGAGATTAAATACTTCACGTCTCGAACCGACGAGCGCAGTGTGATGCCACGCAGCACTAGTTCTGGGTAGTATTATAGTTGTTATGGTCAGGCATGACGCTTACCACCAGGTGAATGATCTGATCATCTCTTCACCAAGCAGTATATAATATCTATATATCAATACGTGAAGAAAAAACTTTGTACCCCTTTTTAAGCGTAAATGCGCGCACGGAGGAATTCGATTTGGCATGTTTAAAGTTTACATGGGGAAGGAGTACAGAAAGCTAAAACGAACTTAAAATAATGAATTAAGGTTGAATTTTGACCACTCGGTGACCACTAGTATAAATAAAATGAAATTTATCTAGAAAATGGGCCCACGACACAGGAGAATTCCTAGTGTATGACATAGTTTTTTTTATAAGAAGAGTTTTAAACAAGATAACGCTTACTTTATGGCGAGTGTGCTGACGATTTTTGTCTAGTTAAAATATTAAATATTTTGATTCGGAACCTTCAGAAACATATTTTACATTCTAATACAAAATGTATCGTGTAACACGATATACATATATCTCCTATTTCAATTAAAACGAAGTTGCTACAGTAACAAACGATGTGTTACCGCAACCAGCGTAATCGAGAATACCACCCGCTGGGGTATAATAATTATCATGTGAACGCTTGCCCCGCTGGGAGCGATCCCTGCCAGGGATTAGTTGCGGTATAACCCGGCAAACGATAGGAGCCCGCGCCACGTAAATTCATGACACCCAGGGGCGGTCCATTCTTTTTGTCGCGTTATATTTGCTTTTCTTATCTTTCTATGGTTGCATGCGGGTGTGTAAGTTGCTACATTTTTGTCCCCGTAAGAGACTTGTAATCTTGTAAACTACTAAAATATTGTATTCTAAAAGAAAACTGTTTAAGTTTAGAACATAATATTTGATTTGCATGTTTCATGAATCAAGTAATTTTTACATAGAAGTACGTTATAACTACATACTGCAAAGTGCTATGATTTTCATTATCTTCTTTCACATAACAGCTGTCATGTTATTAGATATTTACATGTGAGCAAAGACTAGCATCCTATCCTGAAGACCATCTTTTGGTTGGTCATCATATCAGAAAAATATCGTCCACTGCTGAACAAAGGCCTCCCATAGAATTTCACTACTGTATAGTCATTTGGAGGGGAAATTGCCAATACTCACCATGCTTGGCAGGTAACTGCTATTCCACTGTAAGGATGCTACTGCCTATTCCTCTGGTTTAGAATCCCTTAGTCGCCTTTTACAACAATCACGGGAGGAGATGGAGTGGTGCTATATTCTTACAATACAATACTCTCTATTGTACACCAAAAATAAGATCCAATGTAGAAAAAGACATGTACAAAGGGCGGTCTTATCGCACACGGCGATTTCTGCTAGACAACCTTGACCACTGGCAACACATTCCATAAGCGGGCAGCCTGGACTGTAAAAGATTTTCCCATGTAATTAGTGGAATGCATTGGCATTTTCAACGTCAAATTCGCTGATGACCTTAAGGATCTCGAATGTGTGTTATGAAGGAACTTGAAACGTTCCTTAAGATAGCAGGGAGTGGATGGATTGTACAGGATACTGTATAGAAGATGAAAAATATGAGTATTCCGACGAAGGCGTATAGGAAGCCACTTGAGCTGAGTACGATACTCAATTCTCTCTAATAACAATAATAATAAATAACTCAATTTCTTAATAACCGCATGAATCACATATCGTATCGGTATCATGTTTTTATTTATTCACATTATTATTAATGCTGGTACCCCTCAAGCTCAGCTAAATATACTTGTTCCAGAACTTAAGCCTCATTAAGTTCAACTTTAGCCTTCCAAGTGTTCGATTAACGCTTACGCTTCTAATCGATGTGTACGAGTTAACTGCAGAACATAGAACAGTGTTCACGCATCCAAAGCTTGACCACAGAACAGCTTCGCCTCGTTTGTAGACTGATCAACGTGGTAGTATTTAGTCACAAGGATAAAAATGTGCATGAAGAAGTTGGTATGATATATTATTAAGTGGTGCTCAATAGGAACGATATCATAGTCAATTTTCCTCAATTGATCATTACTAATTGGTGAGGCAATAAACAGCGGCTACATTATGCTTTTCTTTCCCTTTTTGCCGTGTAAGGATTATCATTATATGTACCTACATAAATGATAAGTATACGGAAGACACAAATAGTAATTAAGGACTATCCCCACAGGTATCGTAATCGCGACGATAATATTGACGTGTCACTAAAACCATTGGAGCTAACTTCCACACGACGATACGTGTTAATTTCCACGCGACGAATTACATACACGAATAAATCGCTAGTTCGCGTAGCGAGTCGTATCGTTCCATCGTGTAGATTATTCAGAAGAGCGTGAAGGATCCGTCGTTAAAAACATCTGATGAAACGGTCTCAAGCTGGAAAAAAAATGTTATTAATTTGCGATCTGAAATCATCACATCATACCGGCAAAAAATAGCACCCCCCCTCTCTTCCCGTGGGTGTCTTAAAAGGTAACAATAAGGTAAGCCGAAAGATTGGCAGCTGCATCCCTCGAGTATATTTACAACTTAACTGCGAATCCCAACCACCAACCCGACTGTCAAGTGTGGCGATTATGGCAAAACCAGCACACAACACGAATCCAGACCGGTCGTTGTGGCGATCTTTAGGGAGGCCTTTGTACAGCAATGGACATGCTTCAGCTGAAATGATGAATCATTTTTTATATTTTTTCATCAGACCTCCAGTATTTGGTTGAGATAAAACGTTTTTTCCTACTCATTAGACAGTTTTCAGATTGATTTAGACTAACTGCCACGGCAGGCGATAAGTTGGCTTTATTGAAACACTACTGTTTACCGCCTTTTATATATGCCTTAACATGTTGTGCCGACGATTTAATTGTAGTATTTTTTCCTTGTTAATTTCTTTTGTAAGCTTATTTTATTCTTGATGTCTTAATATTTCTAGATTTAAAATACTACAGCTCAGTACACGTTAGAATTTGTTTTACTAAGGTGACAACAAGCATACATCCGGCCTGCCTGATGGCAAGCGGTTACCGTAATCCATGAACGCTTGCAAGACCAAAAGTATAACTCCTGCGTTGCCAACACTAAAAATCATCCTTTCAAGCGGCTTTTTTATTTAGCAATCATATCATGACATACCGTTTTAGGAATGAGACGCCATAATTAAATAACTGAGAGCATTTCCGAAGTACTTAAAACAGTTATCTATACATTGATAAAAATATATATGTACCTATACAATAATTGTACTGCAGTTACATTTGGTTTCCATAGAAGCCGGAGTATAATCTGCCACTATGCTTGGCGTTTATGGACTACGAGAAAGCCTTCGATTCGATCGAAACCTGGGCAGTGCTGCGATCTCTGCAGTGGTGCCAGATTGACTATCGGTACATTGAAGTGTTGAAGTGCTTATACAGAAACGCCACCATGTCGGTCTGAGTACATGAACAGAGCACGGGGGCAATTGCATTGCAGAGAGGTGTGAGACAGGGGGACGCAATTTCCCCGAACCTGTTCACCGCTGCAATGGAGGATGCCTTCAAGCAACTGGAGTGGAAAGGATTCGACAATAACATCAATGGTGAGTATATCACTCACCTTCGATTTGCCGATGACATCGTAGTCATGGCAGAATCGCTGCAAGAGCTCAGTACAATGCTCGATGATCTCAACAGAGTTTCCCAACAGGTGGGCCTTAAAATGAACATGGGCAAGACGAAAGTCATGTCAAATGCCCATGTCGTGCCCATCCCAATATCCGTTGAGAGCTCTGTTCTCGAAGTTGTTGACGAGTATGTCTACCTGGGACAAACTGTCCAGTTAGGTAGGTCCAACTTCGAGAAAGAGGTCAATCGTCGAATCCGACTCGGCTGGGCAGCGTTTGGGAAACTTCGCAACATCTTTTCATCAACAATGCCGCAATGCCTCAAGACGAAAGTCTATAACCAGTGTGTGTTACCAGTGATGAGAAAGGAACAGCAACGTGGTCACTCACAATGGGCCTCATAAGAAAGCTCAAGGTCACTCAGCGAGCTATGGAGAGAGCTATGCTGGGTATTACTCTACGAGATCGAATCAGAAATGAGGAGATCCGTAGAAGAACTAAAGTTGTCGACATAGCTGAAAGAATTAGTAAACTGGAATGGCAATGGGCAGGACATATTGCTCGTAGAACTGATGGCCGCTGGGGCACAATGGTTCTAGAATGGAGACCGCGCACTGGAAAACGCAGCGTGGGACGACCTCCAACGAGGTGGACAGACGACCTGGTGAAGATCACTGGGAGTCGTTGGATGATAGCAGCATGTGACCGCTCGTTGTGGAAATCTAAGGGGGACGCCTTTGTTCAGCAGTGGACATCCTGTGGCTGATATCGATGGATGGAAAGACATCAATGGTGTTTTAAAATCTATAAAGAAATATGTAACGGATTTGCGATATGGGTCAGCTCCGCGCATTGCATTCTGTAATTTAAAATTGAATCTACAGCCCCCGCTGCATCCCTCTGCAGCCATATGACATTGTCCTGTGAAAATAAGTAAAGTAAACTAGTCTAGCTATAGCTGCATCATAGAGCTGTCTCTCCATTCTAGTTCTGACTCGAAATGCAGTAGAAATTAAACTAACGAAATATAAGCCATCATAAATAATTAAAAAAATTAAATTTATGATCTGGTTAACCGACTACACTAATCAAACGCATGATAATTTATCATATTGTATACCTTCGCCTCACGAGTGTTTATTTTTATTAATATTAATGATCTAATAAATCATAGGATAAAGTTTATGAAAATATAGAAAACAGTTACAGAACCTTTAATTATGGGCGTCACGTTTGGGCGGTAATACAGAAAATTCAAGAATAATGTTTTGTAAACTTTACCATGTAATGTTGGAAATAAAAATTTGGAAATGAAAGGGCTTGTTATGAGCGTCTCAAATATATTTATTTTATCATTTATAGGAAAATTGATTATTGATATAAAATTGATTATCTCCGAAACTAGTTAGCAAAAAAATAGGGAAAAAATGTAGATAATAGCTCTTTACCTATAGATTACAGGCAAACCTATGAGTACCTATATGAAGGCTATATGCGTCAAGCATAGACGCTCCACAAAGTCTGCAGTGTGCGAACATGCCTTAGACAAACCCAACCATTTTCTTCGTTTCGATCAACCTCAAGTCCTCGCGAAAGAGAACCGATATGTACCAAGAATGTTTCGTGAGGCTATTGAAATTAAAAAACATCCTAATTTTAATAGAGAAGATGGCTGGCAGGTACCTCCAGTTTGGAATCCTGTTATTAAAATAATAAAGTCCCAAACCAAATACCACACTAAAAACATCAAGTCACTGTGAGTGATTACTGCGTGCATCGAAATAATTTTTGATTAAAATTGTACGGCAGATAAAATAAAATAACTTTTTAAAAATCTGTAACGACGCCTGTCACCTTAGTCATCCTGCGACTACGAACCCTGCAAAGTGTTCGAAACGTCAGGAAAAACAAAAATCTAAAATATACGCGATAGAATCCGTTTAAAAGTGTTTTATTATAAGGCTATGGTCTTAAAATAACATGGTAAATCTTTCAATATTGTCCGTACAAACACGTTTGCAGTTGGAATGTATGGGAGAACATGTTTTCAACTACGATGTTAAGTTTGTTCTTGGGATAAATTATTGGTACTGCTCGTCCGCCTTAACTAGGCCAGGCCTCCGTCACTCCTCTTTTTTTATATGTACCAGGAAAATTTTCAATGAATTTCTTCCTCCGCCCTGGGGAAGAGCGAAGGTACTTCTAGTACCTAAAGATAACATATTCATCGTACGGAACCCTTTACATGCGAGTTCAACTCACACTTGTCCGGTTTTTTTGGACACAACTATTTGGAAGGAGAATCGTGTACTTAATGAATAATCAGTCATCCTTTATAGACGGAGAAGTAGAGAAGTACCTTATTGTAAAATCTTATCAATGGAAATATCTGAAAATGTGGTTTAATTTACTATATCGAGTTTATTGCTTTCTAAAACTATTTCCAATTTGAATTTGGGATTATGGCATTTAGTAAGAAATTATTTGTGGCACCCCATTTAGACAGAGTGAATAAAGATCAAGATAGAAGATAGAGAAAATACTGGCCAAAAAACTTAGACTTAGGCCAAAATAATAAAAAAAATTGTGATTAGTGTACAAATTCACTAGGAGTATATCTTATTTAAAAAAGGAATTGGAATTAGTGAATTCGTTTCTTTAAACCGAATCCCACACTAGGATTACAGACATACGTTTTCCCAGACACGAATCAACTATATGTAGGCCCTATCAATATTTTTTTCTTGCGGGGATTGTACCAGCGACATTCTTTTAACAACTGAAGTCCCTGAAGATAGTACACAATTAATACCTGTTTCGACTGTCTTTTAAATCGGTAGTTTATTTACCATACGATTTTTTATGAGTTCAGATCACTTATTTGGAGCCGACTTGAAAGCTCAAACTTCAAAACTTCATTAGAACTCGAAAACTTCGAGATTAATATTTAATGTGCCTCTTACCATGCGGTGATTACTACCGATTTTCGCCCTTCATCACGGAGATCACGGAGACATCATTGAATATTTGCCTTTTATTAATGACGATGCAGTCAATCTCATTCTTCGTGGAACCATCTGATCTTATCCAGGTCCATTTTCTGTGGGTCACAATTGAGAATTTTAAATTTAGTCAATATATATTTGTAAAACCAATTTCAAAAACATTAGCAACTTTTAATGTATCTGATATCTTAATATTTTTTACTATAGGCAAAGATTTTGGATCTCGTTGATTATTTGCCCAGTTTCAGTGTTTATAGCCTTACATTACTGTCCATACAGCTTTTATTGTCACATTGACGGCATGGTTGGTGCAGTGTCTGATACAGTCAGCTGCTGCGCTCCGGGTCATGGGTTCGATTCCCGCACGGAATAAATATTTGTATGATCTGCAGGTAGTTGTTCCAGTTCTGGGTGTATTGTATGTGGAATTCATGTCTGTAAACGCACTCACGACACAGGAGAAATCCAAGTGTGGGGCATGGTTTTTAAAAAAAAACATGTCAAATGGGAAGCGATATATAGAACCTGAAAGGCGGCATTTTTGTTTTTCAAATTATCGTTTAATAAATTATACTGAAGCATTTATGTACCCATATAATACTTAAATTTTTATTGATACAACCAAGTGTGGAAAGGGCCCAATCTATATAAAACTTAATATTACTTAAGACCACCACCTTTGTTTGGAGTCGCTTTCTATGAATTTACTTGAACAACTCATTAAGTCTTGGCATTAATGCGTACAGTAACAAGGGGAACAAAGAAAACAATGGAATCGCAAAATAATAGATAACGAAATAAGTCTAGCTTTCGTTTTGTTATATTCTCTGACAAATCAGAATGACTGTCGAAATGTAAGTACTTCTGTCTAGTTATTATGAATTGAGTATTGTTTTGTTCACATGTATTGTTAGACACAAGGACAAATTTATAATATAACAGCGAGCCAATTTTATTTTATTTTCATGTATATAGGAAAAGACGGAACATGACTGTTTTTAAAATGGATCAGAACCGATGACCAGTATGGGGTCTGCGGTTCTAATAATATTAAATTCATCCATAAGGGAGTGGTATAAAGCAAAAACAGATAGCAAACAAGTCGGCCCAGGTTCAAATGAATTTATTTTATAACGGACAAATGGAATGAAAAAAATCCGGACAAGTGCGAGTTGACCTCGCGTGTAAAGGGTTCCGTACGATGAATATGTTATCTTTAGGTACTAGGGGGCCTTCGCCCTTCCCCAGGGCGGAGGAAGTGTATGGAGAATTTCCACTGGGGCATATAAATAATATAAAAAAGAGGAGTGTCGGATGCCTGGCCTAGTCAAGCCGAACGAGTAGTAACAATAATTTATCCCAAGAACAAACTTAATATTGTAGTTGAAAAACATGTTCTCCCATACATTCCAACTGCAAACGTAAGTTTGTACGCACAATATTGAAAGATTTACCATGTTATTTTAAGCCTTCATGTAGGTTCTCATAGGTTTTCCTATAATCTATAGGTAAAGAGCTATTATCTATTGTTGTTCCCTATTTTTTGGCTAGGTAACTTCGGAGATTTCGGGGATGATAAATTTTTCGTATATATATTTAAATAACTTTAAAACTATTTATTTTAAATAAATATATTTGTGAACCTCATAACAAGCCCATATCATATGTTACACGGTACAGTTTGCAAAACTTTATTTTGAAATTTTCTTATTGCCGCCTAAAAGTGACCCTCCGTACTCAAAATTTATTTATTTACGTTACACGTCCGTTTTTGGGTCGCAGAAATCCTCGTGTATACCAAATTTCAACTTAATCGGTTCAGTAGATTCGGAGCAAATTGGCTGTGACAGACGAACAGACAGAGAGACGGAGACACGAGTGATCCTATAAGGGCTCTGCCGTTTTTTCCTTTGGACGTTAGGAACCCTAAAAATAAAGAAAATGCTGTCTTAGGTTTTCGCGATTATTACACATTATAATAAAACAATTTTAAACGGACAATGAAACTGTTACATATAATTAACACTTATTATAAATATAAACTCTGGATGGGCAGCAGCGTCCCTTCTGCGGGACAGTTGCCATTCTGCGCTCACCAACCCGCCTGCCAAGCATGATGAGTACTGGTAAATTCCTCTTAATTTGATGACACAATTGTGAAAATCTATGGGGGGGTCTTTGTCCAGTAGTGGACGTTGCATGGCCGATATGATGATAAATAGAATTAAGATTAAATTACAAGCAACCACAGAGCTGAAAGCTTTAAATAAATCAAAAATGAAATTCACTTTTCAAACAGTCACTTGGTATAAATACGATTATGTAACCCATGAGCTGCATAATTACTAGATTGACCACCTAACGCGCCAACTTGCACCTTGGATCAACATATATTATATATCGTTTCTTATTGTTTGTCGTAGAGCCATTCTCATGGACTTTAGCCAACCTAAGTATTTCACTCATACTTCTTTTACCTACTGAGTGAGATCGTTTTGCTATCTCTTTACTCCCGAACGTAATCAGAATTGGATTACAAATGAACACACCCACATACATACCGATCAGCCCGTAAACGCCTGCTGCTGAATATGGGCCTCCCAATGATCACTAATAGCAGTGATCATTGGGAATATTGCCAAAATTACCACGCTTGATAGGCAGATTGGTGATCGAAGTATGTTGATGATTATCACACAGGAAGATGCTACTGCTCATCCTCTTGATATCAAAGCTTAGTCGCCTTTTATGACACGCATGGATCTAAGAAATGAAGAGGGGTAGTATATTCTTAACAACATGGAAAATCAAATGACTGTGACGTATAAATGCAGCTTTTCAACCTGCTAAGAATTACATGACTTCTTGTTACTCGTATGCATGTCCACAGGTTTATTGTTCTTTCGGTGTTGGTTGACGGTGCATATCGCTTGCTGCGCAGCGCTGTGTAAGCAACAACCATGGCTTGAAGACCGCAATAGTTCATAAGTTGTGATAGATTGCGAGATAGTTGCCTGCAAATAGCACAATGGTATTATAAATTGTATACAAAACATATTAAGCTGTGTAACGAAGCGAAAAGTATTGAACGCTTCGAAATAAATTACCATATTTGAATTGATTTATCTTTTGAATTGAAATAGTTTACGAAAATATATTGCATTTATTTCATTCATTCTATATACCCACCTGCAGCATCCATACATGTTGTATACATACGTGCACCGTGCAACGTGCGACCCTAGTAATGCAAATATATAATTTCTATTGTGGCTCTCACGGGCTCAGCGTCAGCCGAACGCACTTCTTCTCACTTCTGTATTGGATCTATTATGCTGAAATATATCATTACAATATATACAATATACAACAAAATTGTTTAATTTTATGAATAAAACAATATTGTTTTCTTTAGAATCAATGTTTGCGTAAGTATTGCTAGTGTTCTATTGAATAATATTTTCTATTCCGTATTTATATATTTATATCCATATTCTATCACGTAATTACCACCAAGTAATGTCAATACTTGCATAATTTTGAGATCAGGTTAAGCAAAAACGTGTATTCGTGGAACCCTTTACAATTTCCCCGAGAGCAGAAGGCCTGGTGGGCGCCCTTTTACAGTTCATTCCCTCCACTAGAGGGGGTGACCGCCTTACAGTTATCCCCTCCAAAATGTGCCTATAGGCGTGGCACCAATGGACGGCTCTAGTGTGATCGTACGAGTACCTGGAGTTCCCCTTCTGTGCTGAAGATGACCACTCCGGTAGTTTTAGCCGATAGGAGTTCGGGATGCCAGCGGGGAAGGGTGGAGATACTTCGAGCGACGAGCGGAGGAAGTATATGATGAGCTTTCACCGGGATAATAAAAAATAAAATAAACAAGGTTAATTACAGGGGTTCGTTATTTTTTTCTCTCTACAGTTGATTTTTCAATCTCTAGCCTTGGTTCTATCCTTACTTTTATATACTAACTTTTGTATATAAAAAATACCCGAAACATCATAATATTATCATCATATAAACTTCAGAAAATATAAAATTCCTTTACTAAATTTATTTGATGGCTCTATATACAGTTCCCTGTGTACTTATTAGCGATGGACTTCACAGCAAGTTTTCGGATGTGTCACCAATTGGTTCATACCTGTCTCAAAAAAGTCGCTACGCCCTCTCTCCATTAGTAAAATTCTTTATCATCCATTTGAGAGATAGAGCTTCTCTCCAATGGCTTCAGCTTAGCGTCTCACCTAAGTACAAAACTTACGGAAATTAATTATATAATCCATTAATATTATAAATAGAGCACTTGAAAGACATAACATTATTGACATAAATATTACTCATTCTAAAGAACTTCGTAATGAAAAGGTAGTTACTTATTAACAGATATATATGATGTAAATAGCTTATGTTCCGTTTCATTTACTTGATATAGCGGCGTCTTTTATTGTTTGTGACATTTTTCCTGTACCGGACATAGTGACTTGCGACGGCGGCAACACAAAAAGTAATAACAATACGGGACAATAATGCATTACAAAATATTACATATTTCCCACATAAAGCTATTACAGGTGTGGTGTTTTATTTAATGTACTAGTGAGTTCAAAGGCGGCTAAGACGTCCGTTGAAAAAGTAAAAGAAAGATCATCTTTCAGCGTGACAGAGTCGTTCAGTGAGTCCGTTGGTGATTCGGTTATGAGCGTGAATATATATTTTGATTGTTATCCATAGTATATGTCACCTAGCTGTTAGTAATAGCAAAATTGTTTTGACGATAGACATTACAATTTTATGAAGATTACCAAGAAATTGCTCATAATATGGACACACGGTCTGCGTGCCCAGTAAAGAATAGACCACCCATCCCGTGATATCAAGAGGATAGTCAGCAGCATCCTCCCGTGTGCTAATAACAACATACTGCGAACATCAACCCACCTACCAAGCATGGTGCTTATGGTATAATATCCCCCACAACCGTTCATTGTAGAGATAATTAGGAAGCCTTTGTTCAGCAATGGAGGTTTACGGGCTGATGTGTGTCTGTGTTTATGTAAAGCAAAACTCTGCATCATTAATTAAAAGTGTCGAAACACCCTCGTAACGCCAAATGAAACGCCGTCAATATTCATTCCACCAATCAAACTAGGACGATATAATTTCAATCGAGTTGACCGCAAACTAAATTCCATGGCATTGCAACTAAACACAACGCTTCGAGCCCGTTCACCATTCAACTGCAGTAATTGTAATTGTCTTTGCGACCAAAACGTGCCCAAACGGTGACGGATCACGTTCTGATCCGGGCACGTTAATCACAGTGAATAATGTACCTACCATTGCGGATGTCCAATGAATAATCCTGATGGATCTGGCAACTCTCCTGCCACAACAAATGAGCTATTTCACTTTAATTTGGCTTTGGCATCATTTTGACTGCTTTGCAGTTGTTGGCTATTTGCTCTTTGTAGCCGTTCATAGTGATTCCCAGTAATATCATTAATGAAAGTGCCTTATTACGTATCGATGCGTTTTATGTTACTTTTACTTTGATTACCATTATTTATAGAGTACTAGCTTGGACCACCCGGCCACGGTTTCACACGCCGTTTAATTTAAAAGAAACATGTTCATTCATAAATCATTTAGAGTACTTCGGCATAGACATGTATTATATATATTTTGGATTTTGTGAATTTTAATTTTTTACGCGGAACCCTAATTATTTTTCTAAAATAAGAGTATTCTTAGTTATTCCTTATAACATCAGCTATCTGCCAGTGAAAGTCACGCAGAAATCAGTCCAGCCGTTTCGGAGATTAGCTAGAACAGACAGACAAAGAAAAACTAAAATAGTTTTTTTTTGCTGTAGGTACCGTATATACATTAATTTGAATGTAGTAAAAAGCTGTTATTTTGACAGACATTTCATTTAACTTATTTGTATTATTATGTATTATTACAAACGGACACTTCCATTTTATTTATTTGTATTATTATGTATTATTACAAACGGACACTTACATTTTATTTATTTGTATTATGTATTATTACAAACAGACACTTCAATTTTATTCATTTCTAAAGAGTGTAGATATAGAAACTGAAAAGATTTGCTTGATTTGTCAGGTTCCATTTGCACCTATTGATTGACGGCGGCACAGTTGGCGCAGTGGCTAAGAAATTGGCTTTCTGCGCTACGTGTCACGGGTTCGAACCCCGCATGGAACTAATATTTTGTATGATCTACAGATAGTTGTTTCGGGTCTAGGTGTATGTGCATGTGAGATTTATATCTGTAATCTGTACTCACGACACAGGAGAAGTACTAGTGGGAAACGTGTTTTATAAAACAAATATAAACTCTAATGACGGTTTCTAGAATAGCTTTTTGAAAATTATAAATACAGTATCAATAATAATTAGTCATTAAGCATCTTTATTATTATCTGTGTTTGAAACACAGGTTTTACCTGGTTACCAGTCACCTGAGTACAGACTCAGTGAATAAAAGGAAGTTGCTTTGTAAACCATTTACTGATCAATTCACAATGGAACAAAAAGGAAAAAAATATTTCAGCGTAACCGACAAAAATATTAAGTACACAAATGCTATTTATAATTTGCGCCTTGGAAGCTAATTGTTCGATTTTATATCCTGCAATTCGACGAGCAACTGGCAATATAGACACTATGAAAAAAACTACAGGGGAGCAGTTCAAAGCTAGATTTTGACATAGAAAAATATGAGTATTATTTAATATGGTGAAATTATGAATTACGGTTGGTGCAGTGGCTGATACAGTCGGCTGCTGCGCACCGGGTCGTGGGTTCGATACCCACACGGAACAAATATTTGTACGATCTGCAGGTAGTTGTTCGGGGTCTGGGTGTATTGTGTGTGGAATTTGTGTTTGTAAACGCACCCACGACATAGGAGAAATCCTAGTGTGGGGCTACGTTTTAAAAAAAAAACAATCCAAAAAATATAAAAAATCGTCGGTCTCAGAATGTACCTACGAAATCTCTTATAATTGACTATTTTTTAACGTTGGGCTCAATAAGAATACAAAATAAAATATGTATGACATTTAAAAGTTCATTAAATTTAGAATTAGAGAATATACCTATCGTATTAATACATAGATTTTAATAAAGCGAGTCATTGTTAAATGCCAGAATGCCACAATCTCTTATTTAAGTAAATGCATTTACTTAAATAAGGGATTGTGCTAACGGGATGACGGATAGCATCGTCTTATACGCTAATAAGCAACACCATCATTTCAGGCGAAAAAATTCCACTGCTGGACAAAAGCCTTTCCCAAAGATTGCCACAACGACCGGTATGGGTTTGAGTTGTGTTCTCATTGCGGGGTTTTGCCATAATCGATACGCGTGGCAGACGGGTTGGCGATCGCAGTTGAGTTACAAATATACTCGAAGGCTGCTGCCCAACCTCCAGCTAATCCCATAGTCGCTTTTTACGATACCCACGGGATGAGATGGGGTGGTGGTATTCTAAGACACCACGGCACCAACAACATACCACGAATAAAGGTTTACCAAATATGGTGATTATAGCATTGTTCCCTTATGACCTTGCATTATAATGGCGAAGAGGCTCATGGTTCAGGGTAATGCATTTACAGGCTGATATCTCATGGCGATAGCTGTACCTTTTTTTTTATTGATGTCCAGTGGAAATTCTACATGAACTTCCTTCACCCCGGGGAAGGGCGAAGGGGTATGCCGGACTCCTACCGGCTAAAACCACTGGAGCGGTCATCTTCGGCATCGAAGAGGGGCTCCAGGTCCGGCGATAGCTTTACCTAATAAGGTACAAAATATTGATTACCCTTCTAAGAAGGATAAGCTCTATTTTACATAACTAAAATAGTAAACACAACAAAACAAAAACCCTGTAAATTATATAATTATGTGCCGATAGTGTAAAAAGCGACTGGCCGATGTCAAAAGACAGGTTGAGAATAAATAATGCCTCCTGGGAGTAGCCAATAGAGCCGCACCGGGCGGAAAGGTACTGAAATAGGGAAGCAAAGGAGCTTTTACTTATCTTTTCTTTACTTTGTGCCCCGGAGTGCCGAAAGTACCTAAAAGGTGATTAAGATTCAGCTGATTAGTTGAACTTGAGAATAAGATATTGCTTTTACTTTTGCACTGACTTTAGAGAGGGGACAGGTAGATTTAAGCGTGACGACGGTTGGCTGTCTTCGGGCAATTTTTTGGAGCTCTGAATTTCAAGCATGGAATGAATTTTATATTTTTCTGCTATTGTTTCAATCGTAATTTCTTTTTGTGAAAGGAAAAGTCCACCTAATTAAATCTCGTCTGGGGCTATTTATCCTGTTAAAATTTCCAGAGTAGATCTCATAAGATACGGGAGCATATCCTGTTTAAATATACAATAATTTACAAAATTATGATCCAATTTTTTTATATTATCTTATTATTATTAATAAACGCTCTGTTTAGAAGTAAAAACTATTAATTTTATAAAGCGATACGTATTCTGGATAAAATACTACAATGCAATACATATTCCCTGTGGTGTCCGGATTAAGAATATAGAACCACTCCATCTCCATAGATCTGTTTAATGTCCTGATTGCTCATGAACCCGATGTCGACGTTTTCTATAATAGTTTTAATTTGATTTTTAATATTTGTCTTCGTTTTTTCAGTGTAATGTAATAATGATAACTTGGCTTGTTGTGCGCCTTGGTGTAAACTGCCAGTGCACCAAGCAATTGATATTAAATAAATAAATAAATCTCCTCCCGTGAATCTCGTGCTAGACGACTAAGGGACTCTAAACCAGATGGAATGGGCAGTAGCATCCCTTCTGTAGAACAGCAGCCATACTGCGCTCATCAACCCCCCGTTTTTTGGTTCTTTATTAGTTTCTAGTGGAAATTCTACATGAACTTCCTTCGCCCAGGGGAAGGGCGAAGGGACGCACTGGGGGATCCTTTACAATCCCCCTGGGGGGGTGACCGCTTTACAGTCACCCTCTCCGAGATGTGCCAATAGGCGTGGCACAGTGGGTAGCTCTAGTATGATCATACGAGGACCTGGAGCCTCCCTTAGGTGCCGAAGATGACCGCTCCAGTGGTTTTAGCCGGTAGGAGTCCGGCATACCCCTTCGTCCTTCCCCGGGGCGAAGGAAGTTCATGATGAATTTCCACTGGGCACCAATAAAAAAAAAAAAAAAAAAAAAAGGTCCTCTTAAGATCACACTAGAAGCCAAGCGTAGTGAGTACTGGCAAATTCCTCCGAAAATGATGATATTGTGGAAATCTATGGGTAAGACATTTTTTCAGCAGTGGAGGACCTAGTTTAGCCGATATGATGATGATGAATTGTATCAAACAAGGGACATTATTGAAAGTTTAATTTTTTACCGAATATTTAGCAATCGATCAAATTAAATTCGATGTTAAGTAGCCCTTAAAGAGGACTGTGGCATCAGGGAAAACAAGCTCGGTAGCAAGTACACATTACCAAAGTAGGAGGTCCACATTATTTAGTGAACGATTACGTTTTTAAATATAATGACATTAATTAGGCCATATTGGAAGCAAATTAGCTGAATTTATGATAAAGCAAATATTCAACTTGAGTAAGTTAAGTATTCGCCTCTCTTTACGTACATATGTATTCGGTACCGCCAAGAGAAAGGGATGTTAAGCTAACATTTTTTTCACATAAACCGATATGCCCCAGCTTTGTTCAAGAGCATTAGGTACCCTCCTATAAAGTAACGCCTCTAACCTGTAGAAAAATGCTACTGCAGGCTGAGGCCTCGTTCTTAAGTTCATAAATGGGCTGGGTAGACTGGGGAAGTGCCACACTGTCACAGTATACCGGCGTGAAGTAGTAACATTGCTGCGTTTTGTACAGTGAGTGATAAATACTGGAAGTCCATCTCCTAAAATATGACAGTCATATTTCATTTCCACTCAAGAAAAAATTGTATGTCTACCATAAAGGTTCGCAACACATTACAAGCTCCCCCAGTGTTGCGGATGTTTATGGATGGCGGTGGTCGCTTAGGCAACCAGCAAACTCATTTGCCCTCATATGATAAGATACGATTAGTTTTGATATCAATAAGTTCAATACTTCAAAGTATGAGAAGTTTTGTAAGCCATCTTAATAAATTCCCCAATGTAATCACCTTGTAAAACCAATTAATAGTCCTCCCATCGATCAAAGAATTTCTACAGCTCTTCATCATCATTTCAGCTAAATAAAGTCCACAGCTGGACACAGGTCTCCCTCAAAAATCGCTACAAAGACACGGCTAGGTATGTTATGTGCTCATTGGGAAGTTTTGCCATAATCGTCACGCTTGGTAAGCGGGTTGGCGATCACAGTTGAGCTGTTATTAATGTACTCAGCTTACTGCTGCTGTTGATGTACTCTGCTGTTGTAAGGACGCTGCTGCCAATCCGCTAACTAATCCCATAGTCACCTTTTAAGACACCTACATGATGAAATGAGTTGGTGCTATTCGTAGCCGGCACTACACGGACAACAGCTCTTATTTCAAAGAAAAAATGTGTAAATGCGAGAACGTATATTTATTGAATCCTGAATATAGGCGTAGGTATACTCAAGCTGTCACCATTCTTCCGTCTCGGGCCTACGTCAATCCTTGTCTCGTACACACAATAACATCGACTGTTTCCCTATATGGAATCTTTCACAATGAAAAACAAACCAGCAGTGGCACATAATCTTCACGCTCACATCCCTTCAGAATGACAAGCGACACTGATTCAGTAGTAATGATGAATTCTCGATATTCGGTGTTTATACTCAACGTTCATACTATCCGTATGGTGTCCGAATTTACGGCCGAAATTAATAATCAATCTAATCCAAAATCTTCAGATTTAAGATTTTGAAATTCATCCGTTGTTGTGTTGCGATCATATTTAACACGATTTTAGATCGATTATTAATTTCGGCCGTTAGAATATAGTACCAATCCATCTCCTCCCGTGGATGTCGTAAAAGATTAAGGGACTTTAAAATATATGGATGGCAGCGGCGTGCCTGCGCTGGAATAGTAGCCATACGGTACTCACCAGCCCGCCCAAACGTGGTGAGTACTGGTACATTCCCCTCAAAATGATAACACGATTGTGAAAATCAATGGGAGAGGCCTTTGTTCAGCAGTAGACGTCTTTTGGATGATATGATTATGATGATTCAACGTGACCGATAAAGCTGAAATTTACTGGTGGAGGTCTCATATTACAAGAATCCAGCGAGCTAAGCACCACCGCAGTGCCAGATATTCTGCTGCCAAGCAGGAATGCTGAAACAAAGAAAGAAAAGAAAGAATGAAAATAAGTTTTATTTTTGCGCACAGGTAATTGACATACATAGCTTAAAACAAGACTTTCTGCAGCGAACATATATTTAACATCATACTTATTGTATTAAACATAAATAGAAACAATTGGTAACACTGATTTAATAACAACTGTCAGTCTGTGAGAATATCCAGTTTATAATGGTCTATAGATCTGCATTATGTGTGATTTCTTGATCCATCCAAAATACAGAATCTCTAACGGCCGAAATTAATAATCGATCTAATCAAAAGTTTTTGGATTTTGGATTATGGATATGTCTGTTTCTTGTGTTAAATATGATCGTAACACAACAACGGATGAATTTCAAAATCTTAAATATGAAGATTTTAGATTAGATTGATTATTAATTTCGGCCGTCAGTAGTCTGTGCAACACGGCAACAATAGATTGCAATTTGCTAAAAATATTTCATGTGCGTACTGAACATAGGTCATTGCTCAGAATAATGCTGTGGCTTCGGATGAACCTAATGCCATCAGCGCTGGTTTTCTGCAACAACCTTTGACAAAACTGTATTCCGGATAAGGCACTATAATTAGCTAGTGAAATTACTGGGTATAAGAGAATAAAGTAAGTAATTTCTCAAGGTAACAAGCGTGCATAGTGTCACGAAGGACTAGTCCTGTGTAGCATTACAATTGTTATGGGCAGGCGTGACGCTCAATGCATGACGAGGCAAATGACTTGCATGTCTCGTCACCAGTTGGCTAAAAATAAGGTGTCATATATTTTATACCTCTGTTTTATTTATTATGATTAGCAAAGCTGCCCCGGTACCCTGATTAGCTAACAAAAGCAACAAAAGCCACGACAGCAGCTATCGCACAGCTAACGATCGCGCAGGTCGCAAATCACCTGATATTTGAAAGGTGAAAATGCAATTTTTGGTTCATTGATCGTCCGACTGAGTGTGCATCTTCGCCTGTTTAATCGCTATCAGCAAATACGTAATTCCAGAATGACGTTTGACAGCGCGTCTGCGCGATTTACGCCTGTCACAAACCTTCTGCGACATACATAATCCTGCCCACCGGGTCTCTAAGATCTTTTCTGATGGGATCGTTTTTTAGACTATACAGTAAATATTGTTTGCATTGCAGGAAACAAAAATAAAACATTTGATGATGATGATGATTATTTTCTTTCGTTTTCTCCGCTTCTTATTATTTATCTACCGCTTCCGGTTGTGATGGTGGTGGATCCAGCTTTTATATTTAAAAAAAATCGTTTAACCACACTGACACTAAAGTTGAACTATTATGTTTCTAAGACGGAGACGCTTACAGTGAGCGCCGCGTCGCGCTGCCGTTTGTTGCGTATTGCCGTTACCACCATAAACGCCATGAGCACTGACAGACCATAAGATTATTTTTTATTTAGTGATGGGCGGTCTCGTTTACCTACTCATTAGATTATTTAAGCCAGTATTTAGGCCAGTCTGTTGTGTGCTCATTGGGGCTTTTGCCATAATCGCCAAGCTTGGGTTGGCGATCCCAGTTGAATTGTTAATGTTCTCGAAGAACGCTGCTGCCCATCCACCCGCTAAACCCTAAGTCGCCTTTTACGACACCCATGGGAATAGATGGGTTGGTACTATTCGTAGGCGGCACCACGCGGTACAAGACCATTGTCAATATGTAAATAATTCTGAAGTACTCTGTAATTTAACTGAGATAGTCTCGAACATTTGACACCGAAACATGAAAACATATTAGTCATTAGCTGCATTATTAAGCTCGAAGTAGTCTACTTAATACCCCGGTTGTGCTTAATTAATGCCAAGTGAAGCAATTACTGATTACCTCGTGCGCTAATGACCATCTATGCCATACATTCATGAACCCACGTTCTCGTTACGGTCCAATGGTATATATGATATCAGAGACAATTTAGTGAAGTCTAATTAATATGATGGATGGTTTAGAAATTGCAGTTGCACTGTAAAATCTATTTAACACGTAGAGTGCGAGTTAAGTTAATAATAATTCAAAGAAAGAAAGACAAACAAAATATATTTTGATCTCGCACAACATAGCGAGAAAAACAACAAGAATAAAATAGGAAAAATTTTGGGATAGGCATTTGACATGACTTCCGTCTTGCCTATGTTCATTGTAATACCCACCTGTTGGGAAACGCTGTTGAGATCTTTGAGCATTATGCTGAGCTCTTGCAGCGATTCTACCTTGACTACGATGTTGTTAGCAAATGGAAGGGGATATACTCACCGGTGATGTTAATGCCGAATCCTTTCTACTCCAGCAGTCTGAAGGCATCCTCCATTTCAGCGGTGATCTGTTTCGGGGACGTTCCCCTGTCTCACATTTCTCTGCAATGTAATTGCCCCCGTGCTCTGTTCATGTACTCGGACCAACATGGTAGCATTTGTGTATAAGCACTATAACACCTCCATACATATTCAATGTGGTTTCAGAACTGCCGATCGAATCGAAGGTTTCCTCATAGTCCACAAAACGCTAAGCATAGTGGCAGATTATACTTCCCACTCTACTGTATAACATTTTTTATATTGGACCCAGTGCAAATTCTACATGAACTTCATCCGCCCCGGGGAAGGACGAAGGGGTCTGCCGAACTCCTACCGGCTAATACCACTGAAGCGATCATCTTCGGCACCTAAGGGAGGCTCCAGGTCCTCGTATGATCACACTAGAGCCGCCCACTGGTGCCACGCCTATATGCACATCTCGGAGAGGGTGACTGTAAAGCGGTCAACCCCCCGGTGGGGATCCCCCAAAGCGTCCCACGGCAGCGCGTGATCACATGCGTGCTACCGTCTTCTCGTGGGTCACTCGGTGTAAGCACGTACATTCCCCAATCTACGCACCCGCGAATCCAGGCCCCCTGCCTTATAGTGATGGCACCAGGTGCATGCAAATTAGTAGGAGCCAGGGCGGTTGATAACATTTACAACTCAACTGAGATATACAACCTCCAATCCGACTGCCAAGCCAAACGCTATAATTATGACAAAACTTCCTATCTGCACACAATACACCCCGGTCGTTGTGGCGATCTTTGGGGGTGACTTATGTTTAGCCGTGGACTTTGTTTGGCTTAAACGATGAAACAGTCTACTAATTACTAATTAATTATTAAACTGGTTGTTTCCGCAGACCCTATTACAAAATTTCAGTAACTAAAGACGCAATTGTCTCTTGTGGACTATACGAGTAGAAGCGTACCCAAATGAGCTTTTTGGGTCATAACACTAAACTCTGTAAATTAAATATATTTAGTTAGAAATATAATCACGTTAAGAGTTCAACAATATTATGTTGCATGGAGCAGTACCGAAACACAACACCCTGATGAAAAAAAGACCCCGTCTCAAAATCCACTTAATAAGATATGTAATTATGATTATATTACTAAGATTGCATATCTATAGGACAGCCAAAATACTACCCCGCAAAGTAACACTCCCAAAACAGGATTATAAACAAAGGCAGAGAATTTCAGTAAAACGACCAATGAATGAACTAATCAAATAAGACGATGCGTATTACCCTTCTCTTCTCTCTCTCGTAAATAGAGGCAAATGGAGTGGACATAATCTGTCTGATAGCATTACTTAATTTTTGTTTCCCTGTACATCCAAATCCTTTGAATGGAAAAATGAACTCTAGCGTATATGACACGTTTTTGTTTATATTTAGTAACAGCTTATTATGGGACATGTTTTTGTTTGTTTATTAACAGCAAATGAAATATATCACATAATTGTAGCAGTAAGCTACAGTACTACAATGTGTGATTGTGATTCTCAATATATCAAACAAATGCGGTAGTGCTTATACCAGTGAACAAAGTAATATCAGTCAAAGAAAATAGGCTATCATACTAGCTTGCTCTTCCGTATAATACGTTTACCGGACATTGCATTGACTTCCGGCCGTTAAAATGCAACGGAAATAGTTGCCCAGTTAGGAAATAGATTCAGTGGCCTGTGAGGATGGCGTTGTCCATAAAATGAAACGCGTACACTGATTCCTAGTGTTGCAGACTTATTCCTACATTTTGGCTTATAATTCTACCATAAACCAGCTCAAAGTTACCTAAAAGCGCCACACTATAAACATCTAAGATTATGGCTAGCAGTACGGGTTGCAAATTTGAAGGCATGACAGTTCTTCCGCCAAGTTGAGTTCGAAAGGCTCTGCTATACAACATTAAGAATTGAAGTGATTTTGAATGAATATTTCAGAGTTAATAAGGGCACTAGAACTGGCACTATATCTTTATCTTTTATATTTTTACGTTATTCGCAGACCATTTTTGCTACGATTCCTAGTATTTTAATTACCTTATAAGTACAAAAGCAATGGTTATACGCGTATAGTCTTTTATACCCACGTCAATGTCATATCCTTAATGTTGTGTTGCCATATTCAGTTAATTGTTGTTCTGGTATGCCAGCATCCCTAGATTAGGCTAACGGTTATGATGACATGTGAGTGCTAAGACTCTGTATTTTCATCCCTTTATATATATAGCCCTAATATGTTAGCATGCTCAATTTGTTGTGCAACTTTAGACGTCAGTGACCTTTTTATATTTTTTTTTTTTTCAGCTAGAAAACGTCCACTGCTGGACAGAAGCCTCTCTCAAAAGTAGCCACAACGACCAGTATGGGCTCGTCTTGTGTGCTCATTGAGGGTTTTGCTATAATCGCCACGCTCATCCTCCGGCCAATCCCATAATCGCCCACCCACGGGATGAGATGGGGTTGTGGTATTCTTAGCCGGCACCACACGGCACATGTCATGGTATTAAATTAAATAAATAACATTTAAATCTTTTACCGGCTCTTATAAATAGTCGAGACTTTCATTGCCACGTTTCAAGATGTATATTTCCTGTGTAGAAAAATAGGCAAGAAACTTCGTCGTTATTTTAACCGTACTATCAACCAATATTATTATTATTTCAGCTGAAAGCCATCCACTACTGGACATAGGTGGACAAACGATCGCCACAATGACTACCCTGCACTGCCGGGATCCAGCTGACCAGGTCGTCGGTCCGCCTTGTGGGGGTCTTCCTGCTGCATCCGGTACGCAGTCGCCACTTGAGGGGGTTTTGCCATAATCGCCACGCTTGGTAGGCGGATTGGCCATCGCAGTTGAGTTGTTAATGTAATCGAAGGACGCTGCTGCCCATCCTCCGGTTAATCCCATAGTCGCCTTTTACGACACCCACGGGATGAGATGGGTTGGTGCTATTCGTAGCCGGCACCACACAGCTAATCAATTATTAACATTTTTATAATATTTAAAGGATAACCACCTTATTAACTTCCAAAATCATATTAGGAAAATATCAATAATTTGTCTCTAATGTCATCAATTCGATCATAAAATTATTTTACTGGTACGTAGTCTAAACACACAATATTACTAACTCAAGACGCGCGCTACCATTTTATAAGCTAGTGGGGTAGTTTAATAAATGGTAACTTTATGCTAATAGTAAACTAATATACAAAAAATAATTTAGTAAATCATAATTCTTACTTCCTTCTTTGCCATCAGGCAATTCTCAATTCTCAATGGTGTGTGTAGTCCACCAACCCGCACTAGGCTAGCATCGTGGACCAAGACCTAACCATTCTCATCATGAGAAAAGGCCAATGCCCAGCAGTGGGACAGTAATGGGATGATTATGATGATGATGAATTCTCATTTCCTTCAAGGTCAAAATTCCATCGCACTGAAAACAGACCAGTTCCGTCATGTACTAACGCAATCCTTCGCTTTCTTCATCCAATTACTGCCGGCTATTTTATTCTGCTCGTTAATCCACTTAACTCGAAGATTCTTGGCAATCAATATTTTAAAAGTCAGTGTCCCTCTAACTCTCTGTTTCTTTTTTTATTTGGTTTCGTTTCTTTCTCTCAGTGACTAATTAATCTTCATTGTAGTGATAGAATGTTAGATATAGCTTGTCGAAAGATTGAACAATCTACAAATCAATTGATATGACTACTTAAATTGCGTGATGACTGTGATCATCAACACATCGTAAGGCCATGTGTAAGGGTCACCTTAGTTTACTATTAATGCTTTAATTATGAATTAACCCACTCAAATGAACTCATACCGCGGGTCTCGTAAAAGGCTACTATGAGATTAACTGGAGGATGGAAAACAGCGTCCTTCGATCCTATTTACAACTCAACTACAATCGCTAACCCGACTGCCAACCGTGGTGATAGTGGCAAAACCCTCCAATAAGCACACGACGTACCCAGACCGGTCGTTGTGGCGATCTTTGGGGGAGGCTTGTGTCCAGCAGTGGACTTTATTTGGCTAAAATTATGACGCTGATTATTATCAATAGGTTTCTATCGTGGGCTTTTCAATCCAATGTTTTTGCACATTTACTTCTAAAAGTTTATTTTAGATTTCTTAATTTACCGAGTGAGCTTCCCAGATTTATAATGAACCGCGGTTTTAATTTTATTGGCAACAACTGGAAGTGATTTTTGTTATCACGGTTATAAAATGGTTCTTCCTGTTACTGACTTAGCGCTAACAATCATACAAGTTTATACCGCTACTTCTAAAATACTCATATCCATTTAAATTGACATTGCAATGAAAAAATACAATATTTCAATACGCGTAACGCAAGCACACCTTTTTTTATTTTTTTTATTGATGTCCAGTGGAAATTCTACATGGAACTTCCTTCACCCCGGGGAAGGGCGAAGGGGTATGCCGGACTCCTACCGGCTAAAACCACTGGAGCGGTCATCTTCGGCACCGAAGGGGGGCTCCAGGTCCTCGTAAGATCACACTAGAGCCGCCCATTGGCGCCACGCCTTTAGGCACATCACGGAGGGGATGACTGTAAAGCGGTCACCCCCTCTAGTGGAGGGAAGGTGACTGTAAAAAGGTCGCCCCCGCAGGCACTTCTCGGGGAGGATTGTAAAGGATCCCCCCAAGCCTCGCTTTGCGCTGTGCTGCGCACACGGCGGCACGTAACCACGTGCGCGCCACCGTCTTCCCGGGGATCGCTCGGTGTGAGCACGCAGACTTCCCAATCTGCGCGCTCGCGACCCCCGAGGCCCCCCACCATGTAGTGACGGCGGGGGGCTCAGGCGTGTTGGACTTGGGAGCCGGGACGGTTGTTGCCCCGGCGCCGCCTCGTCCTTCTCCGTGCGGGATCAGCCCTCTCCCGATCCCGCTCTGCAGTCTCCTTCTGGAGCATGACGCTTTCGCAGAAGGAGACCACTGCACTCCAATTTTCATGCTCTGCCAACATAGCCGACACTACTGCCGGCAGAAAGAGATCTTGCCCGATCCGATCGACCAGGATCCGCCGCTCGGCCGCCCACGCAGGGCACTCCTCGAGCGTGTGCTGTGCGGTATCCTGGTCGCTTCCACAATGGTGGCACTGTGCCGTAACCTCGCGTCCTATTCTGTGCAGGTACGCACCAAAACAACCGTGACCAGTGAATACCTGCGTCAGACGGTAGGTGACGCGCTCGCTCCTTCTGAGCCAGGCTCCGAAGAGTGGCAGGATGGCCTCGACGACGCGCTTGGTCGCGAACTGCAACTGTAGGCGTTGTCGCCATATCTCGAGTGCGCGCCGTCGAGCCAGCTGCCTCATTCTGTCAAACCCCCCTGGAGGCACGCTTTCCCCACTTTGGCGGAAGGAGCGTGTCTGGTCATAGACCCACGCATCCATCTCCGCCTGGATGTCGAAAGGCGGGAAGCGTGCCAGGAGAGTTGCCGCCTCGTAGGACACTGTCCTGTATCCCCGTGCGATCCGTATAGGCACTCTGCGCTGCAGACTGTGAAGTTTGGTTCTGCAGCGCCGGACGCCTGACAGCCGGGATGACCATACAGGCGCCCCATAGAGGGCCACAGACCGCATGACGCCCACGTAGAGACGGCGAACCTCCTCGCTCGGTCCCCCGAGATTGGGCAGCACCCGGTGCAATGCACCCACTACCCTCTCGACTCGGGGGACGAGGCGTGCGAAGTGCTCTTCGAAGCCCCAACGACTGTCCAAGGTGAGCCCCAGGTACTTCATGTACTGGCCCACCCTGATTTGCGCGTCACCAACGCGTATCCACAAACTGGGTGGTTCTCTGCTCCGCGGCAGTTTGTGGAACCATAGCGCCTCGGTTTTGTGAGGCGCTATCTGCAGACCCAGAGCGTGGATTTTGGCCACGACAATTGCCATCGCTTGCTCGGCAAGCCGGATGGTTCCGTCGAAGGACTCCCCGCTGGCCAACACAAGAGTGTCGTCAGCGTAACAGACCAAGCTGACGCCAGCGGGGAGAACGACACGCAGGACCGCGTCGTAGGCGAGGTTCCATAAAAAGGGGCCCAGAACCGATCCCTGTGGAACCCCGCACGTAATCTCCCTCCGCTTTACGCTACCGTCCCTGCCCACGTAGCGAATGTGCCTATCGCGCAGATAGGCCCCTATGATGCCCTGCAGGTAGGGGGGGCATCGATGATGGACTAGTGCCCCCCTAATCGCACCCCACGGGATGGAGTTGAAGGCGTTGACGATGTCTAGACTGACAGCCAACGCCACCCCACCCCGCTGGGACACTGCCTGTTCCGACAGCGAGCGGACGCGAAGAATCGCGTCGATTGTGGACCGCCGCTGCCGGAAGCCATACTGACTTTCGGCCAGGTCGGGACCCACTCGCGACAGGTGCTCAACGAGTCTTCGGGTAATTATTCTCTCGAATAGCTTCGAAGCCTCGTCGAGCAGGCAAATGGGACGATATGCAGAAGGAGACTCCGCAGGCCTTCCTTCCTTCCTCAACAGAATCAATCCGGCTTCCTTCCAGCTGGACGGGAACACGCTTCGACGGAGGCAGCTGGTGAACAGCCGCCTCAAGCGGTCCCCAAGAGACTGCAGTGCATACACCCACGCGCGGCCCGGAATGCCGTCCGGACCCGGTGCGGTGTGGCGACTCTTCAGGCGGCCAATGGCTCGACCCAGCTCCCCTTCCGAAACCCCTAACTCCTCGGCCCATTCCGAGGCAATCAGGGGTGGAGAGGGACCAGAACGGTCCCGGACCGCTGGAAAGAGCGTTGAAAGTACTCCCTCCAGCAAATCCGGGGCCAAGGTTTCGGTCACCGGGGGGACCCACGGGCGCAATTTGCCCACGACCATACGATAGGGTCTCCCCCACGGATTCCTGTCCAGTCCCTCCAAGAGCTCGTTCCAGGACCGAGCCTTCACCTCGCGAATTGCGCTGTTTAGCGACTTCGTGGCCGCCCGGTAGGCCAGATAGGCCTCCGCAGTCTCACCAGCTGTAGCACTACGCCGGCGTCGGCTTCTTTGGTACCGGCGGCGGGATGCCAGGCAGATCGCGCGCAACTGCGCGATCTCCTCCGACCACCAGTACACCGATGTACGCCGGGAGCGCCTGGCCCGGGGCATTGATGCATCGCATATCGACGTCATCACCTTCCGGAACCAGGCTGCTTCTTCTTCTGGATCGGGCAAGATCCCTTGATCGACCTCTGACCACGCCACGACGTTGGCAGCAGCGACGAGCATCTCTCGATCGAGCTGTGTGAGGGCCCAACGCCGCGACTGCGGGCTAGGACCTAGACGGCTCGGGCCAGGCGGACGGAGGGTCACGTCAAAAACTATGTGGCGGTGGTCGGACAACGTTACCACCTCCTCCGCCACCCGCCAGCCCGACACCATGCTGGCCACAGAAGGAGCCGCCCATGTCAGGTCCACGACCGACTCCCTCTAACAATCGGAGGTCAAGCGATACCGCCCAGTCTTGTATTATCCTCCCCCTCGGCCCGTCCCGACGGTTGCCCCAAGCTCTAGAATGAGCATTGAAGTCCCCCAGGACGAGCATTGGACGGGGCTAGCATTTACAGCGAATGCTGCGCGCCACCCCATCCAAGTATCCCTCGAAGTCGGCGAGAGACACGTTGGGGGAGACGTAGCAGCCCACTACTGCCAGAGGTCCCCATTCTATAGCGACAAATCCCTGCCCCCTGTCCAACAGCGAGCAGGGCGGCCCACCTTCAACCTCAGCCCAATAGATGGCGACGGAGTCCCCGGCGTCCCCGAACCAGCGAGGATGTTCCTGGACGACGTAGGGCTCCGCCACAACCACCAAGGCAACCGACCACTCCGCAACAGTCTGCAGCAGCAGATTCTGCGCGTTGCGGCAGTGGTTCAGGTTGCCCTGTAGAACTCTTAGGGCTGGGAATTTTCGGCCTCCATTGGCCGAAAATTCCCAGCCCTAACGCAAGCACACCTATCACAACAGTTTGCCCCGGATCACGCCAACGCCCTGAACGTTCAAAAATAAACTTCGAAGTAAGTAGTAGTACCTTAAGATAAAATCGCAACAATCGTATTACCCAATATTGGTAGGACTATTATTGATCGAAATTGTAGTAACTTTGATTAGATTTTCGTACACAATTTTATGTATATATTGGCAATAAATCCATGTTGTGTCCGGATTAAGAATATAGCACCACTCCATCTCCTCCCATGGATGTCCTAAAAGGCAAGGAAGACAATTTAATCTAGAGGGATGGGCAGCAGCTTCTATTCTGTGAAACAGTAGCCATACTGCGCTCACCAACCTGCCTGCCAAGCGTGGTGAGCAAGGATAAAAAGTTCACCCAAAATGACGACACAATTGTGGAAATCTATAGGGGAGGCTTTTTTTCAGCAGTGGAGACCTTTGGCTGATATGATGAAGGAATTATTTATTTATGACATGAAGCCATATTATTATCATAACTTTACGTACAATACCTATACCTATTTTTTTAGTTTTTATACAAATATTTCAAAAGTGTAACCTTCTTTTTTACACACACAAATAAGCTTATAAACATCCACTATTGAACCTAAGCCTCCTAAACCTAACCCAAGGTTTGTGCTGTGTGCTCGTTGGAGGTTTTTGCCATAATCGCCGAGGGATAATTAATGCACTCGAAGGACTCTGCTGCCCATCCTCTGGTTATTCCCATAGTCGCCTTTTACGGCATCCTTGAGATGAGGTGGGGTAGTGTTATTTTTAACCTCACTACCAGGCCACAATAAGTTATACAGTATATACTTATCAGACAAGCAGACGGACCAGTAAATGCATAAACAAACTATGTTACCATAGTAACGTAGCTACATCATAGATGTAAGCAAGTTAATCCCAGTTTGTCTTCCGTGCTAATCATAACAGCATGTTCAATGTGTGATAGCAGTTAGCACCTTCAGCATGTAGATCACGTTAATCGGTGGTTCATTCCATAGATTAATGGGCCCAGCGGGCTTGTGCCACATGAATATAGGTGTAATATATAGTTGCCGTAAGGATCGCAATGCTAAATTATAACCGCGTAGTTCGATTTAAGCAACTTTGCCAGTATAAGATGGTGGCTGTTTTTTACATTCACCTTTCTTTTTTACTTCTGTAGTCATAACATTTTATTTTATACCATTAAGGCAAACATGCATACGGCCCGACTCATGGTAAGCGGATCCCGAAACTGATGAACGCTTGCAAGTCTTTAAGAAGGGCTTGAAATGCTGTAGGTTTTATGTTTATATAAACGGTGTCACTGTTTAAAGGTTATTTGTAGGTTGTGGAAAAGTGAAAATGACTATAAGTCCACTTTTGTAGGTAAAGCCGTCATCATTATGGCACCCTACAAAGGCTTCGCCGATAGATTTTCACAATAACTGATACATGCCGCCCACATCTTCGGACGCCCAGCGAGCGACCTTCAACAGTAGCAACAACAACAGCTGTGCGTACATACATGTAAATTAAAACATATTGCACTACAACAAAGACTATATACTGTATATAAGTAGTACTGCACAGTATCAGTGGCGTATAGAATCGGGAGCTCATAACCAGATGCAGGCTTGGTGCGGTCAGTCTATGGATGGGTAGCCGCATAGTGGTATTTGAACTGAGCATCTCAGTGCTTCGGAAGGCACATGAATCGACGGTCCCGGCTGTTGTGGTTTTTTTTTTTTTTTTTTTTTTTTTTGTTGGGCTTCTCGCATACATTTCTGGGAAATGTGGTTGCTTAACCGGTCATTTGCTGGCGAAGCCAAAAGAGGCCTCCAGCCAGGCTTAAATTAAATATTAAAAACTAAGCAACTTTCGCTAAGGGCGCCCCCTGTGGGACACGGACCTCGGCTTAGGGCGTTGCTGGGGATATCAAGCTAATGTTTTGGGGACAGCTGGATCGGTATTATTTAAATTGTATTAGGGGATATTTAAAGCTACAGGCTCGGCACGGGCCGGCGCGAGCAAGAGACGGGAGGGAGAAGTGCTAACTTGAACGGGAAGGTGACGCGGCGATAGGCCTTCGCGACGTCGGTGAGGCGGAGGCTGTTGTGGTTAGATGACAGTCGTTAAGCCAAGTCGGAGGCCTTACGGCGACTCGAACAACTCCAACAAAAGGATGGCCACAAACCACAAAATAAATTTGAAGTGAATCGGTGCCGTACTGAATCATCGTCGTCGAGTCGTATACGGTAAGAATTCAAATTCCTTTCCCGTGGGTGTAGTAAATAACGACAAAGCGGTCGCTATAGATTTTTGCACGACCAGTAGTTTAGTTGGATTGCCAATTAAACTTTGAAAGCAATACGAAAAAATACAACTGAGTACCTACATTCTATTCTCCTTACTAATAAAGACTGACGTTTTAATCGAAACATAAAAACAACTATTCATTTGATATTTTCGCAAATAATACACGTAGAACCGAAATAAACTTACGGATGTTTTCGCATTATTAATTATGTAAGTACATACTTAATTTAAACACAATTTTAGTAAAACCATAGGAGCATATGCTTTCATGCAATACATAATTATTTTCTAATTTCCCGCCGTTTGAACTGTCTGGCCGTGACCATGAACGCTGTCAAAGTCAAAGTTTTTTATTCCAAATAAACCAAATATTGGCACTTATGAAACGTCAGAATCTAAGTTGCACGGTTCGAAATAGTTGCTCTTGTGGAGAAGAGCCGGCAAGAAACTCCATGGATACTCTTTTAAAATAATTGAGATTACAATGTTGATTGATACAAATTATTGTAATACATCTATATACCGAGAAAAATGTAGAACACTGTGTAAAGATGGAACATACCACAATAATATTATAATAATAAATTATTTGCCGTGTCAGTTAACGGCTGACCAGTCCCAACAAACGGCACCCGTTCACGGGCATGACGCATGCATCAGCATCGCTTAGCTCAACCATATTGTAGGGAACCGAACGACCCGATACACAACGCCACCTGTACCGCTGTAGGGTAGGGGGTTCGAAACATCAGAAAATTATGCAATAATTGTACATAATTAACTACGAACATGTTCGTGATTTATTTAAATTTTGCGTGAAAACAATCATTTTATAAAATCAATAAAAATATATCTTCTTAAGTAAGCTCACCATCGTGTTTTTTTAAATAACGGTGACTAGTATCTCCAGTATCGTTTGTATTGGTACGCCATCTGGTAAACAATAGCGTAACGTGGCGCCATCTGGTGTTTAGTAGCGATACTAAGGCAAGTAGAAACTCATGGAGTGTTCTGGATAATTCTTCGTAAATAAGATACATAGCGCCATCTGTTATCTAGTAGCAGTACTACAGTTTGTAGTGACTTCCAGAATGTTAGGGATTGTTCTATGTCGCTTGTAGCGGTGTGTGTGTTCTAGTAGCGGTACCGCATAGTCTGGAAAATTCTAGAAAGCGAACATTCTGGAACTATCTACAAAGTATCGGACAGCCCATACATAAAGTGGCCGCGAAGGCATGATGGACAGTTCAGTTTACTCTGCGACACAGTGAAGAACAAGAGAATACCAAGCAATTAATCTGTAAGTTTTTAAGCGATATTAATTGTAATCAATATTAAATTGTGTGTACCGTGAATATTGGTAAATTTAATTTATCCCAAACCCCGGCTCGTAACAGTATAGTTTACAGATATTAACCCCAAAAAACTGCCACAACTACACATGAACTAGTGTTCCAGAACGCTTCACTGAATGGTTGCTCGCGACATTGTCGAAAGGACGTATCAACATCCTCGTGTACGACAGTAACAACGTATTTATTGCGACCACCAGTCCTATACCAAATATATACCCACCAGTATACAAACTGATTTTTCTCGTTTCGTTTTAACCAGCCTTGTCGGAGTTATTCTGGCCGCCCAAAGGCCTCCGACATAGTTTATCTACCGCTGTCTAATCATAATAACCGGAATCAATGACTTTATTATGTACTCTCTGAAGCACAGAGATGCTCAGTTCAAAAACCACTATGTAGTCACCCAACCATAGACTGACCTCGCCCAGTGTTGCTTAATCTCACTAATCCTTTACAGATCAGTAGTAAAACTAGCTATGAGTATCTCTGCAGTCGTGGGTATAGTTTATAGATCGCTACAATAAATAGTAGTTAGTGATTAATGTAACGATAATAACAACGTAGGTACTGCGACCATCAATCGGCTTACCATACCAAGAGTATCCATTCCTTAATGTTCATGACTACATCTCAGCCAGCCAGCGGAGATAATAAGCGTCTCTTTTTCTTTCAACTAAGTAGGAATTTAACGTTCCTTTTTCAAGAAAAAGAACAATAGGAAAGCGAGTAGGAAGCAAATTATATTAATCATGTTTGGCGCTTTGTTTCGTTTTCTATTTATGAAATTGGCGATACTGACTAAGACTACTGTAGTTCCGATAACGCCTTGTCGAGAAATTTTTACTTTGCCAAACTACACATGCAAACATCACAAAAATACATATAGACCAAATACATATTGGTTCCGTGCAGCAATCGATCTGTGATCCATAGCGCAGAAAGCCAGTCAGTTAGCTATTGCGCAAACCGTGTCTTTTTAAGAAGATGAACATAGTTAACGCTTGTCTAGAGATCGATTCAAGTGTATTTTAAGTTCCAAGTAATTTGATTCGCTTAATCAAAGGAGGATCTTCTCTCTTATATCCGCAAACCTCTACGACTTTATTTCCAGCATTGAACGCACGTACTTCTTAACCATCTACATAAGCACGTCAGGAATTTATATACTTATTCACAAAAGGCATCAAACAACAATAAACCGCCTGAAAACCTATGTACGTCGACAAAAAACGTAAAAATCTTCACACAAAAGCTATTTGAATTTAATACCACCCCGATACGAGAATATTACATATGTATGGACGTATACAAACGCGATCCATCTTTACTGAGTTATTGTGTTAAAAGCCGAATACATTCTTCATAGAAAATAACACATATTTCACAATGAAATTCTTGTCGATCGAGCAGCCGCTTTGTCTTGCTTCTTTTCCTTCATTTTTCCCGCTTGATTTGTGTTCTATGAGTGTTCCGCTGCACTCGCTCCGCTCGCCTCGAGGAATATTGGATATCTGTCATAAGTCATAAGATTTCGCATACCGACTTTATAATGTTCTGCATATCCTGCGTTCGTATATAAAACCCGGAAAATTTATCACCGAGACTTTCACAACAATCTTTCTTTACCAAAATTGAGTTCGAAGATTAGAGCAGCACCGTTCATTGTGTTCCCCGCGAGGGAGATTCGATAGAAATGTAACACACCGAGTAATTTTGCCGTTAATATTGTTTATTTTCGGATTCACTCGGTGTGGATACAGACACGTCCCGGACGAAATGGAAGTGCAAAAACATGCGAAACTCTGCTCTTTCTCGCAATATATTTCGTCCCTTTTTCCCGAAAATACCGACCGAGTGGAGTGAAAGAGCTTGAGAAATGTAATAATATCTTTAATTTCGTCTCAGAGATGGCTGTGTAAACATTCTTAGCGCGTTTAGAGTTATTATCGCTCGTTAAGCTATGAATAATTAAGATATCGATATAAAAGTAGGTAGATACCGCAAATAATCTTAGTATACCCAATTACATCTAACGGTACCGGATCAGTGACTTCTGTCTTTAAATTGAATTAGTGTACTTCAGTATTAAAGGCACATTCGATTAGGAAAAGTACAATCAAATAATTTTTTTCGTAGTAATATAATACCGAGTAATTTTGCCGTTAATATTGTTTATTTTCGGATTCACTCGGTGTGGATACAGACACGTCCCGGACGAAATGGAAGTGCAAAAACATGCGAAACTCTGTTCTTTCTCGCAATATATTTCGTCCCTTTTTCCCGAAAATACCGACCGAGTGGAGTGAAAGAGCTTGAGAAATGTAATAATATCTTTAAATTCGTCTCAGAGATGGCTGTGTAAACATTCTTAGCGCGTTTAGAGCTATTATCGCTTGTTAAGCTATGAATAATTAAGATATCGATATAAAAGTAGGTAGATACCGCAAATAATCTTAGTATACCCAATTACATCTAACGGTACCGGATCAGTGACTTCTGTCTTTAAATTGAATTAGTGTACTTCAGTATTAAAGGCACATTCGATTAGGAAAAGTACAATCAAATAAATTTTTTCGTAGTAGTATAATAGCTGCCATTGGGGTAAAATTTAAAATAATTCGCGGAAATGTGACCCGTCATTGCTCAATATTGCGCCTCATAAAGTAACGCCAAGTAGCATAATAAAGGAAATGGCAAACACTGCGCTACATGCAATATTGTGAAGCAGCGGGAACATGAACATATTGCAGAGAAAAACAACAATCGAGCGGTTTTTATCAAAGAGGCGAGTACACTCATGTTTATAGGAAGACATATGGCACGGGTGCGAAGAGATCGGTTATTGTGATCACCACGCCACTTTCCCAGTGTTGTGACAGTGAGTATTTCCTTCTCATCTCACTCTCAAGTGACCGATGTCCAGCTTTAGACTGCGGGAGTCTGTTGGTGTACATAATGGAAAATCCGAAAAAAGTCAGTTTCGTAGTGTGACTTATATGATTACAGAGAGAATAAATTCCGTGCTCTGAAACTTAATTTTATTAGAAAAAAGACAAACCCATCAACGCAAGATTAGATTTATAATATATAGCAAATTTCAGTACATAAAGACCAATTGTTTGTCTGTGGATATTCAATTTGTACATGAACTTATGAACTTGTTAGCTATCACCCGCGGACATGGGCATTTTAAACATGGAAGTTAAGTATTATCGATCATCCCAACAGCCAAAAACAATAATTTAATCCAACCGTTCCTTCGATCCATAGAAGTACCATACAATTGTATGTAGGGGAAGGTGGGGTAAGATGGGGTAGCGAGGTAAGGGGGGGTATGGGGACCCATGCTATTTCAATGTTCCATTATGGTTTCGTTGAAACTGTTATCGCCATTTAGTAGCCTTACTGGAAAAGTCAGCCGATTGCATGGAACTGGGAAGTGCATGCTGTAAATTTGTAAGACATAATCCAAACTTTTATTTAAAAGTAACAGACCAACCTCGCCGATATGCATCACGTGCACGGTTTGAAAATATGCTCGTAATACCACAATCTAAGCTTAAATTACACAGCACGAGTCCTCACGTAACTTCCATAAAAATATACAACAAAATACCAAACGACATAAAAATAGAAAAGAAATGATAAAATATTTATTAAACGCCTCAAAAAACTACTTGTCGATAGATGCTATTACACGCTAAATGATTTATTTAATGATGACTTCAAATCGTAGATCTTTTATTTATATCTGAGGACATTGGCCATCTTCAACGTAAGACATGACTTAATAAAGTAATTGATGATGGTTATATATGACTGAAGATATTAATTTTCATTTGAATTTGTGACATAATTTATAATATAACATTGAAATTTTATTGCCGACCAAAGACATATTGAATTACGACATAGAATATTATTTATTTGTCTATATATTATTTATTATTATTATTGTACTATTTTGAGTTATGCTACTACTTAAATAGTATTAAATTGTTATGCCCGACAGGGTCCATGTGAACTTATAATAATTATTAAGATCTTTTATAACACATGTGCTATGCAATAAAGAATTGAATTGAATTGATTCAGTGAGCAAAAAAATATGATTTCAATGTTTTATACATTTTGTTGGGTTTAAAGGATACGTGAATGTACTTCGTGAGTATATTTTTTGTAGTATCCCATAAATTTCTTGTCAAAGCTTTGATTTATTTACTTAAATATTAGTGCTGTATGGTTCCTGGAACCGTCGATTTATGACATCAAAAAAAATTTGCAGTTGGGGAATGATGGGGTATCTTACCCCACATAATATTTTAGTTGTTTTAATTACTTTACACAGGAAATGGTTCGTATTTACCTGACGAAGGACGGATCACTTGCCAGGGTTCGGGAAACCAGACTCACTGCATTTGTGCCGGTGCAGATAATGAGGACGATAAGTGCGGTCATAAAAATGACCGGATTCCTCATCCTTACAACGTGTACTGAAGTTTTGTCCCTGTAGTTTGAAGAATATCTATATCCGGTCTTGCCCAATGGGTTACCCCATCTTACCTCTGGGGTGAGGCATGACGGGATAAAAGAGATGTTTTTTTAATTTAATGATTTTGATAAAAGGCTTATTATTTTTCAGGTTTTTGACTATGTACATAAGTAAAACTATAAAGTTTGCAGATTCTAAGGATAACATTTCTCCTTTTATTGAGTGATAAACATTAAAGGCCTAGTCTTATCCCACCTTCATCTAGCTGTCTACAAAGTTTATAAATAAAATAATTCATTCATTTCTGGTCATAGGACCAAAAACGAATCTGGTATAATTTTAAGCAGGGCATGGGCAATTACTTTTTAAATTATCTTATGCATGATGAGTATAGTTGGAAACAGGTTATAATACAATCAATATTGGTTATTTCTCCAAAGTATTACGTTTTAATATATAAACATAGTCCTTGTATCCTGTTCCTTTTTCCGTTATACTGAAACAACGCAAATCATTTCAGTACATAATTTTGCACAGATTATACCATGAATTATAACTATTTGGTTGTCGAATGATAAGTAACTATTTGGTTTTGTGATAAAAAGTAGTTAGAGCTAATTTGAATGAGAATCCAATTAACTGAATAGCTATTTATTAATCGTACAAACTCATTTCCAATTTAATGACTTTAGTATAAACACGTTATTTAAAGCTGTACTATAATACCTAGTTTACTGCAATTTATGTATTGGACAATTTATCATTTGGTATACATAATTAAGTCAAATCAAAGTTCTTATTTCATACTACAAGCTTTAATAGATTAAACTTAAGATAAGTCAAAAAATGCACGGTTTGGAATAGTCGGTTTTGAAGAGAAGGATCAACAAGAAATTCAATAAAATACTGTTTTGAAAATATTACAATCTTGATGATTTTTCTGCAAAATATGTTCCTTATCGTGTTCGTATTAAGAATAAAGCACCACTTCATCTCACGTGGATGTCGTAAAGGCGACTAAGGGACTCTAAACTCTTTCTCACTCTTTTCCTGGGAAGCTGCATATTGTCATCTTCATCATCATCACAATCATCATTTCAGTCAAAAGACGTCCACTCCTGTTCAGCAGTCTTAAGGGATCTTCCCCCATAGGCAACCCACTACGTGCCGTGTGTCTTCATTTTTGGGGAAATTTTCCAATACTCACAACTCTTGGCAGCCGGATTGCGAGCGCAGTATGACTACTGTTTTACAGAAGGGACGCTGCTGCTTATCATCTGGTATGGTGCCCGCTACGAATAGCACCAACCCATCTCATCCCGTGGGTGTCATAAAAGGCGACTATAGGATAACCTTGACATTACCTAATAATAATTAGTTTGTTATACTGATGTACTTAATAAATCATAGTTATGACATTTCAACACATTATTTTAATTTTATTAATCTGCATGGTAAAAATATGGAATAAAAACCAATATAGTAATAGGATGACATCTAATTTGTACCCTTAATTAGCAAATAAATAATTTTTATTTGTACAATATTGTTAACCGGTTCGAGATGGCCAGTTTCGAAACATGTTCTCTGTTCATGTATTCGATGCATGCGTTTATATGTTTATGGGGAACAAGTTGTGGTGTTCCTCCATAGAAAAGGGGGGATCCTCCAGCCAGGCGGATGGTATGCCTGGCGGGCCGAAGCCCAACGATTGACGTTGGGCGACTGTATATATGCTGCGTTGTGCGAATACTTTAATAGCGTGATTCAGGATTCTTTGACGTCATCGGAGAGTTGCATTTAATAGTCAAGTAGATGTCGTAAGTTGTAGTTGTATTGCTGGCGATGTAGGTGTTGCCACATTTTTGTTAAACTAATATAAAGGGAACCCAGTAACTAAGCCGACACAAGGCGCCGAATACCACTAAGATGTTCATGAGGAAATTGACATACCCAATCTACCAAGCACTGGTCAGGAATGCGAAATTCGAATATTTACAAAATGCAGAAGCTGTTATATACCTAATTACTTAGTCGTTTTATCAGCAATTGCTATTATAGGAATATGGCTCCTAAATATATGAATATTTGCATTTTTTATTATTATATTTAAATTTTGACCATATCAGCCGAAGGATGTCCACTGCTCATAGCTTTCCACAACGACCGACTTGCAACATAGAGACTTTTAATTTGCGCGACAGTTTCCGTTTCAAGGTTAACACCACACGTAAGGCGCAAAGAATAAAAAATAAGAAAATACTTTCTTTTGAATAATAAGTTCTTTTGTCCTCATGAATATTACATATATTGTTACTTATTTGTGATCGATTTGAATGTCTCAGCTACGCCGCACTTTTAGGCCGTAGCGCTGCGCGGCTTCTCGTAGCAGCAGAAGCGAAACGTTTTGCGCAGTTTAGGATGACTGGAATACCCCGATTAACGTAATAAAGTAACTACTTTTATTTTGACTTTGACCTGTAATGCGTGACGTTAAGAACACCACATCTTACAAAAACATCAAATTGTTAATGAAATTTAACGGCACAGTTGGCGCAGTGGCTAAGCGATTGGATTTCTGCACAACGTATCGCGGGTTCTATCCGCGCATGGAAAAAATATTTTTGTATCTACAGATAGTTGTTTCAAGTCTAGGCATTATTTCTCGTGAAATGTATGTCTGTAAACAGCACCCACGTCACAGAAAAAACCCGAGTGTGAGAGTAATTGAAAAATATTATTATACAAAAATTAAAATATTGTATGATTCTTCTTATATTACATTTGATGTGATTCTTGAGTGTGCTCAATCACAATGGGCCTCATCATTTCGGCCAAATGAAGTCGACTGCCGGGCACAGGCCTCCCCCAAAGATCACCACAATGACCGATATGGGTGTATTGTGGGCTCATTGTGGGGGTTTTGCCATAATCGCCACGCTTGGCAGACGGGTTGGCGATCGCAGTTGAGTTGTTAATGTACTCGAAGGACACTGCAGCCCATCCTCCGGCTAATGCCTTTGTCGACTTGTACGACACCCACGTGAGGAGATGGGGTGGTGGTATTCTAAGCCGGCACCATACGGCAATGGGCCTCATAAGAAAACTCAATGTCACTCAGCGAGCTATGGAGATAGCTATGCTTGGTATTTCTCTACGAGATCGAATCAGAAAGGAGGAGATCCGTAGAAGAACTAAAGTTGTCGTTGTTGTGTCTTGTAAAGTGGCAATGGGCGGGGCACATTGCTCGTAGAACTGATGGCCGTTGGGGCACAAAAGTTCTCGAATGGAGACCGCGCACCGGAAAGCGCAGCGTGGGATGACCTCCAACGAGGTGGACAGACGACCTGGTGAAGGTCGCTGGGAGTCGTTGGATGAGAGTGGCATGTGACCGCTCGTTGTGGAAATCTAAGGGGGAGGCCTTTGTTCAGCAGTGGACGTCCTGTGGCTGATATGATGATTCTTGAGACATAAATAAATAATATTAATAATCCCCCTAAAAACGTAATAAATAAGACTTTTTTATTAATAATTATTATTATTCCAATAATAAGCTAGTTAATAATGTTTATAATGCAATAAATCCTTTTGAAAATGGATTATTTAAAAACAACATAAAAATTGAAATAGATATTACTAATGGTCCAAAAAATCATCATCTTTTCGTCTCTCTCTCATCTCATCTTTCATTCTGGTCGTCTTTTATCATTACGACATTTTTCTTCTAAAGCTCAAATTATATATATTATACCTACTAAGTACGTATGACCATCGCAAGTAATTCATTAAATGATATCCTCAACTAAGCTAGGACTCCTTAGCCTGGGGTAGTAAAGTGAAATGTACAGGAGAGTTTCATTACTCTGAACCGACGGTAATGGACAGATGTTCGACTAAGCCTACTACTGTAAAATCTTAGGGGCAAGCTAGACTTAAACGCAAAGCGTAAATAATATTTAAGTAAACGCAGCGCCGTTGCTGTGGCTTTGCAAACGGAAATTAATAGATCAAATATGTCCTCATAAAACGAACCAATCACCATACCGACGCAGACCCAATTGCCATAGCAGCTAAGTGCTTGGGGTTTTATGCTAAGGTGTATAGGTTAGATCTCCGCATAGTACTAACACGTTTATGTCCTTTTTTTATTTTTTTATTGGTGCCCAGTGGAAATTCATCATGAACTTCCTTCGCCCCGGGGAAGGACGAAGGGGTATGCCGGACTCCTACCGGCTAAAACCACTGGAGCGGTCATCTTCGGCACCTAAGGGAGGCTCCAGGTCCTCGTATGATCACACTAGAGCCACCCACTGGTGCCAGTTATTGGCACATCTCGGAGAGGGTGACTGTAAAGCGGTCACCCCCCCAGGGGGATTGTAAAGGATCCCCCAAAGCGTCCCACGGCAGCGCGTGACCACATGCGTGCTACCGTCTTCTCTTGGGTCGCTTGGTGTGGGCACGCAGATTCCCCAATCTACGCACCCGCGAACCCAGAGGTCCCCCACCTTATAGCAACGGCAGGGGTTTTCAGGCGTATCGGAATTAGGCGCCAGGGCGGTTGTTACCCCGGCGCCGTCTCCTTCTTCTTCGAGCGGGATCGGCCCTCTCCCGATCCCGCTCTGCGGTCTCCTTCTGGAGCATGACGCTCTCACAGAAGGAGACCACTGCATTCCAATTTTCGTGCTCTGCCAACATAGCCGACACTACTGCTGGCAGAGAGAGATCTTGCCCGATCCGATCGACCAGGATCCGCCGCTCGGCGGCCCACGCAGGGCACGCCTCGAGCGTGTGCTGTGCGGTGTCCTGGTCGCTATCACAATGGTGGCATTGTGCCGTGGCCTCGCGTCCTATCCTGTGCAGGTACGCGCCGAAACAACCGTGCCCGGTGAGCACCTGCGTCAGGCGATAGGTGACGCGCTCGCTCCTTTGGAGCCAGGCTCCAAAGAGCGGCAGGACGGCAACACGTTTATGTCCTACACTTAATTGTTTCAGGTCTGGGTATTTATGCATGTGTATCAGCACCAATAATACATGACAAGGCATTGTATGCACTACCTTCTATAAAAAAGTGTAACCGTCATACACACCGTTGCGGTGTGGAAGTTTGCAAGTTGAACAATACTACTGCAGTCTACAGTTGTATATAACACTTTGCCAAGTGGAAAGAATGCCTATAGCTTCAAAACATAACCACCGAGCCAAGTCTCCCACAACGTTGATGTTACTACTCGACGCTTCGACGTCGTCGATTTTCAATATCTGAAATCTATTTACAATCGAAGCCATTTATGTTTTGCATTGCTTACAAGTATATTTTTTTCTAAATGCCTACAGCGTTTTTCCATTGAACTAACAGCGCGTAATTATGATAAGTAATAAACAAACATAGTAAAGAAGGGTGATGATCTTTAGTTCCATTATTTTAGTATATTTTCTATATTTTTACGTACGTTAAAGGTGATTGTGGGATTATCCGGACGATGGGCAGCAGATTGTTTCGAGTATATTAACAACTCTGGTGACTACGGCAAAACCCCCAATGAGCACACAACACACCCAGACCGATCTTTGTTCTTCTTTGTTCGATCTTTGGGGGAGGCCTGTGTCCAACAGTGGCTTAAATGATGAGTAAATTTTATTGTACACTAGCTGGGACCAGCGGTTTCACCCGCGTTTAATTTAAAAGAAATTTAGAATACATATATACATCGACATAGACACTTGACATAGAATATATATATATAAATATATATATATATATATATATATATATATATATATATATATATATATATATATATATTGGGTTTCAAGGGTTTTATTTTTTAAGCGGAACCCTAATTATTTTTCTAAAATAAAAGTAGCTTAAGTTATTCCTTATAATATCAGCTATCTGCCAGTGAAAATCCGGAGATTACCCGGAACAAACAGATAGACAGACAAAAAATAAAAATAAATGTTTTTGTTATATTTACCGTTTATACTTTCATATGCATTTAGTAAAAAGCTGTTATTTTGACATTACAAACAGACACTTCAATTTTATTTATTTGTATAGATTTAAACCTTCACAGTAAGCTTTTAACACCGCACGGGGAAGCATTCCCACTTCCAGTTAATGTATAAAGAAAGAGAGAAATAAGTTTATTCTGATCGCACACAACAAGAAAATAATTGTAAATAACAACACAGAATATTGCAAAATGTCAAATTAAAATAAAAAGCATGCAAACAGATTTTTGTGTGAAACATCAGAATAGGCTCATATCTCAGCATTGCGCTGGTCTTCCGATAGGACCTTAGATAAAAGAAGTTAAATCACACACAGTTACCAATATATTATTTATATTAGTAATGTATTTATACTGTATATATATAATATTTAAAGTAATTATATACAAATCAAAGTTACAAATATACAACCGTAACGGAAGAAGGAATATCAAATCTGATTATATATAAAACTAGCTGGGACACGCGGTTTCACCCGCGTTTAATTTAAAAGAAATTTAAGTACTTCGAAATAGACATTTCAGGTTTTATTATTTTTCTAAAATAAAAGTAGCCTAAGTTATTCCTTATAACATCAGCTATCTGCCAGCGAAGGTCCCGTCTAAATCGGTCCAGCCGTTTCGGAGATTACCCGGAACAAACAGACAGACAGACAGTTGGACAGACAGACAGACAAAAAAATTAAAAATTGTGTTTTTGTTATATGTAACTTACATAGTTTCATATGCATTTAGTTAAAAAGCAGTTATTTTGACATTACAAACAGACACTTCAATTTTATTTATTTGTATAGATGTATAGATTATCAATGTAATCGACTACCAACCGATTACCTTATCGATTTAGTACTTCGCTAGATAGGTGGCCTCTACTTAATTTGTCTGTGACAAAAACAAAACAAATATAGTTCGTGAAAAACTTTAGTTAACATTATTATTGTAAAAAATTAAAGTTCCTAAATTTTAGTAACCATAGACATGTACTTCATGTAAATAGCAATTGTAATTAGCTCCACTTGCAGTTTAAGATTGTCTCGTATAATTCGCCTATAGTGAAACCCTTTTTCCATCAAGTTACTCATATCACGGAAACAATGCCTCGCACACATAATATCGATAGAATATGACGCTTTTATATAGGAGAACCCATCTCACAGCTACATTATGAAATTCGATTCAATTACTGGAACATATTACACCCACGTATTACCCTACTTTTGAAATCGCTACGTCGACATATGAAACGTCGATAGCGAGTCCATGAAATCGGCATTAGGTAGGTACTTTGAGAGCACTAGTCGATTTATACAAGTCTGAAAACTTCTGCAAAAGGAAACGACATTCGAAAATATTTCACAGTACATTACATTTTCTGTATCAGGTTTCTTGTAAATTATCCGTTGAAACACGCAATGGAGTTTGTGAAAGAGTTTTACTTCCGGGCGTTTCTGTAGTACGTGCTATGTTTCTTGGTCAGTATGAAAGGTAAATTTTATGTGTATTTCAAGAGGCTTGCAATATTTCAAGTTCCGGTTCGTTGAAATTAGAGAGTACGTATTCCGTATCAGGTACTACGATTTCAAAGCGTTACGTCACATCTAAAAGAGGTCTATTATGTTGTATAATAATTAGTATCTATCATTTATCCAATAAGCTGAATAACGATACTGTGTTGTTAGATATGTTTTTGATTGATTTTTGTTTACTCAGACAGCTGCAGCAATAATTTTAATGATTGCTACTCTTTTACAGATATATGTAGGTACCTAGCTTTATTTCTTATGCCTAACAACATTATTATTTAAATCCATTTTTGAGAGCCGGGTTTCGAGAATAAGCGTTGATATAAATTTTAATCATTTGCAACGAATTATGTGCGCGTACACATAGTAGTACACTAAGCAAGTAGAAAACTTTTTGACGAAGCTAAGGGAAATATAAATAATCCTTCTTAACAAATTACAATTCTGCAAATGAAATCTTCATGAACCTTGAGTTCTGTAACAATATTTATAGTATCAATTAAACTGCTGCAGGATAAATATAAATAAATAAAAAATACGGGTTGCACTCCGGGAGTACCGACAGAAGTGAAAACGTATTTATTACTTACTTACGCGTTCGCGGTCTGCTATATGTACATGCATATATGCACACACTATAGCTGCGTCTCGTAACGGTGTCGCGAGTCCAGAGATTTTATCTCATCTAAAAATATGCGTACCGCGCTTAAAGAAGTTTTCACTTCAAATATTCAGCACCCATCTGACTTTCCCAGCAATATAACTTATTAACGCGCTAAACACAATTAAAACACGATCGTTAAAGAACGGAACCGCGCTGTAGAATAAGCCTTTAACAAAGTATACGAAGGTAACGAGTGCCGCCTTTGATCTCACGTCGGCATCCGTCTCCTTTGCCTTCTTTGAGAACTGATTGAGCGCACCACTCTGTGTGCATACGAAAACGTCTGCCGTACTTGGCAGGGATTTACAACTTTTCTTTATAAAAACCGTTTACATTTTGGGGCTTTACGGTGAAGACTCAATGAGGCGTGATGCGAAGTGATTTGTGTGGGAATGTTTGTAAGTATTGATGTCTTTTTGTTAAAATATTTACTTATTTTACTTTTAGTTCATAATGTTTCTTTTTTATCAATTCATTTGTTACATTGTTTGTCTGCTTCCAACCAGTTATATTTTATTAATTGTAAAGATAGAGAGGCTCATTAGCATTTTCTAGTCCTGATTTGCCTCAATTTCTGAAATAAATGTTTCACGTAAAACAATAAGGTTGTGGTTGGTAACAGCCGATCCCACGCCATCAGAGTCCATCAAAACGTTTTATTTATTGACGGCTTCATAGAACTTCATACAGCTAAGTAAATTAATGTGTTTGGTTACATATTACACCGATGCCAATTGTTCACTTCTCATATAATAATGCTGCCAAATGTAACACTGCCAATATAACTAAAATTCATGCCTCGGTAGCCCTGGACTTCCACAATGACGAACTAATTTATATAAACGCGACGCAAAACAATGCCAGAAGCAGTCCCAATTTCTATCTAGTGTAGTATATAAACATATATAGGGAGAAACGAGGTAAACGTCTATTCACACAAACGTGGACGGGTGGAAAAAATAAATATTGTTTCATTCGTAAAACTTACTTGTTCAACTATCCATCTCCGGGCTTCATCATCAGACCTGAAGGGACCAATATGGGACTCGTTAAAATAAATTAAATGGGCCCAAACTCCACGGGTTTTCTAGTTGCCACTGAAGAGTTCCATTATCCACTTCCTAGTTTCATCATCAGATGACTTCGATGGTAACCAATTATTATATTATCATCCGCATTACATATACTTCCAAAGTTTCAAATCGAGAAGACAATTAAAAGTAGATTAAAATCGACTTCCAAAATTGTTCACATAGTTACAAGGGAAGTTAATAAAATCGTATTCAAATGGGCGGCACGGTAGCTGCAGTGGCTGATATAGTCGGCTGCTGCGCACCGGTGCGCAGGATCGATTCCAACACGGAACTAATATTTTATGATCTGTAGGTGTATTGTGGGTGGAATTTATGTCTGTAAAACAGCTGGAGAAATGATAGTGTGTCGCAACATGGTATCAATAAAAATGTGTGTGTGTGTGTGTGTCAGCTCCGACGTACGACTGGAGTTTACTCCGTAAGTACAATTGTCTCAGTGATTAAGGGCAGTAAGGGTTAAAAATTAAAAGCACGGATGTTTATATGTATGTGACTTTTAGATCTACCAAAATCCATTGGCTTAGACGATCTCAACAATCACTTCTCCACTTCATTCTCATTTGATTGTCTAACCAAAAATCAAACGATCAGTTTTATAGATGGTCTAACGCGTCCCAACATAAATCCCTTTTATTTTTCTCCAGTTGACTCTGAAGAGATTATGAAGATCATCCTTTCCATTAAATCAAAAGCTGTGGGTTGTGATAACATCAGCCGCAATATAATCACCCCAATATTAGACGTTCTCCTTCCAGCAATCTCCCACATCCTTAATGTTTCGCTCGAATCCGGTATTTTTCCCTCCTTGTGGCGCAGTGCATATGTTTTGCCCTTGCCTAAGATTCCTAACCCCTCTCTTCCAAACCACTTCCGACCAATTTCTATTCTACCCTTCCTATCCAAAGTGCTAGAGGCCTGCGTCCATAAACAATTTTCCCACTTCATTTATATCAATAACCTCCTAAGTCCCCTTCAGTCTGGGTTTCGGCCAGGCCACAGCACTGTATCTGCCCTCCTTAAAGTGACTGGCGACATTAGGACTGGCATGGAGGACAACAAGGTCACAGTACTAGTGCTAGTTGACTTCTCTAATGCTTTTAATACCGTCAGTCACGACATCCTTTTATCTATCCTTTCCCATCTTATGGTCTCTTCCGATGCAATGGAATGGTTTTCATCATATCTTCGGGAACGTCAGCAATCAGTCCACGTTGAGGAGTCCTTCTCAACTTGGTGCAACCTGAAAACTGGCGTTCCACAAGGCGGGATACTATCTCCTCTTCTTTTTTCTGTATTTATAAATCTTATTACCCAAAAACTTCAGTGTACGTATCATCTTTATGCCGACGACGACGAGACGTTTGTACTCTCAAACTAAAGTGGAAGATTTAGCCGATGCGGTCAAAGCCGTAAACCAAGATCTTCAAGCCATAAATACCTGGGCCGAGAGTTTTGGTGTGGCGGTAAACCCCACTAAGTGCCAAGCCATTATTTTAGGAAGTCATCGAAACATCTATAAAGTTCGAATCACTACCGTCCCACCTGTTATCTACAAAGACCCAATTATTTCTATTTGCTCCAGCGTCAAAGATCTTGGCTTGCATCTTGAACCTACTCTCAATTGGCGGTCCCAAGTTTCAAATGTAAGCCAAAAAGGACCTGGAATCCTGCGGTCTCTCTATAGGCTCAAAAACTTTCTCCCGTCTCATACAAAAGCAATGCTTGTACAGACCTTAATTTTTCCCATAATTGACTATGGTGATGTGTGTTACTTTGACCTGAATGCAGATCTACTCAACAAACTTGACCGTCTTCTCAATAATTGCATTCGATTCGTCTTCAACCTCCGTAAATATGATCATGTCTCTGCGTATCGATTACTGTTAAATTGGTTGCCTATTCGCCAGCGCAGAAATATGAGAGCACTGACTACTCTGTTTTCTATATTATACACTCCTAATTCTCCTTCTTATTTATCTTCTCACTTCCAGTATCTTTGTTCCAACCACAATAAATATCTTCGTTCCAGTAATAATCGTCTTCTTCAATGTCCCTCTCATAACTCTGGCTTTGTTCATTCTACCTTCTTCGTCCAATCTGTTCTGTTGTGGAATGCACTCCCTCTTGAAATTAGGATGGCTAACAATCGGAACAACTTTAAAACTAAATTACGAAAATACCTTTTCAAAAAGACGTCAGCAGATTAATCTCAACTCTGATTTTTATTTATTTCTCATCTGTATATATATATTTTTTTATATAATATGTATATATATGTTTATTTCGTATATATATATATTTATACATGTAATGTTTATGTACGTTTATGTATTTGTATAATATGTCTTCGCATTTATACCTTTCTTTCATATGTTGTCAGTGCATCTACCTTATTGTTCTCTGCATCACCCAAAGGTCGTCTGGCAGAAAATGCCTACGGCATTAAGACCGCCTTTGTACACTAGTGTACATTAAGTATAAATGTACGATACATTTCATATACAAAAATAAATTATAACCTACCTAGTAACTGCACCCACGTGTTCGTCGGATTTTCTTCCACCATCACTTAAACTAGATTGTTCCATATTTTATATCTTTTTCTTTATTTATTTAGTCACTCCACTGCGTATTAATAATTAATAATAATGATATTAAATATCAATATTTATATATATCAAACGAAATAACATAAAAGCTTGACATCAAACGACATTCGACACATGTGTATGTGTTAAGATTTTATGTTATATGTATGACTTTAACGCAGAAGATGCGCAAGGTAGGTCCGCAGAAAAACGTAACGCATTTTAGTTAACGATTGACAAAATTTTAGTCCACATACATTTTTTATACCGGGGTCCTTACATATAGATCGGTTCTTAAGGAGTAAACTCCAATAAACTCCAATAAAAATTAAAATTGCAACCGTGTGCCTGGAGCCTCTCAACTGCTCTCTCATAATACGCTGCTGCTGGGGTTCCGCGACAGATGCTCCCTGTGCTGCGTATACTCAGCTGCAACGGCAAACGCTCAACCGTCAACACATGTCGTCGGCTGCCGATTTATTATAGGTACAGCCAAGTGACGAGACTGGCAAGTCATTCTCCTACTTGTAAACATTATGCCTGCCCATAACATCGGTAATGCTACCCAGAACTATCTTGCATGGCACCACACTGCGCTCGAAATATTAGGTATTTAATCTTATATGCCCAGTGATTTCACTAGCTAGAGTGCCCTTCTAATCTGAATATTAATGTTTATAGTTTTAAACACCATTAGTTGGCAGCGAATATCTGGCACTACAGTGGTACTCACCTAGTCGGACTCTTTCAATAAAAGACCTACCACCAGTGTGTCTATCAGGTGTGCCGTGTGATTCGTACATAATCTGGTGGACCAGAGCTGAAAAACTACACAGTACAAACAACAAAGAGTAATTCTTCACTTTACGTACGTTGTATTAATTCACACCATTGTGCCTCATTATTTTTACACACCGAATTTATGGAATATTATTATTTTACATTTATCAAATATTGGCATAAAAGCACATTAAACATTGAGAGCTCGGCATAACGCCAATATTTCACTAGTAATTTTTCTTTTCAGCGTAAGTGTTCAGTGAATGTTCACTGATCCTGAAAGCAATATATGAATATTATTTGTCATTGCGACATTCGATACATATCTCAAAGAATTTACGACCCAAACGGCACAGTGCAGAGTAGCCGCTATACTGAAACTTATATGATCAGCGCTATTTTTGTTTTAAGATCTGGTTTTGCGTTCGGATAAATTCCAAATACAAGTGAATCTACTCACTTGCGTACACTGGCTACGGAATTAAAATTCACGGCCTATTTTCAAAAGCGAACGAGAGCGAGTAATCCTGATGCTACGGTTGAGCCTCTTTCATTCCTAAAACTATGAAGTCATGAAACGAGATAAATCGTACAGATGAATATTTTTGGGAAAGCTAATTCAAGTTAATCTAGATAATATGTGTTTATAATCACACTACAACTTCGGCAATCTCAATTTAGAAATACAAATGTAGATAAGTAACGCCATAAAACGCTCCGGCACGTACACGCGTTTTTCACGAGTTAAACGTACTTCACGCAGCTCCAGTGTGAAGAGAGTCTAACTTGGTGTTAACGACACTTATGAAAGCCAAACAAGGGAACAGAAACTAGGACCAAATAGAAAGGATGGAGGTAAATAAGGTAATTAGTGAGGTAGCCAGCATCTACGATGAGCCTTTGTTTTCTGTCTAGTAATTGTCTCCTATTTCGTAATGTGATGACTTACTCTAGCAAATAAATAGTTGGATATGGCGTTAACAAGCAATAGAAACATGATACTGTTATTGTCTTTCAGAGACACCTGAATAGTGTTAGGTATGATAGATTATTTGCTTGAGTTAATCATTAAATTATCGCCATGATTATTCTGCCTTTACTTATTGGTAAAGATAGATGACCATGCTTTTTAATTTGATGTTGCAAATTAGTATTAACATTGAGCAGATAATTGGGTGGTGAATATATGACTTAATACATTCTAAATATTGTACAATATGTATCATAAACCGTGTCTGATCAAAAGGAGCGTGTAGGATCATATTTTCATATCGATATAAAATGACAGAACTTATTATGAATTGTGAAAATATCCAAAGTCTATTTACTACAAATAGCGGAAATACACTTAATATGGCCTAAATACAAACAGCTTATTTGCAGGCCCGTTTTGGAGTACTTACTTAATTTTTTGATAGGTTTACTTACAGTTTTTTTAAACTTTGCCCCACTTTAGGATTTCTCCTGTGTCGTGGGTGCGTTTACCGACATAAATTCCACACACAATAAACCCAGACCCGGAACTACTACCTGTAGATCATACAAATATTTGTTCCGTGCGGGAATCGAACCCACGACTCGGAGCACAGCAGCCGATTGTATCAGCCACTGCACCAACCATGCCGTCAACACAAAGTTGTACAATTTACAAAAAGAAATGGATTACATAATCGCATAACGATACTGAATATTATAATATAACACTTTTAAACGGATTCTATCGCGTATATTTTAGATTATTGATTTTCCTGACGTTTCGAATACTTTGCAGCATTCGTGGTCGCAGAATTATTACTATATATATTATTGATATTTACGGATCGGACAGGGTTTTTAGATTACGTATTGGGCTATTAAGTTTTATGTTCGTGTACGTCGATGTCGTAAGAGACAATTAAGGGACTTAAAACCTGAGGGATGGGCAGAGGAATAGAATAGAATAGAATATTCTTTATCATACACCATTATAAAAACAACTAAAATGCCTCGGACTGGGCCGAGGAGTTGGGGGTTTCGGATGGGTAGCTGGGCCGAGCCATTGGCCGCCTGAAGAGTCGCAACACCGCACCGGGTCCGGACGGCATTCCGGGCCGTGCGTGGGTGTATGCGCTACAGTCTCTTGGGGACCGCTTCAGGCTGTTCACCAGTTGCCTCCGTAGTAGCGTGTTCCCGTCCGGCTGGAAGGAAGCCGGATTGGTTCTCATGAAGAAGGAAGGAAGAGCTGCAGAGTCTCCCTCTGCATACCGTCCCATTTGCCTGCTCGACGAGGCTTCGAAGCTATTCGAAAGAATAATTACCCGAAGACTCGTTGAGCACCTGTCGCGAGTTGGCCCCGACCTGGCCGAAAGTCAGTATGGCTTCCGGCAGCGGCGGTGCACCATCAACGCGATTCTTCGCGTCCGCTCGCTGTTGGAACAGGCAGTGTCCCGGCGGGGTGGGCTGGCGTTGGCGGTCAGTCTAGACATAGTCAACGCCTTCAACTGCATCCCGTGGGGCGCTATTAGGGCGGCACTAGTCTATCATTGGTGGCCGCCCTACCTGCAGGGCATCATAGGGGCCTATCTGCGCGATAGGCACATTCGCTACGTGGGCAGGGACGGTAGCGTAAGGCAGAGGGAGATTACATGCGGGGTTCCGCAGGGGTCAGTTCTCGGCCCTCTCTTATGGAACCTCGCCTACGATGCGGTCCTGCGTGTCGTTCTCCCTGCTGGCGTCAGCTTAGTCTGTTACGCTGATGACACTCTGGTGTTGGCCAGCGGGGAGTCCTTCGAGGGAACCATCCGGCTTGCGGAGCAAGCGGTGGCAATTGTCGTGGCCAAAATCCACGCCCTGGGTCTGCGGATAGCGCCTCAGAAAACCGAGGCGCTATGGTTTCACAAACTGCCGAGAAGCAGAGAACCACCCAGTTCGTGGATACGTGTTAGTGACGCGCAAATCGGGGTGGGCTGGTACATGAAATACCTGGGGCTCACCCTGGATAGTCGTTGGGGCTTCGAAGAGCACTTCCAGCGCCTCGTCCCCCGAGTCGAGAGGGTAGTGGGTGCTCTACACCGGCTGCTGCCCAATCTCGGGGGACCATCTAAGGAATTTCGCCGTCTCTACGGAGGAGTCGTGCGGTCCGTGGTCCTATACGGGGCGCCTGTATGGTCAGCTCGACTATCAGGCGCCCAGCGCTGCAGAACCAAAAATCAGAGAGAGCTATTCACGCACGCAGAGTGGCTATTCGGATCGCACGAGGTTACCGAACAGTCTCCTACGAGGCGGCAATCCTCCTGGCGCGTTTTCCGCCTTTTGACATCCTGGCGGAGATGGATGCGTGGATCCCTCCGCCAGAGCGGCGAAAACGCGCCTCCAGGGGCGTTGGACAGGCTGAGGCGGCTGGCTCAGTGACGCGCACTTGTAAAGTGGCGTCACCACCTGCGGATGCAACATGAGACCAAGCGCGTCGTCCAGGCCGTCCTGCCGCTCTTTGGAGCCTGGCTCAGAAGGAGCGAGCGCGTCACCTATCGCCTGACGCAGGTGCTCACCGAGCATGGTTGTTTCGGTGCGTACCTGCACAGGATAGGACGCGAGGCCACGGCACAATGCCACTATTGTGATAGCGACCAGGACACCGCACAGCACACGCTCGAGGCGTGCCCTGCGTGGGCCGCCGAGCGGCGGATCCTGGTCGATCGGATCGGGCAAGATCTCTCTCTGCCAGCAGTAGTGTCGGCTATGTTGGCAGAGCACGAAAACTGGAATGCAGTGGTCTCCTTCTGTGAGAGCGTCATGCTCCAGAAGGAGACCGCAGAGCGAAGAAGAAGGAGACGGCGCCGGGGTAACAACCGCTCTGGCGTCTAATTCCGATACGCCTGAAAACCCCTGCCGTTGCTACAAGGTGGGGGACCTCTGGGTTCGCGGGTGCGTAGATTAGGGAATCTGCGTGCCCACACCAAGCGACTCAAGAGAAGACGGTAGCACGCATGTGGTCACGCGCTGCCGTGAGACGCTTTGGGGGATCCTTTACAATCCCCCTGGGGGGGTGACCGCTTTACAGTCACCCTCTCCGAGATGTGCCAATAGGCGTGGCACCAGTGGGCGGATCTAGTGTGATCATACGAGGACCTGGAGCCTCCCTTACGTGCCGAAGATGTCCGCTCCAGTGGTTTTAGCCGGTACCCCTTCGTCTTTCCCCGGGGCGAAGGAAGTTCATGAAGAATTTCCAATGGGCACCAATAAAAAAAAAAAAGGATTAAATGGGTGGGTCTATGATCAGAGACGCTCACTCCGTTATTCATTATATGAAGAGTAATTGTACAATTTACAAAAAATCCCCCTAATTGACGGCAGAATTATGGAGATCTATAGCGGAGGCTTTTGTTCGGCAGTGGACGTCCTTTGACTGATATGATGAGCCCACAGAAACGTATTGGTGCGTTAATACATTCATAGTACATATTCACAGTGATATATCTATAAGCATTAACAGAGTACCAAACACAATAACAAGCCCGAAGCCATACGCCAAACAAAGCCATCTCAATAATTGCGACGTTAATTAGTGTTGACACCTCTATATTTTACTAAGACAAAACCTAACAGCCTCCGTCTCCACTTTGTGAAGACACTTACTTCTCTTGGCAATTATCACTTCTATAGAATGTACATAGTCAGAAATATAGAGTAATATTTGTGTGAGAGCAAGCAAGCAAATGTAATTAGCCAACGATGTTGGACCATCCCGTTCCTGTAGTTTGCATTCTCTAATTGTCCCCTTTACACTGTACCGGTTGAGATAGCAGGCAATGCCGTTTGTCAATTGGATTTGTCCCGTTTTATTGCTTTGATGATAGCTATACGGGTGAATAGAGTTATGAGAATTGAGTTTTATTGAGGTTTGTATTTTTTAACAAATTTAACTATTCAATCTGGCCTTAAGTTTGACTTAAAACTACATTATTTTTACTGTCTCGTTATTCTAAAGGTTGCTGGCATGCCCGCTTCATGCTAAGAAATGAAAATCTGAGTACGATTTCTAGGTAGGGAAAGGTAAAAAAGGATAGGTAGGTGTTTTCCTGTCAGGAATTTTTCAGTTGGAACTAAGAATTTAGAACAGTTTTTTTGTTTCTTTTAAATGACGACCGCACTCTCCTTTTTCCTTTCGGCGACTGCTTCTCAGTTATCATCATTAAATTGAAAAATACTCTCCAAAATGACGTCAAAATTGTGGAGGTCTTTATTCAGTAGTGAACGCATAAACGGCGCCAAATTTCCATTAGAATTAAATTAGATTTCCATAATTGTGATAACATTTCGGGGGAATTTGCCAGTACTCACCACGTTTGGCAGGCGGCTTGGCAGCGCAGTATGTTTACTGTTCCACAGACGAAAAGCTGCTGCCCTCTAGAGTCCCTTAGTTACATTTTATCGACGGGAGAAGATGGAGAGGTACTATATTCATAATCGGGACACTACAAGGACCCTCATCAGCTATGGCATATGTAAATGAGATACCGCATTCTATAGTTCGGCCACCACAGCCAATGAAAATTTTACATATACGTTAAGCGTCATATCCTCCAGGTGTAATATGGACTAAAGTAGAATAAAGAGAAATAACGGCGTCTGCTTATTATTATGCGGCAGTATTCGCCTACGTCCATGTGTGTGTAATAACATCGTGTTGTCATCAACAATCCGACTATTCATTGTATCAAGGTATTGAGCCAGTTCAGTATAGATACCAGCTACTGGTAATAATAGCTTAGGCTTCACAAACCCCCTTTGACAACTGTGATAATAGAATATGAATAATACTAGACAGGAATTTCTTAAAATAATGTTATATAAACAACCTAAATTACATACATCTATTAAAGCTTGTTTTGAGCTTTTATCTGTTCAACTATACGATGCCATACTTAGTGAGCATGCCCCACACTAGGTTTTCTCCTGTGTCGTGGGTGCATTAATAGACATAAAATTCACACAAAATACATCCAGACCTGGAACAACTACCTGCAGATCATACAAATATTTGTTCCGTGCAGGAATCGAACCCGTGACCCGGAGCGCAGCAGCCGACTATATGAGCCACTGCACCAACTTTCTGATTTTCCTTCCTTTTCTAACAATTAGAATACAGATAGTGCTGAAGTGTACTGTTTCAAACACTAGACGCCACAATTAAATGGATGAATAAAAACCCTTTATTGCTGTAGAAATGCTATAATCAACCAATGAATATAAAAAAAAAAATTTTTCATTATACAACAATCTTCCCTAGCAGCAATCCAGTTTCCTTCACCATTCCTACTTGTTCTTGAACAAAGGCCTCCTTTATGAATTTACATTACGGTACCATTATATTTTTTATGAGCAGCAGTGCAATTCCCTAAGCTTAAACATCCATACATCCAATTTGGTATTCACTAAGCCGTGATTGAAGCTATTCATAGGCACGGTGCAGGCGGTGAGCCACGAGGACGAGTCTTAGCGAATATAAAAACGGGTTGTCACCGTTATTTCAATTCTGTTTACAAGGATGCATGGATGCCTGAGCTTAGGGAATTGCACTCCAGGCTTGACGCTAACCTCCTAGCGAATGACTTGCTTGTCTTGTCCATGAGCAGTACAAAAAAACGCGCGGCTATTTACTCGATATGAAAATATCAATAGCTAGGTACCTTTACTCAATATACCTTCATCTATTCATTCTTGTGAATACCAATACTGCGCAAACACATCTTCAATGCTGTGAAATCCTATCAGCTGGTCTTTTATGCCCGAGGTATGTAGGTAATTTTCCCGAACCGAATGTTAGCTGACGAACTGACAGATGCGAGGTACACAAATCATTGTAGCTTGAACTCTGAACGACAGTCCACAATCTGTTTTGACTACCATTGTCTGACTGATTTACTATAGGGATCTGTCAAATACGATTGAATGAAAGCATCAGAGCCTAATAAATTGATCTCCGGATTATACAGAAATCGGCGTGAGTCAAAAAGTAAAATAAATTAGAAGCTTTAACCAAATTTATAAGTTTCAATGATAGGTCTATATCTCTATATCCAATCTCATATCTTTTTTCGCATAAGTCTCATTTTTTACCTATTAAACCGGTTGTATCTAACGGGTCCGATTTATAATGAATAGGTACAAAAATAATATTTTGTCGCTCTTTTAATTAAAAACTATATTCTACAGTGTTTTATTTTTATAGAACGTTATTAAAACACTTTTAAACGGATTCTATCGCGTATATTTTAGGTTTTTTGTTTTTCCTGACGTTTCGAACACTTTGCAGGGTTCGTGGTCGCAGGATGACTAAGGTGACAGGCGTCGTTACAGATTTTAAAAAGTTATTTTATTTTATCTACCGTACAATTATAATCAAAAATTATTTCGATGCACGCAGTAATCACTCACAGTGTCTTGATGTTTTTTAGTGTGGTATTTAGTTTGGGACTTTATTATTTTAATAACAGGATTCCAAACTGGTGGTACCTGCCAGCCATCTTCTCTATTAAAATTAGGATGTTTTTTAATTTCAATAGCCTCACGAAACATTCTTGGTACATATCGGTTCTCTTTCGCGAGGACTTGAGGTTGATCGAAACGAAGAAAATGGTTAGGTTTATCTAAGGCATGTTCGCACACTGCAGACTTTGTGGAGCGTCTATGCTTGACGTCAGCTATGTGTTCTTTTAACCTGGTGGCTATACTACGCTTTGTTTGCCCTATGTATGACAACCCACACTCACAGTCAATCTTGTAGACTCCTGCATCTTGTAAAGGTATGTGACATTTCACTGGTTTGAGAAGTTGGCTGATCTTCTTATGCGGCTTGAAGTAGGTTTTAATAGAAGCACGCTTCAAGATATGACCAATTCTGTCCGTGACTCCCTTAATATATGGTAAAACAGCGGGTCGTCGATCAACCGTGGTGGGTTTCGGGCGGCTTCTGCGACGGGGATGTGGGGCTCTCAAATTGTTACGCTGGAGAACTTCCTTCACATGGTGAAGTTCCCCTGCCAGATGGTCGGGGTCGCAGATGCCGTGTGCTCTCTGTAACAAAGATTTAGCCACGGTAGCTAACTGACAAGGATGGTGGTGAGATTCACCGTTAAGGTATCTGTCTGTATGGGTAGGCTTTCTATACACGGTGTGACTAACAGAATGATCAGGATTATGGATGAGAAGTATGTCAAGGAAGGCTAAGGATTTATTATCCTCCAATTCCATAGTAAACTGAATTTTACCATGTATTGAATTTAGGTGTTTTAAAAATGCAGTCACCCTATTGTGAGGCAAGATGGTAAAAGTGTCATCTACGTACCGTTTGAACATCTTCGGTATAGTCGGGGCTGTCATCAGTGCTCTCTCCTCAAAGTCCTCCATGAAAATATCGGCGACTACAGGAGAGACCGGTGAACCCATGGCCACACCGTCAGTTTGCAGGTAAAACTCATTGTCCCACAAAAGGTAGCCATTGGTAAGGCAGTGTTCAAGTAACTCTGCATATTGAAGAGGCATGTCATGCTCACTTAACCGTTTCTTAACAACATCCATGCAGTCCTTTACTGGTAAGTTGGTGAATAAGGACTGCACATCAAAACTGACCATCACTTCACTTTCAGCTAGTTCAAGGTCTTTTATATGGCTGACAAAGTGATAGGAATCCTTCACATATGTGTTAGTCTTTCCACGAAGTTGAGAGAGTATCTTCGCTAGATGTTGTGCCAGTTTGTAAGTTGGTGTATCAATCTGGCTTACTATGGGTCGCAGTGGAACATTGTCTTTGTGAATTTTCGGCAACCTGCAAAGTGTTCGAAACGTCAGGAAAAACAAAAAACCTAAAATATACGCGATAGAATCCGTTTAAAAGTGTTTTATTATAATGTGTAATACTCGCGAAAACCTAAGACATTATTAGAACGTTATTATTTTACCAAATGAGAAGATGTATTTTATTTTATTTTAGTAAATCAGCCCACAGCTTGACACGGACCCTTTTTTCAAAATGATAAGCGTTGATTTAATTTTCTCATTTATAAAAATATGCATATGTAACACCTACTTATCAGTATTAACTTGTTATTCCTGACGATATGAAGTCTTATTCTTATACGGTCATGTACCAATAAACTCATCAATAACCTCAAACTTCTAGAACAAAACTAAATATTGAATAAAAGTTACTTCAATAATTTTTACGGTTTTCGAATTTACCTACCTAAATGATTATTTCGAGATATTTCGCAATGTACAGTTCGGGTAGAAATCCTTTCAAAAAGCTACGGTGTTCCGCCTACACCAAAGTTCAGGTCCCGCCGTGAATTCCAACTTAATTAACTTTTACTGACCGAGCTGAAAACTTGCTTATCTAATGATTAAATTGGAAGTAAATTGTCTCTACGGAGTACCTTCCACAAAATTGTGGGAGATTCTAGAAGGTTATGTTAGACACGGAAGTGTTGTAAAATATTCTTCTTCCTAGCGTTATCATAGCCTACAGATGCCGCCAGAATCAACTTAGGCTAGGCTAGACTGTTTTCGCTCGGCCTTTAACATCAACGTCACAATCAACGACAAATACATCCAATAAGCTTCTTTTCGGCGTACCGCATGATGCCACTCCCGGTAGCACTAATCAGAGGTACTACGACCACCTTATACACCTATGCCTTTGTCTTTCCATACGTTCTCGCCTTTATCTCACTAACTACCACTGCTACATAGGCTGCACTAAAAGTATCGGGAATGGAATATTTCCACTGTTCCTGTCATACTAAAATCTTTTTAATTGAAAACTCCTTGGTTTTACAAATCGAATACCATTTATTTACTTAAAAAAAGATTCACGGTCTTGTCACAAGGTTTTGTCAAACTTGTTTAGTCGTTGAGAAAATGGAATTGACTCGAGAAAATTCAAGAGCGATGATTTATTATGACTTTCGAAGTGGTTTAACACAAAAACAGTGTGTTGACCGGATGATTTCTGCATTTGGTGATGAAGCCCCATCCAAAACCACAATTTATCGCTGGTTTGCTGAATTTCAACGTGGACGTGTCAAGCTCAGTGATGATCCTCGTCAAGGTCGTCCAAAAACTGCAGTCACCCAAGAAAACGTTGATGCTGTGCGTAAGCTGATTGAGGAAGATCGACATGTGACATACTGCGAAATTCAGGCAACTTTAGACATTAGCATGAGTCAAATACAAATAATCTTGCATGAACAATTAGGTGTAAAAAAGTTGTTTTCCCGATGGATACCGCATTTGCTATGTGAAGAGCAAAAAGCGGCTCGCGTTACTTGGTGCGTCAGAACTCTCGAAAGATTCCACGCAGAATCCTCAAATGCTGTATACAACATCGTATCAGGTGACGAATCCTGGATATATGCGTACGAACCCGAAACAAAAAACCAGTCACGAGTTTGGGTGTTCGAAAATGAGTTAAACCCAACAAAAATTGTTCGTTCACGGAGTGTTGCAAAAAAAATGGTGGCCACGTTTGTCTCCAAAACCAGCCATGTTACGACTATTCCTCTTGAGGGACAAAGAACGGTTAATGCAGAATGGTATGCTAGCATTTGTTTGCCACAGGTCGTTTCTGAACTCCGTAGAGAGAACTGCAACCGCCGCATCATCCTCCATCACGACAATGCGAGTTCTCACACCGCACACAGAACAAAAGAGTTTTTAGAGCAAGAAAACATAGAATTATTAGACCATCCACCGTACAGCCCCGACCTAAGCCCTAATGATTTCTATACTTTCCCTAAAATAAAGAATAAATTGCGTGGACAGAGATTCTCATCACCTAAAGAAGCTGTGGACGCCTACAAAACGGCCATTTTGGAGACCCCAACTTCCGAATGGAATGGTTGCTTCAATGATTGGTTCCATCGTATGGAAAAATGTGTCAAATTTCGCGGAGAATACTTCGAAAAGCAATAAATACATTTTTAAATAGTAATGTTGTGTCACTTCCTTGATTCCCGAAATTTTCAGTGCCGCCCTCGTATTGACACAGTTGAAGAATTTGCATGGCCGAATTTATTTTAAGTGAAATTGATTCAGAAATTTTGGACGTATATATATTCTGTTTGTTTAGGATTCTACACCAAAAATGGTTAGTAAAAGAAGATTATATCGTTTTTAATTTCGGATCTTGCCGCTAATCTATTTTGTAGTCCTGTTCCGTAAAAATATTTCTACCCCGCCATTTCTAACCATAAAACGACGCTTAGACGCTCAGCCGCGTGTTGTATTATCTCGTTAGGGAAGTTTATATACTGTTTCTATTTTTTGCATTGTTACTTATCATGAAAGTTTTGTTTATGTTGTGTTAGCAACCCAGTATTTCGGCTGACAACACTGCCACCATGGCGTGGCATTCGAGTGACAGCGAGCGAGGCAACTAGCGGTAGCGGCCACGGCCGGCGCCAATTCATTCCAAGAAGACAAGTGTACGATTAGTACAGAGTGTTGATGGGTCAGGGGTGACTTTAAGGGGAGGTTGGAGGTCACCGGGGCGTTTGCCCCAATATTTTTATATATAATAACCTAATGTGTTATTATATCAGAAGCGGGATAGCCAAATTGCCGTCTGATTGAGGTTTACAAAAGGTATATGTATTAATCTTTGATTATTATAACTCAATCCGAGAATGAGAATCTGCTAAGTGCTGGGTGAGTTTTACCCGCAATTTATATAGCATACGATTTCCGTTTAATTGTGCAAATATGCTAATTAATTTGGAATGAATTGAACACTTGGTCAGTGTACTCCCTGATACTGTTATCTGTACACTATGCTTCCTTTTTGAATACTTGAGCAAGGCTACTCTTCGTCAGTATTTTTGTGGAGTGTACCCTACAATTTACTTTTACTTGGATACCAAATTTGCCTGTGGTATTGATAGTGCCATTATCTTTCAATATGCATTAAATTTCTGTTTTGAATACTTGGTTGAGGCTACTATTTAACAGTGTTTGAATTGGAGTATGATATAAACACCCGGGGCCCGAGAGTATCTTAGACAGCCGGAACGTAGTAGCACCAAGCCGCCTTTATAGTCACTCCCCACATATTTTAACGTGAACTGAGTTTCTGATTAGCTGCTTCTGTTATAGATTATCAAACATAACATGAAAATAGATATATCTACATAAGCATCTTTCCTTCAGCTTGGAAGAAGGCACTTGCATACCGCTTCCCAAAGTTTCAAATCCTTCTTCAGTATCCCAGTTCCATCCAATATATATTCTTTCTCTCGTGTCCAAAGTCCTTGAGAGTGTTTTTCATGATCAGCTGTCTTATTATCTCTTATCTAACAGCTTGCTAAGTCCTTACCAATCTGGATTTCATCCTGGCCATAGCACTGTAATAGCTTTAGTTCAAATTACAAATGACATCCGATTGGCTATGGAAAATAAACTGATGACAGTTCTGGTTCTACTTGACTTTAGCAATGCTTTTAATGCAGTTGATCATGACATCCTCTTAGGAATCCTCTCTAAACATATCTTGTTCTGTGATTGCATGGTTCAGCTCCTATCGTCAGGGTCGCTCGCAGTCAGTTAGTTCTGAAGAGGCCACCTCTAACTGGTGTGATCTTGCTGCGGCTGTTCCTCAGGGTGGCGTTCTCTCTCCTCTTCTTTTCTCTGTTTTTATTAATACTATCACTGAAGTATTAAATTCTTCCTATCATCTCTATGCAGAGGACTTGCAGGTATATCGTCACTTCAAAGTTGGAGAGCTCCTTGAAGCCATCAATAATGATCTAGGTAATATCAGCCAGTGAGCTAAATCTTTTGGTCTATTAGTAAATCCAATCAAATCCCAAGCTCTCATAATTGGTGGCAGATACATGTCTAACCTCTTGATTCAAAGGTCTCTTCCTCCGGTGATGTATGATTGTATCCCTTTTCCAGGAGTGCTAAGGATCTAGGTGTTTTTTCTGGACTCCAACCTCTCTTGGAATGTCCACATTGCGAAAGTAAGCAGGAGGTTATTTTGTTTATTTCAGTCTCTTAAACGTCTACAAAAGTTCCTGCCTTTTCACACAGAAATAGCTCTTGCCCTGTCCTTACTTTTACCGCTTCTAGATTATGCTGATGTCTGCTTTCTTGATGCAACTGAGGAACTCCTTAATAAACTCGAACGTTTGCAGAATTTATCTATCCGCTTCATTTTCGGCCTTGGGAAATACGACCATATATCGGAATTCTGTGCGAAACTGAGATGGTTACCAATACGGAAAAGACGGAACTCTCATATTCTTTCCCTCCTTTATTCGGTTCTCCACAACCCTAAGTCTCTTGCCTATGTACGTTTTCTGTTTTATGTTGTACAATAAAGAATCAGAATAAGAAAATCATGTAGCTTTAGTTATAACTGGAAAGCAATATTGGCCAAAACAATATTCAATTTCAGCCGATAGTATATAATATTTTTCTTTGACTAATTTTCATAGTTACAAGAAAGCACCTAGTATAGTAATTAGGAATTAGTATTAGTAAGAAATTATAAATTTAGTAAAACTAGGTACTAATAATTGGAAGCTAATTTTAATTTGTTTTAGTGCTTAAACATTAGACAACTGGCTTTGGGAACTGTAGCCTATGAAATTACAGACTACTTCTCTGTTATGATCTTACGAGGACCTGGAGCCCCCCTTCGGCTCCGAAGATGACCGCTTCAGTGGTTTTAGCCGGTAGTAGTCTGGCATACCCCTTCGCCCTTCCCTGAGGCGAAAGAAGTTTATGAGTAATTTCCACTGGTGATAAATAAAAAAATAAAAAAGGTGCTAAGGGAATAAATAACTTCATGTCTCGAGGTGATGAGGCAGTGTTGGGCCACGCAGGACTAGTTCTGGGTAGCATTACAATTGTTATAGGCAGGCAAGATGCCAATTAAATGATGTAGAAATAATACATTCGTTACATTTACCTCTATATTACGATCTATTCACGACTTCTAGTTTCATTCGCTATCCTGCGGAGGTAAAAAAGAGTGAGGGTGAAGATGAGCAAGAAACATATCATTAATGCATACCGCCTACACGTCACTAGGATGGGTAAATTAGGAAAATACACGAAACGGTTACCGCTGCGCAATGACTAACCGACTTCCGTCAATCAAACCGATGCTTATACATGTACCACACACATCAATCACATGTAACTATATACCTAATACCCAGGTATGTATATACGTGAGGATCGATCCACAAAACTTTCTTAAAAAGGTGTTTCTCTCCTTTCGGCGGAGGCGTACTCTTAGTTGACATGACTTTGATAAATTATTTGCTTACCAAACGATTTGGAATTCGCGAAGTACGAAATGAGCGTCTCGATCCCATCTTAATGTATTCTCTTTTATAATGACACTTTTTGGAGCCATGAAGATATTTGCTTGTGGACAATACGCCTCTATTAATTTTAAACTCTAGGCTTACAATATATCCGGCTATTAAATTGGTAGTTGGTACTGTGATGTACACGGCATATTTACTTAAAGTAGGGTTAAGTCGGTAGAATTTACTAATACAATATGCTTATAACTTTGTATACCCATATTTTATACTTTATTTTATGAACGTCTGACTATTTTAATTGTTGGATTACGATTATATCCTAATTGCCAAAGTTTTAAATCGTTAGATAAGCCCTTATGAACAAAATCCGTGGCATGTTATCCAGACCTATGCGTAGATTACTCACACAAGTTTATCGTAGAAACTTTATTCAATTTCATAAATACTGAAGACGCTGTGTTGAAGACTTACTACGGTTAGTTACGATGTTACGCGTAATATATAAGTTCCGCACATGAATGCGCATGAATGGAAAAAAATAGTTCGGACAGTGGATTATCGTTGTATTCTTGACGAAACACGAACTATCTATGTCACTGTCTTTCTCATAAGTATTTAAAATAGTTCGTTCTCTACCGCTACAGTCAGCGTTAATCTTGACAGTAAACAAAAATGGCGTAATGAATTGTGACAGATTGTGACATTTATCTAAATACTGAAAACATTATCTCTTCAAAGCAAGTATGGAAATACGAATAAGACCAAGTAACTATAGACGGATAGTATTAAACATAAAAACTATTACTACCTCTTACGAGCACATGCGCAACGTTATATGAAAGAAAGAGATGTCTTTGAGAGCTTTGGTTCTAAAGTAACAATCCACTTTCTATATACGTTTTTAAACCATCGCGAATTTCACTCATATCAGACTATGATTTCGGGACTTTTCGCGCACAGAAAAATCAAAACAACATTTTGACTAACCTCACCGTTTGGGCCAAGTTGCGTTGACCGTGGTCACGAGAAGACTAAAGTATATGGGTGTCATCGTCTTGAGCGGCGGCTGATTTTTAAATCTACCCGCGGTTGATCTTGGGTAACGTAACTGTCCGAAACACGATATGCTGAATCACGACACACAATGCTAACCGTTTCGGCGGACACACTTTTAGACAAATTGCGAAGCGCACATTTCTCGATTCAATCCACTTTCTGTTAAAACTGTTAGCGTCGTATGTTAACCAGATGGTTTCAGGTAAATATAGGTGTAGGGGTGCAACGTTTCAATATGTGCGCGAATCGTTAGTGCTTTCTCTTTTTATCACACGTAATTAAACTAGAATGACAGGTCTATATAACTGGAAATTTGTTCAACTTAATTAATAGGCTCTATCTATGTACGTAGGTAATACTTTATCTTTGAGTATTTATAATGATGTCCAGTGATGTTTGTACATTTGTTGAACGCGAATTAGAAAATAATATAAAGTATAGCGTCATATGCTTTATATTATTTTCTAATAACGTTCTCAGATCGGGTGCTCGACCGCGTTTCAAGTCAACTTCACTCGTTCAATCGTTTAAGTGATAACCTTATTGGAGCGATGTATGGTAACGGCCTATCTAAAGATTTAAATATTTACTTTTTGTGACCTATTTTTGTAATAATCATAATTTAAAAAAGCGAAGCAAACATTTCAATTCCTTTTGTTAGTGGCTGAGTTTTTGCGCAAATGAGGTAACCTAAATACGTGTAAGTAAGAAGAACTATGTGCGTATCTAGTTCCGAGAAAAAACATTGAATAGTCTCTAAAAAAACTTGGGCTATACGTCTGTAATTATGAAATCACTTCCATCCATACCGAAATACCGACATTACTTAAGTTTACACTGTCTACTTTGGTAAATGGATAGTATAATTCTGATACTATTTTAATGCTCACAAAGATTTCAGGGAGTAGGATCATCATCATGCGCAAAAAGTCAAAGGCCTCCTCCGTAGATTTATACAATTGTGCCTTCATTTTGAGGGGAATTTTCCAGTACTCACCACGGTTGGCAAGCGTATTAGTGAGCGCAGTATGACTACTATACCATACTATACCAAGGGACGCTGCTGCCCATTCCTGCGGTTTAGAGTATCTTAGTGGCCTTTCACGATATCCTCTCTTTATCATCCTAGTGTGTTTGGGTAGATTTCAGTCTACTAGAAATAAAATAAATTCAAATTAAATGATCTTCATTTTACGAATTAAGTTTCAAAAGAACACTTTGACTCGTCAATAAATTTAGATGAAGCCAGTATTTCCTACTGACTTATTAGTTGGCGCTAAGTATCAAAATTAGCAGTAGTGGCAATGGGAGATAGTTCGTAGAACTATGTGCCCCGCTGAATTGTGAGTTTACCTAATTAGAACACAAAGACGCAAAAAGCCTATTTTGGAAAAATATGACTTATGGTGTTTCTGAAATACCCGATTCACTTGCAACTCAACTGCGATCGCCAACCCGCCAGCCAAGCGTGGCGATTATGACAAAATCCTCTCGATGAGTATATTATACAAACCGGACCGGTCGTTGAAGCGATAGTTGGGAAGATCTATGTCCAGTTATGGACGGGTTGTAATGTCAATGGTGATGAACGTGATACAATGACACGTATACTCATTCATATTGCCGCTTGAAAGGCAAAAAAGGTTAATCGCTTCATTTTCCTACTTCGAATTGTCTCATCTGGCTGAAGTTTAAGAGTGTCCCAATTTAGAATATAGCACCACACTATCTCCTTCCGGAAATTTCGTAAAACGTGACTTTTAACCCGAGGGATAGGCAGCAGCGTCCCTTTTATGGAATATCAGCCATACCATGATCACCAACCCGCCTGCCAAGCGTGGTGAGTACCTGCTAGCAAATAGCGCCAAAATGACGACACAATTAGTTGTGGAAATCTATAATGGACACGTTTGTTCAGCAGTAGATGTTCTTTGGCTGATATGATGATGATAACAATACACTTAAGTGTTAGACTTTACAAAGAGAATTTGACGTGGACATTTTCCACTTTCTAGTGACATTAACTTTCTTCTTGTTTACGTCACCTGTGAAATTCAAAGCACGTTGTAGGCGATTTAACACGTCCCGATTCGTATAGGTACGACACGAACGTTAAGGTTACTATGTAGTAATATTAATTTAATCTGTGTTGCGATGCCACAAAGTAACTAAACGAACTACATAGAGCTACTAACATTTATGACAATTAACATGTCAAGTTATAACTAATTAATTAAATTAAAGCATTGGAAATCTAGGAAGAAGCAAAGTGAATGCTATGTGTCTAATTATAACAAGTATACTTATATAGCTGTCCGCTTTTGAAGTGCTTTTAGCTTTTAGCTTTAAACTTCTTTTAGCGCGGTACGCATATTTTTAGATGAGATAAAATCTCTGGACTCGCGACACCGTTACGAGACGCAGCTATAGTGTGTGCATATATGCATGTAGCAGACCGCGAACGCGTCTAGATTAATAAAAATAAAAACATTTATTGCTATAAAATTTTCACTGCTGTCGGCACTCCCGGAGTGCAACCCGTATTTTTTTCTTCAGTTTTTGCATTCAATCCAACTCGTAATATCGTGCTAAAGTTCTCTCTCATTCTCTCTTTTTAATAGATGGATTGACCGATATATTCTAAACCGTAATGGCACTGGGCTCAACGACTTGAGGTAGCAAAAAGTGTTATACATGCACTTATTTTATTCCTTAAATTATATTTACGCATGTTTGATGACCGCGCATGCGCATTACATTTATTGCACCCAAAGTGTATTCTCTTCATGGCATTGCCTTAAAACAGTATCATAGTATGTACTGACTATTCGTAGATGTTGATACTATCATCATCGTCATCATTTCAGCCGAATAACGTCCACTGTTGGATAGAAGCTTTCCGCAAAGATTGCCAAATCTACCGGTATGGGTTGGTGTTGTGTGCTCATTGGGGAGATTTTGCCATAATTTCCTCGCTTAGCAGACGGTTTGGCGATCGCAGTTGAGCTATAAATGTACTCGAAGGATACTGCTGCCTATATCGGTTAATACCATAGTCGCATTTAACGACACCCACGGAATGAGATCGGGTGGTGATATTTTAGCCGGCACCACACGGAATATCAATGCTATCCTATACTCTAACATGTATAGATCTATAAAAAACCACTCAGGTGTGGTTTTTATCAAAAGCCAGTATACTCAAATTCTAGAATAGACTTGTATGACTAGGTATATTACTTCGGTGCCTACCCTACCTGCAGGGCATCATAGGGGCCTATCTGCGCAATAGGCACAATTGATACGTGGACAGGGGCGCAATGGTTCCACAAATTGCCAAGGAGTAGAGAACGACTCAGTTAGTGGATACGCATTGGTAACGCGCCAATTAGGGTAGGCCGGTACATGTAGTACCTGTGGCTCATCCTGTACAGTCGTTGGGGCTTCAAAGAGCACTTCGAGCGTCTTGTTCCCTGGTTTGAAAGGATAGTGGGTGCCTTGCACTGGCTGCTACCCGATCTCGGGGGACTGAGGGAAGAAGTTGACTGAGGGGGGGACGTACGGTCCGTACTAATACGGGGCACCCGTTTGCTCATCTCGACTCTCGGGCGTCAAGCGCTGCAGAACCGACATTCCATGTCTGCAGCGCAGAGCGGCTATACGGATCGCACGAGGATACCGAACGGTGTCCTTTGAGGTGGCAACTCTGTTGGCGCGCTTTTCGCCTTTGGATATCCTGGATTTGGAGCGTGTTTGGTATTGTTACACTCACGCATCCATCTCCGCCAGAGCGGTGAAAGCGTGCCTTCAGGGGCACTCGAAAGTTCTAGACGGCAGGGTCGACAGCGTGCACTCTGTGCTGTGGCGTGAGCGGCTCATGCTGCTACAATACGCGCAAAAGCGCGTCGTTGAGGCTATCTTGCCGTTCTTCGGATCCTGGATCCAAAAGAGCGAGGGCGTCACATTCCGCCTAGCACAGGTATTCACCGGACACGGTTTCGGTACGTACTTGCACAGGATAGGGCGTGCGGTCACGGCACAGTGCCACCACTGTGGAAACGATCAGGATACCGCATAGTACACGCTCGGAGAGGGCCCTGGTGGGCTGCCGAGCGCCTGATCCTGGTCGCAGGGGGTCTCTGGGTTCTTTCGTGGCTAGATTGGGGAAGATGCGTGCCCACACCGAGTGACCTACGAGAAGACGGTGGTGTGTATGTGGTAACACGCCGCCGCAGCACAATACAACGCACAGGAACGCTTCCGGGGATCCTTTACAATCCCCCCGGGGGGGTGACCGCTTTACAGTCACCCTCTCCGAGATGTGCTTAAAAGCATGGCACCGGTGGGTGGCTCTAGTGTGATCATATGAGGACATGAAGCCCTCCTTCGGTGTCGAAAATGCCACCCCAGTGGTTTTAGCCAGTACGAGTGCGGCATACCCCTTTGTCCTTCCCTGGGGAGGAGGAAGTATTTTTATTTTTTTTCTTTCTTTTTTAATAAACGTTGCCCCACACTAGGATTTCTCCTGTGTCGTGGGTGCGTTTACAGACACAAATCCCACACACAATACACCCAGACCCGGAACAACTACCTGCAGATCATACAAATATTTGTTCCGTGCGGGAATCGAACCCACGACCCGGTGCGCAGCAGCCGACTGTATCAGCCACTGCACCAATGTAGAATTTCCAATAGGTACAATAAAAATAAAAAAGCTACATCACTTATCCTAGTTGGGGTACAGAGGAACCTTAGTCAAAAGGAAGCGCATGATATTACTGGTCTTTGGTTTATTTTACAAAAAAGGCTACGTTTTTGTTATATCTTCGAACAAAGTTGGTACAAAAATATAAGCAACTTTTTTTATTGTTACTCTTTCCGAAGGTGCTGAGAAGCTATAAAGATTTCATTATAATTGACTTTATCAAATTTTTATAAAGCAGACATATTCAAACTGAACAAACTTCAAGAAGAAATGTAAAAAGTAAAAGGACTACAATGAGTCTGCAAAAGATACAACTCGACAAAAATTCAAATATCTAATGTTTTTCGAACAATTCTAAGCGTACAAACATATGTTAGTATCGTCGTTAGCTCTAATTTCTTTTCCGCTTTTGACCGTAGTTTTTTTAAAGGGCTTGTAGGGTGGTCACTAAGCGCCGACCGAGCTAAGTGCCGCTTTGTGAGCGAACCGCGTGTAAACTAGCAAAGACCGGCTTGCATTAAATTTTCTCATTTTTATTTTTCTCTAAAAGCTTTTTACACAGGAGCTGCGCGTTCAATTAAAACTCCTCTTTTTGAGTAATGCGTCAATAGAGAGATCTGATTGTCTGCTTCGCGGAATTTTGACCGTGTATTCTTTACCCAGCAAAGCATTCTTTTCAAACGAAAAACAAAGTGTTATGTTTTTAAACGTTATATTGTGCTGTACCTATTTACGAAATGGGTGTAAAAGTAATTCAATTTTCGTTAAATGTTTTAAATTGCAAAAGAGGGCGACTGGTAACGGACTCTCCTTTTTAGCGTGAGGAACTCATTAAACAGTTCGCCCTAAATAGTTAGGGAAATAAAATTACTGTTGCTAGAACAGGAAAAAACAACAGCTCACAGAATAAACTTCCATCTTATTCGAATGAATACTTATACTTTTGTTCGTTACTTTTTATTAGCTTATCATTTACCAAGCTGTATTTTTCTTACTTTCCTTTCTTGTTTTTAAAGTTGCAGTGAATGTCTCATGAACAGATACTAAAAACCCTGGTCCTTTTTTGTGATTCCAGTATAGATACTTCAGTTCGTCACCAGGAGGAGTCAAGGAATTAGTGCCGAAGGTAGCGGTCGCGGATAGAATAGATTAGGACTACAAATTTTAAGTCCTACGTCCTCCAGATTCCCGCAACGAACAAGTCCATGCTTCTCAGTGCCGACTTTTGGCCAGCGGGAGTAGTGTTCAGACGTTACAGGAAACACACAAGCATCCAAATTTAATTTATAGTATATATTGTGATACTTATTTTTGTCTATAAGGTATTTATGTATACTCTTCGTTACCTGAAATAAATAAATACCTAGATAATGAAACATTGTCTATATCTTCAAACCCCAGACTCAAACCTGTAGGCCATATTAATATTTGTCCCGTGCAGGAATTGAGAAATTGTCATAATTGTACAGCCGGCCAGGCAGAATTCGCTAGACATCATTATTTTATTAATTCATTAGTGGATACTGCTACTCATTCTCTTTCTTCTCTTATAACGCTCTTGGCAATTATGTGACCCTATATTAAAAAAGTAAAAATGCAAATCGAATATCAAAGTAGCATACTTGGTTTTACTTTCACAAACAGTCGCTAAACCATGTCCCCGTTGATATCCCTATGTCAATGGCACACACGTACATTTTGCTTTTTACATCTGAAAATTTAATTTCAGAGCCGCTTTAACATGCTCAATGGGCAGAATGTATGCTTACAAAGTTTTGAGGTCACCCGAACGCCACCTGTCTTTGCCGTTCAAAATTTATTTGCTGAAAGAATAAACTGATTGTATTAATGTTACGTGATTGTATCAGTTATGCAAAAGTTAACTAAATGGTAATTAACTCATGGCCAAAGTGATATTAACCCTTGTCTCGTATGTTGTATTACCTCAGCATCATATCAGCCAAAAGACGTCCACTGCTGAACAAAGCCTTCCCACATAGATTTCCACGGCGACTAGCTGGATGCCACTTGCAACCAATATCTTTCAGCTACTTTTACCAAGCCTTAAGTCCATCTCATTGGAGGCCGTCTTATGCTGCGTTTTTGGGTGCGTGGTCTCCACTCATGAACTTGCCCCAGCGGCCATCAGTTCTCCGAGCTATTTGCCCTGCCCATTCTCACTTGAGCGTACTAATACTTTCAGCTATATTGTCGGATATTACATTTTAATCATCATCATTCCAGCCGAAAATCTTATGCTGAACAGAAGCCTCCCGTAAAGATTGCCATAACGACCGGTATGGGTTTGTGTTGTGTGTTCATTGGGGGGTTCTGTCATATTTACCACGCTTGGCAGACGGGTAGGCGATCGCAGTTAGGTTATAAATGTACTCGCTGGACGCTGTTGCCTATCCTCCGGCTAATCCCATAGTTGCCTTTTACGACACTCACGGGGTGAAATAGGGTTGTGGTATTCTTAGCCGACACTACACGGCTAATTGCATTTTAATACAAAACAATTCCATTTGACACCAAAGTAATCACTTATACATCACGTTGAATTCACCAAATTTAAGACTACTTGGAGTACAATTCAATTAGTTACAAAGAGCAACAAACTAAGACTTTCAGTTCATTGACAACGAAACGATACCTATTTATAAATAAGGCAACGGTATCGGCGCACTGAAAAAAACGCAGCCTGTGGACGGCATCAAACGAGATGGACAGACAACCTAGTGAAGGTCGCTACGATTCGTTGGATGCAGGTGGTATGTATCCGGCTATTGTGGAAATCTATGAGGGAGACCTTAGTTCAGCAGTGGTCCACCATTAGCTGATATGATGATGATTCATCGCATCCTACCTGCTACATTTCAGCTTAGCGGCTTTCGTAGATCCTAGTTAAGCTGTGTTGACGATGACGTCATTATGCTTATCGCAATGTGAAGCCACATTAGGTTCAACGCAAATAATGTGCTGCTATGTATTTGCATATATGTATGTATGCATGCTCGTGGCGCTTTCTACTAGTTGGGTGAACAGTTTCAACTAATATGTACTACTAAGGGAAGCAGGTCGATCCCCGCTTGAAACCAACATTTGAACACACTACAGATCGTTATTCCAGTACTCGTTATTTTGTCACCATCTCACAATGATGTCTTTATAATGTACCCACAATAAAATAATATTGTGTAAATTTTCTAAAATAAACTGACTTATTTTTTAAGCAAACTGCAGCTGTCGTAAATCTTTATGGGATATGGAAAAGTGTATAGTAGTTAAATAGTTACATTAACCCTTCGAATGGCAAAGATCCGATACACCGTGGATCCAAAATTCTGTGAAGATGATTGATACTTAACTTTTTCCAAGAAATGGTTTAAGCCCAAGACTTTACAGATCTTAATAAGTAAACCAACAATCATATAAATTATCTTCGTTGTAATACTGTAAAGAAATTCAAATACAAAACTAATGCTGTATTAGGTGGAAATAAAATATGAGTGTAAGATAAATATAAAGAAAGTTCAGAGTAAATTCACGCGTAAAGTGCGTAAATCCCTAATCATTCAAAACAGTCTTCGTCATTAGAGTTAATATTTATAATAGTATTTTTTTGTATTCTGTTTAATTATTTATAACTATGTAATATAACATAGTTTTTTTTACATTAATATATGAATGTATACCATTTTTTTCATTTCGACATTATCTAGAACTTTATTTTTGTACTTCTATTTTCAACACTTAACTTTAGTCATTAGAGTTAATATTTATATCAAGTATTAGTTTTCTTTTGTATTCTATTTAGTTATTTATAACTATGTATTAAAATAATAATACAAAATTTATATGCTGTATTACGTTTACAGGCAGTGAAAGACATTAATTATGATAAATATAAAGAAAGCTCCCAGTAAACGTTTAAACGTAAAGTGCGTCAACGCTTCTTGAAATCGTGGCAATCCTGATCATTCAAAACGGTCTTCGTCATTATCAGTTTTTTTTTTTGTATTCTATTTAATTATTTATAACTATATAATATAGTATCTATTTTTGTATTAGTAAATTATATAGGTAAACCATTTTGTTTACCTAAAGTCAACGGTATCTTAGATTAACGACAAAAGTACTGCTATGTACCGAGATGCTCTTGGGCCTTTGAGGGCGTAAGACGTATTCGAAATAGATAGCGAGATTGAATAATTGTGTAATTGATTGAAATAGCGGTAGGCGATCGCTCTAACTAATAACAGGATATTGAATGATCGTTTCTCGAAAACATTTGTCACTTGTATAACTAATTCGAATATCTTTAGTATTTATACTTTTTAAAGTACACACGGCTACTTAACAAGCTATCCATACCCAGTTTATGCTAATCTCTTATCGCACGGAAATCCTATACAATACGAGATCAGCTTATACTGGAAAAGTATACTTTGAGAATGTAGCCGTACCGCCTTGATAATGTAATGTAGTGGGTACCTGACGATTAACACCAGCTTATATCTATAAGATTTAAATGAGGACCTCTTTTGAGAATATTATGCAATTTTTTTACTACAGTACTTTTCATGACACTGAAAAAGTCACATTCCAGATTTTGAACCTGCAACCTTGTGCTTAGGAAACGAGTTTATGCGAAACGAAACGAAATTCTTCTCTTTTCATTGTGATAAAATTTTGTTACTTTAATAATTATTTGGAGTCGATCCCTGGGCCTCTCATAAAGTAATCCATTCAGATTCCTTGTGAGGTTTTCTTTGAAGGGACGCGTCCTTATTAAGATCAAGAACAGCAACAAACGTATATGTATAAGCTACTTATGTTTCTCGGTAAGCTCCCCACGTTTCAGCATGCTTGTAAAATGCAAGCAAATACGGTGACATTTATATTTATATCTAGACATTTTGAATGAATAAGTTTCATGAAAAGCCAATTACGCAGAATTAACATTAAACACAGAAATTTCAAAGAAAACTATAGTAAATATAGCAAATAGCAATACAGTTGCCCAAGGATTTATTAAAATATTAAAGACTAGCTGGGACCTGCGGTTTCACCCGCGTTTAATTTAAGAGAAATTTAGAGTACTTCGACATAGGCACTGGACATAGAATATATATATTGGATTTCAAGGGTTTTATTTTTTACGCGGAACCCTAATTATTTTTCTAAAATAAAAGTAGCCTACGTTATTCCTTATAACATCAGCTATCTGCCAGTGAAGGTCCCATAAAAATGGGTCCAGCCGTTTCGGAGATTACCCGGAACAAACAGACAGACAGACAGACGGACAGACAGACGGACAGACAGACAGACAGACAGACAAAAAAAATAAAAATAGTGTTTTTGTTATATGTAACGTACATACTTTCATATGCATTTAGTAAAAAGATGTTATTTTGACATTACAAATAGACACTTCAATTTTATTTATTTTTATAGACTAGCTGGGACACGCAGTTTCACCCGCGTTTAATTTAAAAGAAATTTAGAGTACTTCGACTTAGACACTTGACATAGAATAAATATATTGGATTTCAAGGGTTTTTTTTTACGCGAGTTAAGTTCTTTGGGGAACTGTTGAGACTCAATAATAACTTGTGACCTTAAATTATATATTTATTTATAAAGAATACATAGGTTGTCTATCTAAGAGTGTCGATCCGAGAGTGTTCCATTTATGTCCGTACCGTTCGCACATTGATAACACGCACACACACATATAGCACTATAACACCCCCCTCACTAATTCGAAGCCCCTTGTTCTCCCAGGAAAAAGGGCTGAGCACCGCTACTGCTCACAACAGCTTGCTCGGTTGTTGGCTGGTTCTTTCTCGCTTTCAACCAGTAACGGTATACAGAATACAAAATTGCGGCCGACACCAGTATGATGTAGATAGGGGCAGTCCAGAAATGATAACTATTATCTTGTAAATCCTCTAAATGTAAATCATCCTCTCTCTCTAGTAAATTTTCCAACTTGTATATTTGGTCCAATTGAACGTTTTCTAAAATCAATGGCCGCTCTTTGTTTCTTATGCTGACGTTATGAACTGGGAAATGCAACAACTTTATAGGTATTCCTCTTAGTACATTTCTATAGTTTCTAATCTGATGGAGGCTTGTAGAGAAATTACAACCTTCAGGCACCTCTATTAGGTGCGTCCCTTGGATGGATAAAGAGACATCGTGATCGCAACGGAATTGTACTCTTGTTTGTTTGGGACAAGATAGAACATAGTGATAGTCGTCCAATTTTTGTAGAAACTCGGATTCAGCTTTGTACTCTACAAAACTACAACTTCTGCTAATTTGCTGCTTCAAAATAATTTGATAGATGCAATCGTCTGGATTCGAAGAAGTTATAATCTGGCTTTCCTGACAATAATATATTTCGTGGAACCTTTTGCATTCTCCGTCCATGTAGCGATGACTATCATCATTCATAGCCAGATATGGTTTAGGAGGAATTAATATTGTGTTATTAAAAGTAGGAGTGGGGTAAAGATGGTAATAAGTATATATATTTGAATGCATTATGGGAAACTTCAGAACAAATACAAGCAAATTGTCTACAAAATACGAACCGCATACAATAATATCGTAATAGTCTCTTACTTCAGTGTTTGAGTCAACAATTAATTCGAATCTTTCATACACATTCTGTAATACATCAAACATAAAATGGATATTCTCTGGACTAATAACACTATGATGAGTTATAGAAAGTTTTGAAAAACTCAAAGCATTTTCTAAAGATGTTACACAATTCAAAATATTTAGTAAGTTGATTTTTAACAAATTAAACAAACTATTTATTTTAATAAAATCACTTAACCTATAATTAGTCATATTGACCATGCTCATAACTTCGTTTAATTTAACATGTATTCTGTATTCATTTGATACAATAGTGGATAGAGTCATATTAAAAGCTTGCAATATTTGTTTATTTAAACTAATTCCAGAGTTTAATTGATTTTTTATGCTATCCTGATTATTCTGCAAAATGTGGATGGCTTTATTGTAATATATAGCGTCATCATGATCTAGATTACCAGTAATTCCTTTTATGATGGAGCCCAGTCCATTGATAAGACCGCGCCTTTGTTTTGATTGTTTATACATAGAGTTGAACCTGTCATATATTGTTTCTAACCTATTTACGAGCACTTGATTAGTAACTAATAACGTATCGCTAAAATAAGTAGGGTCTGATGACCTTATATACTCTATATAACTAGCTAAATAAGCCTCTATATTTCTAATGCTATCTTTAATCCTATCTAACTCATAATAATGTAAGAAAACATGTTCAGTTTTTGTAAACTTAACATTTCCTAACCTAAACGGAAGTATTCCCGGGTTGTCCACTAATGACGTAGTCACAATTTGTTCAGCCCGGATCGTGGCCAAGACCCTGCAACAAGGTATTTTGGTGTTTTAGGGGTTTTCTCAAAATACGTTTATGGTGGGCAATATTCTTATCGTCGATTACTTTTAAAGCTAAATTTTTCTTTACTTTACGTCCTAAGTAACGAGGTTTGGTCTTATGCCGAACTGCTAGGGGGTTTTTTATGTATAAAGCTTGTCCTTCGTGGTAAGGAAGAGGTTCTTCTCTCTTTTTATTAGCATTCGAAATGGTTTTGCTCTGGTTGCTATGTAGTTTCTTATTTATTTCACTGTATAACTGTGTAGTTATACTTTTATGTCTATTAATATAGTGTTGTAAATAAATCTGTTCTAAATCTGTATCGAATGGATCACGACTGTTTGTATGTCCATTCATTACTTCCATAGGTTTTTTATTTGTCACTGAGTGAATACTATTATTATATCCTATAACAGCATATAACATTAACTCGGTAGTAGATAATTCGGATTGCGTTGTAGATAATATTCGAATGTGTTCCAAAATAGTGGAGTGGAACCTTTCTATAGCTCCATTTGACTGGGGATTATTAACACTTATAAAATGTAATTTTATTTTATGCAAGTTAGCCAATTCTTGTATGAGCATATTTTTAAATTCCGTTCCTTGATCAGCTGTTATACTAATTGGTACTCCATGGTGGGAAATGTAAATAGATAAGGCGTTTATAACACTGAGACCAGTAACTGATTCTAAGGGATATGCTTGCGCATATTTGGAAAAGACATCAATAATAGTTAAGAACTTTTGTCGATTTACAGTTAACGTGTCGATGTGTAAAACATCGAACGGCTTATCGGGTATAGGAACTAACTGAAAACTTTGTTTATTTGGGTTCCGTTCATATTTACAAGTTTGGCAAATGTCACAATTATTAATATATTCTGTGACTTGATTTTTTATATTAGGCCAATAATAGTTAACTTTAATGCTTTGTATAACTTCTTGTATTCCCCGGTGATTATTTTTACCTTCATGATAATTTTTAATGATCTTATATTGTTTGTCTCGATTAGCAACATCTTCAATTTTAGTTTTACAAAAAGTTAATTTATAGCTAGAATTTATAAAGGTTTTCTGTAAAATATTGGTAATGTTTGTAATAAGTTTAGAATCAGTAATATATATCCCATAACTAATACGTGGTTTTATATACTCCTTGAATGTGTTTATAATACTATTTTCCAAATCGTTAACATTTATCTGAACTAAAATTCTCTTCTTTCCAGGAAATATTTCAATAGTTTCCGGACTAGTAGGTGAATGATATACGAAATTTAAGAATACCTGATTATCAAACAGGTTAATATGTTTTTCGGAAATCGGAATTTCTAAAATTGGGTTTTCTAATTCAGTATGAATGGTACTAGATACTTCGACTAGTTCGTCAGTTTGTCTATTTGTTTTATTAACGAACATAGATAGAGGTAAGTCATCTTCGTCACTGTAAGACATATTTTCAGTGATATTATTGTGAATTTCTAATCTAGATAGAGCATCTGCGTTTGTGTTAAATTTGCCTGCTTGATACATAATATTGTAATCATATTCTTCTAATCGGAGTCGCCATCTAGTTAAACGACTATTAGTATCTTTTATATTCATTAAATATTGTAGAGGTTTATGATCAGTAATAATATTGAACCTTCTTCCGTACAAGTACGGTCGAAAGTATTTTGTCGCCCACACTATGGCAAGCAACTCTTTCTCTATAGTACTGTACTTTGCTTCGCTGTCATTGAGCGTACGAGAAGCATATGCAATCGGCTTATCGGAACCTAGGGGACCTTGGGAAAGTACAGCATCCAATGCGACATTTGATGCATCTGTGCGTAAATTAAAATCTTTCTCGAAGTCTGGATATTGTAGTATAGGATCATTTGTAAGTAAATTTTGACAGTGTTTAAAACATTTGACGTATTCTGGTGTCAATTGAATTTTAGCACCTTTTTTCAAACAAGATGTTAAAGGTTTGACTACATGAGCAAAATTTGGTATGAATTTCCTGTAGTAGCCTAACAAACCAAGAAAGGATTTAATTTCTTTTGTAGTTTGTGGTAAGGGAAACTGTTGTACAGCTTTAATTTTGGTCGGATCGGGCTTAACTCCATCCGAAGAAACAATATGACCGAGAAAAGGTGTCTCTCTTTTCATAAATTCTGTCTTATCTAGTTGGACTTTGAAGTTTGACTCTCGAAGTCGTTGAAAGAGGGCTTCCAGGTCATGAATATGTTCCTGGAGCGATGAACTATATATACATATATCATCCATATATACTGTAACATTTTTTAGGCCACGTAGAACGTTGTCCATGACCCTTTGGAAGGTCGATGGCGCGTTCTTTAAACCAAATGGCATCCTTAAAAATTCATAGTGACCGCGATGCGAATTTCCGTCATCTACACTAAATGCCGTTTTGGGAATGTCCTCGGGATTAATTTCAATTTGATGGAACCCAGATTTTAAGTCACATATAGTAAAATATTGACTTTTGCCTAATTTGTCCAAAATATCACTAATATTGGGGATGGGATACCGATCACTGACAGTTTTCTCATTTAGTTTTCTGAAATCAATTACCAGACGCCACTTTGTTTTGCCGGATGCGTCTTGTTTTTTAGGCACTATCCAAATTGGTGAAGACCAGGGACTATTTGATGGTCTAATAATTTTTTGTCGTAACATTTCTTTAATTTGACTTTCGACTTCCGCCTTGTGGACGTAGGGATATCTATAAGTTCGGGTAAAAATAGGTTTTTCATCAGTAGTATTTATTTGATGTTTGATCTGGTTTGTGAAGGTCAACTGACTATTTTCCGTATAAAATATATCACTATATTTGCGGCATAACTGTAATAAGTTATATTTCTCTTCTGCATTTAGATGTTCAGTACGAATCAAAGACTCTATATTTATTTCACTGTCGCTAATACATTCAAAATTAAACAAATCAAAATTATTGTGAAGTGTCTGAACTTTAAGTGGTGAAACTAAGCTCACGATGATGTCATTATTAGTGGGATTCGTTATCTCTAAGTATGCGTATCCGGACACTGCTTGGCTTATCGTACCGGGTATGAGACAATTGTTTATGTTAGTCTCTGGGATATAAATATCACCATGTTGAATATTTACAGGTACCTTTACAGTCTGTGACGACTTAGACCTAACCAAAGCTTCAAAAAGATTATGAATTCCACTGTTTAAAATTTTTATAGGTACTTCGGCATTTGGTGTTACTAGTTTTTTGTGGTGAAGGTTAACGTTTGCCTTCAAAGTTTGCAACATTTCGTAACCAATTAGCCCATCGAATACATTATGAAATTTATAAATATAAAACTTAGACATAGAATTTTCTTTTAATTCGGGAAAGGTTGGAATGTCTATAGAATAATTATTCATAGTAGTACAGTTCAAATTTGTAACAGTGAAAGGTTCGTAATTCAGTGATACGTTCGGGTAATGTTTTTGAATTACTTCCGGAGACAAAAATGATTGATTGGCCCCGGTATCAATCAATAATTTTAGTGGTGGTTGCAAAATTTCAATGTACGGTAGTTGTCTCTGCATATGAACGTTTATCTCTGTCAAGTTTCGGGTTTGACATTCAAATCCTGGCAAAAATTTTGCTCAACCTGAACATTATCGGAATTTAATTGTAAATGTTCATCATGATAATACTCAGGTTCATAATATTCATTACAATTATTCTCATATGAAGGATAAGACGAACACGGGCCGTCGTTATCAGTATAGGACGCTTCGCAGCTCGGTTCAGCGTGGGCGATGTTTGGGTTTGTCTCAGTTACGTCGAACTGATTGCATGCAGCTGCACTGGGATACTGTGTACTATGATAGTTTGTCGACTGTCGGAAATTTGGTCGTAAAGCTGACTGGTGGGATATTCCACTCATGGGTTCTGGTTTTGACTGAATATTTGGCATCTTACTGACATGTTGATTCTTTGAGCCTTGTTGTGGTGGCTTATGGTACAGGGGTCGATTCCAGGTATTATCATTAAAGTTAGAGTTATTAACATTTCCTTTTATATAACCAGTTTGGTTATTATTCCTATTATACTGTGGAAAATGAGGTTTAGAAGGTTGCAATGGTTTATTTATGTTCCCAAATGGCAAAAACTTTATGCTATTGTTCTGAAAAGGTTTATTATTAGTAGCAAAATGCCTATTGTTATTATTTATCTGTGCGTATCTAATATTTTCCTCCTCTTTAATAAAATTAAGCGCTGTTGGCATATCCATAGGTCGCATAGCTCTGATAGTTGCACCTAAGGGTTCTTTCAGACCTCCTAAAAATGCTTTCAATGTTTGGGATTGAAAGAATATTCTTTTACACTTAATTATTTCTTGCTCTGTTTCATGCAAGCTTACATAATTTATAATAGTATTTAATATGCTCATGCACCGATTGTAAAAATCTTGGGGTGACTCATTTTCTTGCCTCATGTTTACTAAATCCCTAGTGAGACAATTTTCATCCCGTTGATCTCCGAAATTTTTCAATAAAACTAGTTTCATGTGATCCCAAGATGATACACCATTAATATTAACAATTTCCTCAGCCTTTCCTTCTAGGCGATTTAAAATACTGTGTAATAATATGGTATTGTTGAAACATTCAGGGTTAGTTCTATTATAAAATTGAGTTAGTATGCTCTGACAAGTTTTGATAAATCTATTTAATTTATTTGGATTTCCATCATATTTAGGAATAACTAAAAGAGCGGTTTTTAGAGAAGATAGAGTATCAGGATCCATTTTGCAAAATATTTAATTATTATACAAATATTTGTTTGGAAAATGATATGTAAACAAATCGTACCTTAATTGTAATTATTCTAGAAATTCTTAATATATACTTATTCTTTATTTGACTCTCGTTCGACTTTAAATAAAAATACAAAATAAAACACAAAGTAGATTTCTGAAGCTTCCGATAATATACTCCCACAATATTAAAACCACAAAAATCAATAAGATCTGGACTTACGATTGGATGAGAGCCCAGGTCCACAGCTTCATAGTTAAAGCTCACTCGCCAGACTCCTCGCCGAAGGCCACAGGAAGTAGGTTGTATTTGACGTGAAAATGCCGGGTTTTTGATTTTTGAAAAGCTCGGTTTTCGACGACAACAATCCGTTACGACTGCGCCAGTTAAGTTCTTTGGGGAACTGTTGAGACTCAATAATAACTTGTGACCTTAAATTATATATTTATTTATAAAGAATACATAGGTTGTCTATCTAAGAGTGTCGATCCGAGAGTGTTCCATTTATGTCCGTACCGTTCGCACATTGATAACACGCACACACACATATACCACTATAACACGCGGAACCCTAATTATTTTTCTAAAATAAAAGTAGCCTAAGTTATTCCTGATAACATCAGCTATCTGCCAGTGAAGGTCTCGACAAAATAGGTTCAACCGTTTTGGAGATTACCCGGAACAAACAGACAGACAGACAGACAGACCGACAGACAGACAGACAAAAAATTGTGTTTTTGTTATAGGTACCGTATATACTTTCATATGCATTTAGTAAAAAGCTGTTATTTTGACATTACATACAGACACTTCAATTTTATTTATTTGTAAAATATTTTTGAAGTTAAAACTTCTTTTAGCGCGGTACGCATATTTTTAGATGAGATAAAATCTCTGGACTCGCGACACCGTTACGAGACGCTAGACGTTAGTTTGGCGTTTTGCCGTCGGGACCGCATTAACCCTAGTACCTATCATAAAAAGGTCTAACGCGCCAAAATAAGTTTTCACTTCTGTCGGCACTCCTGGAGTGCATTTTTTTTTTGTGAAACTGAAACGTACAGAAACAGGCCTGCCTTCGTCTACATAAATTGTTAGATATATTATTAAAACGCTTTAGTCTGCCGCTTAGCCAAATGTGTAAATTGTTAGATATATTATTAAAATACTTTAGTCTGCCGCTGTAAAGAGTACTTTTGTCTACTTTATAAATATGGTTGCGAGTTCCAAAACTTATATTGATCCTTCATTACCGACTTCAAAAAGGAGGAGGTTCTCAATTCGATGCGTATTTTGTTTTATGTGTGTACACCGGTTACTCCGAGATTAGTAGATCAATTTAAGCAATTCATATTTTAACTGGTGTAGAATACTTTCTAGTTGGTCCCTATAAATTTATTTTTGATTGAGTAGTTTTTTAACCAACTTCAATAAACAGGTTAATTTGACTGCGCTTATCTAGATGATGTCTTAATGGTTTCGATTCCTTTCAGATCAGAGTACCGATTTGAGTAATTCTTATTTTCAGTGTAACTACTGATATCAAATTGGATAAAGTTCTTACATATATTGGTGGGGCCAGGTATGCCCCAACCATGGTTCATCAGACCAACGAGAAGTTATATTTTATACCTGGACCCGCCCGACTTCATAAAGTTTTTTTTTCCTTTTCAGTGGTTTTATTATTTTTATATCGTGTAGGGTTTCTGAAGTCGGTGTTTTATTTGTTAAACGGTTTTATTTTACTGTTCTAATGGTGGAAATATTTACATGCTTAGGAATATGGGGACCTGTACCATTTTTTTTTCGGCGTTGGACATCCTCCTGAATTTCTCATAAGTGAATTTGATATCTTACTACTATCATATAAATAAATAATAATATAAATGTAAAATTATTTTCTGCATGTTTGAGGTACTACCACGCTTGAACGACTGAATGAGTTCTAATTAAATTTTACATAGCATTACATAATATAATACATAATCAGCCTATTACTGTCCCACTGCTGGACACGGGGCTTTTCTGACGATGAGTAAACTTAGGCCTTAGTCCACCATCCTGGCCTAATGCGGGTTGGCGGACTACACACCATTGCGAATTTTTTTTTGGAGCTCTCACCGTTGTGCCTGTTTCCTCCGATGTTTTGCTTCACCGTTAATGCAAGTGATAATCAAATTCTGATCCGCACATGAACCCGAAAAGTCAGAGGTTGGCCGGGGATCGAACTCAGATCTGCCTGTATGGAAGGTAAATCTTTATGAGGGCTGGCGAGTCCATTACAATGGAGTATTATTGTACACATAAGCTGTAGTTACTTTAAATATAAATTAATGAGTGTACGTCATTGATATTTGTAAGTTTTTAGAATTGAAAGTACAGAAACATGTCTGCCTTCATTTAAATGAATTGTTAGACATATTCGTAGACTTCAGTCTGCCGTTTTACCAAGTGTGCAAAGACTACTGCTGTCTAGTTTTTTAAATTGGTTAAGAGTTCTAAGACATATTGATCCTTCATTTTTGGTTCAAAATTGTTGATGATCTTAAGGATCAAAAACAAATAAATAAACTGTATAATAAACGCTTAGTTACTTTTAATTTTCATAATCGCGATGTCGTGAAGTTCTTTTAAGCACAATTTTCAGCTATTATAAAAAAAAATTGGCGGCAGGGTTGGTGCAGTGGCTGATACAGTCGGCTGCTGCGCTCCGGGCCGTGGGTTCGATTCCCGCACGGAACAAATATTTGTATGATCTGCAGGTAGTTGTTCCGGGTCTGGGTGTATTGTATGTGGAATTCATGTCTGTAAACGCACCCACGACACAGGAGAAATCCTAGTGTGGGGCAACGTTTTATTTAAAAGAAAAAAAAAAAAAAAAACTATATATATTCGTATTCAACGTCATCGTCTGCCAAAAAAATTGGTAAAATATATACAGTTGTGAATAACATTGATTGTAGAAAATAGACTGTGTACTTCTTTGTCTTCGGCTAAATTCACTCAAAAGTGGCAAGAGCACACATTGCAGTTTGCAATCAAGCGCGTCGTTGAGGCCGACCTGTCACTTTTCGGTGCCCGGCTAAAAAGAAGCGCGTGCGTCACATACCACCTGATACTATTCACCGGATACGGTTGTTTCGGTGCGTATCTGCACAGAATAGGACACGATGTCAAAGAACACCACAGTTATACATTGGAGGAGGTGACCGATTTACAGTCATCCCCTCCGAGATGTGCCTAAAAGCGTGGCACTGATATGCGACTCTAGTGTCATTGTATTCAGGATCTGGAGCCCGCTTTCGGTGCCGAAGCTAACTGCTCTGGTGGTTTTAGCCGGTAGGAGTCCGGCATGCCCCTCTACACTACCCCGGGGCGGAGGAAGTACATGATGTATTACTACGTCCGGCCCTAAAAAAACTTATTTACGATTACCTATTTGATAGTTCTAGTTAAACGTAGTGGTCTTATGGCCGAATTATTAAAACGCCATTTAACGTTAGACAAAGCGGGGACTTTAACTATTCGAGAACCCGGTTTTTGATACAAAACCGGGCGGCTCAAATTGGTTAAGCGGGGACTTAACGTTAAATGGCGTTTGAGTATTCGGCCGTTAGAATCTTTGGTTCTAATAATTTTATATTTCAAAGCGTATATTGAACCGTATTTTGACAGTCATAGTGAGAACTACAAATTCCTTAACTTGACACTGGCAAAATGGAATACAATTGCCATGAAAAAAAAAAAACTACAATTTCTCACTATGTCAAAATGACAGTGAAAAGTTATGGAAATATCATCGCGGTTTGCTTATATAAAAAAATGAAGTTTAACTAACTTAGCCAGCATCATTTGTAAAAATAATAATAACAGATAAACACATGGCCCTAGGCCACTAGGCCTGGAAATAAATAAATCTATCTATCTAATAATATAATCATAATAACCTCTAAATTACAAATTTACCGTAGGAAAATTCTTAAAAATGAAAAAAAAATAGTTTACTATTAGGATTTCGTACATTCGAATGAAAAAACGTCGGAGCCCTTATAGGATCACTCGCGTGACTGTCTGTCTGTCCGACTTTCACAGTCCATTTGCCCCGAATCTACTGGACCGATTAAGTTTAAGTTTGGTACATATGTGATTTTCTGTGTCCCAAACAAGGACGTGTAACGTAAATAAATGAATTTTGAATATGGGGTCAGTTTTGCAAGCTGTCGGTACACCCTATACGAAATGGAAAGACCAACTGTGATAATTAGAGGTTTACAATTTAAAATACATAGTTTTCTAGTTATTTAAGAAATTTTAATTTTTTACTGGTAATAGTTCTTTACTAGATATCAGGAAAACCTATTAAAAGTCTATGGTCTTAAAATAACAAGTTAAATCTTTCAATATCGTGCAAACAAACTTACATTTGCAATTGGAATGTATGGGAGAACATTTTTTTTCAACTACAGTGTTATGTTTGTTTTTGGTATAACTTTTATTGGACAGAATTCGACAATAGATAATAGATATATATGTTCAGCAATTTCCCGCTACAATCGGGTACCATAAATACGTTCTTTAATTACCACAAACAAAAAAAATGTACGTTAGATAGTATACTCGTATATGTCGTACGGTCCCCTCTCAACGCGAGTTCAACTCGCACTTGACCAGTTTTTGTTCATAAAAGGTGTAACAAAACATAAATAAGGGCTACCTGGTATTTGTCGAGTAAAATGGAATAGGGATTGCATACTTTTATTTGAACGATAAAATAGCAAAAATAATTATACCTAGCGAAGCGAGCTCTTATCGGCTCGTTTATTACAAACTCTTGCAGAATTGCTTGTTTAGGCACATAGGTATATTTGTCATTTCAGTGAAGAGCAGAGCTTGCGTTTTTTTCCCATTAGAATATGATTTAGTGTAGTGATGAGAATAGGTTAATAACTTTAGTCTCAAGACGGAATCGATTTATTATACCGTTTTGTTATACCATTGCCATTCCGTGAGATTGGCCCTATTGTTTATAATAAAACAGCCACAGATTTGACCCAAAATTAAATCAATTTAAAGGACTTTATGCAATAACGTGAAGTGAATAAATAACAAAATAAACGTTTGTATTAAGTTCTAGGATAATGTTAACTGGAGCACATTTGGGGCATTTAGATATTCCTAGGGCTTTAAGTTGTTTTCGTGATGCCAGAAAATTTGTGTGGGCGATTTAAACAGAGCTACAATTCGATTTAATTATCATTTTATTTAGCAAAGTTGTTGGAAACAAAATAAGAGCTACTAGAATTTCTACCACACAAATTACTTTTCTCTATTAATCAATATAAAAAGGTTGATGCCAAAAGGTGTAATATTATTCAACTTGAATAATACAATATATTTTTTATAGCCGAACCATCCTTAAGGGATCTAGTGAAAAATAAAAGTTCGCTCCAGTTTTGTTTTGAGGGCTTTCTCCGAGACGGTTAAATGGCTGACTGTTTTAAAAGGAAGCAAATTTTCCCAAACTTGCCTGAATCTTATTGAAGCCAACGACTCGCTCTCGACAAAGTTAGCGTTTCGAAATCGAGTTAAGACCCATTAACTATTCGTGGTTTAATTTTCTTTGAGATGAGGTTTTAATTCCACTCTTACTTAAACTTGTTTCCTTAGAATCTTCACAAGCGGCGTGTTTATTAAAGATGAAAGGTTGTTTATGATAGAAAACCGAAAGGAACTTTAACGTTAATACCTTGTACACGGAAAATAAACTAGCCTTGGTTCATTTCGACAGGTAAAGATAAGTTATTTGAGTTGAATTAGAAAAATACCCTTTTCTGATGTGATATTTTGAAGTAATAATTATGTTTTTATAAATATTCTACTAGTCTATTTGTGTAAGGAAAATTGGGTTTTATTATTAATTTATGGAAGTAGTACTAAATATTAATTTATAACAGTCTAAGGCTACATGCTGTTATGTAATTTTGAATTCGTTATAAACGTTATGGTTACACTATTCCATACCGTTCATTTTCTTAACTTACATATTGATTACAATTTTAAATATACATAAAAAATAAAAACAAACAAAAACATACATTTAAAATATAGAACATAGTGATTCACTGTCATCGGGAACAAGGTCCAAGCTGCCAGTGGTTAGGGCTCCAGATAGAGGAACCTACTCACAATATGCCGTGTGGTGCCGGCTTAGAATACCATCACCCCATCTCCTCCTGTGGGTGTCGTAAAAAGCGACTAAGGGATTAGCCGGAGGATGGGCAGCAGCGTCCTTCGAGTATATTAACAACTCAACTGCGATCGCCAACCCGTCTCCCAAGCGTGGCGATTATTAAATAAACAATAAACCCACAACACATCCATATCGGTTGTTGTGGTGATATATGGGGGAGGCCTGTATCCAGCAGTGGACGTCATTCGGCCGAAATGATGATATTTAAAATTGTAATACTCACCACGCATGGCAGGCGGGTTGGTGAGGGCAGAATGATGAGTTGCCTTTTATCCACGGGAGGAGATCGAGTGGTGGTATAATCTTAATCTAGGCTCCACACGGACAATGTATGGATGTATATCTTATTATTAATAAATATATTTGTTTTATTGTAACTCTTTCAATTCTTTTTTAACCTAAAGGTAGACTGATTGGAGAATGCCACATGGCATTAAGACCGCCTTGTACATGAATGTGTAAATAAACAAATTATTATTACATTTCATCTTTTATAAAGTTGAAAATCTAACTCAATAAGCCCGTACTCAATTTATGTAAAAACGCCAGTTGATTTCAATAAAAATTCATCCAGCGTAAACAAGTTTGGCAACGGGCACGAAGTTCACGTACAGAATCATTTCAAACCGTTCGCGAAGCAAAACGGCATCAAATTTGTCGTGTACATAAATTTGTGTGTAGTATTATAACAGGGTCAACTGCAAATTTATGCAGATTGGGTTCGTTTCATGGCTGTGCTGTGCGTATACGTTTGCTACTGGAGATAACACTAAATTTATGTTAAAGACTTTATTACTTGGTGTGACGCGCTGTTTTCGCTGAGTTAAGCGCTTGTTAGGCTGATATGACGATGTATTCTGTGGTCTCACTAATTGTTTCGCTCCATTTTGCACTTCCAGTGTGACGTCCGACGCGGCATCATTTTCCGTGTCTCGTGGCAATTACCGGACTTTTACTATTTTTATTTTGTGAACATTTATTTTGATTTTATTTTATTGATGGGGGATTCTTTGATTTTACCAATACACTTTTATAGGTCGAAGAGAAATAGTGAAAAGTAATCGAAAGCAGTTAGTCAAATAAAACAAAAAAAAATGCAGACTGTAATTTTACATAGTTATTAGATTTCTGCATTCGGCTATATGTCTGTTGTTAATTTTTACATGAAGTATGATATTACATGGTATGATCATTTTTCCCTCATTATAGAAAGTAAAGTTGATAACTTTAGACAAAAATTAGTGCGACAAACAACGACAAAATGCAATATAACTTGGGTCGCAAAGGATGTGCTGTTGAAAAATATATTTTTCCACGCGTGTAATAAATAAATAGTATAGAAAAATAATCGATAGCTTGTATATAGCATTGTTATTACTGTTAGTGATTCAGCCAGTTTAGGTTACAAGTGTGCAGATCCATAAGCGGGAAAAAATTAGTATGGCTGGAGTTGCCAATGCTCACAGTGAGGCCACACTTAAATTTATTTTATGGATTGCTCATGCCTAGCCCAACAAGGCCACATTTATAAAAAATTGCGACCGCTGGAAAATAGTTAAGTCTAGACTAATATATTATTAAAATCACAAAGAACAAATTAAGATAGACATAATTTCTTGACCTCACCAGGGATTTCCTGTGTGTATCGAAGGAGTCGATAATCATAAAGATATTTTGGATCTACATAATCCATCGAGTGTGAAACTATTTCACACTAGGCCGTATGACTATACTCTTTCGACGATGAGATTTATAGCTGGGGACATCACAAAGGCAATCGGGATGAGTAGAGGGTAGTTCCCTGGTCAATACGGCCTTAGTATTAAACACCTTCGTTGATCAGTCCATCAAACTAAAGTGTTAGCCCTTTGATAGTCCCTATGCATGAGTCAATTTTACTTACCTGAAGCAATAAATAATACACAACGTAAATGGGCTGATAGGGGTGCTCAGCAGTCAGCTCTTACAAAGTTAACCCGATTAGTGTCTCGTAATATTTTAGATTAAAATTCTCCAAAGTGCCTATCAAATGAACGAATTTCTTCTTGAATATGATGAACCCGTGAAGCGAGACAAGAGAATAATTAATTCATATAAGTCTATTCTCGCTACATGATTCATTTAATTTTGTTAGTAAATATCTTATAACATTTATGTTAGTAATCAAATCTAAAAAAACAGTAGCTCTTTTAAAAATAAATTTGGCTGGGCCATCTCTGTACCCTGGAACAATGGTACATATACAGAGAGCTGAGCCAGCCGGCTATCACTGCCAGAATGTGGTTGGTGCTAGCCTGCACTCTGCAGAGCAAGAACTTACATCGTTTGCGAATGGTAGCAGTTCAATCTAGCTCCACTCCTGCGATAATTCTTGATAAGATAAGATAAGATAAAAATATTTTTATTCATGTAAAACCATATACAGGCACTTATGAATAGTCAAAGCTTTAGTTGCCGCGTTCCAAGATGTTGATTTCCTATGGAGAAGAACGGGCAAGAAACTCCATGGTTACTCTTTTTATGCTGATGCATTTGCTGATTTTTATGATGCAATGTAGAATCTAAGCTGCCCCATCAACACCTGGAATGCGTTATTGTTATTATTGTACCTGTAGGGCGCTGACCACTTTTTGAGTAAAACAGCTTGCCTACAGGCTAGTCAGGTAAAATTGACCGCGGTACGCTTTAAACAGCGTGACTTTTACTCGGTTAGAACATCTAGCAAACTTAACGCTAGCAAGCATGTTCCCTCTCAAGGACAACGCTCTGCGTTCGTGCTCGATATCTGCATTACCTTTGAGGTCGGCAGTCACACTCACAGTACACTCTGTTTAGGGGTACACCGTTTAATTTAATAGGCGGTATAGTAAATAGACATTTGCTGCTGGCCCCATCAACGACATAATATTGACTTTAATTAGAGTTGTATTTTAACCCTTATCTTTCAGCGTACAATACACAGATTACCAATAGCTACCCTATCTCACTTACAGAGGCGCTCAATATCTCCATGTCATCTACGTAGCTCGATTCGTTAACACAGACTTGTCCACATAACATTCTAAGAGCTGGCTGCTGAGCACCCCTATCAGCCCATTTACGTTGTGTATTATTTATTGCTTCAGGTAAGTAAAATTGACTCATGCAAAGGGACTATAAAAGGGCTAACACTTTAGTTTGATAGACTGCTCAACGAAGGTGTTTAATCTAAGGCCGTATTGACCAGGGAACTACCCTCTACTCATCCCGATTACCTTTGTGATGTCCCCAGCTATAAATCTCTCCATGTCTCCACTATAGAAATAAAGTTACGAATGGTTGACGGTGGTCTAGGACTATTGTATGAGATAGAAGGTACAAACAATAAGGTCTTTTAAAATGGGTGTCTTAGGGACTAAAACTCAGATTAAACAGGAAGAAAGTCAGCCCTCCAAGTTTCAGCCTTTAATTGAAATTATGTGGCAGACTGTGACTCGCCATTCACGAAATGGGCTCCCTAAATGGCCAACCACTACAGGGGACAAAGAACAACGCTGTGGCTTGGAGTTTCTCCATCGCACGTCTGGAAGACTCGGAATGGGTTTCCCCGTTACTACACCATAGAAACACTTCTTTCTACCCCGAGTATATAGCTCTAGTAGTAGCCAGCCAATCTACCAGGCACAAAATTAGCATAACAACAAATTTGGTATGCTGTATGTAATACGAGAAATATTCCATGTTTCCTCATTAGTTTAAAAGGGTCCCCATATTGTATCTTAAAAAGAACTAACATTGTTAGCACGTACTCAATACAATAAATTCAAACACACATTATCAGATGAAAAATAATTTGTTACACAAGTACCCAAACGTAAACTCAAGGAGCGTGAAGGACTTGTTTATTCAATATCGTATGGAATAATAACTCTTTATGCCGTGAATAACACGAAATTGTGAGAAAAGAGAAATACGCGCGGTTTATAATAAAATTTTCTTTTTGCGCGTTAGTCGTGACGACGTCCCTTTCCGTCGGTAAATTGTTTTGATGGAACATCGTTTATTTCTGCGAGGGAAGACAAACCGTAGCGCCGCGTAGTGGAAACGCTCATATTTTAATCATTTCGTCATTAAGCTAGATACATCCGGCCAGATGCTAACTTGAACGTAAAAAATTGTAAATTTTAAATTCGAAAATGGAAGATAGAGTGAGAGAACATACATATACGAATAAGCTAGAAACTTTTAAGACCGTTACTTGAATACTTTTTGATTAATGAGAGAAGTTTTTTTAGAGAACTTTATTTTAAAAAAATACGATTTACGTTGATGCATCTACACATACAGTTAAAGTGTTGCTATCCAAGAAAAAACTACCAAACTGCGTGCCATCTTACGCTATTTAATATGAAAAGGAAGTTTCGACCAGACTTTGCGAATCAAACTAGGGAGCCCCAATCTGCCATCTGGTACTTATCTTGGGATCACATCGCTCAAAATACGTAAGTTTAAAGGTTTTGTTGACTAATCCTATTGTACACTGGCTATGTTAAATATAAATTTATATGTTATACTTAAGGTCATCACAAAAAAATTGTATTCTATAAAATTATGAATAAATTAGCCTAAATGTTTTAAAAAAATAAAGTAAATGGGCAGTTTTTAACCTAAATTGAATTTTCTCTCTATGACGGCTCAATAGTTAGGCATGAATTTTACACCAAAAAAAGCGGAATAACGTTTGTAACAATTCGTATTCTTTATTTTCTCATTTATTGTAATATTTATTGAATAATAAAGAATACCCTGAAACGTCACAAGCATCCCGCTAGAACCACCCCCGCAACGCTTGTGGCGCATGCTCGGAACGCATTACATCAGTGTCTTGACGACTCTTATGATGGTTGGACTATACGTGCGTTATTTTTTACAAAAGCAATCAAGACTTGAACAGCTTTGAATGATTATGAATTAAAGCCTATTGTAAATAGCACAGATATAATAATTTGGTAAAATAAATATAAAAAATAAGTTTGTAAATATGTTTAAAGGAGTTTGTAGTTTGGTTTTGTGTTTTGAACTTAAGTATCATAGAGTAAGCCTGACAATGCCTAAATATAAACATAAGTTAAGCGTGCCCGAGCTCTAAAACTAAACGTCAAACAAAAATGTATTCGAATAAAGCCGAATTAAAGGCATTCATGTTGCCTTTAATTCGGCTTTCTGCAGCTCAATGAATTATTTGGAAATATATATCAGTATGTAGTAGGTACCGGGTTCTACCAATGAGACACTATCGCAACGAAGCATATCTCATTACGTAAATAATAATACAAAAAAAATATAATTCTAGTTATTGAACCCCATCACCGTTATAGTACTGACAAATAAAATTTTTGCACTGGAGAGAGGCCTATATTTAGCAGTAGGTAGGTTGTAATAGTTCATATTACTAGGATGGTTGAGTTGTTAGTAAAGAACATGGTAGTCACCTGATTCCGTGCAAACCGCGTAGAGTTCAGAGTTGGAGAAAAATGGCTCCCTCCGAGACGAGCTAGAGCTAATAATAGGAGGGGCGGGTACCGGGCGTTTCACTGGAGTCTCCCGTACTCCTACACATGTGCTGAAGACAGCCGCCATGTTTTTGGTTGTTAAGAGGCTTACCCCTTCAGCTTCTCAAGGGCGGAGAAAAACAATGATGATATCCACAAAACAGTTTAAAAAATATTCAATTCGGTTCAGTTGATCGAAATAGATACGACAACCAACACAAATTGCTTTGCCCTTTTTTCTTACTGTATTGATATTTTAATATTTACATTTATGTACTAAAATGTGTGCTATAAACCAAGCCTGACGACAATAAAACTATGTACGATGTGCTTCTGATTAGGGGTTTACTGTACCTCTGGTAACCCATGCAAGAGTACGATAATTATTTAACTGCGCCCTTCGCACTCTGGGGAAAGCTAGATCACGTGATTATTCCAAGGCGACGCCATTGAATTCAATGCTTGTCAAAATATCAATTGAATTTTTGAAATCGAGTTCCATACAACAGTGCATTTGTTTTATCAACACTGGAAATCTTCACGACGTTCCGCTTTGGGAAAGTCTGAGGGATATGCTGGACTCTTATCGGCTTATACCACTTCCAGTAAATTTAGAAGGAACGCTCTAGAGGCGCAGGTGATTGTGTCAGTATAGGGAGAAAAACTAGACTTCAGTGATTCTATATATTTAAGAAATTCAGTATACATACCATTAAATTCAATCGATGGACTTTGATTGAACAATTTTAGCGACATTGCCCCGAGAATTTGCACTGAGAAACTTATCTTTGTCTTACTTAGCATAGCGTTGCTCAAAACGGGTGTAAACAACTTTATGTTTCGAGGTGACGAGCGCAGTGTAATGGACTAGTCCTGGGTAGCGTTGTAATTGTTATGGGCAGGCATGTCGCTTACCACCAGGCAAAAGATATGCTCGTCCCGTCACAATGTTGTTTAAATAAATGTTTTTGCACATTTTATTTATAGACTACTAGCTGGGACCCCCAGTTTCACCCGCCGTTTAATTTAACAGAAATTGGATTATTTATATATATAATTTAGAGTTCTTTGGCATAGACACTTAGAGTATGTTATATATATATTGGATTTCATGGGTTTTCATTTTTTGCGCGGAACGCTAATTATTTTTCGAAAATAAAAGTACCCTAAGTTATTCCTTATAACATCAGCTATCTGCCAGTGAAAGTCCCGTATAAATCGGTCCAGCCATTTCGGAGACTAGCGGAAACAAACGGACAGACAGACAACAAAATTACAAATAGCTTTTTTGTTGTAGGTACCCTATATACTTTCATATGCTTTTAATAAAAAGCTGTTATTTTGACATTACAAACAGACACATCAATTTTATTTATTGGTAGTGTAGATGGATATATTAATCTGCTTCATCATATCGGGCAAAGGACATCCATTACTAAACATAGGCCTCCCCAATAGATCTCCACAGCAACCGCTTACATGCCGCCCGCATCTACTTTACCAGGTCATCTGTCCATCTTTGGAGTTTTCGTTTACGTTTTTCAGTGCGTGGTCTCCACTCGAGAACCTCTCTGACCCCGTAGAAAGATATCAAGTATAGCTCTATCCATAGCTCGCAGAATTACCTTGGACTTTCTTATAAAACCCATAGTAACACTATCTGTTTTCCATAATCCGCTTTTATCATGTTTTAAGCATTTGGTGAATTACAAAAAACTGAATAAGCGGAATTCAAACACACCTTCATTCAATTGCAAATGCCTTGCTCCTAAATAACAAAATCACTTCTCATAAATTTTCTAATTTAAGCACACGGAAATTTATAAGCACAATATTTTCCGTTAACATTAAAAGGATAGAGCAATCACCTCAGGGGAAATATCTGTAATTTGTCATTATTAAATTAGACTTGTGTCTACTGTGTGGTGCCGGGCTACGAATAGCACCACCCCATCTCCTCCCATGGGTGTCGTAAAAGGCGACTATGGGATTAGCCGGACGATGGGCAGCAGCGTCCTTCGAGTACATTAACAACTCAACTGCGATGGCCAACCCGCCTGCCAAGCGTGGCGATTATGGCAAAACCCCCCAATAAGCACACAACACACCCATATCGGTCGTTGTAGTGATCTTTGGGGGAGTCCTGTGTCCAGCAGTGGACTTTATTTGGCCGAAATGATGAAATTAGACTTTATAAAATTTTACCCTATTAATTTGACCTTATCAAATTTGGCCTTTTTATTCATTATGGGGTTCTATCATAGTATCCACATGAATGTACATGCTGCAAAGCTATATATTTCGTGTGTATCATCATCATCATTTCGGCCGAATGAAGTCCACTGCTGGACACAGGCCTCCCCCAAAGGTGTCCACAACGACCGATATGGATGTGTTGTGGGCTCATTGGGGGGTTTTGCCATAATCGCCACGCTTGGCAGACGGGTTGGCGATCGCAGTTGAGTTGTTAATGTACTCGAAGGACGCTGCTGCCCATCCTCCGGCTAATCCTTTAGTCGACTTTTACGACACCCATGGGAGGAGATGGGGTGGTGGCATTCTGAGCCGGCACCACACGGCAAAGCCGGCACCACACGGCATGTGTATAATGCTGTCATAATATATGTAGCCTTCTTTCTATTTTCTTTTTTTTGTAGGTTTATGGCTAACCTTGTATCAGAGTTGTTCAAGCCGCCCAAAGTCCTCAAACTTCGCTTAACTACCGCCCTCTTAAAACAACAACCACGAACGACGATACGTTGCCCGTTTACGTGTCCCTCGAAGCATGGAGACGCTCAGTTCAAATACCCCTATGCCAACCGTAGACTGACCGCACCGAGCGTTGCTTAACTTCGCCGACCGTTTACCGATCAGTAAATGCAAGTGGCTATGAGCGCCGCAGATCACGGTTCCAGTTATCGAACAAAATGTTAAAATAATCGGTACTAGTTAAACTAAACTGTTTAGCAGCGAGCATCATTGAGCGCTAGGATTAACAGTCTATTAATAATCATAAAATATTGGTATTCAAACCAATCGTTTGGCGAATTTAATCAAAAATATTATAATTAGGTTGATGATTAGATTTCTCATTTTATCAAAAATGTGTAAAGCAGATATTTTAATTTTAAATATTTTACTAGATATTCTTCACAAATTCGATTGTGATTACATGTATGAAATTAAAGTCGACTTTTTAAATTTTTGCGTCTATATTTTTGACCACGGCCCATGTTGCCGCTCTCTATCATCATCATCATCCTCGCGAAATACTCACTTATAATAATAACTACTAACTAATAACCATAAATAAAAATTTACTTAAATAAATTATCTGTGTAATGTGAGGCAGTCGGAATATCTAAAACCAAAAATGTACGTGGCTACAGGCGCGTCCTATCCTACGGTAGGCACTAACTTGTTTTGTTCAAATAGATTTAGGAAGATATGCGTACTGTGTGCGTGAAATTAATTTTGAATCAAAATTAATCACTGGATCCTTCAAGATGTTCCCAGCTCAAAAATTTAGCCTGTATAATAATAAGTTTATGCAGATATTTTGTATATGAAGGCAAAACAAAGAAAAACATTTGTTTATCATCCCGTGCACGTTCAACGAGTCACCCAGAGGGAAATTGATTATTATGATACTCGGAATCCGAGGGCCTTGTCGCTACATGCACACAAATGCGATCTATACTTATTAACAGTATTGCGTAATATTGCGCACAAAAACAATTGTCCTAGAAGCGTTTCAAACCAAGAAGGGTAAACAAAACAACTCGCGGTAAGTAGATTCTCAAGTTTGGGGACTATTCCAAAAATACTCGTAACAAAGTAGAACGTGGCGGGAAAATCACTTGGGAACGCAGCAACAAACGGCAGTAGGCATTGCAATGCAAGCCTAGTTTCTGTGTAAAATAATACCGCGGGTGCACATTCATTAACCCTGTAACTGCGCCATGCATCCGCTCTCCATACTGGCGTCTATTAGGATAATGGAATAGTGGTGTAAAGCTCAAAGAATGGGTGTCTGGCGTGAAGCCAGTATATGTGGACTGAACAAATCGCCGCTTTGTCTATGATCCCATTTCAAGCCAGCTGACGCGTGTTTCTAGACCTGTCGACGACATAGTTATGTTAAGACAAAAGACAGGCGACTGCATATATTTTTTGTAAATTATAATTTACCTACACGCACTATGCGTATTAATTCATAATACTATGCGTGTAGGTAAATTATAATTTATCAACTTCTTTTGAATTGAAATAGCTTACGGAAATATATCGCGTTTAATCAATAATTCTACATACTTACGTACAGCATATATACGTGCAACGTGCAGCCCTAGCACATACAATTATTATATTATTAATACACAAATATATAAAAAACAAAATGAAATAAAACAATATTATATTGTTCTATCCTATATCATATACAAATGTGAGAACATTTGTTCATAATAATACCTGAAAAAATCATACGTGTACAATTAAGCATGCACGATAAATATGTAAATTGAAATACTACTCTTAATTCGCTCGACGTTTCGACCACGGACGCTGCAAAGTGTCAGGTATTATTATGAACAAATGTGAGTATATAGGGTAGAACAATAAAATATTGTTTATCTTTAAAAAAAAAAAGTATGTATATCTAATAAAGTAATGGTAGCTTTATGACAGATGCAGATTAGGTCGTTTGCTTTTATGATAAATTATGAAGTAATGTAAATGAAGTATTAAGGTAACTTTCACGCGTCAATGAATTACAATGGAAAGGGCATTTCCTATCGACTACCTCTGAAAGGAAATGCTGAAACAAATTCATTATATTACATTATTAAGAATTTAAATTCTATTATTTTACAGTCAAGACAAGTTTACACTGCATATTTTTTCACATAAACGCAACGATTTGAGCTTTGGAAGAAAGATTTTAAGAACCTTGAGTTGTTGGTATCCTCGTGCGATCCGAATAGCCACTCTGCGCTGCAGACCGTGAAGTTTGGTTCTGCAGCGCTGGGTGCCTGACAGTCAACACCCGCAGAGATGGCGAACTTCCTTACACGGTCCCCCGAGATTGGACAGCAGCCGCCACCCACTACCTCTCGATCCGGGGGACGAGCACTGGAAGCGCTCTTCGAAGCCCCAACGATTGTCCAGGGTGAGCCCCAGGTACTTCATGTACCGGCCCACCCTGATTCGCGCGTCACTAACATTATTTATGAACTGGGTGGTTCTCTGCTCCTCGGTAGTTTATGGAATAGCACCTCGGCTTTTTGAGGTGCTATCCGCAGACCCAGGGCGTGAATTTTGGCCATGATAATTGCCACCGCTTGCTGGGCCAGCTGGATGGTTCCCTTAAAGGACTCCCCGCTGGCCAACACCAGAGTGTCGTCAGCGTAATAGAATAAGCTGACGCGTGCAGGGAGAACGACACGCAGAACCGCGTCGTAGGCGAGTTGCCATTACGGGGGGGCCGAGAAATAACCCCTGTGGAACCCCGCACGTATTACCCTCCGCTTTATGCTACCGTCCCTGCCCACGTAGCGAATGTGCCTATTGCACAGATAGACCCCTATGATAACCTGCAGGTAGGAGGGGGTGGGAGGACACCGATGATACACTAGTGCCCCACGGGATGGAGTTGAAAGCGTTGACGATGTCTAGACTGACCGCCAACGCCACCCCATCCCGCCGAGAAATTGCCTGTACCGACAGCGAGTGGATGCGAAGAATCTCGACGATGGTGGACAGCGGTAGCCATACTGACTTTCAGCCAGGTCAGGGCAAACTTGCGACAAATGCGCAACGAGTCTTCGGTTAATTTATTCTTTCAAATAGCTTCGAAGCCTCGTCGAGCAGGCAAATGGGACGGTGTGCAGAGGGAGACTCTGCAACCCTTCCTTACTTCTTCGAGAGAACAAATCCGGCTTCCTTCCAGCGGGACAGAAACACGCTATAACGGAGGCAACTGGTGAACAGCCGCCTCGAGCGGTCCAACTTATTACACCGAGTACCTTCTTTCTGTGATAGATTTATAGATAAAGTAGGTACTCTTGATTCTTCCTCTGAGATGTTCCTAAAGGCGTGGCACCAATCGATAACTCCGGAACGTTAGTTTTGGAGATGCCCTTTGAAGCCGAAGTTAATCGCCTTGGTGGTTTTAGCCGACAAGAGACCAGTATGCCCCGCAGCACTCATTCATTAGATTCTCAGTCATTAGATATTTCATCGTGATGGACAGAAAAGGTTAGGGAGCTCAACGACCCGTTGCACAATAAAACCATAAGCAGGACATTTGTGTACGCCACATGGATACGCAAAACCACAAGACAGTTATAAGTTCGCAGTACACACTTCATATCAGTCCATACTCACAGTCACAATATAGACTCACATACTTATAATATAAACAAATATTTATTTTAATGAATAAATATCCCTTTCATCATAATTTTAACTTCTGCCTGTTACTTGTTAAAATTTACGTAATCAGTTAGATGTAATAAAATACGATGAATTAGCAGAACGAGAGATAAATTTCATGTTTATAATATTAATTTTCTTGGATCCAAATAACGGCACTTTCATTTATATCAGGCAGTCCCTATTTAATAACAGCAACAGTATTTATAACGTAAATTAAATTGAGTGACCTCTAATCACACAATTAAATTGCTTCTCTAGTCAACATTTGACCTAATAAATGAAACAGAAAATCAATTCGGTCTCGGGAAATTCGTCAGTAAAAATTTATGGAGAATCCAAAGTTACGATAATCAAGAGACGGAAACAAAAGAACTCGTTTCTCACAGCCCTACTCTGTAGGGATGACATTCAATCGATATAGTAAACTTCTGACTGAGGGCTCTCTTTGAAACCTTTCAAAAACAAAAAGCTTGTTGATGAATATTTGATACCAATTTAAAGTTAAAGCAATTTGTAGGGTTAAGTTTTGTCTGATGTCCAGCACTAAACAACTGGGTATTTTTTCGTAACAACGTTATAGCAAAATGTTTTTATCATCATAATTATAGCCGGAAAACGTCCACTGCTGGACGGAAGCCTCCCTCGATGATTGCCACAACGACCGGTATGGCTTTGTGTTCCGTGCTTTATTGGGGGATTTTGTCATAACAGTCACGCGTGGCGGATGGATTGGCGATCGCAGTTGAGCTATAATTGTATTCGAAGGATGGTGCTGCGGATCCTCCAGCTAATCCCATGGTCTCCTTTTATGACACTCACAGGATTAAATAGGGTGGAGGTATTCTTAGCCGGGACCACATGGCAAAAATGTTTAAATACATCAATGTTGTACATATTTACATAACATCTTCCTTGATGAAGAAGAAGAAATTCGGTCAGTAATTTTATCATTTACACCGCTTCTGTTTTGGCAACATGAATAAAGCATCTGACGAACTTGTTCAGCAATTTTGTTAATAAAGCATAAATTATCCGAACAAACAACAACTTTCTCTGTATAAAATGGTATTAACAATTTTCGAGAATAATGAATAACACAAGTTAGGTTTTTAAAATTGCTATTACCGAATTTATTTGTCTTTGGATGCGGGCAGCATGTTACCGGTCGTTGTGGAATTCTATATATAGCCTTTGTTCAGCGGTGTACGTTCTTTGGCTGATATGATGATGAAAGTCGACTAAGGGATTAGCCGGAGAATGGGCAGCAGCGTACTTCGAGTATATTAACAACTTAACTGCGATCGCCAACCTGTCTGCCAAGCGTGGCGATTATAGCAAATCCCCCCAATGAGCCCACAATACACCCATATCGGTCGTTGTGGTGATCTTTGGGGGAGACATGTGTCCAGCAGTGGACTTCATTCGGCCGAAATGATGAAATATAGGATGCAATATATGGGTGTTTTTATGCGATACCCGTTTAGTGAGGTATGATCTGAATATTTTTCTTTTATATCCTTTCCTCATCTGTGGTCTTTTTGGGAGCTAATTACTCGTAGATGTCATCTCGTCGATGAATTTAATCTATGCACATAAGGTATGTGTATAGATTAATATCATATCATTATTATTAGATTAGTCATCATATCATTAGATTACCTGCAATCGTAAATAAATCACTGAAGCACTGATAGGACTCCAAGCTCTGTATAATTAAGTACTAACTTGTTATGGATACAACATGATGATTATCTTAACCCATGATTATTATAAATTGCATGGAAGCGCCACGTGTGTGTTGTCGTTCGTAACATCCATGAAGGTGTTTTGCCGTTTGTCTATACACCGACGTGGCTTTACTACCGAACCGCTAAATGCTGATGTAACGCGTTAGACCAAGAGTTTCTGATGTGATGATTCGCGCAGATAATTCTTTACCCAAGATAATATGCTGCGACTGTTTACTATACTATTCCATAAGAACTGTCAACGGTTTTTTTTTTAACTTTGTGGTGCCCTACGTGGGCGGCCGAGCGGCTAATCCTGGTCGATCGAATCGGGCAAGATCTCTCTCTGCCGGCAGTAGTGTCTGCTATGCTGGCAGAGCATGAAAATTGGAGTACTGTGCTCTCGTTCTGTGAGAGCGTCATGCTCCTGGAGACGACAGAGCAGAATCGGGAGAGGTCTGATCCCGCACGGAGAAAGACGAGACGACGCCGAGGTAACAACCGCCCCGGACCCCTGGTCCAACACGTTATCATATAGAAAGAAAGAAAATCGTTTATTCTTAAACGCACACAGTCATCCAGAAATTGTAATTATTAATACAAACTTTAGAGGACGGAACAACACTCGTGACACACCACGCCACGTGACATATTATGGAGAGAAAGAGAATCGAAATTTCGTATTTGGGATCGCCTTATTTGTGTATAAGTGGGATGACGTTGTATGTCACCAGTGAGTCACCAGGATTTTGAAGGTTAACTGTATGACGCCAGAAAAGGCCGCTATCTCAGCTATAAGCTGCAACAAAACAATGCTGCAGCGCTGGTCTTCCAATAGGGCCCAAAGTGAAGCCACGCACAGCTACATATGACAAAATTATACAGATAAATTATTTATGTATACAATAACATTCACATACTAATAGAAATTCGCATTGAAAGCATAAGATGATTTATAGAATCTATAATTAATATTAAACATTTACAATAATTGATATTCAATAACTGAACATAATGATTAAACTATAATAATATTATAATCGATTACAAATATTTAGTCGATTTGTGCAACCCTCGCGTCCACCTCTACTTATTGTCTATTACAAAAGGAAGTGTTAATAAGCGCGGGGTTCACATTTGAAAACCACAGATTAAAGAGCTATTATGTGAAAATCTTCGGAAACAAATAATGGCTGCCTTGCCTAAAAGTTGAAACAAAATAGTTGTCGTGAAAGTTGCCATATAGCGACAGAGTCAGCCTCGGGGGTTACGGGCGCGCAGATTAGGGAATCAAGCGCGTGTAGTTACGCACCGCGTGAGGCTTCGGAGGAATCCTTTACAATCTCCCCGGAGTGGGTGACCGCTTTACAGTCACCCTCTCCGAGATGTGTCTATAGGCTATGAACCAGTGAGCGGCTCTAGTGTGATCATACGAGGTCCTGGAGCCACCCTTAGGTGCCGAAGATGACCATTCTAATTGTTTTAGCCAGCAGGAGTCCGGCACGCCCCGTCGCCCGTCCTCAGGACGGAGGAAGTTTATGAAGAATTTCCACTGGAACAAATACAAATAAAATAAAATTAATGTAGGTACCAACGCAGTATCAGATATTCTTCCGTCTAGTAGTAGTGTCTAAACTTTAAACATTGCTGGGTTCCAGTTTGAAGGGCACTGTAACTAGTGAAATAACTGAGCAAAAGAGCCCAAATAACTATTTTCTGGAAGTGACAAGCGCAGTGTTGGTGCCACGCAGGGCTAGTCCTGGGTAGCATTAAAATTGTTACGGGCAGGCGTGAATCTTACAATCAAGAGAATGACGTGCCCCATCACAAGGTAGAATAAAAAAAAACAATTAGAACTGGTTCAATCACCACCCTATATAGTACTCGTATTGCATTCATACTCTTAGGAGAAATACCGAAATTAGTTGCCGAAAGTTTAATTTAGACGTCCAATACTTTGTCCAGTAATGGTGCAAATAACTTTTATCACCAATATTAAATGATAAACTTATAACGTAACATCGATAGAGACGTTCGTGGCTACGTGAATAAAGCGGGTATCGGTTGATCATGGAGGCTTGCCATGGTTCAGTTCAGGATGATTGAGTCGTTACAGAGAGTCAGAAAGCCAGAAAGCCTGAATGCCAGACTGCCGGTTGCACCTTAGAATATAGATGTCTCAATAATTGTGAAGGCCAGGTAGTAACAAGGCGCTCATAACCCGTAGCATTCACTGATCAGCAAAACAATCAGTGCAGTTAAGCAACGCTCGGCGCGGTCAGTTTATTGATGGGTTACCGCACAGTGGTATTTAAACTGAGGACTTCTGTGCTTCGGAGGGCACTTCAAGTTGTTGGTACCAGTTGTTATCGTTAGACAGCTGTTGTTAAGCCAAGTAGCCGGTCCTTTGGGTGGCTCGAACAACTGTGACAAAAGGTTGGCCACTAACTAAATGAACAAGAACTCAAGAAGAAGTACCCAATATATTTAAATAAAACCAAGAATATCCAACGATGAATTTTTATTAACCAGCATTTTTATCGTTGTCGGAAAACTATTATAATTCATGTTTTACATTTTGATTCAAATTCGTTACTAACTTAGGAATAAATAATCAAACTTTTGTTTCATGAAGCCCTTTGAATAAAACTTTTGTAGCTACTTTTTCAAGTTGTTTGTTATTGAGATTAATTTGTTCGAAGTAAAACAATATTTGGAAACAAATAATTGTAATAGAGTACAGTTTCAGGCAATAATGAATTGGATCTTTGATTAATGTTGATTTTATTCAATGTAGGTACATCAAAGATTCAAGTTCATAAACGGGCACCTTTGCACGATTGAAGGGTAGATGATAGTACTTTGCCGTTTCTACGGGGGCGTCGTGCGTTCCATGGCCCTCTGCGCGGCGCCTGTATGGTCATCCCGGCTGTCAGGCGTCCAGCGCTGCAGAAACAAACTTAACAGTCTGCAGCGCAGAGTGGCTATACGGATCGCACGGGGATACCGGGCAGTGTCCTACGAGGCGGTAACTCTCCTGGCACGCTTTGCGCCTTTCGACATCCAGTCGGAGATGGATGCGTGGGTCTATGAGCAGACACGCTCCCTCCGCCAAAGCGGCGAAAGCGTGCCTTCAAAGGCGTTCGACAGACTGAGGCGGCTGGCTCGATGGCGCGCACTCGAGATGTGGTGACATCGCCTCCGGTTACAATTTGCAACCAAGCGCGTCGTCGAGGTCTTCCTGCTGCTCTTCGGAACCTGACTCAGAAGAACCGAGCGCATCACTTACCGTCTGACGAAGGTATTCACTGGTCACGGTTGTTTTGGTGCGTACCTGCACAGAATAGGACACGAGGTTACGGCACAGTGCTACCATTGTGGAAGCGACCGGGATACCGCATAGCACACGCTCGAGGAGTGCCCTGCGTGGGCTGCCGAGTGGCAGATCCTGGTCGATCGGATCAGACAAGATCTCTCTCTGCAGGCAGTAGTGTCGGCTATGTTGATACTCGGCAGTCTCTTCTTCTTTTGGCCATAATTTTTCCGATAATCTTAGAAATGCCCTCATTTCCTCATTTTCAGGGCCCGGGAACTATCGGTGCGCAGTGTTAAAGTCGATAGCCCACGTCGTGCCGTCTACCACGTTTTCATGTAAAGGGAGCCATCTTCATTCGTTTTTCTCGGTGGTGTCTTTGTTCTCAGATAGACGGCGAGTAACGAAGGGTTTTAAATACGTGGCTCTGATCTAATCCACACCAGTGCTATCCTTGAGCCACTCCAATAGGTCTCTTTTGTGATGTTTTTTGGCCATTATCTGTGGGAATCGTGTGTCTAACAGGGCTGCTTTTAGTACTAGCTTAGGCCCAAAGACAAGTTTCAGTGGTATCACTAGGCGTTTCACTGCTGTCAGTGAGACGGGTACGGTTCGGTCCTCCAATACACTGATTTGGCGTAGGCTCCTCGCTTTCGTTAACAAAAGTGTGCATCTGACGTTAGTGAACCTGTTTGTAGTTATAGTATCGTCGTATTCTTAGGTGCTATCGCATGTTTAGTCGTAATGCATGAAGTCATCCACTTTGTCCATCTTTCTTGGTCCCGATATGTCTTGTATCACCAAATGTCTTAAAATAAATATCCGCTTCGCTGGAGTAGTTATAGGTGAAATCAGGCCCAGTAATTTTCATACTGCGTAACTTGAACCTAATACAATCTTCTGTCACGTGCCAAATTAGCCCAAGAGTCTTCTTTCCCCCCTAGGATCGTGACGGTGTCATCTTATTTAAGTGGCATGAACTCTTTTATTGTTCTTGTGTTGTTGGATGGACTTCCAACAACACAAGAATTATAATTTTTTATTTCTTTATAAGTATATATATATTTATTAAATTTCAATACGAATCTTCGTGTTTATGTATGTAGTCAACTACTCTTGCGCTCCTTGCGCTTTTAGTATTGTTTAAAAGCTTTGTAGATCCATGTAATGATTTTTCTGTATGGTGTATTTGCTACCAATTGTGTTACAGAGATCGACAAACATCTCTGACCATTGCCGTTTTTTGGGTTTGGTTGGCATGTACATATTTGTGTTTTTAAACATACTTATATGGTGTATTTATATTCTCCAAACTTTCCCCCACAACACTGCTTTTTACTCAAAATATGTGCCAGTCCCTGCACAAAAGTCTCTTCTCTTCTATGATGCACACAGTCAGCCAGAATAATAACAAAAACGCAATAAGAGCGTGTGAAAGATAGGTAGGTATTAAGTTAGGTCAAAAACTTTAAATGCCGCGATCTGATTGATTTGGAAGCGGAACCCCGGCCCCTGGTGCGCCCTGCCTGTTATGAGTTTTCGGTACCAAAATCGCAAAGCGGTTAAGTAAACGTACAAGTAAGATTTTAATACCTCTTTGGTACCGGTATTACAGCGGCTGTATAATATATAAACCGGGATTGTCCAGCCGCCAGCCGCAGCAGGCCGCTTTCAGTCCCTTGAGTACTGTGGCAATCAAGATGGATTGTCCGATTTTGAAACACTGAATTGGCTACATATGAAAACTTGATTGTCATGATAGGTCTGCCCGGCCCTGTGTGTCTACCCGGCATCAAAACAATGCAGGACTGGAGACCTGTTTTCTTGTAGTGGTTTACTTTATCTTTACTAGGCATAGTGTTGTTTACGTACAACGTAGGCTAAATAATCCAACTAACACATAGACTAGTGTCGATTTATAAGAATCTATAAATCAACTTAGTTATTTTGTATCTGTATCTGAATTTATTATTATTTCATGTTAACGGCCATGCGTCCACTGCTGAACACAGGCCTCCCCCATATTGCAGAACTGTGTCATCATTTTGGAGGGTATTTGCCAATACTCACCCGCTTGGCAGGCGTGTTGGTGAGCGCAGTATGGCTATCGTTTCACAGAAGGGACGCTGCTACCCATCCCTCTGGCTTAGAGTCCCATATTCGCCTTTTACGACATCCACGGGAGGAGATGGAGTGGTGCTATATTCTTAATCCGGACACAACACGGGCGTTATTATTTGTGACTTATTAACTTATTGTGTTTAATTATCGTAACTGTTGTCTGACAGCTTAGGTATGTTATGCTCACTCAAGTGTTCTGCCAATAGTGGCGTCGTGTTAGGGTCACTGACTTTCCCTACAATATTAATCTAGTCAATAGCAAAAAAGGGGTCTACCTCGGAATGAGAGATAATAAGCTGAATTTTCGTATAAACCTTTATTTTGGCGTTCTAAAAGTTGTCTCAAAAGTCTCATAAAATTTCATGTCTGCGTCGTAATTAATTCAAGGTCAAAGGTAAGAAAAAAAACACTTTTTCGCGATGATCTCAGTTTCTATTGCTTCAATAACGTTAACACATATTATAAAAATTGTAGAGCATAACATTTGCGACAAATTATAATTGAAACATTTTTTCATGCGCGCGTCTGTTTTTGCGACTGTTTTTGGTGGATCGCTAATTTGACTGGACTATATTTATTTATTTATTTCTGTTAGGAAAACAAACAGCTTTTGCATTTACCAATAATAGTTTACAATAAACAAATCTTAAGCATATATAGTCTCCGCAAATAAAGACAAGAATATGTAATTTTAACTAAATTAACTATTTCAAATGTTAATGCTATAAATTAAATATAGTATATGAGGATTGAGATTGAGAATGAAAAAAGTTATTCGATCTGAGTCGTCGGAAATGGGGCGCCTGGTATGAAATATATATGGTCTTTAACATATTTGTTAACATTTTTTATTGATCGAGGAAAATTAAATTTGGTTGAGCTAAGCGATGCTGATGCATGCGTCATGCTCGTGTATAAGCACCGTCTATTGGGACTGAGCAGCCTAATGCTGTCATGACAATATAATTATAAACTTTAATAAACATTACATTTAGGCTTGTTTACAAAGTATAGTATATACGTATAAATACCTATATACTTTTTAAGACTCTTTTATCGTAAATTGTCTTCACATAACCTTAATTTCGAGAACAATGTACTCTTGTGTCCATTGTACATGAAAGTATAAATAAATAAATAAAGATTGTACTATGATTAAAAAAGAGTAAACATGGCGATATTCTAGCCCGTTCTTCTCCATAGGAAATGTATATCTTGGAATGCGGCGGTTACAGTCCCGTCTATTCAGTAAGTGCCTGTAAATGATTTAACTGAATATTTTTTTTTTATCTTACCTTATCATAAAATCAGCCTGTAAACTTCCACTGCCAAATATGGGCTTCCAAATGATCACCACAATGCGCAGGCATATGGAATGGCGCCATAATCACCACACTTGGCAGATCGAATTGTGATCGCAGTATGTTGATAGAACGGAATAAGCTGTTTTATAAGGTTAAAATTATAATTTAGTTTATTTTACATAGCTAGTTATAAGTGAAGCTAATCAAAGCGTGTTGATAAAAAAATACCTTAAATATGCTGTTATATATCTCAATAGTTACTCTCTTTTAACACAAACATGTATTCGGCTCACGACACCGCCACGTAAGGTACTTACCATTAAAAGCTGAAATGAGCCAATCAATAAAAAAAAGATTTTATTTCATATAGGACAAAATAGTGCGCAGCAGCCGACTTCACCAACCGTGCCGTCATGTATATAAGATATTAAATCATTCTAGTTGTCGCCCAGAAGTCGAAATTCGACCGTAATCCACTAAATTTGTTTATTTAATTTAATGTATTTGTAACACTTATTAATAATAAGTGAAAATGTATGTATAAAAAGTTATTATACATACATTTAAACTTTCTGCCCTCCTCCTCCATATGAACTTTAACTATGCCAAATCTCACACTGCTCCGTGCGCGCCATATGTTTAAAAAGGGGTACACAATTTTTCCCTCACGTATTAATATATAGATAAAATAAAGGGCATTTTGGCTGCCAAAGCATCCAATAATGTCATATTGGAGATAAGATGAATAATATTAACAAGTCAACAAACAAAGTATATATATATATAGATAACATATATGAATAACTTCATGAATTCTAACAAGAATGATGACCTTGATATTTGTATTGTCAAAAGCAGAACCTTTGACAATACACAACAATTATACAAACAACGACAAACCAAATATATACATTCATTAACAGAATAACTTACACAGAAATAGAATTTACTTACACAACCCATATTCAAATACGTACCCATTTAGGGTTGTATCGTGGTAGGGGTGCTTATCAGGGTACAGACAGAGGCAACATCCGCCGGAGATGTCGGATTTCCTGAGATAACCCATACGCCGCGTATCACTAATACCCGTACGCACAAGCCCTCGCAAAAAATGTTCCGACCGATTGTCTTAATGCGTTCCAACACGAAGGGAAAATGGTGCGAATGAGATAGAGTTAGAATTAATGTATTTTTGTTGTTTTGGTTTAATTAGTATCGATTTAATAGCGATGTCCAGGGTCAGTTCATTATACGAAAAGACTTTTATTTGTTTGTTTAACTTCTTTCTTTCTCTTCTTCATAGAACGTGGAGAGACATGCCGGATTCCTACCAGCTAAGCATTAGGAGTTGTCATCTTCGCCACCAGGATCTCAAAAAGATCTCCATCTAGAGCCGCCCATTGGTGCAACGCTTTTAGCGCTTTACAGTCATCCCCTTCGAGATGTGCCTAAGGGCGTGGCACCAATTTGCGGCTCTAGTGTGATCTTACGAGGACCTGCAGACCCCCTTCGATACCAAAGATGACCGCTCCAGTGGTTTTAGCCGGTAGGAGTCCGGCATACCCCTTTGCCCTTCCCCGAAGCGAAAGAAGTTCATGTTGAATTTCCACCGGACACCAATAAAAAGTACAAGTACATCTCGGAATTACAGTAAAACGGTCACCCCGCCGAGCAGAGGTAAAACGAAGGCTCGCTTTGTGATTTGCTGCGCACACGGTAGCATGTACGTTACAACATGCGCGCCGCTGTCTTCCTGTAAGTCACTCGGTATCGCGACCCTTGAGATATGAATGTGTACATTCTGCTCTTATCTTTATTCGTACATCAGGTAAGTGTATATAATCATCATCACATCAGGGCGTAAACATCCACTGCTGAAAATGGACCGCCCAATGATCACGACTATGAGCGGGAATATTGCCATAATCACCACCCTTGGCAGACGGATTAACGATCGCACTATGTTGTTATTAGCACACAGGAGGATGCTGCCGTCCACCCTCTCGATATCAACCCTTAGTCGCCTTTTACGACAACGATCGGTAGGGTTGCTCTATTTTTGCCGGAAACTCCACGGATGACGGATGTAGCCTTAAATTTAGGTTAAAATACAAAATATTAGTAACATCACAATAGTCTCAGACCAAACCTTATTTTATTGAATACGTTGTTACCGACTTTTAATTGCACAAAAATTATATGCGCACGCAATTATATTTCTATTAAATCATTATATAAAGTTTCATTTTCAGTTTAAATAACATTTCACTTCATTGGGACAGTATTTCTGTAAGATACAGACGTTTAGACTGTTTAGACGAAACGCGTTTGTTTTTTTCAACGATGGCTCGAGGGAGCGAAACCTAGAAAGGTGTATATACATATAACCGTTAGAGAGTAAAATTAGATTTTTAGTCATGCAGCGTTACCTTTATATAGCAAATCTAAAGAACACCACCTAACAATGATATTCATTTGTATTGGCAATACTGTAAATAGTATCAAAATTAATGAGCCATTTCATTATAATGTTATCAACTTAGTCATATTATATAGTTACCAGTGATGACATATGGGACAGAGACGCGGTCACTCACCTCATAAAAAGCTCAAGATTACTCAGCGAGCTATAGAGAGAGCTATGCTTGGTATTTCCCTACCAGATCGAATCAGAAATAAGGAGATCCGTAGAAAAACTAACGTTGCCGTCATAGCCGAAAGGATTAGTAAACTGAAATAGCAATGGGCGGCGCACATTGCTCGTAGAACCGATGGTCGTAGGGGTAAAAATGTTCTCGAGTGGAGATCGCGCACGGGAAAACGCTGCGTGGGATGACCTCCAACGAGATGGACAGACGACCTGTCGTGGGTCGGTGGGAGTCGTTGGATGCGGCTGGCATATGACCGTTCGTTGTGGAAATCTATGGGGAGACCTTTGCTCAACGGTGTACGTCCTTTGACTGATATGATGATGTAGTAGTAAAGAGTTTAAATAAATCTTAGAAAAGCTAGATAACAAGCTATTATTTTTGTAACTCTGATTAATAAATTCGTAAGTATAATAATTTAACTGTAATAAGTAATACCGGTCTTAGGCATACCGTACATAGTGTTGCCAGCTCTGGCAATATTAATGACAAGTAAAATTGTATTGATGTAGAATACACGACAATAAGTATCCCGAAGCCATATGCACAGCACAGCACACAGCGTGACTTCGGGAAGATCTTTTACAATTCCGTCCCCTCTAAGATTTGCCTGGGGGTCGGCTCTTTACAGTCAACCCCTCCGAGATGTGCCAATAGGCGTGGCACTAATAGGCGACTCCAGTGTGAATGTTCTCGAGTGCCTGGAGCTCCCCTTTGGTGCCAATGATGATCGCTCTGGTAGTTACAGCCGGCAGGAGTCCGGCATGCCCTCCCCCGGGGCGGACGAAGTACATCATGTATATCCCTCTGAATAGATAAATAATTTTGTTATTTGTACACTACGAACACACATACATATGTTTATAAATTATCGTCCTATAATGATTAGCGAAAACAATTTCTTAGAGTAGATATTGTTTGCGAACGCCGCCGCCAGCAAAGTAGCAACAAGATACTACTACTTTCGCATTCTCTCTCATTTATTAGTGATTAGCCTGAAGTGTGAAAATGAGATAATGATCTCCTATAATAAACAGAATTTCCTTATAGTAAGAAATTATTTTTATACTTTTTCGTGTAATAAAAAGATACAGGTATATTTTTATTAGGGTTTACTGCTCGAACTATCAATAAAATAGAATGGCACTGACAAAAATATGTCTAACCTGCTATCGGGTATCGTCAGTATACTTGAAGCTCAGTTAACACAAACTATTGTGTCAGAAAGAATCACAGAGTGCTTGTTCTCGTTTTCAATATCAGCGGAGCGCGGTTGGATTTTCTTTTTTTCCCTACATTTTGCTTGTTTTCACAGAGGCCTAGCTGTCGCTCTCGAGAGGAAAAATGGGCGAGTCACAGGTCACGAGCGGCCGAAGTGCGGATCGTTGTATGCCGTTAACTTGAATGATTTTTGTGTGGTTTGTCAGTGATTTTTCACCTCTAGCCCCGACCATGATGCTTTATTTACTCGCTTTTTCACCTTTAGCATTTATTCGTCTCATTTTTATAATCTAGACAATATACAGCTCTTGTCCTTTATTGTTTATTACAATTTGAGTGATTTATTCGTCAGCTGTCATCCAGAAAAAGGCACCCCTATTTATTTAATTACTGTGGTACAAAACTTGGTGTATAGCTAAATCTACAATGAACTGTAGTATATATAAGTAGCCATGAAATAGATGTCTTGGTTACAACTCTAATTTTAATTATGATGTGACAAGTTACATGATGTCAAATTCATTAGCAACAATTATGCAACTTGATAACTAAATTAGATAAGCGATAACTCCATTCTGAATTGTTAGACGGAAATAAATGTTTGATGTGGTGATAACATTACTTTGTTAAATAGCGCACTTAGTTGGACAGTTGAGACATACTGCTTGACTTGTATAAGTACAATTATGCAAAAGTTGAAGTCAACTTGGTGAGAAGACAGCTAAACTGCCAATCTAGTCCATCCCGAGTGCCACATATCTTACAAAACATGAAGGCGTGAGGGGAGCGACACTTAATTAACTTTAAAGCTAGGTAGAAACTTCCTCTTAGCTTCCCCCGCGGGGGAGTGGAGCAGGGAGCTAGGCTTTCCCACATATCGCGATATTTGGCGGAGAGAGCCGACTAATAGGTCAAAGCAGCGAACTTAGCCCCTCAGTAAGTGTATTGCGAAGTTCACTCTAACTCCCAACTCTTATATGTCATGTCACCGAGTATAATGTTTGACTGGTCGTATTCTTACAATGTTTTTTTTCATCTTCTTTATTTGCACAGAGTGGGGGGGCTAATGTCGCGTGAGAAGCTTGAGATCTCAGGAAACTTGGCTCTATATTGTTTATTCTTTTTATTATACACGTGTCACTGGTTTCAGTACCGTATTGTGTGGTATAACCATTTGTCAGTTCGAGTATTTTAGTAAACATGTTTTGTTTAAATAGTTGCCAGGAAATATTTGATGCGGGCGTCTGGGTGTACCGTAATATAAACTATGGAAGGGATTAGCTTGGTGTAGTGTAACAAATTGGAGGTCCCTTACCTTTCATGTAGAATAGGTGTCGGGTTTATGAATGGTTACCCAACCCTACTATATGAAGCCTTTATTATTATGTAAAGCTGAACAGAAATCTTAATTATCGGTAAGTGACCATTTTCAATATTAACGAAGAATATTAATAATATATAGTATTAAATAAAAAAATATTTTAAATGATGTCAACCAATTACAATAAGTTCCTACAAATTAGAAACGCATCAAACGGCACCGTTTCGTTTACCTACTATATAATTCGTGATTACACGATAAAATTAGATAAAAACTGAATAATACCAAAATTAATTCAATTATAACCAAGAGCGCCTGTTTCGTATTCGTGCGATTCTCTCCTTCAAAGCCTCGCTGTATAGAGGGCTGTTTAATTAACCCCCGAATTAAAACCACAAACACTGAGCGACTCCCTGCATGTTCCTATATTAGCTTTATTAATTTTGTCGATATTATGTCGTCTGTATGAAATGTGATGTTTACTAAATTTCGTAAATACTATTACGTATTTAATTGGGGCTTAATAAGCTACTCTTGGAATCGTTCTGATTTCTGGTTCTGCAGTGGTTGAGATTTAAAGTATTCCAGTTTTGGATAATTTGCCGAATATATTGCCGAACTATTTCGTTTAAACAATTCTTCTATTTACAGCAGCATGAATAAAGTTTTTCCCGTTTGGTGCTGGCTAAGAATACCACCACCCCGTGTCATCCCGTAGGTGTCGAAAAAGCGACCATAGGATTAGCCGATGGATGGGCAGCAGCGTTACATTTACAAATCAACTGCGATCCCCAACTCGTCTGCCAAGCGTGGCGATTATGGCAAAACCCCCCAATGAGCACACCACACAAACACATACCGGTCGTTGTGGCAATCTTTGAGGGAGGCCTCTGTCCAGCAGTGTACGTTATTCGGCCGAAATGATAAAGATTTTGAAAAGAGTTTTTTTAAACTTATGGACTCCGTGTGTTTCCATATTAACAATAAAGCATGACTCTTCTCCCGTGGATGTCGTAAAAGGCAACTAAAGGATTTTAAACTAGAGGAATGGGCAGCAATGTACATTCTGCGGAACAACAGTGATTCTTCGCTTACCGACCCAGCTGCCAAGCGTGGTGAGTACTGGCAAATTCCCCCTAAGATGGTCTGTGTAATCCGTTTAAAAGTGTTTTATTATAGCTAGTATATAAATAAATCGATACCGTAAAATAACTATATACTTACTAATTAAAAACTGATACTTGGTTTACCCAAATGGAAACGCAGCTCAATATTTAAATCCCGCTTAATATTTTGAGACAGCCTCTCGAATAGTTCAGCGGGATTTGAATATTAAGTGGCGTTTCAGTATTCGGCCTATAGACTACGAAAGATTTAAGACGTGTACACACATAAATGATTTTCAGTACTTTGGGATTTTTCTGGAGAGCCGGTTTTGCTATATGTCTACAAATTAGCACTACTACCATACCATCCACTCAATTGTTTCAATACGATATACTAGTGAGTTATAAGGGCTTAAGATACACTTTGTTTAAAAAAAACCGAACAAGTGCGAGTTGAACTCGCATGGAGAGGGTTCCGAAAATGCTGAATATATTGTTTATTGTTGAATTCGGTCTTGTACCAATGACTTGTCCCAAGAACAAAATTGACCTCTAGTTAAAAACATGTTTTCCCATAAATTCTAACCGCAAACGGAAGTTTGTTCGCAGAATATTGAAAGATTTACCATGTGATTTTAAGACCATAGACTTCCCATAAGTTTTCTTGTAATCTATAGGTATAGAGCATAAACATTTTTTTTTTAATTTTAGGCTAAGTTTATTTTGTAGATAGGACGTGGGGAATGGTAAATTTTCTTAATTTTTTTTTTATAAAATAAATACATTTGAGACACTCACAACAAGGCCTTCCATTTTATAGTTTACACGATGCAATTTATTTTATAAATTTCTATATTGCCCCTAAAAGTGACCCCCATATTCAAAATTCATTAATTTACGTTACGCATACGTAATTTGGGTCGCAGAAATCCATATGCGTACCAAATTCAACTTAGTCCAGTAGGTAGATTCGAAACAAATTGGATGTGACAGACACACAAGTGTTCCACCGTTTTTTCCTTCGGATATTCGGAACCCTATAAATAACAAAATAATGGATCGTGTTACTGTCCATCAGTGAGTATATTATGAATAGTATTTCAATTATAAAAATGTCTGTTACAACGTAATTAAGTACTTAAGAAATCATTTTATTCTATTCTACGAGTGTGTAAGCACGTATCTAGGGTCTACTGTGGTTGTATCGAGGATCTGGAACCCCGCTTCGGTGCCGAATATGACCACTCTGTTGGTTTTAGTCGGTAGGAGTCCGACATGCCCCTCTGCCTTTCGGGGCGCTCGAAGTACATGATGAATTTCTAGTGGGTGAAATAAAAATAATAAAAAGGGACGTGCCTAAAGTATCTAATATATAAATATCTCGTGTCACGGTGTTTGTGGTCACACTCCTCCGAAACGGCTCGACCGATTTTAATGATTTTTATTGTTGTATATTTGGTAGGTATGAGAATAGTCGGGCGGGGCACATTGCTCGTAGAACTGATGGCCGTAGGGGCAAAAAGGTTCTCGAATGGAGAACGCGCACCGGAAAACGCAGCCTGGGACGACCTTCAACAAGGTGGACAGACGACCTGGTGAGGGTCGCTGGGAGTCATTGGATGAGAGCGGCATGTGACCGCTCGTTGTGGAAAAATAAGAGGCCTTTGTTCAGCAGTGAACGTCCTGTGGCTGATATGATGATGAGAATAGGTCGTAAAGTATTTTTCACCCTCCTACCCCTACCCCCCATTTTTTAATTCGCGTGCGAAGCTGCACGGCACGGTTGGTGCAGTGGCTGATACAGTCGACTGCTGCGCTCTGGGTCGTGGGTTCGATTCCCGCACGGAACAAATATTTGTATGATCTGCAGGTAGTTGTTCCGGGTCTGGGTGTATTGTATGTGAAATTCATGTCTGTAAACGCACCCACGACACAGGAGAAATCCTAGTGTGGGGCAACGTTTTTAACAAAAAAAAAAAAAAAAAAAAAAAAATAGAAAGCCGCGGGGTTAACCTAGTATACCTATATTATCATAAAAAAATGCAAATGTAAAACGCCATCAGCCGTATTAACTAATTTGGATAACGCTCGTCAAACACTGTCATATTATCTTAATGTTGGAACAAAGAACCTCTTGAGCACTGTAAACAGTTCTATATACACACCGCTACATATCGAGCTATATGGTTCCAGTATAAGCTGATGTTGAATTGTATAGGCTTTCCTTACAATGAGAGATCAGCTTAAACTAGATAAGTATAGCTTGATGTGTAGCCGTGTGTACAGTAAATGTGTATGATAACAAATATTTAATCAGGGATTGCAATAAACTTCATTCCATTTCGCCACACACAAGATAATTAAATCTGTTTATGAGTCAGTCGTAAAGTACGCCAAACGCCAATTTTATTAGACCTCATAATTATATTCCGTAAATACTCACTTCCACGCCTTCATAAAATAGATAATGTATTTTACGATATCGTGTTACTTACTATTTGCTTATTGGATGGGCTTGGGCCAAAATGGCGACTGCGAACAGCGATCGATCGTCACGAAGTTAACTTTCGCTTGCCGCGGTCATGCATTGGATGGGTGATCATTCTTTCTACATAAAGACGCGATCGAATCCGTTTAAATAATTTTGTTATAATGTGTAATAATCGCATAAACCTAAGACATTACTAAACATAAAGACCCGTCCGTGCCTCCCAGAGTACGTTAAGCTGTCGGTTCCGGTTGTCATAAGAAGTTATATTTTGAGTTTACTGGACTCCTTAAGAATCGATTTATATATAAGGCCCCCGGAGAGAATATAGACATAAACACTATTTCAAACGGTACCTCTAAATTTATTCCTATTTATTATGGATACAATTTATAGACATAGATCTCACATCAGACCTGGGACAGCTATCTATAGGCCATACACATATTTATTCAGTGCGGGAATCTATCTGCATAGCCACTACGCAAGCCGTGCCGTAAATCACCACATTTATCGCTTACATAATTGACTCTTATGACTCAAGGAACTGTCTTATTTCTAAAGGACGCCACACATTTTGATCCAACCAACCAACCAATCCTAACTATCGATAATGAGTATGACACTGATCCTTATTCGAAGGAAAGAAATGTGGGGCATACTTATAGACCAACATATTCGCCTGACATTCTTTTGTCCCTACCTGCTTACCTACGCTGTGTTTTTGTATTCGTTGATTTCTGAAAAAGGCTTCCGTAAATTGCTATAGGAAATAACCTATACTCACGTCTAGCAACTAATAACACTTGTAATTGGCTGCTGGCTGGATATTAAAGAGCCATTAGTTATTAGTGTACAATGAGACGGATATTTCGTTTTTAAAATATTCTGCCTTACAAAGCCCTACAAACTTAACGATCACCAGCGCAACGTGCGCGTCCAGGCCTTTTTTTATTGATCCGTCATGTACTTCCTTCGCCCCGCGAAGGGCATGTCGGGTTCCTAACGGCTAAAGCCACCGGAGTGATCATCTTCCGCACCGAAGGGAGGCTCCAAGAACTCGAAAGATCTCCATCTAGAGCCACCCATGGGTGCCACGCCTTTAGGCACATCTCGGAGCGGATAACTGTAAGGCGGTCTCATCCCCTCTAGCGGAGGGAAGGCGACTGTAAAGAGGCCACCCCCCCAGGCATCTCTCGAGGAGACTGTAAAGGATTCCCCCGAAGCCTCACTATGCGCTGTGTATATTTAAAATAGATAGAAAAAATTACTATATTTCATACAAAACGGCAATTTCATAGGTAAATACCTAATACTACAAAGTCAAAGTCATTTATTCGCTAAAATATGGGTACAAAGATGGTATTTAAAGATTTTAAGCTGCCATATATTGACCATGTCTTGTATGCGAATTAATATTATTTATACATCATACAATAGCTGCATATAGTTTAATGCAAGTAATAACTGTCATTAGATACTTTAATAATATATTCAGATGCACTGTAGAAAATAAAAATAAAAATGCTACTACTAAAACGAATTAAAGTTAGTAAAAAAATAAGCTCCATTTTCACTATTTATTTATATTTTATATATATTTATTTATGATGTTTACCTCTATACCCAGTCAAGTAAACTATTTAGTATTTGTGTGACTAATCACAAATTAACTTAAAATTATATTTATAATGAATTCAGGCTTTGATTCAATAAATTGTTACTTAAATATCTTATGTTTCATCTGTAATTATTATCTTTAGGTTCTATTTAAATGTTTGACTATTAGAATAATTTAAGTCAAAATTGTACGGTAGATAAAATAAAATAACTTTTTAAAATCCGTAACGACGCCTCTCACCTTAGTCATCCTGCGACCACGAATGCTGCAAAGTATTCGAAACGTCAGGAAAAACAATAATCTATAATATACACGATGTAATGCGTTTAAAATTGTTTTATTATAATGTCTAATAATCAGGAAAGCCTAAGAGCTACCCTATACAACCGTGGGACTTCATACAGCTTCGTTGTAGTGATCATTGGGAGGCCCGTGATCAGCAGTGGACGTTTATTGGCTGATGTGTATTTTCGTTTCACCTGCAAGCAAGGAATCAATAATACTTCATTAAATAACATATAAAAACTAGAGGTTTCATTAAATTCGCTCGTTTGTTCTACTCTTTAAAATAAAATAGTCTCCTCTAAAGTGAAGGGACATCATTTGAATAAAACCAAAGAACCTCATGGCAATGCGTTTTTCCTTTGTTTTTATTTTGATCGCAAAATAGAAGACCCGAAAGGGTTCAGGACCCGGTCCAGTTAATGTATAACGAACCTTTTCTTACGCAAAAGAAGGGAACATGAAAGGAAAAGATTTCCGCGTGCCCAATTTTATTTTAAAATGCACTTAGAGCAAAGCGCCGACAGCTTTGTGGTCAGAGGTATTAGACTGGAATGGAATTGTCGTGAATTGGAACTTGAGCTTTAACCAAATAGTTCTATAAAACTAATTTTAAACTTTACATTGAGTTTATTTATTTATTTATTTCTGTTAGGACATCAAACAGCTTTTACATTTACCAATAATAGTTTACAATAAACAAATCTTAAGCCTATATGGTCTCCGCAAATAAACATAAAATATGTAATTTTAAATATTTCAAATGTTAATGTAGTTTAAGAGTTATACATTATTAAGTGGCACGGATTGAGATTGAGAGTGAAAAAAGTTATTCGATATGAGTCGTCGGAAATGGTGCGCCCTGGTTTGAAATATATCTATAGGATGGTCTTTGACATATTTGTTAACATTTTTTATTGTTCGAGGAAAATAAGAATTAGAACGAGTTAAATCAATGTTAAGAGAGTGAACTTTTAGGTACACATTGTGTCTCTAAACATTATTTTTCCACATAGGACTTACGGTGCAGACTTTCTAGTATCAGGTAATATGCATTGGAGCAGAGAACCACCCAGTTCGTGGATACGTGTTGGTGACGCGCAAATCAATATGGACGAGTACATGAAGTACCTGAGGCTCACCCTGGACAGTTGTTGGGGTTTCGAGGAACACTTCGAGTGCCTCGTCCCCTGAGTCGAGAGTGTAGTGGGTGCATTACACCGGTTGCTGCCCTATCTCGGGGGACCGAGTAAGGAATTTTGCCGTCTCTACAGGGAGGTCGTGCAGTCCATGGCCCTCTATGTGGGGCGCCTGTATGGTCATCCGTGCTGTCCCTTGTATTTTTCTCACAGTTGTTATTCTAATAGTGTACAATAAAGAATAATCTAAACCAGATAATCCGTAATGCTTCATACTATGCCAAGTTTTCGCACACAATACCTTTGTCCAATAGCCTATCTAATAAATATACGTCCGCCATATTTCAACAATCAAGCCACTGACTTCCAATCTATCTATGATAGCAGAAGCTTCTACAAAAACTACAAAAAGGATGTTTCAGATTTACGTCGCAATAAACATGACCGCGTTGGAACGTGTCCAGGCTTAGATTCTATTTGCACACAAAGATTACCAGAGAATCACTAATCGAAATTTCACACCCTAAAAATAGAGCAATATTTGCCTGAAAACTCCGCTGTATTTATTTATTTTCTTGTAAGTCATGCGAAAAATAAATGTTTTATACAACCCATTGAAAAGACGAGCACGTCATTCGTCTGGTGATAAGGGTCATGCCTGCCCATAACAATTGTAATGCTACCCAGGACTAGTCCTGCGTGGCACCACACTGTGTTCGTCACCTTGAGACATCAGAGGGCTATTTCTCGTACCTAATTAATGAATTACACTATTTTATTTTATTATTCTTTATTGTACACCAGTTATAAAAAGTTTAAAAAACTAGCGCTTACCCTATAGAACACAATCGGCCTTATCGCACACAGCGATTTCTTCCAGGCAACATGAGGGTGGAAAAAAAATACAAGACAATGTATGGGATAGTCGATGGTGGACTGTGTGTTTTTAAATAGGTAATACTAAATACATAAATAATGAAGGTGCATGTGTAGAACTCATGCACACTTCCTAATCCCATCTGCAATGTGTGCTATATCTCCTCTTAAGTAATATGGCTTGTTATTTTAAGTTTTGTTACTGCATCCACCTTTTCTTAAGAGTCAGAAGACTTTTCTACAGAGACGTGGTCACACACTGTGCATAATGTGCATAAGAAAGCTGAACGCCACGCAGCGAGCTATGAAGAGAGCCATGCTTAATATTTCTCTACGAAATCGAATCAGAAATGAGAAGATTCGTAGAAAAACTAAAGTTGCCAACGTAACTGAAAGAATTAGTATGCTGAAGTGACAATGCGCGGGAGATATTGCTCTGAGAAGCTTGTAGAATCGTAGGTCATTGGGGCAAAAAGGTTCTCGAGTGGAAACTGCGCACCAGAAAACGCAGCGTGGAACGGCCTCTAACGAGACGGACAGACGATCGGGTGAAGGTAGCTGTGATTCGTTGGATGCCTTTGCACAGCAGTGGATTTACTTTGGCTGGTATGATGATAATGACCTTTTCTTCCATAACAGCCGACAAAGAGTGGCAACTTCTTCTTCATTGCAAAAGTTACACAACCGCACTTAAATTCGTTATACCAGCCGTACATGGTTGCCTTGGAGAAGCGTTTATCTTTTGAAGTAGAAATTATTACTCCAGTGTTAACTGCATGTCCGATGCAATTCCATTTTTCAGTAATACAATATTGATGTTTAGATCACAAAAGAAGTGGAAGGTTAATTTGAATTTGATCGTATTTTTCTTCTCGATAATTGTATTATAGAACTCAGAAACAACCAACCAGGGTTTCATATATAAAAGAAACTTATTTCGACATGACTGAGGGGCCTTTATTAAGCTGAGGGGTGGCTGTAACACAAACCCTTTACTTTAACTCCTCGGCGATCAACAGTGTTTGACGATTATGGCTCTTAAAAGTCACTGGAAATGACAAGCTGTTGACGCTCTCATCACCTGTATTATGTCACACTAGTAAAAATAAATGATCTCAATTTCACCGTATTTAAATAAAAACGAGGGGCGGTAGAGCTGTTTCAGCTTTTAACAAAGTATTTTAAGCGTAGACCATTACGAATACACTAATGAGATTTTCTAAAGCATTATAAAAATAAACCATTACCTGAATGCAGCATATTTAGAATTGTGTTGAGTTGTTGACATAATTTTTTATTAATAACCTAACTAAAATAACCCTGGCACTGATTGTAATTTTTACTAATTGCTAAAAAATATCAACAGCAAAGTAGCTGTATGACTTAGTTTACGATTCAATTCGAAGCAAAGTTTCATGGAAATCGCTCCAGCCATCGGCCAGACTGCGTAACAAACTAGAAAATAAAGTTTCAAATTTATGACTTCAGCTATTACTCATTAAGATAAAAATCTCGGATATCTTTCTTAAGACTTTTCATTCGTGAAACGAGATTTTCATCTTATTTTCTGGTTAATTTCAGTATCAGATACTAACTCATTATTTCTTGTAAGTTATCACTACAAAAACGTACTCAATAATCTAAAAGTATTGTTTGGTTCATATTTCAGAAGCACATTAGGGGATTTGGGATGCTGAATATTTAGATGAAAATGTTCCGCGCGTGCAGGTAATGCACATAGCACTTAAGCAAACGACCCACTGTTTTAAAGGTTTATTACATTTTAATCCTATTTCATATCAGCATACAATTTGCCTTTATACAAACATGTTTAATAATATAACTTGTTAATTACGGCACGGTTGTGCAATAGCTGATACAGTCGGCTGCTGCGCTCCAGTTCGTGGGTTCAATTCCCACACGGAACAAATATTTGTATGATCTGCAAGTAGTTGTTCCGGGTCTGGGTGTATTGTATACGGAACACATCTCTGTAAGCGCACCCACGACACAGGAAAAATCGTAGTGTGGGGCAAAGTTGTTAAAAAAAAATTGGCTTAATACACACAGAGAAGACATGGCATGGACTAGACGAAGACGTGATACGGATATGACACGAACATGAATTTATTATCAATACTCACTAAAAGGTTAAAGACGAGAAGTAGCATGGACTTCGTTTTATGAACATTTCTTCTGAAGTTGAAGACGTTTTTGCTTTATTACAATTAAATGTTGCACGCTTCTATTACGAGTAATTGGCAAAATATCGTATTGGATTCGATATAGTCTCGAATTGTTACATACGTGAACACCTTCCTAATGAACAAAAGCAACTGACATGACTGGCATGAAGAGGCGGGCGGGGGCTGGAAAATTACTTGTCCCTAACACGCCCCGTCCACGCCCCATCCGCGCCCCGTCCGTGCCCCGTCCGTGAGCCGTCCCCGTTCCGTCCAAGCTCCGTCCGCACCCCATCCACGTCCCGTCTATGTCCCGTCCACGCTCCGTGCATGCCCTGTCCGTGCCCTGTAACCTCTATGTTTATAGCATCATTTATTAACATGCAACGGAGGAGTAAAGGACAAACGTCCGTGCCTCGTCTGTGTCCATTGTCCACATCGTATCGCTCATGATATATGAAGGTTTTTGTCATAAATTATATTGAAAATGATAAACGATAGTTTAATCGCACTTTCTTAATTATAATTAGCTAGCTTATAATTTATTTAATAGTACGGGTTAAAACTCTTTTAACCTAACGACTCTTTAACACAAAGTAGAAGATAGATTTCAGCCGAACAGAAGCCGGTTTCAGAAACGGGTACTCAACATTAGACTATATACATGTGGTGAGGCAAATCTTCGAGATTAACAAGGAATACAACGTACCTTTCTATTGCTGTTTCGTTGTCTTTACTGCAAGGCTTTTGATTCGATCAACACGAAAAAATTTGGCAAAGTCTAAAGAACCAAGAAACCAACGTTTATAAAAACAGTACTGCAAAAATAAAACTGAGAGGGTCTCGAAATAAAAATAAAAAGAGGGGTACGCCAAGGCGACCCCTGGTAGCCAAAACTATTTACCGCTGTTCTAGAGGAAATTTTTCGTAAACTAAACTGGGAGGAATATGGCATAAATATCAACGGGGAAAATCTGTCCCATCTTCGATTCGCAGACGATCTCATACTATTTGCACTGTCAAAAAATCTCCTTCAAAGTATGCTCACAGACCTGAAAAGGGAGAGCCGTTCTGTAGGCCTGACTATGAATATCTCTAAAATGAAAGCTATGATAAATGCGATCGAAGATCCAATTACTATAATAAACACTCCTATAGAATATTTTAACGAATACACCTACTTAGGTCTGCTGACATCGCCAAATGATCTCATGCCAAAAGAAATAAAAACTAGGATAGGCAAAGCATGGAAACGATACTGGTCCTTGTAGGAAATAATGAAAAACAAAGAAGTTGTCGTGTTCTTTAAGAGGAAACTATAGAATACGTGCGTGCTACCCGTGCTCACCTACGGCTGCCAGACCTGGGTTCTCACAAAAGCACAAACCAAAAAGTTAACAATCTGCCAGACTGGAATGGAAAGAAGCATGCTCAACGTAAGGAAAATTGAGTAAATACGGAATCAAACAATAAGGCAACCACAAAAATAACTGATGTCGTTACAAAAATAAGGAAATTGAAGTGGAGATGGACAGGACTCATTATGAGAGGCATAGAAAAATGGAATAAAAATATTATGTTTTGGTATCCCAGAAACTAAAAAAGAAAACGCGGAAGGCAGTTCAGAAGATGGGAAGACGAGATAATGGCCATAGCAGGAAAAGCATGGACACGAAAAACAAGAGACAGAAAAGAATGGAAGAGGCCTTTGCCAAAGTTGGACAAACAGACCAAGTTGTCGATGTCGACATTGATTTAATAGATAAAGTTATTGCCTAATAAAAATAGTTAGGATTTATGTAGGTTCAAATAATTGTGTCTGAATAAAGGCTATTTTTACATATGTACTTCTTCTGTACGTGTGTATGTCACTGAACTCACCTGTCCACCATGTCCTAAATGGGTGGACTGATTATGATGAATTCTTTTGTGTATGTTTATGTGGGTCCCTGGATGGTTTAAATTCACAATTGGACTCAGTAGGTGGCGCTGCAATCGGGTTTGTATGTACCTGCCTGAGCGAAGCTGGGGCGGGCAGCTAGTATTATTATATTATAATAGACGATAGATAGGTATAACGACGTAGATATCGGATTTCATATGTACACGAAGGTGACGCGCAACGGGACGCGGATGGGGGACAAATAAAGAGCGACTATGTCACTTTCCCGTGTTCGCTTCATCCTCTCTATGCGAATCACGTTGCATACGTATGGAAGCAACTAACGACATTAGATTTTTAACCAAAGTTGTGCATAGGCTATGTAACGAAGTCATTATTAACGCTCGTCTGAAGAACTCCTATATCTACAATGTTATTATCCCTACAACACTATTACTACTAACAATAAGAATTGCCTGTTTGTAGACATACATAACTGTACACATAACTATTGTGCTGTGTGCACAACGGTCACATTTTCCTGTATGACTTAATCATTCATCATCGTTCCATTTATCTTCAACGTGAAAATATGTCACATATTCATTCAACGTACCTACCCATTTATAAGTATCAAAATCATTACAAAAATGTATTATTCGCATAATTTTAGAAAAGAGACAACCTTAATGACATTAAATCTTATTTATACCCTCTATAACACTTGTGGACTGCGACAGCTTAATTCAGTAGCATCCCATTATCGTTAGCATAATCAGTGAAGCGGGTACACCTTTCCAACCAACACCAAAACATCTAAACGAGAATTTAAAATGTGCCCTAATGGATTTCTTTTCATTGAGCACACCAACTTTTAACTGAGACGTTACTCCGTAAAAACCAAAAGGAACCATTAAAGTTTGTGATGAAAATGTAAAGTTTTCTTTAACGTTGTTATTGACTTGTACGAAAAGTTTGGAAACATTGTTATTACGATACAGATCGGAAAAGATACCCTTTCTTCGTCGTAGTGGTTTTCGTTTTTCGAAACTCGGCTTCAAAGCTAGTCGCGTATTCATTAGTGCATGGCCTTTATCGCAACCATAATTTGATAAATTTGAAAAATGTTGACATAAACTATTCAGTTAGTTAAACTCAAATAGTTTATTAACTTTTATTATTTATAATGTAGAAGTAACTTAAAATGCGTTTGTTAATTGCTAATTGCGCATTGTTCGGTCACGGAGGCATCGATGATTTAAAAGAGTACAAAGGTGGGTATTTGGTACTTTGGTATTTGTGCATATGAGATTGATCCCCGTGATATATATAAGCATATCTTCAAGTCAATTGAATTAATTTATTCATTAATCATGGTACAGTTTGAGTAGCAAAAATTCATCAAGGCTTATGCAAATGCAATATATATATAAATGCAAAATGCTAATGCAAGGCATAGACTTCCACAACGAACGGCTACATGCCGCCCGCATCGGACGACTCCCAGCGACCTTCACCAGGTCGTTCATCCATCTAGTTGGAGGTCGTCCCGCGCTTCGTTTTCCGGTAAGCGGTCTCCACTCGAGAACCTTTTGCCCTAACGGCCATCATTTCTACGAGCAATGTGCCCTGCCCATTGCCCCTTCAGTTTACTAATTCTTTCAGCTATGCTTTCGGATTATATATATGTATATATGTAGTGATGTACCAAGAAATCACTCGTCTAACCATGATAATTTATTTATTTATTTATTCCTCAAACTTACCACTATCATTACAGGTTTTAAAAAGAATACCTAATGCGATAGTGTAGCATACAATATTTTCATCTACTTGTTAATTAATCTTGTAACAAATTTACTTTACTTCTTAATTAATCTTGTAAAAAATAATAAACAGTGCTACCTTTGTGAAATCACTCAGCGCACAATGGAATACGTCAGTCTCACTAGCTATGAGGTTGAGAGTGCGGAGTGCTCGCGTCAGCGGCGCCTCACTTAAGAGGTTGGTTCGGCCATAAAATAATAATTATTTTACTATATGCAGAAATAAATCGAATTCCAAATGATGAGCCTGAACCTGAATTCTTGGTCTCCACAACAACTTGGTCACCATGATGTCACGGTTGAACGTGGTAGATCTCTTTAAAGAAATGTGATTTTAATGTCATCCATCCATTTATTTTATGTGCAAGAATGTAATCCTGGCATGTAGGCAGCAGGTCCTGTTATACATACATAAGTAAATATGCAGCTGGAGCGGCAAAGTGATTTATTGCAGGATAATTGTCACTGCGCTGCAGGGGCACGAAAACTGGCCTATTGCTCTCACGTTATGAGCTTTTTATGGTAGGCGTGCCAAATACGAAAAAGCTATATTGCTGAACCTATTTTTATTTTTAATGGTCTCCAGTGTAAGTTCTACATGAACATTCTCCGCCCTGGGGAAGGGTAAAGGGGCATAACTCCTACCGGTTAAAACCACTGGGGCGGTCCTCTTCGACACCTAAGGGGAGCTCCAGGTCCTCGTACGATCACACTAGAGAAGGTGACACAAATGGTAAAGCCCTGCAAGTATCTCCAGAAGCGTCCCCGTAACATGTGGTCATCATGAGAGTGCTTTAAGCTAAATAGAGTGCAGAGGTCCCCGCGGCGGAGGAAGTTCTCGACGAATTTCCAACGGGACCAATAAATTCTTTTTTTTAAAGAATAGTTTAAACAGTTAATACTTTGATATCAATTGTTGTAAATATTTTTGTGAATATTTGTAAAAGTAGCGTTGTCATGAAAATATCTGATAAAGCACCCCACGCTTTTTTACATTTTTTTTTTTTTTGTTATATTTAATAATTACTTTCTACTTTTTAGTTCGGTTATCTACAAAGGCGTGTTTTCTAAACTACTATTTTCTATGGTTGAATTATTAAATTAACTATTTAAATTATTGCATTGCCATCAGACCTTGATAAGTGTGCGAAGTTTCAAATCAACCAGACGTTTTAAAGGGGATGAAAATCAAGTTCAAAAATTCCGTTACATAGATTCATAAATACGAGTACATACCAAGCTAATAAAAGCGTGTTAAAAAGGATGACCACATGTCATCGATGGTTTCTAGGTGAATTTCCCAGTACCCGTTATTGTAGTATTGACCATGATTGTTCCTGAACACATTAGTCACTACTAATTCCTTATAAAGCAGATCCTATATAGTAAGAAACGGTGACATATGCCTTTTACAGCTGATTTCATTCTCGATGAGTGTCATCTCTATACACCTAGGAAGTAAGTATGCATCGAAGAATCGTGCAGCAGGGTGTTACATAGAACAGAAAATATGTGAGCAAGTGCACCCCAATCTATACAAAAGCTACGCTGTATGCGCCGCTGTGGTGCGCAGTATTCAGGCTAGTGAGATGTAGTATGCACATAGACTAATTCAAATCAAAATCCTTTTTGACATTTAAATAAATTACGAATGAAATAAAATACATTTTTATTTATTTTTTAAAGTTTAATATACCTTTCATTTAGTAATGTCGTAGGTTTTCGCGATTATTACACATTATAATAAAACAATTTTAAACGGATTAAATCACGTATATTATAGTTTTTTTTTTTCCTGACGCTATGAATGCTTTGCAGCACTTGTGGTCGCAGGATGACTACGGTGACAGGCGTCGTTACAGATTTTAAAAAGTTATTTTATTTTATCTACCGTATAATTTAAATCAAAAAATTTGTTTCGATGCACGCAGTAATCACTCACAGTGTCTTGATGTTTTTTTAGTGCGGTATGTTGTTTGGAACTTTATTATTTTAATAACTGGATTTCAAACAGGTGGTATCTGCCAACTATCTTCTCTATTAAAATTAGGATGTTTTTTAATTTCAATAACGTCACGACATTCTTGTTACATATCGGTTCTCTTTCGCGAGAACTTGAGGTTGATCGAAACGAAGATAGTGGTTGGGATTACCTAAGGCATGTTCACACACTGCAGACTTTGTGGCAAAGCGTAGAATAGCCACCAGAATGAAAGAACATATAGCTGACGTCAAGCATAGACGCTCCAAAGTAAAGTTATTACAAAATGGCAAAAATAACGGCAGCGAATTTTTGGATGGAAATGAAATTCGGGAAACTCAGTATGCCCCAATTGCCATGAGGTACTACATCAAACAACATGCCTCGAGCTAAACCCAAAATATAAATATCTCGGCGATTTGAAAATTAAAAAATAAATTCATATTACTGACGTAGCACTGAAGTAAAAGTTTGGAGCGAAGACGAAACCAAGAATAATGTTCGTTTAAGGTGTAATGGCGTACAGCACTTCGCTCTATGCTGTAATGAGGGCCATTTTGCCATAAATGAAAACAAGTGGCTTAACCGAGACACCGCATAACGATGTTATTACGCCTCGACGGATACTCACAGCCAGAGGTGTGACAACGGTTTTATATCGTGTTTAATGTTTGGATTAAAATACATTGATATTTTTCCATCTTTTACTACTATAATTTTATTTTTTTTACTTGTCCCAGTAGAAATTCTTGATGAACTTCCCCGCCCTGGGGAAGGGCGAAGGGGCATGCCGGACTCCTACCGGCTTAAACCACTGGGGCGGTCATCTTCGGCACCTAAAGGGGGACCTCGTTCGATCACACTAGAGCCTTATTTCTACTAATCAGTAAATCATTCACCCGGTGATACTGGTAAGCGTCGCGCGCGCTTATAACAATTGTAATGTTATTCAGAACTAGACTTGCGTGGCACCATATTGCGCGCATTGATGTATATATGTTACTATATTGCGCGTGTCAACTCGAGACGTTAGCCAATTAGTCTCTTACGCTTAGTAACTTCACTAGCTGCAATTCCCTTCAAACCAGAACGCAGTAATGTCCAAATTATAAACACTACTGCTTGGCAGCTAAATATCTGGCACTACGCTGATAACTTTTAATTTTATTTTTTTATTGATCCCCAGTGGACACTCGTCATGTACTTTCCCGCCCCTGGGAGGAGTGAAGGGGGCATACTGAACTCCTACTAGCTAAACCAACGGAACCATCACTTCGGCACCGAGTCTGGGCTATTTCCACGGTACATTTAAACTAGAGCCAAGCCAAGCCTTTAGGCACACCTCGAAAAGGATGACTGTCCTTAAGGATGAGAATCCTGGATCTAATGGTCTGAAATCACCAACACGTAGTGAGTAGGTGTGGTGATCGGTATTAATTCCATATCTGTATGAGAAGACCCTCTAAACCTGCAGTGGAACAGTTATAGGGTTATAGTATATTATTACGGCTGTTAAATCAACGCATCGAGACAATTTGTGTATAGATACGTTCGGTGTAATACCTAAGAATAGCATCACCCTATCTCTTCCCGTGGGTGTCAAAAACAGCGACTATGGGATTAGCCGGAGGATAGGCAGTAACGTCCTTCGAGTGCATTTATGACGTAACAGCGATCACCAACACGCCTTCCAAACGTGGCGATTATGGGCAAACCCCGAATCAGCGAACAACACACCCACACCGATCGTTATGGCGATCATTGGGGGAGGCCTATGTCCAGCAGGGGACGTTATTCAGCTGAAGTGATGATAATGATAATGAATGTATATATAGGTACCATTATAGATCACTTTAAAGTTACGGCACAACCGTAATATGAATGTACAGCAGTGATGCTAGTTTTATTTTTGGTTCGATTCGCGAGTTTGGAAACATTTAAATAAAGAAAGGGGCATTAATTCGATGAAACCGGGACATAATAAAAACCCAAAACGATAGGCACCTTTTTTATTATCTTTGGAATTAAAATAAAAACTCGCGCTGCCGCCGCGCGCCGTACTATCGAGATAATTCCAAAAAGCGGAGTGGCTGTCCCGTGTGTGATGTTTCATTTCAGGTTTAGTCTGAGCATCGGGACGTCCCGCCAAAATTGGGACATCTGGCAACTCTGGTACAGTTATGTGTGAATGTCCCGAAGACTGTATTTATAGCTTGTAATTTATTATCGTTCGCCAATCGTTGCCCGCTGACGGTAAGTCTTTATGTGATAGGTGAACATATCGCTCCTTTTTGGGCAGAGTTCCAAAAGCGAAATAAATCTGTAGTTGATGCGAGTTTAATTTTACCAAGAGAAATACCTCAAAGTAAAAATACGTTAGACGATATTAGGACTCTTTACAGCAATACTCTTGAAGTTTTCTATAACCATAAAGAATCGCGAATACATTGATATATTACCATCGTCATTTTGGGGTTTTCCGATACTCACCACGCTTGGCAAGTGGGTTGATCCTTCTGGTTTAGAGTCCCTTAGTAGCCTTTTACGACATCCACGGGACGACATGGAGTGGTGCTATATTCCTAATCCGACCATCATAAACAAAACGAAAACATTATTACACATTGACATATTATTTATTTAGTTAAGTATTTAGTACCTGGATGACCGAGCTTTGCTCGGTATTTTCGTGTTACTTAACAACGCCATCTGCTGTTGTGTCGTTAAAGCAATTAGTTGCTCACAAAAAATAGTATTAGTATTCGCCAATAGATGTCAGGAAGAGTCATATTTTTCAGTTGAGACTACTCAAACGCCTATAAAATGACATTTTCTAAAAATGCTTCCTAGCTAGATCGCTTTATCGCCCCCGAAACCCCCTATATACAAAATTTTATGAAAATCGTTGGAGCCGATTCCGAGATTCCAATTATATATATACAAGAATTGCTCATTTAAAGATATAAGATAAAGTTATTGGTATTTTAATTATTAATTTTTCGAAGGAGGACATAAACCAATTAAATCTTTTATTATCAAATATTAGTGATCCATAATGTTAGTTAACAAAAACTTATAGACTATTGTGGGATATAGATCTGAGCATTGAATTTAAAATAACTATCGGCTTTTATTTCCAAGAGGAGATGACGCTTGTGGTGTCTATAATAATAGCGAATACAACACCACTCCATCAAAGAGATCGTGGATGTCTTAAAGGCGACTAACGACCGTAAATAATATTCAATCTAATCCAGAATCTTTATAGTTATAATTTTGAACTTGATGAGTCAAATCCTCAATTAATTATACATTATAGTCCACATAAGAGACTCGAATCAGAGGTATGGGTAGCAGCGTCCCTTCTGTGGAACAATAGCCATACTACACTCACCAACCCGCCCGCCAAACGTGGTGATTACTGGCAAATACTGGACTTCCTTCGGCTAATGATGATTTCCAAAATATCCACTTCAATTAAATACAAAACAATAATTTATCCACGAGATACAGCAAGATAACAAGAACAACATGAATAGTTTCTGTTTAAGGTGAAGTTCACGTATACCTATTTCACACAAACAGGTGGCGGCATGAGTTTGTTCTGCAGGGTAACTGTTGTAATTGCTGGAAGGATGCCAAAATCAGTGACTTCCAAGACATTTTTCAATTAAAGTTTTAAATCTCCGCTGCAAAGTTTGTGGAGACGGCGCACGTAGCGTGTCCAGCATGTAGCGTGGCAGACTCAGCGAAAGCACTAGTATTCAAATCCACCGGCAAACGGCTGACAGACACTCACAGATGCCGTCAGACATATCAGAGAACGCACACGGGTGCACAATTACGATTCGATAGGTCGTTTGTCGATGCCAACTTAAAGTTAGTATGTGTATATTGCTGTGGCCTGTTTTTTGATCTACCTGCAACAGTCATATAAATACTAAAATTGTCGTAAATGTATACCTACGTACCTACTTACTGAACTGCTTACCTTGTACATTAAGATTTGTTGCTATTTCTTTCCATGTGGCATCTTTGCGTGAATTATTATGTATCTACGACCACTCAAATCGTAGAGATACTTATAATCTCGAAATAATTTGATCAATATTTCATTATTCATATTTGCTGGTGTATGTGACGTATTAATAGGTACTAACCGGACTCAAACCAGAGGGATGGGCAGCAGCGTCCCTTTTGTGAAACGGTAACCACACTACACTGACCAACCCACTTGCCAAGCGTGTTAAGTACTGGCAAATTCCCTCTAATATGACGACACAATTGTGGAAATCTATGGGGGACTCTGTTAAGCAGTGGACGTCCTTAGGCTGACATGATGATGATTTAGGTATTTTCTGTCAAAGATTGACCTTCTGTTTCTTATTTTAATTGTAAGTATAATATGTTATTTAGTCGATGCCTTAAACCGTCGTCGCTAATGGCGTGAAATATTTAACCTAAAAAAAATTGACTTATAATGGCGACTATGAATAGCACCAACCCATCTTGTCCCGTGAGTGTCATGAAAGGCGACTATGGGATTAGCCGGAGGATGGGCAGCAGCGTCCTTCGACTACATTAACAACTCAACTGCGATCGCTAACCTACCTGCCAAGGGTGGCGATTAATGCAAAGCCCTCCAATACGTTGTAGCGATCTTACATGGAGACCTGTGTCCAGCAGTAGAGTTTATTTGGCTGATATGATGATACCAAAAGTTTTAAATAAAATATTTCCGCAAAACATTATACTGAATATATTTCCGCCAATCGCTATTAAAACATGATAACAAGCAATAGCCAATAATATCAAACAATAGAGCCATTTGAAATTCTAATTAAACCGTTACCCATAACTAGTGTAGCAATATAGAAACACTGACATGATTTACTCTCACATTATCTGGTCAATTTAATACAAATTGTCAACCGCCATAAATTAGGACGTATCTAGTCGCGCCATCGAAGCAAACATACTGATATAAAGGCCAGGAGTCGATATCATTACACATAAATTTCACTTATCTCCCACATTCGGCACAATTTGCTCGGATGCCTCCGTTACTGGGCTTACAATCGCCTTTTACATACCTACCTCCACATTAAACTGGGAGTCGCATTTTACTCAATAGTTCTCAATCTATATCAAGTCTAAATGGTCTGAAATCTTTAGAACAGTTCACTTTATTGCGGACGGAATAAACGCTGGGTATTGTTAGTTTTGTGCGATAGTTATTATAGTCGAGCAAGTTTATATCGATACGTTATTCTCACTATCAGACTGCAAAGGAGTTGGTATTGATATCACTAATGTAAAGAAATATTGGTTCTTAAAGTCACAGATATATTAATCGTGTTCGATTTGTATGATGAATACTTCAAAGCAATAATATTTTTTTAGGGGTTGCCACCTATGCAACAGAACAAAAAAACCGTACCTAATCGTAACCGCAGTCATTTTTAGGGTTCAGAGAGACAAAAATAAATTTGCACTGAATTTAATAAATCGCAGGAGCACCCGCAAAATTAAACTTTGTACTGGAACACATTAGAGGGATCTGGAATTATTATAATTATATAATTTATTTTATTTCCGTGTGGTGTCCGGATTAAGAATATAGCACCACTCCATCTCCTCCCGTGGAGGTCGTAAAAGTCGACTAAGGGACTCTTAACCAGAGGGATGGGCAGCAGCGTCCCTTTTGCTGAGCAGTAGCAACTCTGCGCTCACCAACCCGCTTGCCAAGCGTGGTGAGTATCGGCAAATTTCCCCCAAAATGAAAAGAACACAACATAAGCACCGGCCCCCAGTTCCCGGCAGCCCCGCCATTCCTGGTCATGGTAGCGGCTACGGAAACGGCGGGGCAGGGGGTGCTAAGAATGTCCGGATGGGATCCGGCTACCACCCAAAACGAAAACTGGCCCTGGTGACATATAACACACGCACACTGAGGGCAGACGAAAAGATTGTTGAGCTGGAAGAAGAAATAGATAAGTTGCACTGGGATGTCATGGGTCTATCAGAAGTCCGAAGAGAGGGGGAGGAAACCCTGATATCCGGCAACTTATTCTACTACCGGGAAGGCGAACATCTGTCTCAAGGTGGTGTCGGGTTTCTCGTCCGCAGGTCCCTCATTAACAGCATAGTGGCCATTGAAAGTGTGTCGAGCAGGGTAGCGTACCTTATACTCAGAATATCCAAGAGGTATTCGTTGAAGGTCATACAGGTCTACGCACCGACCTCGACACACCCAGATGATGAAGTAGAGAGTATGTATGAGGACGTAAGTAGGGCCATACATACCTCGAAGACACATTTCACTGTTGTGATGGGGGACTTCAACGCAAAACTGGGCACTCGATGCGATGGTGAGTTGAGAGTGGGGCAATTTGGATATGGGCAACGGAACCCCAGGGGACAGAGGTTGGCCGACTTTTTGGAAAAGGAGGGACTCTTTATGATGAACTCCTTTTTCCAAAAGCCGCCTCACAGGAAGTGGACCTGGATGAGTCCCGATGGTTCCACGAGGAATGAGATTGACTTCATCATGACCAATAAAAGACAAATATTCAATGATGTCTCTGTGATCCACAGGGTGAAAACCGGTAGTGATCACCGAATGGTAAGAGGCACATTGAATATTAATCTCAAAGTTGAGAGGTCTCGTCTGATGAGGTCTACACTCCGGCCCTCTAGTGCTCATATCCAAAACCCCGAGAGCTTTCAACTCGAACTCCAAAACCGCTTCGAGTGCCTGGAACATTGCGTATCTGTGGGCGATTTAAATGGTAGGTTTGTAGAAACTGTCCAAACGGTTGGGTCTAAGTTCTTTAAAGCCCACCGTAAAGGTAGACCAAAAAAGTTCTCCGATCACACTCTCGACCTCATGGCAGAAAGACGCGCCATGACGCTGCAGTCTTCCGGTGATGCTGAAGCATACCGACTGCTCAATAGACGGATATGGAAGTCCTTGCGTCACGATATCCGCACCTTTAACACTAACGGTGTTAAAGAGGTGATTGAGCGGAATCAAGGCTCCAAAGTGTTCGCAAGAGACAAGTCTATTGGGCAAAGTCGTATTATGAAGCTGAAGACCGAGGACGGCAGTGTAGCGTCGACTAAGCCAGAGGTTTTGAGAGAGATTGAGAAGTTCTACCGGCAGTTATACACCTCGGTTACTATACCTACCATTGGCTCTGACAAAGACCCGCGAGCCAAACTAACCCGACACTATACCGAGGATATCCCGGACATCAGCCTGTACGAGATTAGGATGGCCTTGAAACAGCTTAAAAATAACAAGGCGCCGGGTGGAGACGGAATTACGTCAGAGCTTCTGAAAGCGGGTGGCACACCGGTACTTAAAGTCCTTCAGAAGCTATTCAATTCCGTCGTACTCGAGGGCACGACGCCGGAAGCGTGGAACAGAGGTGAGGTGGTGCTCTTCTTCAAAAAGGGTGATAATACCCTATTGAAGAATTATAGACCCATCTCACTTCTGAGCCATGTTTATAAGCTGTTTTCAAGGGTCATCACGAATCGTCTCGAGCGCAGGTTTGATGACTTCCAGCCTCCCGAACAAGCCGGTTTCCGAAAAGGTTTCAGTACCATAGACCACATCCATACGCTCCGGCAGGTTATACAGAAGACCGAGGAGTATAATCTGCCACTATGCTTGGCGTTTGTGGACTATGAGAAAGCCGATCGAAACCTGGGCAGTGCTGCAATCTCTGCAGCGGTGCCAGATTGACTATCGGTACATTGAAGTGTTGAAGTGCTTATACAGAAACGCCACCATGTCGGTCCGAGTACATGAACAGAGCACGGGGGCAATTCCATTGCAGAGAGGTGTGAGACAGGGGGACGTCATTTCCCCGAAACTGTTCACCGCTGCAATGGAGGATGCCTTCAAGCTACTGGAGTGGAAAGGATTCGGCATTAACATTAATGGCGAGTATATCACTCACCTTCGATTTGCCGATGACATCGTAGTCATGGCAGAATCGCTGCAAGAACTCAGCACAATGCTCGATGATCTCAACAGAGTTTCCCAACAGGTGGGCCTTAAAATGAACATGGGCAAGACAAAAGTCATGTCAAATGTCCATGTCGTGCCCATCCCAATATCCGTTGGGAGCTCTGTTCTCGAAGTTGTTGACGAGTATGTCTACCTAGGACAAACTGTCCAGTTAGGTAGGTCCAACTTCGAGAAAGAGGTCAATCGTCGAATCCGACTCGGCTGGGCAGCGTTCGGGAAACTTCGCAACGTCTTTTCGTCAACAATACCGCAATGCCTCAAGACGCAAGTCTTTAACCAGTGTGTGTTACCAGTGATGACATATGGAACAGAGACGTGGTCACTCACAATGGGCCTCATAAGAAAGCTCAAGGTCACTCAGCGAGCTATGGAGAGAGCTATGCTTGGTATTTCTCTACGAGATCGAATCAGAAATGAGGAGATCCGTAGAAGAACTAAAGTTGTCGACATAGCTGAAAGGATTAGTAAACTGAAGTGGCAATGGGCAGGGCACATTGCTCGTAGAACTGATGGCCGTTGGGGCACAAAGGTTCTCGAATGGAGACCACGCACCGGAAAACGCAGCGTGGGACGACCTCCAACGAGGTGGACAGACGATCTGGTGAAGGTCGCTGGGAGTCGTTGGATGAGAGCGGCATGTGACCGCTCGTTGTGGAAATCTAAGGGGGAGGCCTTTGTTCAGCAGTGGACGTCCTGTGGCTGATATGAATGAAATGAATGAATTTACATACAACAAGTAAAACATGGCATGAGTTGGATAAAGCAAGCCGAGGATCATGCCCAGTGGCGTGACTTTGGAGATGCCTATGTCAAGAAGTGGACTGAAAGAAAGAGAGAAACATTTTTTTTACCAAAACAAGGATGCATAAAATGTAGAAACAATATTATATAAAACGTAAAAGTAAAGACTACATAATTATAACATCAATAGAAAAAGAAAAATTGGCCATACAAGTTTGTCCAGCTATATATGTAAGCGCAGCGTGGCGGTAGAATGCAAAACGAGTGTACCATGCCCATTACATTCGTCTAGGACAATAAAAACAAATAAAAAATAAAACTATTCAGTTTACTGGTGTTTATCTGTTTACGGGAGTATGTGCGTCACGTCTGTGCAAGAAAGGGTTGTAGCTCAGCATGAAGCTGCGATTTTGCGACAGGCAACACCGACAGCGCTGGTTTTCGGTTTCAAACCTCTATGCTGCTATTGGCTGATGTTGATGTAAACCATGTCAGGGTACGGAACCCTCTCACGGCATGAGTCCTACTTGCAATTGACCGTTTTATTTTATCATATTATGCCTATATTCCCAGAATTGGTAGGATGTACTTTAAAATAGACCAACATTTTCACCAACGATATAAAATTTTACGTTAAAAGGCGTGAGTTTGTTGCCAGTCACTGAGCACAATTTGAAAGCTCGGGCTGCTAGTGATAATTTCCTAACGGAAATTAGACTCAGCGCATCGATCAAGAAAGGCTGCTTCTTAATTTGATGTTTCACCATCATCCACAGATTTTGACCACCCATTGAATGGCATAAGCCTCTTCCTTTTACGCCATTCTTCCCTGCTTTTTTACCAATGTTGTGCAGGTCTTTCCGACAACTTTGACAATATCATCAATCTATCTTGCCCTTGCTATTGGTCTTCTTACTCTTCCGTACTTCTCAGATTTGTCGATCTCATGTGTCAACTTAGGAACTTCTCGCACTCTAAGTTTGCTTTTATCAAAAATCAATGAGAGCTACTACACCAAGAAATATTTAGTTGTAATTTGATGTTTACTCTTTCATATTTCACAAATTAGTATCTCAAGTGTTGGACTTACGACTTCACACTTTCAAAGACAGCGTCTAGAATAAGAAAAGCTTGTTCTTAATCTGATGTTGACTTCTATTGTCCACAAGTTTTTATCTGAAACGTTATTTAATGACATTAAGATCTTGATGATCAACTATGTTTGGATCAAGAGAACTACAATTAGTCGTAGTATTCTACTGCCAAGCAGTAGTGTTTAAACTTAAGACTTTTTGTGTTCCGGTTTGAAGGGCACTGTATAAGTGAAATTATACACTTACACAGTGTGCCACACGGGACTAGTTCTGGATAGAATTACAATTGTTTTTGCCGGCATGAAGGTTACCAACAGGTGCATGGATTCCTCGTCTCGTCACTCGTCACTCGTCGTACAGAGTGTATTTTTTAAAGGCTAAATAATAACAGGCAATACAAGCTAGAACTTAGAAGCATGGCAAGAGAAAATCTTCAGAACCATCAGTACTGATGGACTTATGGGTAATTTTCCGAGAATAAAACCGAATCGTAACAATCCCGGAAGCGAATCAATCCGTCAGTTTTAGTGTTTCTTCGTGCGAATCGTGAAAGAGAAATAGGTACTTGATTAATAATACTGATAACCTTGTGGATAGACTAGGAATGTATAGTGTGATGCTATGTGTTTTCAGCTTGGACAGCCATTGTAAATTCTTATACCTGTGAACGGGTGCCTTCTGCCGGGACAGGTCAGCTTTTAACTGCTATAGCAATAACACAAGTTGAATCTTAGCTTGGTAGAGTTCAACCTATACTACTTACATACGTCATGTTGTATGTTTAATATATTTATGCAGTCCTTTTTTAAGTGGTTATTGTACAGTTTCTTGAAATAAATTATTCTTATTCCTATTCTTATTATTGTAAGGCAATTTATTATCACTGTGCATATGTGTGAGCATGTATCCCACACATTGACATGCATTATCCTTACATAACTATTTTTGATGCTATTGTATTAATAAGGCTGTAATACTTTCATATAATTATTTTAAAAGAGAATATCCATGATATCCATATCCAAGTTTCTTGCCGCTTCTTGAAATACTAGATAAATGTAATATATATTTATTTATTTTTAAACTTTATTCCACACTAGGATGTCTCCTGTGTCGTGGGTGCGTTTACAGACAGAAATTCCACACACAAAACTGGGTGGACCCGGAACAACTATCTGCAGATCGTACAAATATTTGTACCGTGCGGGAATCGAACCCGCGACCCAGAGCGCAGCTGGCGACTATATCTACTACTGCACCAACTGTGCCGTCAAAATAAGTAGCTAGTTAAATTACTGAGCATAAGAGACTAAATAACTTCACGTCTCCAGGTCCCGAGAGCAGTATGATGCCGCACAGGACTAGTCCGGGGTAGCTCCAATTCTAATTGTTATGAGCAGGCATGACACTTACCACCAGGCCAATGACATGCTCTCTCGACAGCAAGTTGTACAAAAAACAAATGCTGTTAAGAAATTACGTCAAAGGAATGTATACAAGCGCATTTCCTTGTCGGTAATAAAACAGAGGTACTGGGAATTGCCAGTCTGCATACCAGAAATATTTCGTGAAATGGCTAAGATTTGCATCATCCCGTGGGTGTCATAAAAAACAACTATGGGGATTAGGCGGCTGATGGCAGCAGCATTTTTCGAATATATTTACCACTCAACTGCGATCGCCAACCCGCCTGCTAAGTGTGGCGATCATGGCAAAACTCCTAAAAGCACACAACGCAAACCCAGACCGGTCGTTAAGCGATCTTTACGGAAGACCTATATCCAGCAAAGGGGATATTTCAGCTGGGCAGCGTTCGGGAAACTTCGTAATGTTTTTTCGCCAACAATACCGCAATGCCTCAAGACGAATGTCTTTTAACCAGTGTGTGTTACCAGTGATGACATATGGAACAGACACGTGATCACTCACAATCGACCTCATAAGTAAGCTCAAGGTCACTCAGCGAGCTATGGAGAGAGCTATGCTTGGTATTTCTCTACGAGATTGAATCAGAAATGAGGATATCCGTACAAGAACTAAAGTTGCCGACATAGCTGAAAGGATTAGTAAACTGAAGTGGCAATGGGCGGGGCACATAACTCGTAGAACTGATGGCCTTTGGAGCAGAAAGATTCTCGAATGGAGACCGCGAACCTGAAAACGCAGCGTGGGATGACCTCCAACGAGGTGGACAGACGACCTGGTGAAGGTCACTGGGAGTCGTTGGATGAGAGCGACATGTAATAGCTCACTGTGGAAATCTAAGGGGGAGGCCTTTGTTTAGCAGTGGACGTAATTTGGCTGATATGATATGTTCTGACAGTACATTTATGTACATAATACACGTATATAATGAAGATGTGCCACCTAACTTAAAGAATAATTATGAAAGTTTCCCTCATATGTTCGTTCATAGCGCTTCTCACACCAAACTAACGCGGAGAGAAATGTTTAACTTTAAATCTATCCGTACAACAGACTCATGTTTCACACAACTTTAAAATTGTAACATAGCAAAAGTTTCAACTTAGCTTCAACTTAGTTTGATAATTTCCAAACGACACTGAACGGGTCTCGGCATAGTTGAATTTCATTAAAATTGTCCACACAGTTGTTAGCTAACAAAAACTCTGTGGTTATAGAAATGCATGTTTTTGAATAGCGCTAAAAACTTAAATTCTGAATGCATTTCCATTACGCAAGTGTGCTAGAGAGAGCGTGAATTAATTACTCGTACGTTGTATGAAACTATAATTTGCTTTTGGTTTTTATTATGAGCTTATATTTAGTTCAATTTCTGTATAAATATAAACACACACTCATCAGCCCGTAGATGCCCACTGCTGAACATGGAGGCCCACGTAGTAGATAGTAATCATTGGGAGGCCCTAATGATCACTACAGTGAGCAGTCATTATGGGACATAGTTGTTAGCACACCGTTACATTACTGCGCACATTTAGGTATTTTTTACTAAGGCCACCCATTTCAACTCGTGGATATCGTAAAATGGGGCTTGAGGGTTTATCTAGAGACAGGCAGCAGCTTCCTTTTGTAATTTATTCGATCAATGATCCAATCGAGTTAAGCTTCTTTTTTGATGCTACACACTAGCATTTCTCTTGTTGCTCATACTAAGTGACCCCCGGGAAGACGGTGGCGCGCACGTGATCATGTGCCGCCGTGTGTGCAGCAGAGCGCACAGCAAGACTTGGGTAGATCCTTTGCCAGGTTTTTTTTTTTTTTTGTTGGGCTTCTCGCATACATTTCTGGGAAATGTGGTTGCTTAACCGGTCATTTGCTGGCGAAGCCAAAAGAGGCCTCCAGCCAGGCTTAAAATATTAAAAACTAAGCAACTTTCGCTAAGGGCGCCCCCTGCGGGACACGGACCTCGGCTTAGGGCGTTGCTGGGGATTTCAAGCTATTGTTTTTGGGGACAGCTGGATCGGTATTATTTAAATTGTATTAGGGGACATTTAAAGCTACTGGCTCGGCACGGGCCGGCGCGAGCATGAGACGGGAGGGAGAAGTGCTAACTTGAACGGGAAGGTGACGCGGCGATAGGCCTCCGCGACGTCGGTGAGGCGGGCATCCTCGGCGGCGAGGGCGGTACAACGGTCGGGGCCTTTGCCAGGAGTCCCTTGGTCGCCTTTTATGACATCCAGGCAAGGAGATGGAATGGTGCTATATTCTTAATGCGGAAATCGCGGTAGCGGTGGCGGTCGAAGCAGATAATGCGATAGATTAAATTCGTATGTATAACTGATAGATCCACTTCAACAATAATGTTTCTTCCATCTTATGTTATCGGCCACAAGACGTCCACTGCTGAATAACGGTCTTCCCAATAGATTTCCACAAATGTATCGTAATTTTTGGGCGAATTTGCCTGTACTCGCCACGCTTGGTATGGTTGATAAGCATAGTATGGCTACTGTTCCACCGAAGGGACACTGCTGTCCATCCCTCTGGTTAAGAGTCGCGTCTGCGTCCCCCTCCAAAGGTTGAGTGGTGCTATATTTATACGGATATCAAAGAATGAACAAAATGGCAGTCTTTGTAAATTATCTGTGATGTAAAAAAAAAAAAAAAATACCCGTCACACGCATCTAAACTCTAAAGCGGGTGACAAAACCCGAAACCTCAAACTCGTTTAATTTTAATTAAAATTCTCACTGCAAAACGGGAGGCATAAACAGGGAACCTTTGTGTTTCTACCCAACAGAAAGTATCTATCGTTATTGTTATTTTTTAATTCCTCTAGCGGAGTTAACGGCTCTTATAAAGGGAAAATATAAATCTGTTACACTGAACAATAACCTTTTTTTTTTCTGGAAAGGGTTTTTAAGATAAAGCGTTGCTTGCGGAATAACTTCCTTTTGTTCAGCCAAAAATATTTTTATATGGCATAATGTGCATAACGGCCTGTTACTGTCTGTACTTTTTTATAAAGGTGTGGATAAATCGGGCGTACAATGAAAAGGACAAGCTAAATATTTAAGAATATCTTTTCCGAGTCATACATACAGCGGGATGACTAACTTCCGATTCACTACTACTTAAGGAATAGGACTGAAAAGGAAAGACTACATCGGAAGTTACAAAACTGCAATCACTTAAACAAATATAACCTCGAATTATGTGGCATCGAGCGGTGTGGTGCCACTGGAAAAGATTACTCTTCTGAGTACTCAGCACTTGGTACTCATTCTGAGCACCCATAGAATTTCAAATCTGCCACATTAGTTGCACTTAAAGAGTTTGTAAGAGATGCGCTATAGAATAAATACCATCTGGTATGATGAAGCCGAGTAAATGTGGAAATTGCCGCCATAAATCGACGACAGGTGGCTCAGGCATATTGGACCTGGATGCCAGAGCATTTGTTACCCAGGCACCATCTCATCCTCCGTGCCGGATTGGCACTCTTCCATCCCTGTTGTCTCTTTATGGAGCATGACGCTCTCACAGAAAGAGATCGCTGCAATTCAATTTCTGGGCAATGAAGCTAGAGCCGATAGCTGCTGGGGACGCGGCCCAATGTTTAATCGACAGAAACAGAAGACTGAGGTAAGTAGAAAGAACTCCGTGGCAAGCAGTTCTAGCCTTTTTATTATATAACATGTAATATAACATTTGACATGCTGTGCAAATCTGTTTTTACCATAAGAGAGAGACATGAATGTAGATATATTCAATTGCGGTTTACTTGCGTCGAGAACTTGACAAGATATAATTAAATATGCAAGACTGGTTGATCCATGATTTCATACTAAAGTTATGGTGTACAAGTTTAAGTGATACAGTTTGTCAGTCTAAGCACGGAACCCTATGTGCGTGTCAGGCGACTTTGAGAGCCTTAGCAATATGTTTCTTTCAAAACATGCTACATGAAAAAATTTGTGACAACGTATTATTAATTAGCTAAAAGTAATCTTTTGTCGGGACTTACGAATCCATTACAATATGCTAAAGAAACATTCAATTACTAGATTTTTTTGTAAAGTTTTGGTTAAGCTCAACATTTAGCTCGTATAAAACAAAATACTTGTTTTGAAACAAGAACGTTTTTTTCTGTTTAGTATAATGGTAAAATATATACAACTATGATTACATTGTCTATCGGGATATCGATTTCATGATCGTATGTTAAAAATGTATAGATGGCGTTGCTGTGTATTTCTCTGTTTATAAATATACATGTCGAAGACGAAGTGTCAATAGCCTGCTACTATGTGCAAATATCTGTGTTAAGAGGATAAGAATGAAATACTGATTTCATCATCATCACCATTTCGGCCAAATAAAGTCCACTGCTGGACACAGGCCTCCCCAAATATCACTACATCGACCGATATGGGCGTGTTGTGTGCTCATTGGGGGGTTTTGCCATAATCGCCACGCTTGGCTGCGGGTTGGCGATCGCAGTTGAGTTGTTAATGTACTCGAAGGAAGCTGCTGCCCATCCTCCGGCTAATCCCATAGTCGCCTTTTACGACACCCAAGGGATGATATGGGTTGGTGCTATTCGTAGCCGGCACCACACAGCATAATAATGATTTACTTCAGATATTATCTATCCTGACCTGAAGATTTTTTTTGTATTTACAATTATTTGACCATGAGTGATAAGTGGGGGAGGCCTTTGTTCAGTAGTGGACGTCCTTTGGCTGATATGATGATCATGAATTTGATTGAACAATCAAAGTAAGAAGTAAAAAATTGCCAAAATGAAGAATAATATTTTAATGATTATATATTACTTATTTGACAGTAAGAAGTTAATGACACTTCATCGTCGATAGTATTCGTGAAAAAACAGCAATTTTATCTCCTTAAACAATACTTGTAGCAATGGGTTGTATTTCAATGTTCTATGACACGGTTGGTGCAGTGGTTGATACAGTCGACTGCTGCGCTCCGGGTTGCGGGTTCGATTCCCGCACGGAACAAATATTTGTATGATCTGCAGGTAGTTGTTCCGGGTCTGTGTGTATTGTGTGTGAAATGTATGTCTGTAAACGCACCCACGACACAGGAGAAATCCAAGTTTGGGGCAACGTTTTAAAAAAAAATATAAATATAAATATAATGTGGCCAAATGCTCGGTGTTATCATTTACCCGTGCGCGCGAACCAAGTCATTATCAATATTACATGGATGGAATCCGACTGCAACGTGTCTCAGAGGTTAAGGAAGCTCCATAAAACTGGCAGTGCCAAATGGGCAAAATTAAAAAAAAACTAGCTCAAAATTTGTAGCTTTTTTGTTGCTAATTAGTTGCTAAAATACCGATTTTGTTGCTCACACCGATTCCGAGAAATCGGACTTAGGCGCACGCTTTACAACTGATTTAAGTTCCTGTAAGCATACCACTGATATTTGTAAAAAAGCATACCGCAATTTAGGGTTGGTCTTGCGGCTAGGAAACCAGTTCACGAACATCAGTGCTCTGAGGTCGTTGCACGAAGCGCGTGTAAAAAGTCATTTGGAATGCAATGCTGTCGTCTGGTAGCCACATGAAGCTAAGTACAAACTAATGCTAGAACGGATCCAGAACAAATTTGTGAGATTCCTATGCCTACTTAAAGCAGTATGGTGTGTATCCAGTGTATCCACTGCTGTATCCTACTCTATCTGTGCTGGGCATGGTAGGCTATAATAAACTGGAAGTAAGAAGAGAAGTAGCTTTCGCCACTTACTTATTTAAGATTATGCGTGCTAAAATACACAACCCAGGTATTCTACGCACGGGTGGGCTGTGTGTACTAGATGGGCACGTGGGGCGACGGAGGCGACCGCCACTGCTGTGGGTGCCGCCTGCTCGCACCAACCTGCTGCAGCATGCGCCGCTGACGCGCGCCCTGTATACACTCAATATGGTGTCACAACAGATTGACTGCTTCAATTGTACTCTGAGTGAATTCACAGTGAATTTTGTAAAATTACTCTTGGTTGTTCATAATAATATAATTGTAAGTCTAATCTTGTAAGCTATTAAACTACGAATATAACTACACTATTGTATTGGGTAACCCTGTGATGATAGTTGTGTGTGTTATTAAATAAATGAATCAATAAAAACATTGTGCAAAAATAATTATTGATAACACTTCTAGATCTTTATATACATATGTTTAGTTTCAAGTTGAGAGGTTCAGTAGATTTAATTGTAAAGGGTACCACAAAAGAAAATCATTTCTTCTTGTAGGCCTCAAATTCAAAGTAGTCAGAATGTAGTTGCACGGTTCCAAGAAGTTGGTCCTATGGAGAAAAACCAGCAAGAAACTCCATAGACACTATTTTAAAATAATTTAAAAACGTTACACACATTGCAATACAATTAAGTAGAAAAAATTATATGAGAATAATGTAGCCTCGTTTTGCTAGTCGTAATCGCAATCAACACATACTTCGCCAATCATTAGTAAACAGCCATATGTCCATTATCGTCAATTGAAAAGCAAAACAAAATAAATAACAGAATACTTCATCGTTATATATATAACAAGCAGAACTATTTGAACTAAGTAGATATATTGGTACTCAAATAATGGGGCCAAATATATTATTTTAGAGACAATATTATATCAATAGATACTACATGGCTTACAATAAAATTATATTAACTACTACCATAAACAAATAAACAACTAGTATGCTCCAATTTTTATTAGATGTCGTAAAGCTAGCATAAATCCCGCCACTTGCCTTCGGCATGGTGCCACTGGTTTTCAACGATGCAATAGTAATTCTGAAAGTTTTATTTCCATGGGATATGTATAGTTTGATGTATGTGAACATTTTAGATCGGGTATCTTTTCTATATGAAATATATAATATGGAGAGTACATAAAGTTTATAATACCACATATCGTTTATGCAAATGTGTTAGGAAGTTAAGTAATAACTAACTAGACGTAATTAAACGGAATTCCATACAAAATTATACCAATTTGTTTTTACATCACATATGACAACGATCTGTTATCGCAATATAACCGTGCGCAAGAACTAAACATTTTGTTTAAACAAGGTTTTTATTAAGAACTAGCTGGGATCCGCGGTTTCACCCAACGTTTAATTTAAAAGAAATTGCATAGTTTATAAATAATTTAGAGTACTTCGGCATAGACACTTGACATAGGACATATGTATTGGATTTCATGGGTTCTAATTTTTTTACGCGGAACCTTATAATTATTTATCTAAAATAAAAGTTGCCTAAGTTATTCCTTATAACATCAGCTATCTGCCAGTGAAAGTCTGCCGTAGAAATCGGTCTAGCTGTTTCGGAGATAAGCGGGAACAAACAGACAGACAGACAGGCAGACCAAAAAAATGTTTTTTTGTTGTAGGTACCATATACGGGTTGTCCAGTAAATGGCATGACATACTGCAGGGGGTGAGAGCTTGGGTCAATACCTACCATAAAAACACAATATATGTTCAGCAAAAAACAGTAGTACAAAATTTTCCGCAATATCGAAAAATCTCTACCTTGACACAGATTTTTAAGCATCTCGTAATGAAACATTCCTTTTCTGTATGTATAGATTATCGTTGAAACTAAAATAATTTCTTTAAATGATCAAGGCGAGAACTACGGAAGGCGCAAATAAAAAATCACGGCTACGAGTCTCGTTCATCACAAAATTATCAAACACGAATACGCACTGTTTGATTATAATTTACAAAACAGGTTACATTGTAAAACAGTTGGACCACATGGTGCCTATTATAATCTACACTCATTATTATACAAAGATTATATTAGAATTATGTTTTGTATTATGTTCCTGAAACAATCGTGCTAGATACCAGTTTACAAAGACAATGACGGTAAGCCGCTATTGCCGTCTATCCGACGAAAATGTATACCGCATATTTTCATTATCCCTGTTGACCGTGAATCTGACGCCTTATCCCGTTGCTAGACACGACGTCGATGCGGCGCCGACGTGATTAACCGGTGACGGCTGTAATCCCAAATCAAATTAACTAACAGGCTAGTTAATTTAGTACAAAGTGGTCTTGGTTGTATCAGAGAAATAAACTTCTGTGTCTTTTGCTTGAAGGCATAAGCAAAGCAGTAGGTATTCACACCTAAAGATGTAGATACTAAAGTTTAATTTTAGTCCCTATGCCTTTGTCTTACTCCTCCGATGTTTACCATCAGCCCATGCCCAGCCCCTTAAATATAAAACTATAACGTACTTACGAAAAGATAAACACAAAAAAAAATCCACCTGCTAATAATTTATTTACATAAGTCGGAATAACGATAAAATATTTGAAGAAAGATACAATGAATAAAAATTTGATTAAAGAACATAATTAAATTAATATGATATTTATTTTTATACTGTTTCAATAATATATTAATGTTTATAGTCCTCAATAAATATTTTTTAAATCAAATAATAGTGAAATAAATTTGCACCTATAATTTATCTTTGATGGCTGACTTCATACTGTCGGACTTTCTTGACGGTACTCGAGCGCAGCTCTTAATTTCGCTTTCATCAAGCATCTTTGAAAGACAACTTCACAGTGTCGGTTTTTCGTGACAGTATGCGCGCGCAGCACCCTATATTACTCTTCTCAAACGCGCCAGAAGTATAACTTCTCAATAAAGAAGTCTGTGTCGTTGCAAAGTTTTTGTCTCATAGAATTCCACAAAATTAAATGTACTAGATATTCAGTTACATATGCATGTCAAGAAAATATTACTCCCGATATCTTTTTTCTGTCATTGTTTGAAGCAATGATTAGTTTTTCTATATTACTGAGTTAAACACACTCACAAATCAGTCATCTGTATACGTCCTAAATATGGATCTCCCGATTATAGCGGGGATACTGTCATTATCACCACGCTTTGCAGCCGGATTGGTGAATTCAGTATGATTATTATTGTTGTTAGTATACGGGAGGATGCTGCTGCTCATATTTTTGATAAATTATATATTTTATTACTTATACGACATTTATGGGTAGAGAGCAATGGTCTTGTCTTTGCCGGAAACCACAAGGCAAGGTAAAAAGTGAAACCACTTTTAAATAAGGAAAAAGTCGAAACGTATTTATATATATTTTTGTATAAATAGTTACACCTCAGATTGCCTCATAATTACTTCTATCTACCATTTTCCATCCTAAGGTGGCCTGGAAGAGATCGCGGATAAGGCCAACTATTGTACTTTTACCTAATTCAAAACTTATGTGACTATTCTTTGCGTTTCTATACATTGCTCGTAAAACTGATGGCCGTTGGGGAAAAAAGGTATTCGAGTGGAAACCGCGCACCGGGAAACGCAGCGTGGGTCGACCTCAACGAGGTGTACAGACGACCTGGTGAAGGTCACTGGAAGTCGTTGGATGAGAGCGGCATGAGACCGGACGTTGTGGAAATCTATCGGGGAGACCTTTGTTCAGGACGTCTTTTGGCTGATGATACAATAACGTAGTTCAGTGTAATGCTGGGGAGTTTGTTCTGCCGCTCCTTTTATCATCAAAACGCTAGGTGCTTTTAAGTGGTTTTGCCTTTTTTTCACCGTTATGCTTATGCATCGTCCAATGCTCCTGGAGAGAGGAACGGTAAGGGCCGGACTCATACCCGGGCAGTTACTTTCGACACCGAAAGGGGTTATCGGGGGTTACTGAGTTTTCGAAAACAAACGCTCCGGAGACGCCCATTGGTGCCACGCCTATAGACACATACTCAATGCCTATTTTGATGAAAAATTATCATTCTAGCTTTCATACAAAAAAAACATGTGGAAGATTCTGAATAGCTTCATCATTTAATCAGTTTAACCTTTCTAAAAGTATCCTGCAAAGTATAAAATTGCATTGAAGGCAAAACAGGAAAATAAAGTTAACAATACAGACAAGGGTATAAATCCTTCACTTAGAAATGATTACAGGCCAGTGTATCTAAAGACGCCCCATTTTATTGTGTAATTCTTTAAGAAACGCGTAATCTTGTAAGTAAAGAAATTGCTACCAATACATTTAAGCTAAGTAATACTTAGACCTAATGGGCCAAGACAGTCCTATTGTAAGATTTGTGAATAGATATCTTACATTAGATCTATTCATTAAACTTGATGTATGATATACAAAAATAAATTATGAGTAAATATCAAAACAGACAATGTAAAGCAGCGTTTTGAATGGTGTATTTTATTTTCTGGAATTTAGTGGACGCCTCCGCCGCGCCGGCTTGCAGTTTTCCTTTTGGCAAATTGTAAAATATGAATGGAACACGCTTATGAATTCTCTGGGAAATATTAATAAATTGTGATAATTCATGTACAATTTTTGCCATTTTATTTATTGTTATTGCATTTTGCATTATTTACTGATTGTTTTGCAAAATATTCAACAGACTAAGCATAATAATTCCAAAATGCTAATAGATGGAATCATAAACAGATTTTTAACACTTATAATCTATAGTGCTTTAATTATCAGGAAAGCAGTCTGAAAAATACGGTGAAAAAAGCGCAAGAAAGAGAACAAGAGGGCAAGCGTGAGAAAGCCTAAGAAGATAAAGACAATATTTAATTGAACAATTTACATGGTGATGCGTGCGTCATAAAAATAGTCTGTGAGACCAGCTGGATGCCTCCTATAAAAAGTGAAAGGAAATAGCAATCAATCATTCGTTTATTTTGCGAATATGGGTACATAATAGCGCGGCATAGAATGGCGAATGTACGACAAAAGACATGTAAGACTTTAACCAGACCATTTTACCCCCTACTAGCAACCCATACCGTCCCCCTGGACAGCTTGGGTTTTTAGTAATGGATAATAATAAATTGCTAATACTATTGGTAACGCAGTCTTTTCTTCTTTCTCCCGAATAATGTCGGTCAAGTACAATACACGCATTTTTTACTGACTTCGATGCGTATATTTTTTTTATGTGTGTACACTTACTTTTATTTAATTATTACTTTTATATTTATTTTATATTTATATTATTACTCCAAGATTTGTAGACCGATTTGATCAATTATTATTTTATCTGGTGCAGAATGGTTTCAGGTTGGTCCAATATAAACTTCATTACAGTTAATTGAGTAGTCTTTTAACCAGCTTCAATAAACAGGTTAATTTTACTGCGCTTATCTAGATGACGTCTTAATAGTTTCGATTCGTCTCAGATCAGAGAACCGATTTGAGTCATTATTTTTTAGTGTTAAACATTGATACCAAATTGGAAAAAGTCCTTACATTTATTTACACTAAAAAGTAACAAATAAACCTTGTTAGCAAAATAACACCGAATTCAAAAACCCTACACGATATAAAAATATAAAACCACTGAAAAAGAAAAAAATACTTTATTTATGAAGCCGGGTGGGGCCAGGAATCAAATATAACTTCTCGTTGGTCTGCATTAACCATGGTTGGGGCACTTGGGTGTAGGATTTTTGAAGTCGGTATTTTTCTGTTTTGTAAAACGTTTTTTTAAAGCGTATAGAATTGTTGACTGGTTCGTTTGATATAATTTATTTGAGGGCACGGTTGGCGCATTTACTAACCGATTGGTTTTCTATGCTACGTGTCGCGGGTTCGATCCCCGCGCGGAATAAATATTTTTCTGACCTACAGATAGTTGTTTTGGGTCTGGCTCTTTGTGCATGTGAGATTTATGTCTGTTAACTGTCCCCACGACGTAGCGTGTAGAAATCCTAGCGTGGGTCATATTTATGTAATCTATCTAGCAAGATTGTTGAGTATAGCTGCATAATAGGACCACGTACTACGATTTTTTCATTTTAGGGTTCCGTACCTGACTATGGAAAAGCGGAACCCTTATAGGATTACTTTTTGTCCGTGTTTCAAGGCCCTCAGGAAATCAGTGTCGAATACTGCTGTAAAAAGTTCAAGTTTCTCGTTCAACGCAGTAAAAAGATATGGCCTTTCAAAGCTTTCGTATTTCATAGGTACTAAAAGTTCCACTTACTGATAGATCATCATCAAAACCAATAGGGTACTTCCCGTGACCTCTTGAAGTTTGGCATGAAGGGACGTTTTTTGACACCATTAAAGGAATAAATCTGATAATTAATTTCAAATCCCGCGTGGAATTATTACACTACAATCTTATATTTGCGGTTAACATTATACTTTACTAGCTGTCACCCGCGGTTTCATCCGGGTTACAAAAACACGTATTCATTTATTTTCTATAAAAAGCCAATTAACAATTTTCATAGATTTTGCTTCAAAATAAAAGATACTCCAAACAAACTTTCACATCTTCTTCTATATATATAAACTTTCACCCTTATGGGGGATAAGGGTACTATTTATAATAAAGACTGAAACCCCCTTACGGACACATTTTACAAAAACACTGTTACACATTTTTTTTGGCACATTTCTGCCAATAAGCCAAATATCATTTTTCATACAAAAAAACTTCAAAATTGACGGATTTTACATAGGATTGTATTTCAACCCTGGTTTACCCATTTAAGGGTTGAATTTCCAAAAACACTGAAATACGTATTTATTTGTTTTCAACCAAGAAGCCAGTACTCATTTTAAATTAAATTTAGTATTGTCAATACTAAATTCAGGCCATCCCAATTTTTTAATAATGGTACGGAGCCCCCTCAAGCCGCTATTTTTCTTTCAGTAAAGTCCTTTTGATAGCATAACAAACTTCACAGAGGATAAGTCATAAACTCATTTTATAACAATACTTAGGTAATGTATTACGAAATAAATGGATGCTTCGTATTTATGGAAAACTGAAAAGTAAAGCAAACAACTTTGTGTTGTTTTGTTCCAGGTCACCCACATTCACATCTGATAAAGTAGTGACATATAATTCGTTTCAATGGCGGATTCAGGGAGGCTTAGGGGCCATGCCCAAAACTGTGGGATGCAGTTGACCTTAGACCTAGTAGCAACAATGATCTCTGAAAATCTTGACATGAGTTGACCCTCCTAGCCGGACTCTTCTAGCAATAAGAGACTAACTACCACCAGCTAAAGTGAAAAATGGTAGCAAAAAATTAACTAATCGATAAAACTATTAACACATCAGCAATACGCGTACCTATTCATTAATTAACTCAATCTGAGAAAATTGTTGTCAAATCCGATGAGACTTCAAAAGCCAAACAATGTGTTATGTTATAATAAAACACTTTTAAACGGATTCTATCGCTTATATTTTAGATTTTTGTTTTTGCTTAATATAATAAGTGGTGATTACTGATATGGCCATCCGAAGTCGGGGTAGCGTCCAAATTACGAACTCGAAATCGATTTGTTGAATTAAAATTATCGATTGATATTAAATGGAACACTCATTTATATATATTTATAGGATAACAAAAATTTCATCATGGCGGCACGGTTGGTGCAGTAGCTGACACAGTCGACTGCTGCGCTCCGGGTCGCGGGTTTGATTCCCGCACGGAACAACTATTTTTATTAGCTGCAGGTAGTTGTTCCGGATCTGGGTGTATTGTGTGTGGAATTTATGTCTGTAAACGCACCCACGACATAAGCGAAATCCTAATGTGGGGCAACGTTATTAAAAAAGAAGATTAGAATTTATTTTTTTCCCCTAACCTAAATGTACAAACTTATGTAAACCAGCCTAGTATTGTGGGTCACATATTACTAATATTTCCGTTATCCCCTTCAACTAACGTAAATATGCAAGTGTTAAAAGTGGCGTGACGTAATGATAGGCAGTAATCTGACAGTTTAGTTTACGTTTTTAGTTCCTTCGTGAATCATGATACACATATAGATATCTAAGATCGTCGGAAAATTTGAGGCTTAAGATCCCTGTGCATTCCAAAGTTTTTTTTTTGGACAAATCGTTTGCATTAATTATTTATGAATTAAAGTAAGTCTACGTTATTCTCACTAATAGTTGCTATAGATTTTAAATAGAATGAAAACAAAAATATCTCACAAAATGCTTGATCAGAAATCCTTCAGGGTAGTAGATTTTAACTGAATCTGTAATGCTTGGAGAGAGTCGTTTAAAGATTGAACAACTCCTAGTTGTAGTGTCGGCTATACTAGCAGAGCATAAAAATTGGAGTGCAGTGGTCTCCTTCTGGGAAAGCGTCATGCTCCAGAAGAAGACCACAGAGCCAGATCGGGAGAGAGCCAATATTGAGGACTCTACGTGCTCATAGCGAATGAACGCCAGGAAGACGGAAGCGCGCACGTGGTGATATGCTGCCATGCACATCACACAGCAAGGCTTCAGGGAGATCCTGTACAATCCATCCCTAGACGAGTCTGTGGAGGTGGCCTTTTTACCGTTGTCTCCCCACCGCCTGAGAGGATGACTGTAAAGCGGTCAACCCCTCCAGTGGCGGGGAGATGTGCATCAACGGGCGGCTCTAGTGCGATTGTATCGAGGATCTGGAGCCCCCTTCGGTGGCGAAGATGACCGCTCCGGTGGTTAAGTCGAAATGCCATGGCATGCCATGCATCCTTTCTCGGAGTGGGAGAAGTACATGATGAATTTCCACTGGATCAAAGAAAAAAAGAACAGCTATTACATATAATTACCAAGCACCAAACACCACAGCATACTTTTTGCCCAAGCTCATGTTAGCACAGCAGACTTAAATCGTTGTAGGTCTTAAATCTTCCTCGATACGTCAATATCTCGTGATATACCGGGGAACAAATACGTGCATCTTCCCGAACATATTAACACAAATCATAATACAAACCGTTATAAGCAATTAATCTCACCAGTACGTAAAGGAAAATACACAAGAATTTACTAGATTTCTTTTTCATTTTTCGAAGTTATCCTGAAATCATATTATTAAAGGTTCCACGTTTCTAGTTACTCTGTGCAGCAGCAATTTTTAATACAAAATTGAAGCGAGGAGCTATTAGGTAATACCTAACGTAAAAATCTTCTTAATAAGGAACTCCAGGCGCTCATATTTTTTATACTTTTTGCATTATGCCATCGCGTGCCTCAGTCCATTTTTACACACAGGTTTTAACACTCTTTGTCAAAAAGAGTTTTCTTTATTTACGGGCAGAATGGCTGTTTGGTTGCTTGTAGCGACGTTAGATCACAGTTTAATAGCTCTTAGTTCTGGACAAAATGAAGTGTGATGCTGTTTATTTTGCAATTTTGCAAGTTATTGTAGCGAGGTTTTTGTTGTTTTTGCTAGATGAACTACGCATATCAATGATGAACACATGAAATTAAATACCCTATTTTCTTAATCCACGTGGTGTTTGGATTAATAATATAACACTACACCATCTCCTCCCGTGGATGTCGTATTAAGCGACTAACGGACTCTAAACCAGAGGGATGGACAGCAGCGTCCCTTCTGTGGAACAGAATCCATACTGCACTTATACTAACCCACCTGCCAAGTATGGTGATTGACGAAAATGACGTAACATGTAACCGGTGGTCTTAAGTTCTTCGACTTCTGTTCAGCAGTGGACGTTGTTTTAAAATAATATGATGATGATTATATAAAAAGATGTCCCACTGATATACCTCCCGTGTAGTGCGTACAGTTTCTATACATACATTCTACGTGCACTAACTTCCAGACCCTGTTTAGGTCATACAAATGTTTGTCCGTGCGAGTTGAACCGATTGGCCATTGCGCCAAACCTTCTGCCAGAGATACCTACTTGAATGTATAATCTCAGCGAACCATGATTTGATGTATACAGTGCCCTCTACCGTCTGCCGTGTGATGCCAGCTAAAAACACCGCCACATCTCATCCTGCGGGTGTCGTAAAAGGCGACTATGGAATTAGTCGGAGGATGGGCAGCAACGTCCTACGAGTACATTAGTTACAACTCAACTGCGATCGCCAACTCACCAAGCATGGCAATTATGGCAATACCCCCCATTATGAACACTACGAAAACCCAAATCAGTTGTTGTGGTGATCTTTGGGGGAGGCTGTGTCCAGCAGTGGATTATTTGGCTGAAATTATAATGATGGTGATGATGAGGGTCCTACAAAAATAGTGTCCATTATTTCAAGGGAACAATCAGTAATTTATAGGAATAGCATTTATTAACAAAGCAGATAGCATTTATTAACAAAGCAGATAGCATTTATTAACAAAGCAGATAGCATTTATTAACAAAGCAGATAGCATTTATTAACAAAGCAGTTATCATTTCTAATTTTTATTGTTGCAATTATTTTGAATAGTTAATGGATAGAATTGCCATTTAAGCACTAAAAATAATTATTAATATGATAAAGCACTCGGATATTTAATGTAAATATAACTGAACTTAGTTATATAAAAATGTATATATAATTTTTATGATATAAAGTATTTACTAGTATTTAATATTACGACATTGATATACTGTTATCTATTATTAATATTGTCTTTGTGACATTAAATTATAATAATCATACAAAACTGTAAATGTGTGAGCATCGTTGTAGTTAGAGCATCATGTTATTTAATTAGTACTTATATTTTTTGTCTTTTGTCTGTCAGTCTGTCAGGTCTGTCATTCTCACTAAAATTTCGCTTTTTAGGTTAAGTACAATTTGATTAAGCTAAGCGGCGCTGATGCGTCATGCTCGAGAACGGGTGCCGTCTTTCGGGGCTGGTCAACCGTTAACTGCCATGGCAAATGAATTGTTATTATTATACTCTAGTATACATTTGTACATTAACCTACATTTTGCTCGGTATATATTTTACCATCATTTGTATCAATCAACTTTGTAGACTTAATTATTTAAAAAAAGGATCCATGGAGTTTCCCGCCTTCTCTTCTCCATAGGAGCAACCAATTGGAACCGTGCAACTTAAATTCTGATGTTTTATAAGTGCTAGTAATTGGTTTATTTGAAATTAAAAAACTTTGATTTCGAATTTGAGATACAGAACACGCACCGCTGAAAATACCTTTTTTTTAGAAGAACATGACATATTATCGCCCGAGATAACTCAAAATGCTGTGCGTAAAATGCCTGGATAATGACTCGTTCTATTGCCTCCAACTCCTTTTATCAAAGGCATCAACAAAACAAGTGGAACGATACAAAATTCCAATACTTTAACCTCTTCTTAACTGACGTAGATAATGTATGTATATATCATTTTCGTAAATCAGGCGAAGATCAAACAGCGACCCGCGAAAATTTCCGCCTATTGATTCCTTATTATATAGGCAATTTCCGTTAGGCGTGTTTATGAATTCCCCGCTGTGTCAAGTGATTAACTTAGGGGGAACATGAATAAGTCTGTGTAGGGACGTTCGAAGTTTCTCAGTACATAAATTATCGGGGACAAGTCTCTTCCGAATTTATGGTCCCCGTTCTCCAATACTACCGTGTTTAGATAGTCATAACTCAATAATACGGCGCGGTATGGTGACAATTGACAACGGAAAATATTGTTTGCGCGAGTATTGGACGTAATGGATTTGTAAATAAACGGTTGTAAGTGATCGCTGTGGGGAGTAACGTATTATGTGCTGTGTTCTGCGCGTATTTATATACGTTGTTTATATAGATTAATTTATATCTTGGAAAAGCTTTATACTATGCTGATATTGTAAGATATTGTAATTGGTATTTTTTATAAATTAAAGTTGATTGTTGTCCAGATACTCGTACACAAAGTAGTTCGCAAATTTTGACTTAGCGACGAAGATGTAAGCGAAAAATTACCAAATAACAATGTGCAATACACGCGCAGTTAATGGGCTTTTGAACATTTTCTGTTTATACCTTTTACATAGTATTTGAAAGGATGCAATGTGATCGACAAACTATAATACTAGACATACAATTTAAATAGTACACCCAAAATATCGTCCATACTTCTTCCATAGGATACAGTATACAATTTTATAACAATGTGTTCAGTGGCAATGGATTGCCATTAAAACAATGTGTTCATTGAAGTAGTTAATACATAAACAATATAAAAAAAGACCGCACCCTGAGTTTCTTTCAGCATTTCCTCTCAGAGGTTGTCATGTAGTGAAATGCCCTCGTCGTTTCAATGTGACATGTAAAAGTATTTTCTAAGACCTTTTTTTTATTGATGTCCTGTGGAAATTCTACATGGGACTTCCTTCGCCCCGGGGAAGGGTGAAGGGGTATGCCGGACTCCTACCGGCTAAAACCACTGAACCGGTCATCTTCGGCACCGAAGGGGGGCTCCAGGTCCTCGTAAGATCACACTAGAGCCGCCCATTGGTACCACGCCTTTAGGCACATCACGGAGGGGATGACTGTAAAGCGGTCACCCCCTCTAGCGGAGGGAAGGCGACTGTAAAGAGGTCGCTCCCCCCAGGCACCTCTCGGGGAGGATTGTAAAGGATCCCCCCAAGCCTCGCTTTGCGCTGTACTGCGCACACGGCGGCACGTGACCACGTGCGCGCCACCGTCTTCCCGGGGATTTGCTAAGACCTAATTACTGAATAAACTGTTCTATTCTATTCTAATTGTTTTATGTAAATGAAACCAACTGAATATTCTTACTATTACTTTTGATATAATAATATAATTTGATATTAGGGCACTATAATCCTAGTACCTAACACCAACTAAGTAATTTTTGCTCGGTACAAACTTACAAAAGTCCATTTCGTTTCTTGCCAGCTTTTCTAATTGTAACAAATGAGAAAATAAATACACAATCAAAAAGTACGTAATAGAAAGCCTTCCTGTATTCCACCCGTGGGATTCTAAAGAAAAGTAATAAATTTCCTTTGTTCCTCAGTTACTGTGATTTACACTCGTTGTTAGAGTCAATTCAAAATGGTTATAAATTATCAACAAAATATATTTGTAGTATCTCTTCCTGTTACTTATAAAATCAGTTATAATAATTTATTGCCTGCGCTTTTTAATTTGGGAATGAAACAATAGAGTGGATGTGGAGGTGAACAAGGTTCGAGGTGGTCAATCGGTTGGCGATGTGGAATGAAGGACAAGTGTTGAGATTGATAACTGTGTTTTATGAGTTAAATTAGAAAAAATTACAAACTGATATTGGATCTGTACAGTGGATTATGTAAATCAAGACATCACGACGTCTGAGTCCGTATTCGGTTGCAGGCAGAATGACAGAGTCCATAGATATCCATGGCAGAGTAGCTGTCGCCTCGCCGTCACGCCAAGCTGATGACGTGTATATGTGATATAGCCTCGTTGAAGCCGTGTGCGTCGGTGCACACACACATTGATTTCTTATTGAGGGTGGTGTTTTCTGTTGGGTGGATAAGTTCCCTACATTGTATGAGCTGAGCCATACTGATGCAAGCGTCATGCTTGCGAACGAGTGCCCTCTTTCGGGACTGGTCAGTTTTTACCTACTATAGCAATGCAATTCATTCAGGCAATTCATTATTATTATGCATACGTGTGTATTTATCCTTGCAAATGGCAACATAACTTTAAGATATGAATTAACTGTGATCACTTTTAATCAGGCAAATCTTTATGAATATAAGAATCGGGAAACCACCGCTTTAAAACAATACGAGCGTGTGTGATTTTCATGCTATGCCGTCGTCTCTTCAACTTGTTTATCTTTACGTTAACACTTAGGGTCATCAGTGTTTTAGGATATAAGTGGCATGAACTGTAATATAATGAAATAATAGCTTCGCATGAATTGACCGCCGTTTACTATAATATAACGCTTACAGTTAAGTCAATATAACGTATAACTCCTGTCACATACTACCCCACGGGCTACCCCATCCCGTAAGTGTCATAGTAAACGACTAAGGGAGTTTGAAACCTGGCGCGTACTTTGAGCAAACCTTGGGTTACACGCAGCTGGCGGGTAAACCACCAACACCAGCAAACCTAAGGAGGGTTAGTGTCAGGCACGTGGCTGACTGTAAACCTTTTTGCAAAAACCTTGCGATATGACAAACAAATTGCGCCGACCTCAAGTAACTTGGGACCAAGGCGGGAAGAAGACGAGTTTATTTATTTATTTATTAACAGTTCAATCATTCGCGATGTTGCGAGAGCTGCATTTAGGGATGGTTTACACCAAACGTATAGTTAGCCGCTGACTGTGAGTAAGCTTTCTTTCCTAAATGTGAACGTGAATTTCGTTACGCTATGTGGTCACACTAAACACGCTACGCTTGATGGCGAATTGTCGTTCAGTGTGAACGTGAACTTTAAATGAACGAAAATCAGCAAACCGCGTAACTCTAGCTCACATTCGGCGGCTGACTGTGATCTAGCGTTACGTTTGGTGTGAACCGTGTCTTAGCAGTGTTGTCGTAATCTTCAAAGAAAGTTCGGCAGTATATGTAATGGTAATATTTTGCCAACTCCAAAATGCTTTACCAACTACAAAATAACACTTAACATATATTATCTCTTAGGGTCCGTGTTCCTGGGCGAGTGATTTGCGACGATTCAGACAAAAATCCTTTATACTACCGCTGCGTGTTAATTAGTGCGATTAGCTCTTATTTCTATCCATTGAATTTTGTGGTAGTTTACGCCTTTCAACTTTCACATCTTTCTTAGTTGTTTTATGTGAAATTTCTTTCTTACCAAGGTGCTACCAACATCGTTTTTGAGGACAATTAGTAATCTTGTTGTAAAATAGCGTGTACGCACGAGTTGTGGCCGATTGAGATGAAGCTTCTAAACTGTCAAAGTGACGGTAGTGATGCGTCGCTATGACGTAGCAGTAGTCGCTGTGACTATTCACAACAGTTGTTTAAAGAAGATGTTCCATCTTTAATCACAAGGAATCTGAACGGTCATCTGCCTTTCTTGCACTCAGCTGCGCATAATACTATGGCAAAAAATATATTAACCTGCACATTTAAACTGAAACTGAAAGAATAAAAAAGTATCAAGAATACTGGTTGAAAGTATCAATGAAAAAGAAATTTAATTACCACTCATGTTGTATCCATGCATTTTAGTTGAAAACCTATAACTAGGTAATTACATAAAATATCTGTTAAGCTATAAAATAATCTTTTTATAAACAACCCTATTATTCAACTTAAATTAAGTCACCGCCAGCTTTTATTTCGTTATAAGTAAACGTACTGAGGATTTCAAAGAAAAACACTTAATGGAAAACATGTTATTTTCTGAAATTGGATAAATAAAGTCTCACTTTAATTTGAGCACGTGCTCGTAAAAACAGCCCTTCAACATATGGCGCTTCCATTAGACCATTCACAACCATCAGACTGTGTGCATGGTTCGTTTCCAATAGGCCGAGTGGAGAGGCCACCCGTAGTCGTAAAGGCTACTAAGGGTCTTTTCATAGGATAGGTATCAGCAGCCTGCTCTAGTGTGATCATACGAGGACCTGGAGCACCCCTTAGGTGCCGAAGATGTCCGCCCCAGTGGTTTTAGCCGGTAGGAGTCCGGCATGCCCCTTTGTCTTTCACCGGGGCGGAGGAAGTTCATGTAGAATTTCCACTGGGCCCAATAAAAAAAAGGTACCAGCATCCTTCTGTTGCTAAAAACATACCGATAATGCAGCGGATGCTGTCAAGGGTTAATGATGGTATTGTCCCTAAAAACCAACCACCGTTTTTGTTTTTTTTCTTTAGTTATGAAGTGGGAATACTAGGTTGGATTGCTCCGCTATCGGGTACAGTTTACGGACATAAATTCCAAATGCACAAACATTCAGACGCGGAACAACTATCTGTAGGAGTTACAAAAGTTCCGTGCGTGGATTTCGCAGAGCAGAAAGCCAATCGATCACGAATGGCGCTGAACGTGCCGGCTCATTGTAGTATTAATTAGTGACTCATGTTCTGCAGAGGTTGTTTACGGCCTTACCAGAACTGATAAGGTTGTGAAATGTGCTGACCCTGAAGGTTTACGAACCCGCTTCTTAAGTACAGTGGAGAGAGATTACGTGCAGGGTTCTACAGAAGCTAGTTCTCGGCCCCCTCTTATGGAAAATAAATAAATCTCAATAAATTAAGTCCATAATAAAATAGAAATCATGTAGAAGGTGTTTCTATTAAACTACGGAGTACCTATATAGACGACGAAACCTCCTACCTATAAGCTCAAGCTCGAACAGTTAATCCTAAATACTAACTACTAAGGATGGCTTACACAGTAAATAATCTTACCGTTGCGCAATTAAATCTTCATAACGATAGGGTGGCCACGTCGGAGTTAGATAAATTAATTTTAGATTATAATTTAGACATTGTCCTTATTCAAGAACAATATCAAAATGCAAGCTTACGTCAAAAAGTAGTACAACTAGATGGCAGGGCACGAGCTGGAATTTACGTTTCGCGTTCTACTAGTTTTTCAGTGACATCGTTACAATATCTTATGACGCCACACTGTGCTGTCGCGGAGGTTTCAACGGCACTTTATAAAGTTTACGTTGTGAGCTGTTATTTTCAATACTCAGATCCTGTTGCCCCACACATACATAATCTTCGCCACGTTCTGCGGTCGCTTGCAGGCCGCAAAATAATCATTGGCGCCGACGTTAACGCGTCATCATCACTCTGGTATGGCAAAGTACGGTCCACTGATTTTGAACGCCGTTGTGCTGTCGAGGATTTCATCGCTGAGATGAACCTATCAATACACAATACCCCTGACGCACCACCTACTTTTTGTAGCCAAATGGGCGAGTCTTCTATTGACGTCACACTATCTAGTGCAGACGTTCGCTTGGACAGGTGGCGCGTCCTTCCGGACGCGTCGTGTAGTGATCACCGCCTGATCGTGTACGAATTTGTACCTAGATTGACACAAATTTATCAAAATATTGGATCAAATTTTAGATACAAATCTAAAGGGGCGAACTGGGATTTCTTTAGCTCGCTTTTTGCATCTCATGCCAAAGACTTCACTCGCGATGGGTTGTCAGCAGAAGAAAGTGCTAAAATCATGTCAGACACATTTACATACTGTGCTGATGTTGCTGTAGGTCGCGGATCAATAACCAACACTCGTAGATGTGATTGGTGGAATAGCTATTTAACTGAACAACGTAAACGTTTTCGCAGAGCGCGCAAAAAACTAAACAAGCTTAAAAAACAGCAAATCACGGGAGATATATTTATTGATACATTAAATAAATTCAGAATTGCCAGATCTAGTTATAGAGCCGCGGTGGCAAAATCGAAGGGAAATCTGTTACACAAGGTAGTGCAAACACTAGATAGGGAGGGTCCGTGGTCTCCTCTGTACCACGAGTTTAAAGCCAATAGATCAGTCGATCTTGCTTATATCCAAAATATTAAAATTAATAACATGCATACCACTGGTATTGAGGAGACCACGGAGGCTCTTCTCAATACTCTTATACCTGATGATCTACCTGGAAATGATAACGAGTATCATCAACAGATCAGATCATGGGCTGCTGAACCGCCGGAATCCCCAGCGTCTGACCTACCATCCACTGACGAATTCATAAACGTTGTCAATAAACTACCACTTAATAAAGCATCTGGAGAAGACAAAATATCGAATAGAATGATTAAAGAAGCTTGTAAAATATCGGGTGACTCTATACTGACCGTTTTTAATCGCTGCATTGCTGAAGGCATTTTCCCTCGTATATGGCGTTCCGGTTTTATACGCATAATACCAAAAAGTGGTGACAACCCCCCGGATGATCCTAAATCATACCGGCCTATAACTTTACTACCATCTTTAGGGAAACTTCTCGAGCGCCTTATAGTTCCACGTTTGCTGCCAGATGGACCGAAATTTCATAATAACCAATTCGGCTTCACAATAGGAAAAACTACTATTGACGCGGCAATCTCTGTCAGGAAAGTAGTAAATTCATCTGAACATAAGTACGTGATAGGCATCTTCCTTGATATCTCTGGTGCCTTCGACAACGCGTGGTGGCCAATGCTACTACTTAAAATGAAAGCCCGCGGTTGCTTCAGAAACATCTACACTCTCGTTTACTCATATTTTGCACACGGATCTGCAAAACTTAAACTTGGTCATCACGCTGTGTCAAAGGAACTCACGATGGGATGTCCTCAAGGATCCGTTATTAGTCCTTATCTATGGAACATGGGTTTCGATGATTTTCTAGCGATTCCATTACCATCCGGCTGTTCATTGACTGGTTACGCAGACGACGGCCTTCTGCTTATTCAGTCAAGTACAAGGGCGAGCCTTGAAAAATTGGCGGATACTTGTTTACGTTTAATCTATAGTTGGGGCGAACGAAACCGCTTAATGTTTGCACCACAAAAAACCTTTCAACTAATTTTAAAAGGCAATCTTAAGACATCACCGAGCATTAAATTCAATAATGTTACCGTAAAAAGAAAGGAGTCCGTGTGCTACCTTGGTCTTGTATTAGAGAGAAATTTTTCATTCGTTGAACACATAAAATCTGTAGGCGAAAAAGCTAAAAGGAACTTTTATGCCCTGACAAGGATATCAACAGCTACATGGGGTCTTTCATTTAATACTTTGAAAACTATTTACAGCGCTACCTACTTAGGTTGTATTTGCTATGGTTCACCTGTGTGGGCCGATAGGGCTACTATCGGCGCGGCAAGACGTAAACTGCTCCAAAGCCAGCGCTTAGCGTTGATATTCTTGTGCAAGGCATATAGGACAGTAAGTACTGAAGCTCTGCCTGTGCTAGCAGGTGTTTTGCCAGTCGATCTTGAGATACAGCGACGTGCTGCAATGTACTACTCAACTAGAGAAAACATGGACGCGGAATTTCTGCTACAACGCGATCGTGTTAGGATCTGCAGATTGTTTAAACCACAGACTGGTGTTTGGGAGGAACTCGTGGCCGAATGGCAATGCAGGTGGGACACGTCTATTAAGGGCCGTCACCTGTACCAGTACTTTCCATCCATTCGTAAGCGGCTGGCAAGTGCATGTTTGGAAGTTGATCATTGCGTGGCTCAATTTCTCACCGGTCATGGTAACTTTAAGAGTAAATTATTTAGCTTCAAGCTTGTTACCTCACCATTCTGCAAATGTTCAACACCGGACTGTGAATATGAACAGTCTGCACATCATATCCTGTGGGAGTGTATTCTTTGGCAAGATGAACGCAACATTATGTTTGACAGCATGCAAGTTACATCCGGGGTTGTTTACTATACAGACCTTGTTGCGACTAGGACGAATTTCCGTGCGTTCAAGTGTTTTTGCCATACCTACTATTGGAATCAGTCACAATAGCTCACAACATAGGACCCGTAAATAAAAAAATTGTACCCGTGGTGCTTGGCAACTGGGCTTAACCCTGTTGTAAACTCCCATTTATTGTGCATATTATGGCCTATCGTTTTTCTCTGTCTCCTGCTTGCTACGGAGGGAAGTGGAACGTATATTCTTTCCTACTCCTCCTTTTTCTTTTCTGATTAATTTCGGTGCGGGTTCCAAGACAGTTATTCATTTCTCTGGGACACACCGAGCTTCATTGATCGGTGTTCTTTTCGGTGGTCGCCATTGTAGATCCTGGCTTACAGGAGTTGCAGTGGTTGGGAATGAGTGGCGGGCTTGTCCCAAAAAAAAAAAAAAAAAAAAAAAGACGACGAAAATGCATAGGACTGTAGGCTGGTCTAATGTTCATAGGATGATGGCGTCTTGTGTGTTCCTGGGTTTTCCTACAATATGATTGAGCTGAGCGACGCTGACGCATGCATGATACTAGTAAACTGGTCTATTGAGACCGAATCATAAATTAAAATGGTATAACGGCTTGTTTGGTGTAGATTTTAAACAACTTTTAGACTCGAATCTCCTACATTGTCCTCATATAAACATAACGTTGAAAGCAATGTAGTCAGAAATATTGTGACTTATTATTCATGATTAAAAATCACAGAGCGTCTTGCCCGTTTATCTTCATAGGAAATCTACATCTTGGTACGTCATAACTGAAGTTTGAGTATTCATAAGTTTTTATTTTTTTTCTACAACACTTAGTACATCTGTACATAACAAAACACACATTTATTTTATTTATTACTTACCTACATACTACTTTCACTATTATTATTTGCTACACGTAGGTATTTTTATTTATCCATGTTCTATAAAACTGATTTACATCCGTAACACGTCACTACTTAAGGTCCAGTTGAAAACCAGCGCCAGGCACTAGTGGTCTGGCATTTTTGCCGAACTGGGCCTGTTTGGCGCACACTAAAATGTTTTATTTGCGTTTTTATTGTAATTTTTTTTTATTCAGTTTATTTGTTCCACGTTGTCTGTGTCAAATAAGTTTATTTTCTTTCTTTCTTTCTTTCATAAGTGCCTGTATTTATGGTTTACATTTTTTTGTTTTAGCTTTATATTTATTTTGCCATGAAAATAAAAATTTCTTCGTAACATTACAATTATTGAAATGGTACTGTTATTAAGATAATTAATTATGAATTATTACGTTGTAAAGTGACTCCCATTGTTACGATGAAAACTGACTTGAAATGTTTCTGGTTACTTGAATATTAATTATTTGGTATTGTTTACTCGCACAACACGGCGCAAAGCGAAAATACGAGCAACAATAGTCTGCTATTATTGTACTATTTCGGTCTTGTTCGATTGAAAAAGCCTTTTCACTGACCGGGTACCTCGGCTATTAAATAAATGAGAAGTACTACCCGTTGTTGTGGATATTATTTCTGTTATAGGCAAGATACATTCTGTTGCAGCCAATATACGCCAATTCCGTGTGGTGTCCGGATATTCCGTGTGGTGTCTGGATTAAGAATATAGCACCACCCCATCTCCTCCCGTGGATGTCGTAAAAGGCGACTAAGGGAATCTAAACCAGAGGGATGGGCAGCAGCGTCCCTTCTGTGAAACGGTAGCCATACTGCGCTCATCAACCCGCCTGTGAAGCGTGGTGAGTATTGGCAAATACCCTCCAGAATGATGACTCAGTTGTGAAAATCTATGGGAGAGGCCTTTGTTCAGCAGTGGACGTATAAATGGCGGATATGATATGACTGTACGGTTAATTTTGTCGGTGGAGGAACAGGTTAAAATAATATACGATGTATGTTATAGTTAGGTATTTGTAGAAAGCAAAAATAGTAAACGTTTAACCAAAATCAAAGGCCGCCTACATATTATACTGATATGTGTTACGTATCCACGTCATTACGATGCATGCATCATTTCAATTCTTATCTGTTCATGTCTATCTGAATGTTGATTAATGACATGACATCAGTGTTATATTTAACCGACTTCAAAAAAAAGAAAGCTTTTTTTACGTCGCTGTACTTTTGGAAGTGCGTGATTTTTCAGAAAAATCGTGACAGAGGGTACTGTACATACTTATGGAAAGGTGCTTGTGTATACAATATTAAGGTACCATTCTTGTGTTCAGACTTATAGAAATAACTAGCAGTGCCCGCGGTTTCATCCAACATTTAATTTAAAAGAAATCAGATTCATCATATCGGCCATGCAACGTCCACTGCTGAACAAAGGCCTCCCCCATAGATTTCCACAATTGTGTCATCATATTGGGGGGAATTTGCCAGTACTCACCACGCTTGGCAAGCGGGTTGGTGAGCGTACAACTTGATATGAATTAGATGCACGAAGAAGAAGAAAATGGAAAGATTTCGCTTGGCACAGTTTATAATAGAGCAAACTTGAACTTCTGGGGTGGGGGCCTGGTGACCTGAAATAATATACTATAATCAGGCAATATTGTATTTTGGTGCAACTTTTTCATTTTCGTGGTGAGAAAATAAATTACTTACTTATATCTGAGAAGGTTAGTATTAGTAGAATAAAAACTAACCAGCAATACAAAAAGATATTTATTTACTCATCCCGATACCGTCTCCACGGTACCCAGTCTTTCACATTTTTGGTTCAGGTTTGCCGCGGAAAATATCCAGGACAGCTGGTGGATTGAAGATTTCCATTGAAGACTTTAAAGCGGATTTAGTTAAGTTTATGTTTAAGCGCTACTCAAAAAATGGCGTAAACTCAGGAAATTGAGTTTTCTCGGGCCTCAATTAGTTGTCTTTTGACGACTTCTTAGACAACTTCGGATTGTAACAGCATTGAATAAATACAATGAATCTGATTTAACACCGATATTGAGAGGGACATTCTCATCCATTTGTATTTGGTTTTTTTATTCATGGACATCGGATATGTTCAATACATTAGATTAAATAATTTTAAGGAACAGAGGCTCTTATACTACTTTGAAAGTATCAACAAAATCTTTTTAAAGACAACAAGTGCTTGTTCTATTTTTATTGATATATTTTTAACATTTTGCCAATATTAAATCCTAGATACGAGACAGATTATAATAACTACGATAATAAGAAAAAAAAATACGTTGAGTAATACTTGTATTATTTTAACTATGCATATGTTCACTGTGTTTACAGTGGATCACACCCCATTTTTAAAAAATCACAAAATTGTCGTATTTGTTAAAGATAGGCAGCAGATGTCTTACAAAAATGTAGACCAATAGTTTACTATTCTAGTCTGACAATATGGAAGTCGAAAGTAACATAGTGAGGCGTCTTTGTTGCTTTGAATTACTGTTCCCACAATGACCCTACATCTTTCTTCACACCAGTACCTACATGTAATAAAATTACGTCGGCAACTAACGCCACTATGATTCTATCCAGGACCGAAGTAGTAACCATTTATTCACGTAAAACGTTCCAACAGTACCTATGTCCCGACTACCTGGCGTGTAGAAGTAAAGTGCCATACCCACAATCATGTACTACCTAAGTGCGTAGATTAAACGCCAAAGCTCCAACATTATACTACCATTCCTCCCATCTCTGTTCCTTATTATTCTTTTATTACACAAACGCTGGGATAACATTATGAGGGTTTGAGAAAATGTACGCGTAATGTCACGTTATGAACAAATGAAAGTACCTATCTTCCCTCGCAGAACATTTGCGCAGACCTGTATAATTCAATTATTTGTCACTTAGATAAAGATATTCGGATATTTACGTATAGTAAGTACTATGTAGTGGTACTACGTAAGGACGATACCTTTTTTACTGTCTAAATTGTATTGAAAATTCGTCATGATCTTCCTCCGCCGCGAGGAACGGCAAAGGGACTCCTAGCGGCTAAAACCACTGGAGCGGTCATCCTCGACGCCGAAGGGGGCTCCCAGTCCTCGTTCGATCACACTAGAGCCGCTCACTGGTGCTACGCCTATAGGCACATCTCAGAGGGGATAACTGTAAAGCGGTCACCCCCCCGGGGGATTGTAAACAATCCACCCGAAGCCACGCTGTGCGCGGTGCCGTGCGTACGGCAGATCACTTTCTCACTTGATATCTGCATACGCACTTGTAATGCAATATCTGTTGAACAAACATTAGATATCGTCGCAATCTGTAATTGTAATTAACTAAATGGCAATGGCGAGTTTTTTTATAACTGAACTATTTAATAACGAATAAGGAAACGACTCATCGTAAACTAAACAATAACCACTATAATTATAATTAAAGCATAAAAATAACAAACTTTAAATATACGACACACAACTACAACTAACTAACTGCAACTATTTCACGGATATAATATGCAGGTAGCCTTTATAAATACGTTTAGAGCATGATTTATGATCTAATCAATATCCCCAAATTTCTACGAAAAGTAAAAACACACAAGACTATCGAGGTCATAGTTTATTAATATATGCGTAACAAACCCGCAGACAGAGAAGTAAATCTTTATAACACTAAAATATACTCGCTATAAAGAAAAATCGCAATAAATAAACAATTTTCCACATCATAAATAGTGTATAACAACAAGAAAACTGCAAATTTATGCAGATTTCATAGCGTAGCCGCGTGTCGCGGGCGTTTTGAGAGTCCGATGCCCCACGATAAGACGAGACTCCTACGTATTTATGTAAATATGACTACATTATGTATATTGAACCGAGATTTTTCTGTTACGTTCGCGTATGAATGCATAAAGTGTGGATTGGTGTATCTCTGCTGTTTCTTGCTTAAATTGTCCGGAACTAACTTATTTTTTCAAATTGTGAAGGCATGTTGGCAGAGCGGTAAATTAAACTTTTTTGCAAGGTCGCATTTCATGTCAGTGTTTAGTTGATGATCATTAACAGTTATGACATATGGCACAGAGACAAGTTCAATTCAAGGTAAATACCAATTCGATCTCGTAGAAAAATCTCTACGAGATCGAATCAGAAATGAGGAGATCCGTAGAAAAACTTAAGTTGTCGATATGGCTGAAAGGATTAGTAAGCTGAAGTGGCAACGGACCCGACGCATTGTAAATAGAACTGATGGCCGTTGGAGCAAAAAGGTTCTCAACTGGAGACCGCTTACCGGAAAACGCAGGGTGGGACGACCTCCAACGAAATGGATAGACGACCTGGTGGAGGTCGCTGGGAGTCGTAAGATGCGGGTGGCTAGATAATATATACATCCGATATTTTGTGACTATATCTTTCACCTTAAATACGTACGCTGTTTAAAACGGTGAGGTTTTCTTCTTCACTAGCTTTAGTTAGGTCAACGTTGTTCTGGGCCAACAAGCATCAAAATGCCGTCAATAAACAGGGTAACACAAGAAATTATAATTCTAACCCCGTCTTTCCCTCCATTAAACGACTTTTTCTACTACCACAGAATTTAAATTTATAATCGAATCTATTAAAGCTTTGTGTACGCACAAAATACTTAAAAGACTTAACCTCTTTGGAGGTTGCTGAAGTGTTTTAATTAACCTCTAACATTTCAACCGATTTCATCCTACGAATATTGCCGTTTAATTAGGTATATTAGGTGCATTTTTCTTTAACAGTATTATACTACTAAATAGAGTAACCTTTTATATAATACATGTGACGGTGGTCGTCATCATCATACCAGCTAAAGGACGTTAGCACTGAGCAAAGGCTTCCACCATAAATTTCCACAAAGACCGGTTACATGCCGCCCGTATCAGACGAACCTCAGCTGCTCTCATCTGGTCGGCTGCTTTACCTAATGTATATAGGCTAGGAGGTATATCTGGCACAGCTAACATAGAATGTGTAATGTTAGTTAAACAGAAATTTCTTAGAAGTATGGTTATGACATGTCATAACAATACTTTTAAGGAATTTCTGTTAGGTAGGTGGAGGAATTCGATTAGAATTCCGCAGGTTAAGAAAAGCGTAAAATTACATATCTAGTGCTGATGCACATATGACACATATTGTGACGCCCTTTTATTTTTTGTGTACATATAGATGGCTACATAACGCGCTATATATGTATAGCTGGCATTGGAAATGTATAGTTTGATATGTAATCGTGCGTACTATGTGAAAAAAACCCAGTCAATTGCGAGTTGTACTCGCGTGGAGAGGGTTCCGAAATCGCTAAATATAATGTCTATTGTTGAATTCTGTCTTGTACTAATCATTTATCCCAAGAACAGACTTAATATTTAGTTGAATAACATGTTTACCCATACATACATACAACGGCAAACGTAAGTTTGTACGCACAATATTGAAAGATTTACCATGTTGTTTAAAGACCATAGACTTATTATAGGTATTCCTGTAACCTATAGGTAAAGAGCTATTGTCCATATTTATTTCAGAATTTTAGGCTCAGTAGTTTCGGAGATAAAGAGGGAAATGGTCAATTTTCGTCTCTTTTCTTAAATTGTAACTATATATTCTCAAATGATAAAATAAATACATTTGAGACCCTCACTTTGCCAAACTTTATTCTTATATTTTCTATATTGTCACCCAAAATTTAAAATTCATTTATTTACGTTACACGTACATGTTTGAGTCGCAGAAATCCATATGTATACCAAATTTCAACTCAATAGGTTGCGTAGATTCAGAGTAAAGTGCCTGTGACAGACCGAAAGACAGACACAAGCGATCCTATAAGGGTTCCGCCGTTTTTTCCTTGGGACGTTCGGAACCCTAAAAAGAAGTTCCCTGCGGTGGGCACCGCAAGGAATACCCCCATCCACCACCACATATGGGTGTCGTAAAAGGAGGCTAAGAGGATCGGTAGCAGCATCCTCGCGTGAGCTGCTAACAACATACTGCGATCACCGAGCCGCCAACAATGGTGATTATGGCATTATCCCCTATGACCGCTCATTGTAGTGATCATTAAGATGCCCATGCAACAGTAGACTTTACTACTTAATGTACACTAGTGTACAAAGGCGGTCTTAATGCCGTAAGCATTTTCTGCCAGACGACCTTTGGGTGATGCAGAGAACAATTAGGTAGGTGCTCCAACAAAATATGAAAGAAAGGTATAGATGCGAAGACATATTATACAAATACATAGACGTACATAAACATTAGATATATAAAAATATATTGATATATACGAAATAAACACATTCATACATATTATATAATAAATATACACAGATGAGAAAAAATAAATAAAACCAGAGTTGAGATGAATCTGCTGACGTCTTTTTGAAAAGGTATTTTCGTAATTTCGTTTTAAAGTTGTTCCGATTGGTAGCCATCCTGATTTCAAGGGGGACCGCATTCAGATAGGGCTTATGCTAAGTTGGTGTCTCAGACAGTTACGGTCGAGGTCCACCTCGTTGGCAGTCGTCCCACGCTGCGTTTTCCGGTACGCGGTCTACTTTTTACCCCAACGGCCATCATTTCTGTGAGCAATGTCCCCCGCCCATTACCGCTTCAGTTTACTAATCATTTCAGCTATGTCGGCAACTTAAGTTCTTCTATGGATCTCCTCGTTCCTGATTCGATCTTGTAGAGAAATACCAAGCATAGCTCTCTCCATAGCTCGCTGAGTGACCTTGAGCTTTCTTATGAGGCCCATAGTGAGTGATCACGTCTGTCCCATATGTCATCACTGACAACACACTGGTTAAAGACTTTTGTCTTGAGGCATTACAGTACTTGTTGTTGACGAAAAATCATTATTACTTACAATAAAAAGAAATACATTCAAATAGAACAAACTTATTTAGATGGAAAAATAAAACCATCTCGGGGAAAACAACTGTACCTACATATTATATGCCACGTAAGATAAGATTTTGAATTCCCCTTAGCACATAATTTCTCAGTAACGGAAGCGATTACGTACGTTAATATTTTTTTTGGGTAAAAGTTGAGAATACGCAACACGTACCTGGATGGAGTTTCCATGTTGATATGAGAGTGCAAAAAAAGAAACAGAAATATTTTAACGTATATTAGAAAAGTCTACTGAGCAAATGGGCTATGGCACTTATAAAAAATTACCTACCTTACTATACATTCTAGGTTCTACTTAACAAAGGGAACCACGTTTTTAAATACACCTTTTTATACACACACACAGAGTCAGTCAGCCAGGGTCACACATATTTTTAATAATAACCGGATTATAGTAGGAACCTTTTAATATTTTTATTATTTTTCGAAGTAGTCTCCGTTCCTTCTAAGTACCGTCGCATGCGATGGAACCATTGTCTAAAGCAGTGAGCCCACTCTGCTTTAAGGAATCTCCTCTACGTTTTTTTCGAACGCAGCCACGGAATCTTTGGGGTCCATAATGCGAATTCCTCTGAGTTTTTTTATTTTTGGGGAAGAAGTCGCAAGGTGCCAGGTTGGGACTATAAAGCTGATGACTCAGTAATTCCACACCTTCCATAGATAAATATTTGATTGTCACCTGTAACGTAACTTGCGTAACTTCTGTTTCTATTGATAAATGACCTACCCAATGTAACCCACCACAAATGTGTACTATTTGCTTGTACCAGATGAAGATCAAACAAAAAGATACGAAGAAGTAGTCGATTCCACTTTAGGAAATGTAATACATTGGCTAAATAATAATAAATTTAAAATAAATTTGTCTACATATAAATATATTCAGTTTGCAAATTACAAACTATAACCCCCAAATTTAAGTATTGCCTTTCAAGGAGAACTAATCAATAGAGTAAATAACATTAAGTTTCTAGGAATTTCATTAGATAAACGTTGTAACTGGAAAGCACTTAAAGACAGTATGTAAAAAATCTAATATGTTTGTGAATGCCTTTCGGCAATTATGTAAAACTGCAAAGGAAAGAGCAGCACTTACAGCATATCATTGTTATGTAGGATTTGTTTCAAAGTTGGATTTGTTGATGTGGGAGAATTGGACACATTAACTAAGCATTTATAGTCCAAAAAAGAGCATGAGAGCTATAAGCGGAGTAGAACATTTGAATAGTGTAGACTCATTAAAAAGTATTAATATAATGTTAACTATAACGTTATTTTAATCTTTTTAATGGCAATGGACAACGCATCAGACTTCAGGCAGACTTCGGAAGAAAATATAAAAAAATATGTCCCTTTAGTAGGGCCGTCGATCCATTTGTTTATAAATGCGTGCAAATGTAAAACCAGCCTTATATTTTCTCGGTTTCGCTATGTTACGAAATAATAACGAAACTTCAAAATAATTTTTAATCACTACGTTTGACAAGGAAGTTATATTTCAACAAGAGAAATATAAGTTGGGCTAAATAGTTTACAATGGAGAAAAATATTTATAAGACATATCTCTCATTTCAAAACCAATATAATTAATCACCCTGATAAAACTTATACACAATATTACTTACCAAAAAAACACACGATTTCACCACTGCAAAAAAATGGCAGCCAGTTGACATATACTAAAGAACACCCAAAAGAGTTGCCAATTCAACAAAAAATGTTTTATTCATTCTGAAATTCAAATTTTACTAACAATACTACCCGCGGTGCTAACATTGAATAACGAAACATTAACAATTTGGGACATTTACATTTACTATTATAATAACCCCAATAAAGTTAAATATTGAAACAATTCGTACTTTTAAGTAAAATGAACTTTTTAAAACAAAAATATATTAGGTGGAACATCATAAAAAAACTAATTAAATCTGTTATAGGTAACATTCTGAACACTGGACACTTTAAAAATGTATGGAAATTATTCAGATCAAACTTTTTACTGTGATATAGGTTATGTATATAAAAATATTCACAGTGCTAAAAATAGATGTATGTAATAAATAAACTTACTTGGCGTATTATTCATAAAACTTACACAAAGCTTAAGTATAAAGACACAGGACAAAAATAGTTTTAAAATGTGCATTTTTTCTGCATTTGATCCAATTAATTTATTTAATATATTAAATATTTGCATGCCTCTGTGGAGGCGGAACACATTGTACTTTACTACTTATTAATGTAACATCTTATGTATCATCATATCATCATTTATCATTTTTTAAAAACGTTGCCCCACACTAGGATTTCTCCTGTGTCGTGGGTGCGTTTACAGACATGAATTCCACACACAATACACCCAGACCCGGAACAACTACCTGCAGATCATACAAATATTTGTTCCGTGCGGGAATTGAACCCACGACCCGGAGCGCAGCAGTCGACTGTATCAGCCACTGCACCAACCGTGGCGTCATGTAATACTGTTACTGCGAATGATAAATAAAAATGTCTAACACTGCATTCGAGTCACCTCCTCTTTCCAAGCATTTCGCGGCACCAATTCAAACGACGGCGTTTTTTAAGCGACTATAGCGCGTTTATAGAAGACTTTTTGCGCTTGACTAATTCCAATGCTTAAACTTGCCCGTATCTGTCCATATGTCACTCTTTTATCAGCTTCCATCATTAGCCACACAGCACTCTCGTTAGCTACGGTAGTCGCCGTAGAAGGACGTCCTTCGTGAAAATCATCATTGAGATTGCTTCGACCACGTTTAAACTCATTAAACCAGTTATAAACAGTTGCACAAGGGAATGGTGTCATATTCGTCACCGTTCAAATATTTATGAACTGTGTGGGCTGATTATCCTTCTTGGTATATTATTCTAAGGTTTTACCTTAAATCAAAAGCAACACACTAAATTTTGTCACAAAATTAAACTTATGATAAAATAGGTATTAAATTTTTCATGAATCACACACTTGTGGAGTAATAACGTATGATATTCCTCCAACAAAAAGGGGATCCAGTAATATATTCCTCATATATTGTGAAATGCATGATAAACTAATGCATGTATATAGAAAATGTTTATTCGATGAAACTAACTAAATCATCATCATCATTTCGGCCGAATAAAGTCCACTGCTGGACACAGGCCTCCCCCAAAGATCACCACAACCATCGATATGGATGTCTTGTGGGCTCATTGGGGGGTTTTGCCATAATCGCCACGCTTGGCAGGCGGGTTGGCGATCGCAGTTGAGTTGTTAATGTACTCGAAGGACGCTGCTGCCCATCCTCCGGCTAATCCCTTAGTCGACTTTTACGACACCCATGGGAGGAGATGGGGTGGTGGCATTCTGAGCCGGCACCACACGGCAAACTAACTAAATGCCTAAAGTTTACTTTTCCAATGTAGTAAGTGGGGATTGCGATATCATAATACTAGTAGATAACGAGAAACTTGAATATGTCGATCAAACAGTTTTCTTAGGAATCACGCTTGATTCAAAACTTCAATGGGGTCCCAACATCACATCTCTAGAAGAACGGTGGAGTTCGGCTGCTTATGCTGTTAGAAAAATCAGACTCCTTACAGATAGATGTAGCTACTGCAAGACTGGTTTACTTTAGCTACTTTTAAAGCATAATGTCCAATGGTATTTTAGTTTGGAGCCGGGCTGCTGATATAGAATAAACTTTTATATTGCAGAAGAGAGCTATCAAGTCTATTTACAACCTTGGCAGTCGTAATTCCTAGACAGAACTGTTTAAAAACATTAACATAATGACAGTTCCTTGTCAATATATTTATGAAAATATAATGTACGTTAGGAAAAACATACATCTTTTTACAAAAAAATGTGATCGGCATAACTATAATTCAAGATATAAATCTAAACTAGTACAGCCAAAATTTCGTTTACCTAAAGTCCATACTTCTTTTATGGGCTATACCAAGTATAAAATTTTATAGTGAAATACCGGAGACCGTGCTGCAATTACCGCAACATAAATTTAAAATATTTGTAAAAAATACTCTATGCAAACAAGCATATTATAAATTAGAGCATTACCTTAGTGATATAAATGTTTGGGAGAATGCTTCTCCAGAGAGACTGCCCGGAGGACACGGCGCAGCACACGTAGGATGAGTGCCCAGCTTAGGCAGCGCAGCGCCGTGATCTCGTCGCGGCGGTCGAAGGGGGTGACCTCTCGCTTCCGGCCGTGGTTCAGTCCACCGTCCGGAGTGAGAGCGCGTGGGATGCCGTCGCCTCCTTTTGCGAGGAAGTGATGCACGCAAAGGAGGCGGCAGAGCGGGGACGGAGGGATATCTTTGATCCCCTCTGCAGAAGACGCACCGGGCGTGGGCGCCGGGGTAGGGCGCTGAACGATCTCCGGCCACCATGAGGAGCGGCCTGCGGGCGACGTACCAGGGGCGGTCCGTCGCCCGAACAGATGCCGCTCTGCCCTTCCCAAGGCGGAGGAAGTCAAGAGTTTTCCCCAGGTAAAAAAAAAGGTCCACAAGACCAAGAAATTATTAAATTTTTTTCATTATTGACTTATTGACATGCCATCTTGTTGTTGCATGTTTTCTGACATCAATTTGTTCAGACTTACTTTTCTGACATTTTTTTTTTTTGACATTAATATATTAATTACCGTTTGGTACGGCTCAGAGTACCACCACCCCATTTCCTCTCGTGGTTGTCGTAAAAGTTGACTTAGGGATTAGCCAGAGGATGGACGGCAGTGTCCTTTGAGTACATTAACAACTCAACTGCGATCGCCAACCCGTCTACCAAGCGTAGCGATTATGGCAAAACCCCCCAATGAGCCCACAACACACCCATATCGATCGTTGTGGTGATCTTTGGGGGAGGCCTGTGTCCAGCAGTGGACTTCCTTCGGCCGAAATTATGATTATTAAACATTTCTGTCTATATATATATATATCTGAATTTATTATTAAATATATATTTTTTTATATTTAACTGGTTTATGATTTAATATTGACACTTTCGAGAAGTTTAGACTTTACTATGCTTAATGTAGGAACATTGTCTTCACATAACCTGAATTTTCGAGAACATTGTACTCATTAAAATTGTAACACTATTTAAAAGAGTAACCATGGAGTTTCTTGCCCGTTCTTCTGCATAGGAAATCTACACCTTGGAACGTGGCTTGGAACTAAAATCTACTACTAAACTAAAGACTATTCATAAGTGCTAATAATGGTCTAAATGAATAAAAATCTTTGTCTTATCTTATCTTAAACGAATTTCTGCTTAGTGAAATAATACGATATGTGTAAATGTAATCCAACCACAATAATCATAAAATATCGACGGTACTACGAAGGAAATTGTTAAAAAAATCGTCGTAGGCACCGACTGAATTGCTATCACATCTACAGTACAGTGAAAGCAATTTATTTTTCTATTAATAATCTAATGGTTTTATCAATCATCATTACATGTAAACTTAAAAAGTGTTATACTATTTCTTTCTATAAATCTAAATTATGTGAATAGTATGTTAATTGTGTAAATGATAATGAATTTTGTATTCAGTTCTCGTAGTAATATGTTCTTTATAGTAAAGCTCTAGGTCATTCAGTGAGCTATGGAGAGAGCTATGCTTGGTATTTTTCTACGAGATCCTATCAGTAATGAGGAGATCTGTAGAAGAACCAAAGTTGCGGACATAGCTGAAAGGATTAGTAAGCTGAAGTGGCAATGGGCAGGGTACATTGCGCGTAGGACTGATGACCGAATGAGAAAAGGTTCTCGAGTGGAAACTGCGCACCGAAAAACGCAGCGTGGGACGACCTCCAACGAGGTGGTCAGATGACCTGATGAAATCCGCTGAGAGTCATTGGATGCGGGAGGTATGTAACTGCTCTGAGTGGAAATCTATGGGGGAGGCCTTTGTTCAGTTGGCTGATATAGGATGAATTGCGATAATGATCAATTATTAATAAATTACTAAATCGCTTCGATGCGATATAATAAAATAAATAAAAACATAATGTATGCAATATTATGTTGTATGATGAACACTAACTTATCTCAAACCTAGAATGCAAGAATAAGAGTATACGTACACTTTTCAATAAAATCCTTATCTAATATATCAAGTAAAATGCACGTTGGTACTTCAGCTAGGTCCCGACTGGCAAAACTCCAGACTTATGTAGGTGCTGGCTTGAAGTGAACCACAATGTAAATAGGACAGAAGGTTTAAATACACAGCGGATCAGGTGGACCGATATTATTTTAACAATCTTAGAGGGCCAACGATAATGCAAGTCGCCTTACCGATCACCATACACATTCGCAACACCAATACCCTTAGTACTAGTTTTGATAGTTTTCGAAAACGCAATTCTTTAATTCTTCTTTAATTTACTAGCCGCGCCCCCAGCGGAAACTAACATGAACTGAAATCGGTAGTCCGTGTCTATTCAAATGATAGTAAACGAAAACGTAACCGAATTAAGTTTCCGAGTTTCTTTGCATTTTGGTAGTCCGAGTTGCAAGTTTGATAACTTATCAGCAGAAAAGTTTCGCGTATTCGAAAACTTTTATAGTATTGGTACTCGATCATAAGACATCGGTAAGAGCATCTATAATTTTCGAAATAATACGCTTTAGATATGTTTTCGAGAAGGTATTTTGCGTGTAGATTAATTGCGAATGTTATAAAAGCTGGACCGTCGCGTTGAGGATCCATAGGAAATAATTCAACTCCGACATTATTTTACAGTTCATCAACTATTGAATTGTATAGACGTCCTTTATTTAAAATTTAAAACTAAATAACATTTAAGTTGTATAAAGACACAAAGTTGTTTCTTGGTTTTTTCATTTAGAAAAACTTACTAATGTCTCTAAGTTACAGAAACATAATCAATCTCATCAGTTACGTAAACAAGCACCGCTAAATACGGCCACCAATGACCGCTGCAATGAAGGTCATAGGGGACATAGCCATATTCACCACGCTTGGCAGGCGGATTCGTGACCGCAGTATGTTGTTATTAGCATGCGGGTGGATGTTGCTGCTTATGCTCTTCATATCAATCCTTAGTCGCCTTTTACGATACTCATAGGAGGAAAGGGTCTACTATTCTTGCCAGGAACCACACGGGACACATAATTATATTAGTATATAACATAGGTTGGTGGATTAAGGTTCGAACGCGCCTTAGCCATCGCAAAATTACAAAATATCAAAGAACAAAAGACCGAGAAGGCACCAAAGAGCCGTACTGATCCAGTTCCCATCAAGATGACTCTAGGCCGTAGCAAAGGGCAGGCTGACAAGGAGGGTTTTGTGAGAAACACAAACGAAGGAAGCCCGCTTGCCGCAATCGGTACTGTACTGCACTGAGTGGACCTAATATGCTGTTAAGTTCCGCAAAACCTTCGATGCAGCTTTACGTGTCCCGTCTGTATCACTAAATGAAGGTTGAGGAGATCGTAAGTGGAGTGTGGAGTACATAAATATCAAGACCAAATGAACCTTGAAGGTGGAAAGCTTGGAATCGCACCATAACGAAAACTTCAAGCCATTTGTGGTGCGGGTTCCGACTCAACATCTGTGACCATCGGACATTGGAGACCTTTCTAAAATAAGAATTTTGGCTAAAGGGTGTATCGACGTTTTCGGGAAAAGTTACGCGACAACACGCAGCAAAACACCACGCCGACCATACATGTATAGTGACTAGATATTTTATTGCTTATTTATGTACCCATAGTAATATTTTGTTAGTTGTTAGATTTTATATGGTATTGTTCTAATTGTATTCCTATATGGCTTATGTATTAGTTTATAAGATTTAACTGTATTTGGATATTTTTTTACTATGGGCCTCAGTCACCTGATGAAATTACCGGCAGACAGGTGCTCACCAGATCAAACTCTTTCCCTTATACCAGAACCACACGTAGTAAGTAAGAAAGAAAGAAACAAATGGTTTATTTAGTCAAAAATGAGGTGCACATATACACAGTATAATGAATACAGTAACAACAAAAACAGAAAATTGGTATTTAGTGTCTCACGGTTCGCCAAAAAGGACTTGCTTCAGAATATTCCAGACAGCTGCCTGACGCTTGTTTTCAACCAAACCCGTTGTGATTCATAGTTGTGAACTAGTGTATTTATTTATATACCTACATAGGATTTATTTACGTAAGGGAGAATAAGTAAAGCGCGTCATGACATTAATGGGACGCGGTGCCATGGCGGCGTATCTGTGCTTCAACTGAGTTCATCACAGACAACAGTAACACTGTCGCCTCTGGACTCAAATGTCAACGTTCATACTTGACATGGTGGCTTTCCATAGTGATGTGCGAGTTTGTGCTTTGCCCGAGATGGCACTTCTGGAGCTTTCTTTTATATGCGTGATCTGTTCAAATACTACCCGTCTTCTATTTGTAAGGTCTGACACTGATCCGAATTATGATTGAATCGAAACTTATTTGAATGGTGCCTTTGTTGATCGGAACGCGCCATCATTATGTGTTAGGAGTTTAACAAATAGAATTTCTGTTCGAGTTCAGTAGTCTCGTACGTGGAATTAACTTCTGTGTTTGGGACATAAAGGATGTACGATTCTGGAGTAAATATGCACTGATAAAGTAATGTATTTTAAGTTCATGATGTCAATCTTGATATTTATTGATATTTATCTACGAGATCGAATCAGAAATATGAGACCGGTAGAAGAACCTAAGTTGCCGACATAGCTGAAAGGATTAATGAACTGAAGTGGCAATGGGCGGGACACATTGCTCGTAGAACTAATGGCCGTTGGGGTAAAAAGGTTCCCGAATGGAGACCGCGCACCAGAAAACGCAGCGTGGGACGACCTCCAACTAGGTGGATAGATGACCTGTTGAAGGTCGCTGGAAGTTGTTGGATGCGGGCAGCATGTAACCGCTCGTTATGGAAATCTATGGGGGAGGCCTTTATTCAGCGTAGTAGCATTTATTTACCAACATTATCTACTAACATGTCATGGAAGTTCTTTTTAAAATATTTTTATTTCTGAAATGTCTAACCTATTGTTTCGGGATATTGTTATACGTGAAGCTGTGCATAAAATACGTTCATAGAATAGATGCGTATGTCTGTTTACGTACAGTTGTACTGTGCGCAACTTACCCTGATGCCTCAGGTACGATACTCAAATAAATAATTGTTAGACCTTACAAATGACGTACTCTCAATATACAATAGACAATTAAAGTAGGTAATGCTTATATTTATCAATTCTGAAAAAATGGTTCACAGGATCCCATTTGATGTAGACTAAATATAAACCTAACACAAAACGCCTTTTGAACAATAAATGCACGTTCCTTGTACTATTGCCCCAGAATATTACATCATATCTGAGGTTTGACCTAACGTTCGGCGGATCCTGGTAGTGGAGTGGAAGGCACGACTGGTGCAGACCAATGCAGGGCACGCGGCGATAGTGGCGGTAAAACCTTACCTCAAAGTACCTCACCATTATAGGGAATAAACGGGAATGGCCTATGGTTGGTCTGGCGATCAAGAGGTTGTAATTCTGAACCGATTGCAATATTGAAGAGACCAGACTCTACTACCACAAGCATAATAATATTATTTAGCTTAGCTGGAGATAACAGAAAAAAGGTAATATACTGGAACACAAGGCATTCCGCATCTTAAGCTGAAGCAACGCATCAGTCACCGCTTTTTACAATCTTTTGAATGATAAAATCAGTATATGATTATGTTTACGAATGTTTTCATTCTTGCTTGATCGTATAATGACAATGATATTAAATGAAAAAATACGAAGTATAAAATAGTTTTTGGTTCGATTATTCTTATGGTTAAATATAGAAGGTACTTATTTCAAGACCTGCATTGCAGATGCCAGTAACTGAACAAATAACGCATCGGAAAAGGCTTGCAGTATTAAAACCGGATGAATTACATATGGTTGCCCCCACCACAAAATTTTAATTGATCACACGTTTTTATCTTGCTTGTTGCTCTTGTGTGACTTAAATTGAACACGTTTGAAGGGTGAAACGTAAAGTACTGAACGGTTTTATCGAAAAACAGCGACCACCAGAGGGCACTCGCACCATTTTTCTTTTTTGTTGTTGCCTCCAGCCTGACTCGCTCCAATAGTGTTAAATATGTATATATAGGAACTAGGGCCTATAACAGATCAGCTCTAACAAGCCGTCGCGGCGGTAACAAGTAAAATATGGGCGTGAAAATGTGACTTAAGGCGCCTATTCAAAGCCCTGCCTGCAAGGCCCTACATGCAGTATCTCTGCCAGATTGTACAGTGTGAATGTTAAATATTATGCATAGCCGATAATTATTGTTATATTACATTTAAGATTTTGAAAATCATCCGTTGTTGTGTAACGATCCCGTTGCCCTTGCTAGATGAAATTACAAATCTGTTGCGTACCTAAATTTTTCTAACGTCAATACGAGTATACTAGAGACGCCTAAATACTCGAACGTACGAACTAAGACACTGATGTATTGCATTCCGAGCATGCGCCACAGGCGTTCCGGGGGTGCTTTTCGCGGGGTGCTTGTGATATTTTAGGGTATTCTTTATTATTCAATAAATACTAAAATAAATGAGAAAATAAAGAATACGAACTGTTACAGACTTCTGCTTTTTTAATACGCTTGGTATGTATAGATGTGATGTGATGATGATGATGTAACGGAATCTTTGAGCTCGATTTTCGTACCCTTCAAAACGTCGGATTGATTTGAAACTTCTCACACTTATCAAGTACCGGTGACAATGCAACTTCTTTCTAAAAATAAACACGTTTTTGTAGTTATCCACACTAAAAAACAGAAAATAAGGAATAGTTTAAAAAACAAAATAACACATTTTTGTAGGTAACCGAACTAAAAAGTTGAAAATAGAAGTCATTCAACACATACATAGTTGATGTTGACGTCACCATGAAAATATCCAATAAAGGATTGTTGTTTTTGTTAATTACTCTATTCTTATTTTAAACTGATTGAAAATTATTTTCTACCTTTTAGTTCAGTTATCTACAAAAACATGTTTTTTTAAAACTGTTATTTAGTTGGTGTAAAATTCATGCCTAACTATTGAGCCGATAGAGAGAGAAAATTCAATCTATGTATTTGTTTTCCAACATGTAGGCTAATTTATTCATAATATTAAAGAAAATATATTTTCTGTGATGACCTTCTTAAGTATAACATATATTTTTATATAGCCAGTAGTGCACAAAATGATTAGTCAACAAAATCCTTTAAATCACTATTTTTGCTATTTGAGCGATGTAGTCCTAAGTGCTGTGTGATGCCGGCTACGAATAGCCGTCGTCAAAGGCGACTATGGGATTAGCCGGAGGATGGGCAGCAGCGTCCTTCGAGTTTATTAACAACTAAACTGCGATCGCCAACCCGCCTGCCAAGCGTGGTGATTATGGCAAAACCCCCCAATGAGCACACAACACACCCATATCGGTCGTTGTAGTGATCTTTGTGGGAGGCCTGTGTCCAGCAGTGGACTTAATTTGGCCGAAATGATGAATCCCCTTAAGTTGAAATACAAACGTGTAACGTAAATAAATGAATTTTGTATTGGGGTCCTTTTTGGGGGACAAATTAGAAAAGAAAAACTGTACCGTGCAACATATAATTTCATTTAATATGGACAGGACATTCAAATTATTTTAGTTACCACAAACAATTGAAAGTCAGTTTTAAAAAACATGGTAGATAACATATTTATCGTACAATACGAACTCTCTCCACGCGAGTTCAACTCGTACATTGTCGATTTTTACTTCTCGGTTTATTCTTTTTTTGAGTGATTGTGATTGAGATAGTGATTTTTATATAAAATACAAAATTATGACTAAATGTATTGTGACAATTCCCAAAAATGGATTGATGTTCACGGCTTGGTTCGGCGTTAAAATTGCCAAATTTATAGTATTCATTTAAGTAAGTATGAATTGACTTCACAACGTTACAACCGTCAATTCCTACTTCCGTTACGTAGTTTTTGATTTCACAAAGAGGGACAGGACTGAAATGTTGAAATACAATTTTTATGGATACTGTTTTCAATTCGATTACAATTATGGGTTCGGAAATTCTAACCAGCTAAAATAGGAAATCGAATACATTTAATTATGTCTACACCTGAGACGTGTATACTTCAGACCAAAAGAATCTTATTCTTTTGTGTGATGTGTAGCGAAACGAATAAAATGACTTTAGTCTCAGGTGTAGAAATATACATTTCCAAGTAACGTGGCTGTTTTTTAAATTACATGTTATTTAAGTAAGTGTAATATGACATAACATAATAATATTAACGCGTTGACATTGTTAATACACATTTTGACAAATCATAAACCATCGTACGTTCACTTTGTCCATCTATACTAAAACCCACATAAAAGCGATCTAATTATAACGCATTTTCGAGCAATATCGGAGGGAGGACTTCTTTTATTTTTCTCAACTGTTTGCGTTAGTCTGCTTGAGGCGTCTCGGTTTTACCCTTTATATGCAGCAAAATGAGTATTAAAACTCCGCTCGCGTACTATACCTACGTACTTTTCAGATCAATGAAAACCTGGTATATTTTTGCAGTACGTCTGTATGAATTTTAAAATTCAATGCGCTGTTATTCTAATACAGTCATTTCAATTCAGAAGTTTTACGGACGGCATGGCATGAATAAAACTATCGAATTGAAGGTGCCAAGAGCACATGTTGATATTGAAGTTTGTGTTCACTCTTGTGTGTGAGGAACCTCATAAGAAATAATACATTTTAGCGACATCATACATATTACGGCACCACAAATGCAAAGCGGAGAGGTAGAGTATCACCAGAAAAACTAAATTGCGATTTAAATTCATCATGAATTATACTTTGCACTAATATGGTAAAAACGTATCTAAACTAATGTCACGAGGACATTCCAATCAACAATTCTAACATAGTAATAAGTTCATTCATTATTCCGTGTGGTGTCCGGATCAAGAATATAGCACCACTCCATCTCCTCCCGTGGATGTCGTATAAGGTGACTAAGGGAATCTAAACCAGAGGGATGGTCAGCAGCGTCCCTTCTGTGGAACAGAAGCCATACTGCGCTCACCAACCCGCCTGCCAAGCGTAGTGAGTATAGGCAAATACCCCCCAAAATGATGACACAGTTGTGAAAATCTATGGGGGTGGCCTTTGTTCAGCAGTGGACGTATAAATGGCCGATATGATAATAAGTTCATTTATTCAGACTATTAAGCAAAATTATATATTTTTAAAACTTGGCCGACAGTACATGTGTGTTCACGATATCTCCTAAAACTCATTAGATGACCTATTTTATTAGGTTTCACGTCATCATATCAGCCATTGGATATCCACTGCTGAACAAAGGCCTGCATCAGAGCGACATGTGACCGCTCGTTGTGGAAATCTAAGGGCCTCACCCTTTGTTCAGCAGGTTTCACATACAATTTACTATTCAACATGAAATCACAGACAGACACTTAAATTTTATTTTATTATTGTATAGGTTAATGAACGTGACGATTTACAGTAGTGATATTTAACAAGCTTCTATTGAATTAAAGTCGTTTGTCTGTCTGAAAGTGTATCTCGAATCCGCACTGAAACGTCTCAACGGATTTCAAAGAAAATTTTAGGGATTGAATTAGTTTTTTTGAATTGATATCCAACAGCGTTCAGAAGATATGAATATAAATATAATTTACGGCTGGTGAAGCGATCTAGTAATTAAATAAAAACCCAAAACTGATTTGGACGTTTAATTTAATACCTCCGCCCCGGGGAAGGCGTAGGAGCATGCCGGACTCCTACCGGCTTAAACCCCTGGAGCGTTCATCTACGACAGCACAAACAAAAGTATAGACAAAATTAAACGAAACGGAAAATAAAAATACTGATTTGCATACACAGATACAAGCTTATTCTCATCATATCATATCTGCCATACAAAGTCCACTACTGAACAAAGGACTCCCCCATAGATTTCCACAATTATGTCATCATATTGGGGGGAATTTGCCAGTACTCACCACGCTTGGCAGTCGAGTTGGTGAGTGCAGAACGGTTATTGTTCCACAGAAAGACGTTGCTGCCCATCCCACTGGTTTAGAGTCCCTTAGTCGCTTTTTACGACATCCACGGGAGGAGACGGAGTGGTGCTATATTCTTACTCCAGAAACCACACGGATTCCCAGACACCACTCGGATACAAGCTTATTCTATATTAATATTATTGCAGTGTGGCTTTAAATATTCTCTTTGTGAGATTAATTACACTGGTCACTGGACATGTTATAAACAAAGAGACAAAACAAATACATGGACGCAAACCTATAACGAAAGATGAGTATAATAAAATTGACACAGTAATGTGAAGTATAGAGATAACAAAATTAATATCGGTATGTAAAACAGATGTTTATAAAACACATATTCAATTTATTATTCATACGAGTAGGTACCTACTTATTTGAATAAACAAATTACTCATACGTTTGAAGTAGGTTAAAAGATATTATTTCCATTTACATTAGGTACCTATTGGATTATATTTTTGTTAATGATGAATTTTGAGTTAGATAAACTAAAGTCCAGATTAAAACCATAAAGTATGTTTGTTGAACCGAATACCGTTTTATAATTAAAAATGTTCGGCTTATGAAGGGTGAGTGTATAGGTACGATACTCGGCCCCACTTTTTTTAAAGGCGATTTTTAATTTAGTTTAGGGCGGAATAATCTGAATTTTATCCTTTGAGGGATCCGAGTTTTATCATTTAAATTGGCGTCGTGCAGAGGCGGGGCTGTGCCAAAGGCAGTTGGCGTCAGCTACCAAGTACTTCGAGAAACTTCGATTAACGAGCTCCGAAGATTTAGTGGCATAGTAATCGTATAAAAATGATGCCTTTGTAATGTAGGCACTCCATTTTCATTGTGAAAGTACGATTTAATAATAAACTGTCGCCGCTGTTTAATGTGTGTGTGTGTGTGTTTACTAAAGCACAAATTTGGGAACTTCTAAGAGTAATAAGAATAACGAGTTGCGTTTACGAAGATTGTCTAGTGACTATTACGATTATATTGACTAAAACTAAACGTGGTTTAAGAGAATCTACGGTTAAGTTGGAAACTTATTAGTTCAACTTCAATTGTGGAGATTCCTCAAGTGTTACACGACGCTGTAGTTATATTACATCTGGCGACAAACTCCTACCTCTGCGGCTTGATCTTTGAATTAGCTCGCTCAACTCACTAATTATCATAAAGTTTTAACAGCGACGAACTTTTGGCAACACTATCAACGCTTCAGGAGAAACTTCTTGAAATGTTTGAATATTTAGCGAGGTTTTTTAGCCTCGATAATCTTCATTTAGGTTTGGTCCCTAATGAAAGTTGACAATGTTGATGTTTTACTGAGATAAAAAACATCAGTTACGACAAATCAAAATGTCTGAGACTCCTTTGCACGTTTTAACATTTTTAATCAAACTGGCATTAACATTATCTAGGGCTTTCTGATTTCTTAAGACAAACCTTTATAAAATTTATTAATAAAAAAAATTACACTCTTGTATTTCCTCCTGTCATTAAGGTCACTGACCAGATAGTACATTTTTTCATTTCCTCATAAAAGTAACAAATTAATAGTTTATTTAAACCTAAAGGTAAATTTGCTTGTGGCCTCCATACTGACAGATCCTTTATAACCTTCGGGTGGTACGTTATGTTGGTGTGAGGGTGTGTTAGAGTAGGTAAACTCAATACATTGTGGGGAAGCCAAAGTTTGATTATCGTTTTTAATAAAGTAATGTTTAATTACGAATTCATTATAAGTAGATATATAAAAAGCATTCTTGTTTCTTAATATTCCTTTCTTTGTATGCGCTTTCGCCTTTTCACTAAACATCAAAGTAAAGAAGTGCATTAGTTTAAAATTAAATTGACGAAGTCATCTCCCAAGAAAGGTATGAATAACTTGCTCTCAAAGTACTTAGCGAAAAATTTATTTCAGTGCACTTCGTAAACAAGATACCTACTTACCTTTATAAATTTGATCAAAGAACTGTCTAACGAACATCGGCTAATATAGGCACACCAGCGAACAACAATGAAATGTATATAAAAAAATGCTTATATTATTGTCTATTTACTGTACCAAGGGGCCCACCCGACTAAATTTTTTTTTTTCTTTTTAGTGGTTTTAATATTTTTATATCGTGTGGGGTTTTTGAAGTCGGTATTTTTTTATCTTTTTCTTATTAGTGTAAGAACTTTTTCCAATTTGGTATCAGTATTTAACACTGAAAATAAGAATGTCTCAAATCGATTCTCAAATCTCGGAGGAATCGAAACTATTAAGATTTCGCGCAGTCAAATTAAACCTCTTTATTGAAGCTGGTTAAAGAACCACTCAATTAAATGTAATTAAATTTATATAGGACCAAATAGAAAGCATTCTGCACCTATTGAAAATAAATCGAGTTGGGAACCTCGTCCTTTTTACCGACTTCAAAAAGGAGGAGGTTCTCAATTCGATGCGTATTTTTTTTGAAGTCGGTTAAAAACCTCAACATCCGTATTTACATTTAAATATAAAATACATTTAAATAACTGAATTCCCACTATCAATGTTTGTAGTTATTTGCGTATTTTTAGCAATCTTTTGATTGTATTATTGCTCTTAATTGTCCGTCGACCTGTCGAAGTGGGCCTGACTTACTATGGGCTACGGCTAGTGTCCTTTTTTAGTATATGTATTATTTATTTACATAATGCTAGAATCAAAAAGACCTAATTTTTTTTAATGAATGATTACTCCTATATTTGTAGAGCGATTTGAGCAATTATTTTTTAACTGGTACAAAATACTTTCGAATTGGTTCCATATAAATTTCATTACATTTGATTTAGTAGTTTTTGAAATAGCTTCAATAAACAGGTTAATATCACTGCGCTTATCTAGATGATGTCTTAATATTTTCGATTCCGCTCAGATCAGAGAACCGATTTGAGTCATTATTATTTTAGTGTTAATCACTGAAACCAAATTGGAAAAGTTCTTACAGATATTTACACTAAAAAGAAACAATTAAAACTTTAAAAAACAAAAAAAAACCACTGAATAGGAAAAAAAACTTTATGAAGTCGGGCGGGGCCTGGTATGCCCCAACCATGGTTCATGCAGACCAAAGAGAATTTATATTTTCTACCTGGCCCCACCCGACTTCATAAAGATTTATTTCCTTTTTTTATTTTTATTTATTTAATGCTTTATGCACTAAAACTGTACAAAGGCGGACTTAATGGCTCTAGGCATTTTCTACCAGTTGACCTTAGGGTGATCCAGAGAAAAAAAACTATGGTACGTGCACAGTAGTGTTGCTTAAAAATCGACTATCGATCTATCGATAGGACTAACCCTAAAACATTCATACTATTGATTGGCCTATCGATAGTATCGATATTATCAATAGTATCGATACTATCGATTTTATTATACATATCGAACAATACTATCGATAGTTGAAATTATACAATAGTATTGATAGTATTACATGATTTTTTACTATCGATAGTATTTACGACCCAGTTCGATAGTATCGGCACTATCGATACTAGCGATAGTATTGTTGCAAAGCTCCCAATCAATACTATCGATACTATTGATGATATCGATACTATCGATAGGGCAATCGGTAGTATGAGTGATTTGGGGTTATATGACACTATCGATTGACTATCGATAGCCTATCGATTTTTAAGCAACACTAGTGCACAGACAGTGTAACTGTGAGTAGTTAAATAACGAAAGGCAATTTATGCAAGACGTTTATCGTTAACATAATATAAATATATACATATTTACATATACGTACAATAATAAAACCATACAATAACAATATATACACATACAAATAATTTATTGTAGCAATGACTAACATAGAGATGATTCTGCCAAAGAATTGAGGAGGTATTTGCGTAATTTTCTTTTAAAAGAGTAGTGACTGGTAGCCATCCGATTTCAAGAGGTAGCGCATTCCAAAGAAGAATAGATTGGACAAATAAAGAAGAGTGCATAAAGCCCGAACGGTGAGAGTTACACACAGTAACATTGCAAGTTACGACAATGTGAAGAACGAAGATTTTTGTCATGATTGGAGCAAATATACGTACTGGAAATGAGAAGTACGGTAAGTAGGGGATGTGGGAGAATCAAGAAAGGAAAACAAGTTTGTCAATGCCCTCTGCTCTCTACGCTGACGGATAGGCAACCATTTAAGAAGCCTGTCGGCATACAGAACGCACATTGTCATACTTACGTAAATTGAAAACGAATCGAATGCAGTTATTCAGAAGGTCAATTTTGTTAAGCATATCAGCATTCAGGTCATAGTAACACACACCACCATAGGCAATCATGGGAAAAATTAAAGTTTGAACAAGCATTGCTTTAAAATTAGCTGGGAGTAAATTTTTTAATCGATAGGGAGATCGCATGGTATCTTTGACTTTTTGGCTAACATTAGTGGCCTGTGTTCGCCAATTTAGATTGGTGTCAATGTGCAAGCCTAGGTATTTAACACATGAGGTGAAAGGAATATTAGTACCGTTAAACGTAATAAATAAAATACAATACAAATATTTTTTATTTTCTATAAAAGTTATCATATATTGCAATTAACTGTTAATATAATGATGTATATGTAAACTATTATTATAATATATTCATATGACGGTTATGATATCTAATGATGAATTCGATGAATGTGATGATCTAATGGTGAACATCTCATGATATTGGATGTTATTTACCAGAGTATAGATAAATAAACAATAACGTAGTTAGTCAGCTTAGTTAAGTAAGCCAGCGAGATGGATGTTAAAAGAGTGTGTATGTAGGTGTTTGTATGTACTGATGTGTATGTGTGCGTGTCAAGTGTGCGTATCTAGCGTGTGTTTATATTATATACATGAATGGCGAGTGGCAAAATGTTGGTGTTGTGGATGGAGGTGAAGATCGAATATGCAGTAGGTACAGATACGGCCACTCCTTATGAAATAACTTGAAGGAATTTTTCTGTGGTCTCAAAATCTAAGGGTTGCAACCAACTTTGGACCTTATTCTTACAATTAAATTTGGATAGAGAGTAGATGGATAGGGTTTTGTTCACTTTATTGTACAGGTATCCTCCCAGGAAACAAAAGAATCTGTGAGCAAAATTTGTATTGAACACTGGGTTTTCACAAACCGTGTATTTGCGTCTATTGTTCATGATAGCGGTAGGATTGTTTGAAAGTTGCACGTGCTTGCGAATGATAGTAGATAAATGGCAATGATATACTCTCAATTTTAGTAATAATACGGTAACTCCCTAAAAGTATCGCTTGGCACTTGACAGGATTTACCGCCATTCCAAATTTATTAGACCAATTTTTGATAGATACCAAGTCTCGGTTTAATTTTTCAATTGCCTCGGGTATGCCTTCAATTTTCGCTTGGCAATATAATTGTAAGTCATAGGCATAAAGAAGATATGCACACTGGAATTCAGGAGTTATGGATTTTAAAAAAATAGAAAACAAAAGAGGAGATACAATGCCTCCTTGTGGAACGCCAGAATCTAGATCGCACCAGCTTGACAATGATTCACCGGCTTGAACTGATAGCTAACGTTGCCAAAGATATGAAGAGAACCAATCTAGCACCTCACGGGAGACCATAAGGTGAGAAAGAATAGACAAAAGGATATAGTGACTGACTGTATTAAAAGCATTGAAGAAATCGACTTGCACTAGAACAGTGATTTTGGTGTCAGTGGTTAATCCCCCTGGAGGGGTGATAGCTTTCAGTCACCCTCTTCTAGATGTGGCTATGGGCGTGGCATTAGTAGACGGCCTTGGTGTGAGCATACGAGGACCTGATGCCCCCCTTTGGTGCCGAAGATGACCACCCTAGTGGTTTTAGCCGGTAGGAGTCCAGCATGCCCCTTCGTCCTTCCCGGGGGCGGAGGAAGTTCATGAAGAATATGCACTGGGCCCAATAAAAAAAAGGTATGTCATGCTCACTCAAGTGTCCTGCTGGTGGTGGAGACGTGTAGTGGGTCACTTAGTTGCCCAACAATATGGTTGGTATTGGTCAGCTTAATGCTGCCATGACAATTTAATCATAAACTTTTGTAAATATTTCAATCAGTCTTGTTTAGTATAGTTTTTCCTCTTTTCTCCCTTACATTATCTTTATTTTGAGAACAATGTAGAGATGAATCTTGTAACAATTATTATGATTTAAAAAGAGTAACCATGGAGTTTCATGCCCGTTCTTCAACACCTTGGAACGCAACTAAACTCTGACTATTCATAAGTGCATGAGTATGGTTTTACATGAAAACATTTTTTTTTAATATTATCTTTAAATTATAGTTTAAACAAACAGTAAACAGCGCTTTTCATGAAATATAAATAAAAATATAAAATTATGATAATATAAGTAGAGAGCACCGTACAGTAGAATATAAGTAAGAGAGTGTTAGATATCAACTTACAAAAAAAAAACTTATAACTTAACTTAAAATCAGCAACTTGGTCACTAACTTGGCAGTTGCACGTCGTAGCAGTGTCAATAAGGTTCCCACTCAGCATGCTGCGGTGTAGCTTGAGTCGCAACTCGGCACTGGTTTTCAGTATGAACCGCCATCAACTCGCGGATACGAAGCCACTGTACACAGTACACTCTGTGTACCTACTAATTAATTATCATCGTATCAGCTAAGAGATGTGTACTGCTGTACAAAGGCCTCCCCCATAGACGACCGGTCACATACCATGTGGGGGGAATTCAGCAGTACTCACAACGCTTGGTAGTTCCACATAAGGGACACTACTGCCGATCCTTCTAGTTTAGAGTCCCTTAGTCGCATTTTACGACAACCACGGGAGGAGATAGAGTAGTAGGCAAGCTGAATCGATTGAAAAAGTTTAAGTTTCCTAGGTAATCGGGAAGTGCCTCAAAAACAATGCAAAAAGATGTCAGTTTTTGGTGTCGTTTTTCATTGTAACACTTTTTTCGGTCTAGCCCCTCAGTCCGCAAACAGAACGATAACGTGTGATAAGGAACTCCGTTCCAATAATTGCAAACAAAGTGTTGATAATTCTGTTGTGTGTTCAGTTGTTGCACTATTTAAAGCATTTCACCCAGATTATCGTGTCATCATTATATTTAAACCGATATATTAACTACACATTTTGTTATCTACCATATTTATCTAGTTTAATGAAAGTATTGTTTACACACTGTGTCAGTATCAACGACCTTACCCAATTAGTAAACACTTATGTTACAACGCTTTTATTGTAATGGCTGTTTACATTATCTATATTAATTACAAACACTTACTCATAAAACATTATATTTCAAAGCAAGAACGCGTTATGAACTCTACGTTGTAATGAAGCCTTAATAAAGGGAACAAACGGGCCGTTTGATTATGTTATGTTACTTTATGTAGTTGCTATAGAATAGAATAGAATCATTTACTCAGTAAATAGGTCCTAACAGACACTTTTAAACGTCATATTGAAACTAGGGAGGCCATTTCGCTACATGACAACCTCTGAGAAGAAATGCTGAAAGAAACTCTGGGTTAGGTCGTTTCATGTCATTTTCTTCTTAAATATGTCTTACAAATCTGCTCATAACATTAGTTATCTATACATAGATAAAACATAAATTTAATATGGCTGCTATACAATGCAAAGTACTAATGCTATTTTTCCCTATCGTCGACATAGTCTTTAATCCTATTTTTTTTTTGTCAGAATTGATTTGACGTGCGATTTAATCTTCCCAACTGTCAGATCAGTACTTTCTTTAGGTATCTTATTCTAAAACCGAACGCAGTCTATTTATTTACTTTTTTTATTTAAGATATTAACAAAATAAGAGTAAATGTGTAACCAACAGCATTTTCCACAGAATATAACTAGAAATACCTATAAATATCATGCGATTTTATGCATCAATATTTGAACGTACAAACTATAAATACATATTCACAACAATGCAACAGATAAACAAATCATCACGGCATGCAAACTAGCAGTTACCTAAGAACAATTTATTGGTTATGGTATTATTATTTTATATCTATTTCTGGTATTTACACAATGAATGTAGCTTTTTAACCTACTTCAAAAGGGAGAAGGTTCTCAATTCGACGCGTACTTTTTTTTGCATGTGCACCGATTACTCCGAGATTTGAAGACCGATTTGAGTAATTATTTTTTTAGTTGATGCAGAATGCTTTCAAATTGGTCCCATATAAATTTCGTTACATTTGATTGAGTATTTTTTTAACCAGCTTCAATAAACAGGTTAATTTGACTGCGCTTATCTAGATGATCTCTTAATAGTTTCGATTCCTTTCAGACCAGACAACCGATATGAGTCATTCTTATTTTTAGTGTTACATAGTGATACTAAATTGGAAAAGTTCTTACATTTAATTACACTAGAAAGCAACAAATAAAACCTTTAAACAAAAAAATACCGATTTCAAAAACCCTACACGATATAAAAATATTAAAACCACTGAAAAGGAAAAAAAAACTTTATGAAGTCGGGTGGGGCCAGGTATGCCCCAACCATGGTTCATGCAGACTAACCAGAAGTTATATTTTATAACTGGCCCCGCCCAAAAGTGTATTTTTCCTTTTCAGTGGTTTTAATATGTTTATAACGTGTAGGGTTTTTGAAGCCGGTATTTTTTTTTGTTAAAAAGTTTTATTGCATTAAACATTAGCAAGTTTTTACGGACAAATATAATATTTAAAAAAATGTAAAGAATAGGGATTGTTAGTACATTAATATCTTTAAAGAGGTCTCTAAGAGATTCGCGAGGTCTCTTATTAGGTATGTATTGCGCGGATGGCTCTCTTCTTTAATATCAATATTGAATCTACACCAGCTGCATAGCATATGACACTATGCTGTGGAAATACGCAAAATATACAAGGCTGGCCGTAGCTACGTCAGATGCCTAATTTTCCTGACTGTAAATGCAGCAGAACTTAACTTACTTACTTGATAAAGCCTTTATATGAGCACCCCATTGTAGTTTGTAATCTATGGTTATGCCTAAAAAACGCTTTCATGTACAATCAACAATCAAGACTCTAAAATTCAAGATTCTAAAATTAAGCCTTCGAAAGCAGAAGCCTTCGAAAATTATTTCTAATCCGACTTGAGGTACATTTGGCAACGAAAATATTAAAAATTTCGTTTTATTTGCACTAAAACATTTAGACAGAGAGATTAAATTCTCATTGACATGTACAACTTCATTCAGTTTCCTATTTACTTATATTAAAAATTAGCGAAGTGTCATCAGCAAATAAAATTGTATTACATAATGTCGACATCATATAAGGCACATCATTAATATAGGCTAAGAAAAGAAAGAGGCCTATGTACCTAGAATAATGAAGAATATTTGCGGTAAATTCCCGCCGTATCTCCAAGGCATATAACGGAATTCGAATGTACATATTTGTTACAAGCAATTAGTTTCTTAATGTTGTCAAAAACATAAAAGCAGCAATTAATATCTACGAGTACTTAGCCTATCGAAATTTACTGTTGGACGCACAAATTATGCTAGTAAATAAGGACGATTTGATTAATCACGTAGCCCAAAATCCGTAGTCACCATACGTAGCAAATAGGTTGGTTGAAAAATGTAAATTGAGAATAATACCGTTTAATCGTTGCAACAAAAGACAATTCCAGAACAGAATTATCATTACTATCGTATTTGACAGACGGAAAGAATCAGTTTTGGAACGACAAGCGCGCAGTGTCCAATGACGTCACGGTTACCTCAGCGATGGGCTTTCTGTGCTACGAGTCACGGGTTCGATCCCGCACGCAACAAATATTTTAGTATATTCTGCAGATAGATTTTCATGAATTTTGCATATGAGATTTTTGTTTATAAACTGTACCCGCGATACAGGAATATCCTAAATCGGAGCACGGGTTTTTTCAAGAAAAAAAAGTTTATGGCCCACCACCAAATGGGTATTCAGCCCAGTATGTGGGAGGTCACTGACCCTTACTCTGGTATTCTGCTAAATCCTTACAGTGACATGGATGTCGAACAGAGGTGAGAAAACGGACTAAGTTCTCTTATAATTTGATTGTTGAGGACATATTTATTTATTTATTTATTTCACTTAAAACGGAGTTACATGGGTTCGTATTTTATTGCTTAGCTCAGTCCATTTTGCCGTGGATGCATAGCATGTCACAAATTAGAATGCATAGTGGTAAAAAATTTAACATTCTGCGAGCATCAGTCCGAAAACTTCATTAATTTCCTAAGAAAATAAGTCTAGTTCACAGTACGCGTGCATTGAAGCGAGGTGGGTGCCGGCTCATTATTATTTCTTCAGCAAAACTCCGAAGTTTGAGGGCCGCGGCATCTTTGAAGTTAATTAAACGGCTCTCACCGAGGCGTCTTCATTACCGCCAGACTGCACGTTTCGACAAACGTTGCCAACCTATGCGTTGTGACGTAAGTAGATACTTGTGCGATGTATGTGATAGTACTTTGTTATTTATTTACGGTAGGTGCTTCTAATTAAAGAAAACTTATTTAGTTTTTGGTAAATAAATTGTTTATGACTAATGTGAAGCAAAATATACTTCCCGAAGCATGAATATTCACCTGCTCTCGGTACGCTCTGCAATCTTCTTATGATGGACATAAGAGAGGACATCTGACTAACCTATACTGAGGCCACTAACCATCACGTTACCCGAGCAAAAAACTGTACTCCGATCAAAAGCTCACTTGCCTTTGTATTTTATTACAAACATATTGGTACGCCATCGAGTAAATAATAGCGAAATCTGGCGCCCTCTATTGTTTAGAAGGAGTACTGTAACTTATAGTATTCTGGATAATTATGTGATACTATGACACGTGGTATCTTCTATTGTTCAGCAGCTGTACGTGTATAGTAACTCACGGAATTTTCGGGATGTTTCTTGTGGCCCCATCTGGTATCTAGTAGCACATTACCTAGAAACTACGAGAAAGCGAACATTCAGGAAAGTTCTACTCAGTATCGATAAGCCCATATATATATAGGGCCGCAAAGAAAGGAGAGACAGTTCAGTTTACGCTGCGATACGACAACAAGTACAAGAAGTGAAGAACAAGTGGAATACCAAGCAATTATTATGTGATATTAATTGTAATCAAGAATATATTGTGTGTTTCGTGTATTTTGGTAAATTTAATTTTTCCCGATCCCCGGCTCGTAACAATATTGATACCCTCGACTATGTCCACGTCCTTCTTAACAGCTTAATATTCTGTATCCTATTCCACGACATAATCAGTGCCAAATTTCATGAAAGTCAGTTTAGCTATTTAAGCGTAATAGGGCCATAAAAATTCAAAAACAAATACATTTATAATCGGTAAGCTAAATCAAATCATGAAAGCGGTAAGATTTATTGCTTAATCATCGTAACTACTGTATACATAATTTATGATCATCCGAAATCAGTCGTATTTACGTATAATAACGGATTACAGCAACTATCACTGTTTATGTTTATAAAGCATTAAATTATCTTAAATGATACCCATTTGATAGTCATTGCAGACTATTAAAGTAGAAATCCACTTTGTACGGAAAATTCAAATGATGAGGCAGTAACAGTACAAGACGAGGGCATGGAAGTATATCAGATTGAAATTGTAAAGATAAATGATGAACAGTCTGAAGACCAATTTTTTAGGAAATGGTCCTCAGTGATAACTTCAAGTGGATCAAACAGTTATAGAGGTTTCATACCCAAGGAAGGAATTCTATGTAAAAGAGCTAACAGTCTGATAAAATATGTAGGTTTGGTAGTAGTTCCAAAGTAATTATTACCAGATATCATGAAGGAATTACATGATGACCCATGGCCAGGTACACTTTTGGGTTTAGCTAAAGCTAGCTAAATTTAGAAATAAATATAATATAAAAGATGCTGAAAAGGAAGTTAAGAGTTGTGTGCCTTGTCAAGGAAAAAAAAAGGATAATCGAATAGCACAATTAAGTCCTATTCCAGTAGATCATTTTCTGAAAAAAATAGGAATCGATATGTACCTTTCCGGATTTGGCGATTGTGGCGGAGCGCTATGGCGTCCAGGAATATCCTCGCTGGTTCAGGGGCACAGGGGACTCCTGGGACTCCGTGGACACTTATGGCCAACAGGGAGCAGGGCTTTGTCACGATAGAATAGGGACCTCTGGCAGAAGTGGGCTGCTACGTCTCTTCCAACGAGTCCCTCGCCGACTTTGAGGGATACTTAGACAGGCTAGCATGCAGCATTGGCTGTAAATGCTCATCCTGGGGGACTTCAACGCTAACTCTAGAGCTTTGGGCAACCATTGCGGACGGGCGGCGTCGCTTTACCTCCGATTGCTGAACCGGGAGTCCATTAGCTCCTGCGTTCAGTGGTAGGGGGAGTCAGTCGTAGACCTTACATGGGCGGCTCCTTCTGTGGTCCGCATGGTGTTGGGTTGGTGGGTGGCGGAGGAGGAGGTCACGTTGTCAGACCACCGCTACATAATGTTTGACATAGCCCTCCGAATGCCCGGCCCAAGTCATTCTGGTCCTAGCCCACCGTCGCAGCGTCGGGCCCTCACACAGCTCGATAGAGAGATGCTTGTTGCAGCTGTCAACGTCACGTCATGGTCAGAGGTCAACCAAGAGATCTGACCCGACCTAGTAAAGGAAGCGGCCTGGTTCGAGGAGGCGATGATGTCTATATGTGACGCATCTATGCCACGGGCCAGGTGCTCCCGGCATGCAGCGGTGAACTGGTGTTCGGATGAGTTCACGCAGTTGCGCGCGGTCTGCCTGGCATCCCGCCGCCGACATCAACGAAGTCGACGCCGATGTAATGCTACAGCCGGAGAGACCGCCGAGGCCTATCTAGCCTACCAGATGACCACAATTACGCTACATAGCGCCATTCGCGAGGCAAGGCTCGGTCCTGGAGGGACTGAACAGGGACCGAATTTGCTGGAGGTACTACTTTTAACGCTCTTTCCGGCGATCCGGGACTGACCTGAACCCTCTCCAACCCCACTTGGCTCGGACTGGGTCGAAAAATTTGGGGTTAAGGAAGGGGAGACAATGTGACTCAGTGACTACCAATATCGCTTCAACCTTGAACAGTCAACTCAAGGCCTTCTGTATGTTACGCTACTGCTATATTATTAGGGCGAGGTCACTGAGGTTTTGAAGCACACCGAAGTTCTTGTTGTATCCCTAGGCATCTGAAAGGATTTTGTTAGGGTCTGGCTTGCTAGTCTGCTGAATAAGCTAGGACATACGTAATCCTACCCACCTACTGTTTTGCAACTGAATATCTGAGTTCTTGTGTAAGTCGACCACTTATTAGAGTGATCCTAGATGGCTGTTCATTGTACCTTATGACTATTGATTCTGATGTTCCTCAGGCATCTGTTCTTTCTGCGACTCTTAAATCTCATTTCCCAGTGATTGACAATCTGGCCAATTTTAACACTTTGAAAACACAGGCTTGTCATTTTACCGCAAAAAGGAGTCCGTTTAATTGACTTCTACTTTTCAAAACGCATCTTCAAACTTGGAGCTTTGGGCATGGAGCTGTATTCAAACCTAAACTTTAACGCTACCATTGAGTCAAAAGCATAAACTACAACCAAAAGTTTGGTGTCTGTTTAGTTCGGTGTTAATAAATCACTAAGCGATAGTTCACACCTGGACTGCTTCATAATTTATGCAAGCCACTGGCCCCTTCTAGTATGGATTATTGCAGCCACATACGGGATGGCTCAGCAAAGAACCAGCTGGTTACATTCGATTCAGTAGAACTTAGAGCTAATAAGTTTGGGATCAACTTGCGACAGATGCTCAACGCGGCTTTAGGAAATTGTTAAAATGTCTCTCAAATAGCTTTGAAGCCACATTGAGCAAGCAAATGGGACGGTACGCAAAAGGAGATTCCGCGGCCCTTCCATTTTTCTGCAGGAGAACCAATCTGGCTTCCTTTTATCTAGATGGGAACATGCTGTAACGGACGCAGTCTCAAGTGGCCTCCAAGAGACTGCAATGCATACACCCACGCGCAACCCTCAATGCCATTTGGGTCGGGTGTTGTTTTGCGAGCCCTCAGGTGGCCAACAGCTTGGTCCCAATCCCCTTCCAATACCCGCAATTTTCCAGCCCATTCCAAGGAAATCGGGTATAGAAAGGAACCTGGACAGCCGGAAAGATAATAATGTTAAAAATGTCTGAATTGTCAAAACTGTTTTATTCGTAACCACAATTTATTAAACCTCATAACCATAAATTGATGTCTAATTTCCGATGCGTGAAATTTCATTACCGTTCCTTCAAAAATAAACCTCAATATCTTCAAAACTAGATGTCTGATTACTGTCCCTTTGTTACATTTCACTTATAATAATTAAACAATTTTCGAAAAAGATATTAATAAACGATTAGTCACACTTACTTGACTTTTCTCCAAAACATTGTAATATGCATGAACCGAAATATTCACTCTCGACACAGCTGTACCTGTCTCGTCTATATCACTCAACGAAGGTTGTAATTCGTTATGTAACGAGTCTAAGGGTGAGATTCAGAAACGAGTCTAAGCATGAACTTACGCTTCCATCTGTCAAAGTGCACTATTTACGCTCATGGTTGTATTCACAGACGGTCGAAACACGACTTACGCTTGGCGTAAACTAAGCTAAGCCAAGTAGTGAAAGTCAACTACTTTAGGCGAATCTAGCACCACTAAGCCGGCAAAGGTGTGGTTGCAACAGGAACTATGAATTATGGTTTTATGAGATAGTTGTTTACCTTGATTGTCATAATTCTAATTAGCTTTGTACTATGGAGGCTACATTAGTCCAATATGTTCAACTATTTAACAAAATATCGTCCTTATTTACTCGCAGTAAGCATGTAAGAATAATTATGTCTAGAATAATAAACTTATGTGATTATTACATGACCTTGTTATTTCAGTTCACATCCCCAAATTTATTTTTATTCAAGTCTGCGTCAGTATTTTTATTTCTAGTGGAACTCCACATCCAGGATGTGGAGTTTCGAATGGTCATTTTTACTCGTTAAATGTTCATATATTCCTGCAATTTACAACAAAAGTAAATAGATTTGTGTTAATGTTTGTTCCGTGTGGTGTCCGGATTAAGAATATAGCACCACTCCGTCTCCTCCCGTGGAGGTCGTAAAAGTCGACTAAGGGACTCTTAACCAAAGGGATGGGCAGCAGCGTCCCTTTGCTGAACAGAAGCATTACTGCGCTCACCAACACGCCTGCCAAGCGTGGTGAGTATCGGCAAATTCCCCCCAAAATGACGACACGACTAATGCACCGGCCCCCAGTTCCCGGCAGCCCCGCTATTCCTGGTCATGGTAGCGGCCACGGTAACGGCGGGGCAGGGGGTGCTAAGAATCACCGGACGGGATCCGGCTACCACCCCAAACGAAAACTGGCCCTGGTAACGTATAACACACGCACACTGAGGGCAGACGAAAAGATTGTTGAGCTGGAAGAAGAAATAGATAAGTTGCACTGGGATATCATGGGTCTATCAGAAGTCCGAAGAGAGGGTGAGGACACGATAACCCTGAAATCTGGCAACTTATTCTACTACCGGGAAGGCGAACATCTGTCTCAAGGTGGTGTCGGGTTTCTCGTCCGCAGGTCCCTCATTAACAGCATAGTAACCATCGAAAGTGTGTCGAGCAGGGTAGCGTACCTTATACTCAGAATATCCAAGAGGTATTCGTTGAAGGTCATACAGGTCTACGCACCGACCTCGACACACCCAGATGATGAAGTAGAGAGTATGTATGAGGACGTAAGTAGGGCCATACATACCTCGAAGACACACTTCACTGTTGTGATGGGGGACTTCAACGCGAAGCTGGGCACTCGATGCGATGGTGAGTTGAGAGTGGGGCAATTTGGATATGGGCAACGGAACCCCAGGGGACAGAGGCTGGCCGACTTTTTGGAAAAGGAGGGACTCTTCGTGATGAACTCCTTTTTCCAAAAGCCGCCTCACAGGAAATGGACCTGGATGAGTCCCGATGGTTCCACGAGGAATGAGATTGACTTCATCATGACCAATAGGAGGCAAATATTCAATGATGTCTCTGTGATCCACAGGGTGAAAACCGGTAGTGATCACCGAATGGTAAGAGGCACATTGAATATTAATCTCAAAGTTGAGAGGTCTCGTCTGATGAGGTCTACGCTCCGGCCCTCTAGTGCTTATATCCAAAACCCCGAGAGCTTTCAACTCGAACTCCAAAACCGCTTCGAGTGCCTAGAACATTGCGTATCTGTGGACGATTTAAATGGTAGGTTTGTAGAAACTGTCCAAACGGTTGGGTCTAAGTTCTTTAAGTCCCACCGTAAAGGTAGACCAAAAAAGTTCTCCGATCACACTCTCGACCTCATGGCAGAAAGACGCGCCATGACGCTGCAGTCCTCCGGTGATGCTGAAGCATACCGACTGCTCAATAGACGGATATGGAAGTCCTTGCGTCACGATATCCGCACCTTTAACACCAACGGTGTTAAAGAGGCGATTGAGCGGAGCCAAGGCTCCAAAGTGTTCGCAAGAGACAAGTCTATTGGGCAAAGTCGTATTATGAAGCTGAAGACCGAGGACGGCAGTGTAGCGTCGACTAAGCCAGAGGTTTTGAGAGAGATTGAGAAGTTCTACCGGCAGTTATACACCTCGGTAACTATACCTACCATTGGCTCTGACAAAGACCCGCGAGCCAAACTAACCCGACACTATACCGAGGATATCCCGGACATCAGCCTGTACGAGATTAGGATGGCCTTGAAACAGCTTAAAAATAACAAGGCGCCGGGTGGGGACGGAATTACGACAGAGCTTCTGAAAGCGGGTGGCACACCGGTACTTAAAGTCCTTCAGAAGCTATTCAATTCCGTCTTACTCGAGGGCACAACGCCGGAAGCGTGGAACAGAGGTGAGGTGGTGCTCTTCTTCAAAAAGGGTGATAACACCCTATTGAAGAATTACAGACCCATCTCACTTCTGAGCCATGTTTATAAGCTGTTTTCAAGGGTCATCACGAATCGTCTCGAGCGCAGGTTTGATGACTTCCAGCCTCCCGAACAAGCCGGTTTCCGAAAAGGTTTCAGTACCATAGACCACATCCATACGCTGCGGCAGGTTATACAGAAGACCGAGGAGTATAATCTGCCACTATGCTTGGCGTTTGTGGACTATGAGAAAGCCTTCGATTCGATCGAAACCTGGGCAGTGCTGCAATCTCTGCAGCGGTGCCACATTGACTATCGGTACATTGAAGTGTTGAAGTGCTTATACAGAAACGCCACCATGTCGGTCCGAGTACATGAACAGAGCACGGGGGCAATTCCATTGCAGAGAGGTGTGAGACAGGGGGACGTAATTTCCCCGAAACTGTTCACCGCTGCAATGGAGGATGCCTTCAAGTTGCTGGAGTGGAAAGGATTCGGCATTAACATCAATGGCGAGTATATCACTCACCTTCGATTTGCCGACGATATCGTAGTCATGGCAGAATCGCTGCAAGAGCTCAGCACAATGCTCGATGATCTCAACAGGGTTTCCCAACAGGTGGGCCTTAAAATGAACATGGGCAAGACGAAAGTCATGTCAAATGCCCATGTCGTGCCCATCCCAATATCCGTTGGGAGCTCTGTTCTCGAAGTTGTTGACGAGTATGTCTACCTGGGACAAACTGTCCAGTTAGGTAGGTCCAACTTCGAGAAAGAGGTCAATCGTCGAATCCGACTCGGCTGGGCAGCGTTCGGGAAACTTCGCAACGTCTTTTCGTCAACAATACCGCAATGCCTAAAGACGAAAGTCTTTAACCAGTGTGTGTTACCAGTGATGACATATGGAACAGAGACGTGGTCACTCACAATGGGCCTCATAAGAAAGCTCAAGGTCACTCAGCGAGCTATGGAGAGAGCTATGCTTGGTATTTCTCTACGAGATCGAATCAGAAATGAGGAGATCCGTAGAAGAACTAAAGTTATCGACATAGCTGCAAGGATTAGTAAGCTGAAGTGGCAATGGGCAGGGCACATTGCTCGTAGAACTGATGGCCGTTGGGGCAAAAAGGTTCTCGAATGGAGACCGCGCACCGGAAAACGCAGCGTGGGACGACCTCCAACGAGGTGGACAGACGACCTGGTGAAGGTCGCTGGGAGTCGTTGGATGAGAGCGGCATGTGACCGCTCGTTGTGGAGATCTAAGGGGGAGGCCTTTGTTCAGCAGTGGACGACCTGTGGCTGATATGAATGTTTGTTAATTTGTGATATTTTGTTTTGCTCACTCCAATGGCATTTCAAATGTTGCTATCCTTTTCTTTTTTTTTTATTTATGCCTGACTACACAGTTTTGTAAAAACCGTATCTCACCGATAAACATTCTTGTATTAAAAATGGCCATAGAGAATAGAGTTCAAACTTAGTCAAGACCGACGTAAGTTTGAGAATGACTGTGTCTCTGAATACGAATTTTGAAGATGCGCTTAGCCGCTACTTGGCTTAGAGCGTTCTTAGCCCGTCTTACGTTCATGTCTCTGAATCTCACCCTTAGTAATTATCGGTCTATTCTTACATTAATCTTATGTCGTAAATGGCGTTTTACATAATGAATAGGCGTAATAAAAATAAATATTAATATTAATAAAGCATGTACTTTCTCTCAACATTTATTATTATATCTTGAAGATTTTCCGTCAAGAGATGCTACGGCAAATTAAGTTTATTTACTCGTCAATAATGGTCGAATGAAAAAGACAAAGAAAAGCTATTTTGTGTAAAGAAAGAGACATACTGTAATCTAATATAATAATGGCTGAGTAATATCGGTTCTCATCAGTTTTTCGGCTGTACAATGGAGAATAAGAAAAGACGGCGTGCCCATTTGGGGTTGACGTCACGTGGCCAACTATCATTACGTCGAGACGCACTGCCAAATCCTATTTCCCAAAACTACTACTGCTAGGCAGTGTAAGATACCAGAAGAACAAACAAAAGCCATGGAAAAATATTTTTTAAATCCCAATTGACAATCCACTACACGGTTGGTGCATTGGGTAAGCGAACTAAACAGACCAAAAATTTGTGTGACCTACAGATAGCTGTTTCCGGTCAGATGTATATCTGTAAACTGTCCCCATGATACAGGAAAAATTCGAGGATGGAGAAATTAGCTATATAGAACTTCTTAAAAAAGAAACTATTATAAATGTAAAAGTTTGAGGCTCCATCACGCTCATACAGGGCTCATCACGCTCATACAGGGGAGGCAGATTATGTTATGAAATAGAACACAGAATGCGTATTATTGCATTAAACATCAAGTTCTTCTAAAGGTTTCAAGTAGTTTCCTCACGAATGAACTGGCGAGTAACAGGTAGTATATAAAAATTTCTACAATATTTCATTAAATGGTTTCCAATAGTTTCGTCACTATTACTGTATTGTTACCGATGATAATAAAGTAATTCTGGATATCGTTTCTATGTTTTCCTCGTATTTATTAAACAAGGTGTAGTGAAACTATCAGACATTTACAAACCGAAAATCTTTCATCCCTTTACAATGGAAATTTCACTGAAAATGACAACCTAATTCCTTTGTATGGAACCAGTTCATTATGCAAATTTTTAAATAAGATTATCAACAGTCTCTGTCAATAACCGCGTGAGACAGAAACCATTATTGACTTACCCGACGACTTAATAGAGTGCTCGCATCAAGGGAATTTTCCATAACGCATTTTGAACGATCGGGCGTAAACGCCGCGTCATCTTTCCGTGCGGAGGCTTTTCAAAATAAGATAAACCTCCGGCAACTCCGCCGTTTCCGAAGAGCGTTTTACGAGGGTCCGACAAATCCCCGGAATGGTTCAGCGTGGTGTTCTAACTTGCCAATTTTTGTCCTCCAATCCACGTTTCAATTTGTCCTGGGTACAGTGTCGGCTGAAATAAAACGTAGCATTTTGTTTTTCAACAATCAACTAGATCCTCAGTTGTTATTTTTATGGCTTACGTTGTATACTCCACGGAAACATTACATTTCGTTGTAATATAAGAAATAAATCGAAACTTTTAATGTTTTTTGGCGTTCACATTTGACAGTTTCGGTTTACGTATATCTTTTCTCGTTAAGACTTAAGACGTCTATTTTACTACACAGCACCCGCGATTCGGAAGAAATCCTGTAAAAAAGTGACATGAAAAGGATAGCAAAGAAGTACGTGTGTGCATGCGCTTTGCATTAGCTGGCTATTAAGATTGCACTTGTAAAAGATTCCATTTGAGGTGATATAGTAAAAGATTCCAAGTATTGATATGAAAGAAGTTACCTATCTTTTTAGCACATTTATATCCACTGCTGAGTACGGGCCTATTTTAACGTCAGTTTTGCTTGTCCTGAGCTAATCTCATGTTCTGCCTCTTGTAATCTTTACGTTATCATTGCATTTGCATAATAAATTAATATATTGACCTTACTCTAGTATTTCGGATTTTTTGTGACGATATATTTTAATAGCCTGAAAGACTCAAGATTGAAGATATTTATTTGACATTGCTTAAAATACCTATTTCTTGATTTTAATTGATTGTAAATTTATGCTGTGACATTGATTTATATATAATTTTTAATCCCTATTTTAATCGATATTGACCTCTAATGTAAGTAAGCAATATTTGTACGCCATAGTTTATGGCAGACATGATTGAACCACCTAACTACAATTGTTACATCTTGCATGCACTGATCTGTATGACATACTCATGTTTGAACAAATAAAAAATTATCTTATTATCTTATCTTATCTTATCGTTTAATTTTCGTGTGATCCTGGCGGCCGCCAATACTTAAACTGTCAGTGCGAGGATGTGGATTATTAATTTATTTTGTTTAATTGACGTGATAGTTGTCTGGCAGTTTAGGTATGTCATGCTCACTCAAGTGTCCTGCTGATGGTGGCGTCGTGTATCGGGTCGCTTAGTTGCCCTACAATATGGTTGAGCCGGGCGACGCTGATGCATGCGTCATGCTCGTGAACGAGTGCTGTCTGTTGGGATTGGTCAGCTTAATGCTGTCATGACAATTTTTTTCTAAATATCAGGCTTTTTTAGTGTGGACTTTTCAAGTTTACTTTTTTCTGTTACTTTGTCCTCACATTATTTATTTTGAGAACAATGAACAAAAGAGTAACCATGGAGTTTCATGCCCGTTCTTCTCCATAGGAAATCAACATCTTTGAACGCGGCAACTAAAGTCTTGACTATTCATAAGTGCCTGCATATGGTTAAATCATAATAATTGTTACGGTATTTTTGATTACACTGTTAAAATAAATCTCAAAATAACTTGGCCCGACTTACAAACTCACAGTATACGGCGACGGCGCGCGGTGCTCGTATAATGTTTTTTGCTTCAACTTTCCTTGACTGTCTATCATACAGGAACCGCTACGCTCACGCAAGACTACTCTTTTTAAGCCTGCCATATCAATATGTATTGTGTGTTTTCTAATGAAAATATCTGTTGTTTTGCGAAAATATGTCAATATTCCAAAACCCGATCGGTGTGTCATCTGAAGTTAGTTGGTTATGACTGTACGACCTTCACAAGTTCGGCGGTTAATAGGTACTTCATGAATGGAATGCTTCACTAACAGCAGTCTGGTACTGCAGTCGCCATCAAACGTTTACCTCTTTTTTCAGAAATGCGTCAAGTTTACTTAACTTACGAGTGTTAAGTTCAGTAGAAACCGACATAGGCAGTTTCAGTTGAGTTGGGGTACCCAATAACAGTTCGTAATTTAAGTAAAATGGTCAAAACAGTATCGTACATGTGTCTAAGAGCAACTTTCTCCTACGCACATACAGACGGGCTCTTCAAAAAGGGCGTGAAAATTCTTACAGGGTCAGCAGCGGCCAAGTGATTCCCGTGGTGTTAAAAGCGTTTATAGGTTATGGGAAACGCTTCCACCAGACGGGCTGTATCCTTGTTTGCCGTCGTAGTATAGAAGTCTGTTAACCCCTCTACAGATGAAAAAATATTCTATATTTTATATATTAGATTGTAACGTCTCAAACATTCTAATTATCATAATGCAAAATTTTGTAGAAAAAATACATTGTATAAAAGAAATAAGATACTCTGTACTAGTTTATATGAGAATGAAGAAGACTTCTTGAGCAGTATTCCCCCGGGCCTGTGCGAGATCGTAACTACAAATTGGCAATAGATACCTATTTGGAGATGGATATCGTAGGAGGATCGGTATACAAAATGCTGATAGGCCCTTTCACTCTTAATTTCGTGTGCTAACGGATATATTCTCACACGAGCAATTAAAATTGAATTACTGTCGCGATTATGACGAATTTAATTAGCACAATGAAGCAACATACGGCAACTTCTGATACGCCGCATTCGCTAAAGTAGTATCGAGCAAAATTGCTCCAGATTGCTCATCTTTACGTTTTTTCATTAAGCAATGCACCAGACAGTGATATCAACTATGTCAGTATTGATGGATAAATTCCACTAGCACAAACAACCCGACCCTATAAATCTATCTGTAGGTCACACGAATATTTGTTCAGTGCGGGGATCGAACCCGCGACACAGCTCAGCAAACAAAGGTATTAGCCAATGCGCCAGATGTGCCGTTATATTGCTCCACTGTGTTTTTTGCTACAAAAATATCTATAGTTGCTGTAAACTTGCTCATGTACAAGAACACTCATAGATATGCGAAGAGCACCTTAAGAATCTGATTGATTAAAAATACATAGTAGATATTATATCATATAGTAAGTACCTAATATACTACCATACCATATACTAAGTATCTCTGTCATAGTAAGTTCTTCCACAATAAGTAATTACGATTGTGACAACAACTAGGTTATTTTTTTTTTCAATATTTCCCAATCAGTGATAAGGCCCGACTTGAAACTAATTGTGTCATAAATATAATATTTTAAAGTATTATATTAACCCACGTAGACAACATTGTATAAGAGACTAATATATCTGTGTGGTGTCCGGATTAAGAATGGTGATATCACCACTCTATCTCCTCTGTGTATGTCGTAAAAGGGGACAAAGGGACTCAATCCAAAGGGATGGACAGCAGCTTCCCTTCTGTGGAACAGTAGCAACTGCACTCACCGACCCGCCTGCCAAGCGTGTTGAGTACTGGCATATTCCCCACAAAATGACGACACAATTGTGAAAATGTAAGGGGGAGGCTTTTGTTCAGGAGTCGACGTCCGTATATAGGTATTCTCTCTTCATAGCGTTAAGCTGTATGATTTTAGTATGAATTTAGCATTGGTTTCATTGTCAGTGCCAATTATTAATTAATATATTCATATACTAGATCTCCTAAGTATATGGTCAGTCCAAACATAATCCATAATTAAAGACAAAATTGATGTTTGAAACATATTCGAGAAAATCAGTGACGAAATATATACATCTTGGCTAAGATTATGTGTGCATTGCAGTACGGGCCTGCTGTCGAGGACTCTACGTCTTTGCGAGAACTGCGAGTAGAATTGCGAGTAACAATAATCTGCTGATATATTTATTTTAGAAATACTTATTTACGTCGCTGACCTACCAAGAGCGATCACCAGTTCAACCGGTCTTACAGATAGATATAGCAATTAATGAAGGTTGATAAACAAATACTTAACGACTAAGAAACTGGTGATGTAATAGGTTTCATACAGATCAATAAACTGTGTCTGTTTTTTTTTTTTACTTATATTCACAATGATGGTACACAATGGTACGCTTATGGCATGTGGCTACCAACCGAACTGTCAACCATTGGGTTAAAAAAGACATACATCGAACGTGGTACAAAAAACGGCTGTGAGAGCTACCCAATACCAATATTTGTTAATAATGGAGAAGAGGAGACAATGAGACCTCAGCGATCCTCTTCTTCTTGAGGGTTATCTTGACTATTCTTAAGAGAAGTTCTGATGAACACCTCGAGATTAAGTTTTATTTTATAATTTTATGCAACTTAGTAACGAGACGAGTAAGCCTGCCCATGACAATTAGAACGCTACCCAGGATTAGTAAGAACCACATTGCGTCCGTCACCTTCCTTTTAGAATTTTTTAATTTGTGTCTCGTGAAAATTCTACATGAACTTCATTTGCTAGTCAGTTATTGCTAGCAGATCCGGTCTGATCCTGACCACCGTTCGGCCCGACTCGTAATCCTCATTGAGAGGACCGGGGGTCTTGCAGAACCACGGGGAGAAAACCCCTTAACAAATCTTACCTGCGGACCCCACCCCATAAAAAAGACAAAGCTGTATTGCTCACATGGCAGCACGTGGCCACGTGCGCATCGCCTCTTACCAGAGGTCACTCAGTATGAGCACGCAGAGTTTCCAATCTGCACGCCCACGAGCCCCGAGGTCCCTCACCATATTATAACGATGGCATATGCGTGTTGGACCTGGTCGCCGGGATGGTTGTTACCCCAGCGCCGTCTAATCAATCACCGTGCGGGATTGGCGCTCTCCCAATCCCACTCTGTGGTCTTCTTCTGCAGCATGATGCTCTCACAGAAAGAAACCACTGCTCTCCAATGTTGTCGTGAACTCCAACCTAAGGCGCTATTGCCACTCCTCAAGTGCGCACCGCCGAGCCCGCCATCTCAGCCTATCAACCGCCCCTGGAGGCGCGCTATCACCACTCTGGCGGAGGGAGCGTGACTGGTCGTACATTCAAGCATCAGCATGGCGGGGCCAAGATATCCGCATGCGGAAAGCGTGCCAGAACGGTTGCCTCCTCATACCGTTCATCATCATAAACTGGGTGGTTCTCTGCTCCGCGACAGTATGTGGAACCATAGTGCCCCAGTTTTGGAGGTGCTATCCGCAGACCCAAAGCGTGTAATTTTGTCACGACAATTGCCACCGCTTGCTTGGCGAGCCGGATAGTTCCCTCGAAGGACTCCTCACTGGCCAACACAAGAGTGTCGTTAGTGTGACATAATAGGCTGACATACCGATCGGTCGTTGTGGTGATCTTTGGAGGAGGCCTGTGTCCAGTAGTGGACTTCATTTGGCTGAAATGATGACTAAGCTGACACTGGCGAGGAGAACAACACGCAAGCCCGCGTCGTAGGCGAGGTTCCAATGCCCAACTAGCGAACGTCAGGCACGTTCGCACCCCTTTGGTGTACTGCATAGGAGGACCTAGGGGGGGCTTAGGTGCCGAAGCGGACCGCCCCAGTAATGCCTCTTCATCCTTCCCCGGGGCGGAAAAAGTTCATGTAGAATTTCCACTGGGCCCAATAAAAAAATAATAGAAGGGGCATCTATTATGGACTAGTGCCCCCCTAATCGTGCCCCATGGAATGGAGCCGAAGGCGTTGTAAATGTCAAGATTTACAGCGAAAGCGATTTCCGACAGCGAGCGGACGTAAACAATCGCGTCGACGGTAGACCGCCGCTGCCGGAAGCCATATTGGCTATTGGCTAGGTCGGGACCAACTCGCGACAAGTACTCAACGAGTCTTCTGGCAATTATTCTCTCGAATATCTGCTAAAATCATTCTTCTTGATAAGCCTCGTCACGCAGGAAAATAGGACGATACGCAGATGGAGACTCCTTGACCCTACTTTCTTTCCAAATGAGAACCAATCCGGCTTCCTTCCAGCTGGTCGAGAACACGCTGTGATGGAGGCAGCTGGAGAATAGGCACCTCAAACGATCCCCAAGAGACTGCAGTACATACACCTACCTGGGCCCGGAACGATATCCGGCCTGTGGCGATTCTGCAAGCTGGCCAACTCCCCTTCTGAGTTCCTTAACTCCTTGACCTAGTAGGAGGCAATCGGGCTTAGTAAGGGATCGGGCCGGTCCCTGACTGAGTTGACCAAAAGAGCGTAGAAAATACTCTTTCAAGTAAATCGGGGCCATGGTTTCGATCACCGAGGGGAGACATGTGTGAAGCTTACCCACTTGCATACGGTAGGGTCTCCCCCACGGATCCCTGTCTAGCCCCTCCGGGAGCTCCCTCCAGGTACGAGCCTTCGCCTTGCGGATGGCTCGTTACAGCGACATCGTGGTCGCCCGGTAGGCCCGATTGACGTCGTCAGTCTTTATGGCTGTAGCACTACGCCGACGTCGGCTTTGTTGGTATCGGCGGCGGGATGCCAGGCAGACCGCGCGGAACTGCGTGATCTAATCTGACAAAAGTACACCGGGATCGTCTATCCTAGCGCATAGATGGGTCTCGAATCGAGGTTATCGCCACCCGGAACCAAGACGCTTTCTCTTCTGGATCAGGCAAGATCCCTCGGTTGACCTCTGGCTAAGCCGCGACGTTGGCACCTACAACAAGCATGTCTCGTTCGAGCTGTTTGAGGGCCCAATGCTGCGTCGGTGGCAATGGGGATACTCATTATTTGTCCGAAGAATAGGCCAGCCCTCTGGTCACACGAAGAGTCGATCAAGCATCTAGCAATAGTTTTAAAAAAGGAGACGTCCATTCGGGCCCCATGACTCGACTCATCATTTGATCCCATAACTCGCCAACTGAGTTGCGGAAGTCAGGGCCACTTGATTCGATACCGCACGTAAAAATTTATCTTGTGGCCTATTTTCGTCATGTAAAAATATTTATTAAATCCACAATTTACAATTATTTAGGATCGTAATCATACGTGTGCTTAAAATATTATCTTAAGAGGTACAGAATTTAATAATATAAATAGAGCTGTGACTTACGGAAGATCAAGAAACCAATACGAGAGGCTGCGGTAAGACGGACAGACATGCAAACGGACATAACGAAATTGTAGTGTTCCGTTAATGATTTTCAGCTACAAAACCTTATTTTAATGTCAGAAGAATTACTAAAAATATTCTTTTTGTTAAAAAGTTGCAGTCTTGATTATTCACTGTCATGATTTATATAAATAACAGTTTTTCTAATCTTCACAACGCACTTGGGTACTCTCAACCACTTTTCAATATTATCTACCTTATCCCACGTTGATTATATGCCGCCGGCTCAGAATGCCACCACCCCATTTCGTCCCATGGGTGTCGTAAAAGTCGACTAAGGGATTAGCCGGAGGATGGGCAGCAGCGTCCTTCGAGTACATTAACAACTCAACTGCGATCGTCAACCCGTCTGCCAAGCGTGGCGATTATGGCAAAACCCCCCAATGTGCTCACAACACATCCATATCGGTGGTTGTGGTGATCTTTGGGGGAGGCCTGTGTCCAGCAGTGGACTTCATTCGGCCGAAATGATGAAACTGCCAATAAGCCACTGTATGTAGGTTTAGTTGCAGGCCAATGTTGAACGTTGGTCGCTTTCTTAAGGAGGTTTTGCACTGACTTTAATAGATTATTATCTACCAGTAAGCCTGCATTACCACAAACAGACAGGTAACTAGGTCTAATTCTAGTTTCATTAAAAAAACATGGTATTTGCAGAGCGAGTGTATTTTATTATCTCTATCGAAATAAAAAACTGTCATCACCACCATTTCTGTCCAAAAAGTCTCTGCTGGACCAAGGCCTTCCCTTGGCAAGCGAGTTGGAGATAGCAGTGCAGTTAGAAATTTACTCGAACGTCGTTGCTGCCCATCCTCCGGGTAAAATCCCGTAGTTGCCTTTGACGACACTAACGGAAAGAGTTGGGTTGGTGCTATTCGAACCACCACCACACGATCATCATCATCACCAGCCCGTTAACTTCCAATGTTGAACATGGGCTTCCTAACAGCTGCATGGTGACATCAACATCATCATCATATTGAACACGCACCTGAACCAAACTGTCACAGATTTAGATAATACGATGACGGCACGGTTGGTGCCACTGCACTGTGATATAGTCGACTGCTGCGCTCCGGGTCGCGGGTTCGATTCCCACACGGAACAAATATTTGTATGATCTGCAGGTAGTTGTTCCGGGTCTGGGTGTATTGTGTGTGAAATTTGTGTTTGTAAACGCACCACGACACTGGAGAAATCCTAGTAAGGGGCAACGAAATAATAAATATTTGATTTCAGTGGAATCCGAAGAGGCATAAAATAAAACAAATAAAGATAAAAGCCTGATAAGAATGTTATCTTATTTAATTAATTACTTTAAAAAATAGCACTTTATTTAAAATGTAACTTTAAAAAAATATACGAGTACATCATATTCATAGCCAATTTACTGCGATTTACCTGAAAAGAGAAGTTATTTTGAATAATGTGTAGCCTCTTGATACATACTTATACATATAAAATAACAACCTATTAAATAACCATTATTTTGTATGGGCTGGAACGATTAAAACAAACCGGCGGGCTGATTAGCTAAAAACAGCAACAGCAGACGCGATAGCAGCTATCGATATGCCAAGGATCCACCGGTGGCAAAGCGTCAAAAAAATTGATATTACGTAAGGCATCGCCCGCCAGTCGCAATTGTGGAAGTTGCATAGTTACTAGCGCCAGTAGTCACCAGTGGAACTAAAGAGAATAAACTTCTTTAGTTCATTGATTGTCCGACAGAGGCGCGTCCGAGATCTTCGCCTGTTTAGTCGCTATCAGCAAATAGGTAATACCAAATTGACGTTTGACAGCGGCGTTGGAGCAATTTACGCCTGTTGCAAAGCGTCTGCGACTTAGGTAATCAGCCCGCCGGTCGTTAAAGATGTTTTTGTCGCTAAATTAACAATAATTATACAAAGATAGAAAGATAACTATATAAAGATAAACGGTAAGAAAAATAATACTAAAAGAATAAATAAACTTAGATAATAAGACTAGTTTTGAAAAAAAATTATGTAGCTAACGTGATAAAATATATTGATTTAAAAATGTAATTAATAATGATATAATCGAACAAAATCGCAATATTCACACTGACGTTTGTAATAATAGAGTTTGCTTAAAAGACTGGGTTCTAAGTCCGGATGACTGGATGAAAAAGTCAACTCACTTCTCGATAGAAATGTCAAACGAATTGAGGTTAGTTTTTATTTTAATTTTATAAATAGCACGCAATAACGCGATTGCGAATAGTTTCCTTTCATGATAATTTAATCAACTCTGCCTTTGTTATTATAGATGCTTAGTTAAATTTCAACTTTAGGTCATGATGGTAAAGTGCTTAATATAGATGTTTGAATCACAATTCAGTATTTTGACGTCAGCCACAACAATAAACAGTGGGTCACTATTTTGTCAGAACTAAGCACAGTCCTTACAGTATTTTGATGTAGGTATTATTAGGAGACCATTAAAAAAACTTACTGCGTAATCCAAACATTGCCGTTCTGTCCTCCTCAGTGTAATCAGCAAGATTATTAATTCCGTAAGTGGCACTCGGATTCTTTTCATTTAGAATATTAATTTTTTCCAAATTGGCCCGAAATGCCTGGTAATGGGCATCTCTGTCCGCATCATCTTTGTACTGCTTGTTGTATTCCTTGATAAAATCTTCAAACAATCCTTGAGCATTACTTAGATCGTATTTACGTTTCTCCTTGACAGCGGACACGCTCGCCATTGCGACTACACTGAAAATCAAAACTACACTGACGCACCGCATCTCTACGCGTTATTAAAACCGTTTCTTGGTTAGCACAGCTGCTGTTTGATGACATTAAACTACAATGTCGCTTATATAGGTGCACTATGACTAAACAGTTATCGCGAATGGTGCTTATGAACACAATAGGTCAAAGGATGAAAATGTGTGGGTGTATCTGTATGAAGATTTATCGTTGAACCTCATCGAGTTCTTGTCCATGTAATAAATTGAATTTACAGCTTCATTTAAGTATGTCTTATTGATTATTATAGTATTTTTTATTAAGGTAATGTTTCTATGTATGTAGCAGTGACGGTAAATTGCCCAGTCATTTAAAATACTTAACCATTGAGAAGCCTTTATTGTTGTTACAAATATGGTCCCGAAAAAATATCGTTGGTACCCATTCCGTTACTAGTACTATTTACTTAATAATAGAAGCAAGTGAAGTAAAGAAGAAAATATACAGACATTTTTTATAAATAATGAATAGTATCTAGGAGGTTAGACAAAGAAACAACTGATGTTCACACGTAAGAGCAGGTTAAGCTTATCAAGGTGAACCGGTAATTGTTGGTTTTGTTTATAAATTATATCGGAGTTGTTTACGTGTTTATATGTTTTTCACACGTCATCAGGGTCAAAACGTCAAAACAAACATTATTGTTTTTACTAACAGTCCAATATACCTACCTCGTACTTTATTAAATTGAATCAATAGGAGCCATTCCATGAATAATACGCTTGTAAATGAAAGATGACTCACGCATGAAATTAATAATCAAGCTAATCCAAAATGGATTTCGGATTATGGATGTCTGTTTTTTGTGTTAAATGTGATCGTAACACAAAAACCATGTGACTTTCAAAATTATAAATCTAGAGATTTTGGATTAGATCGAATATTAATTTCAGCCGTTAGTCATCATCAACCGCAAAATAAAGTAATAAGTTTGATTCAATTTTTTTTTTTTTTGTATTATTCTTAATCCCATATTCACGGAAACCGTTGTTTTTCTTTAGTTTGAACCATGAACCACCTAGAAGGATAGTCCGCACAAGCAATATAGAACTATATGAACGGTGACAACTATAACGCCATGCGCTGGCCTGTGCTTTAGTACTTTAACGGATGAATAGTTAACTGCGACACCCGCTATCCTGCCGAAAACTGGCGTCTCAAATAGTTTAGCGGGTCTTAGATATCTAGCTAGTGGTGCTTCAGTATTCCGCCGTAAGTCAGTCTATCGTGAACGCTGCTCCAGATGAATAATTAATTATGACGATTTGGGGGATAAACTGGTACTCCTGTTGTTTGGTCACACATTTGTACACTGACAGCGCTCTACAAGAGTCGATCCTTCTATATGTTATTATACTTATTATTCTAAGTTTATAACAGACATAGCAAGATGATGTTTACATATATGTTCAGGCCTAAGTTACTACGTTAAAAGCGGTTTACTTATTATTTTCTAAATAAGAACATATTAAACGAATGTCACGCATACAGAAGAGCTAACGTAATTCTAAGAATACCCAAACAATCACAGCCAGCACTAAAACTATCGCTGAAGATGGAAACCTAATGCATAGGTTTGAGACTTGTGGTAGGTCTCTTATTGCATGAGTCCAGCTTTCAGGGAATCCTTTACAATTCCCCGGGGGGGACCGCTTTACAGTCATCCCCTCCTATAGGCCCGCCTATAGGCGTGGCACCAATGGGCAGCTCTAGTGTGATCGTACGAGGACCTGGAGCTCCCCTTCGGTGCCGAAGATTGCTCCAATGGTTTTAGCCGGTAGCAGTCCGGCATGCCCCTCCGCCCTTACCCGGGATGGAGGAAGTACGTGATGTATTACCACCATAAAAACGAAAAACGATGATAAAAAAAAATTGCTTCTTATTGCATGAGTCCAGCTAGGTAGCCCCCGGGAAGCCGGCGGCGCACACGTGGTCACGTACGACCGTGTCCTTTACAATCCGAGAAGTGCCTGGGGGGCCACCCCTTCTCTATATTCCTCTCCGATTACCATACAAAGAATCACCATACAAATATTTGTTCCGTGCGGGAACCGAACCCACGGCCCGGAGCGCGGCAGTGATTATAACACACAAATATATATATATATATATATATGTTTATGTATACGACTATAGCATAAACCATGCCGTCATTATTACTAAGCTGACCACATAACAGATGAAGTTTGAATACATCACTATTAATGTTTATTTATATTCCTCCGATAAGCCCTTCCGTAAAATTAATATGGCAGTCCACTAGTTCTAGTTTTAGTAATATAATATACATATTATAATACTGGATTTCATCGTCACCAACGTCCACTGCTGGACAAAGGCCTTCCTCGTAGATAATTGTATCATCATTTTGGGGAGAATTTGCCAGTACTCACCATGCTTGGCAGGCGGGTTGGTGAGCGCAGTATGGTTGCTGTTCCATAGAAGGGACGCCGCTACCCATACATATGGGTTGGAGTTCCTTAGTCGCCTTTTACGATATCCAGTGGAGGTGATGGAGTGGTATTATATTTTCTATTTTCGTCATTTTTTATTTTGGTATGTCTATTTTGTGTTTGTTATGTACTATCAATTTGTTTGTGCTGAATAAATTGTTTTCTTTCTTTCTTTCTCTTATATTCTTAATCCGGACACCACACGGATCGATAAGTGATTGAGTGAAACTTTATTATTTCCACTGAGATTTCCACTTGACTAGTACCAAAATCATCACATTATCAACCTAAGAACTTCCACTGCTGAACAAAGGCCTCCCCCATAGATTTCCACAATTGCGGCGTAATGTTGGGGAGTAATTTGTAACTATTTCACTGAGGGACGCTGCTGCTTCCCTCTGGTTAATATGCCCATAGTCGCTTTATACGTCATCCACGGAAGGAGACAGAGAAGTTCTATATTCTTAATCGGACACCATACGGAATCTTTACTTACGTCTGTTTAATTCGTAACTGTTGTTGTTCTTCTAACGTTAAATCAAGAATTCATCGATATAAATCTTGGATACGCCCTTATTTTCCCTGTTCCATTCCTTAATCGAATATGTATTCTGCTTGAAGAATTTGTAACGGGTATGCAGACCGTGATCATCTTTATAAGCTTTATTGTAATCTTTTACAAAGTTCCCAAATATCTCTGGCGCTTTGTTTGAATCATAGTATTCTGTATCGATTCAAAAAACGCAGGCGATTGTAGCGAGTATCATACCAAAATATACTGTTTAAATTTTCATTTTCTTTTACTTCGTTTCATCATTTCGGCCGAATGAAGTCCACTGCTGGACACAGGCCTCCCCCAAAGATCACCACGACCACCGATATGGATGTGTTGTGGGTTCATTGGGGGGTTTTGCCATAATCGCCACGCTTACTTCGTTTACCGTGACCTAAATCATTTTGTTGGCTAAGGTGAAATTTATTTATAAAGTGTGTCGGTGGCGAAATGATTTTCTGGTGCCTTAATATGCGTATTTATGTATGCTTCATGTTCTATATGCAATAAGGTGAGGTAAGGGAATAAGGTGTGGTGTTCCTCCATAGATAATGGAGTATCCTCCAACCAGGCAGGTGGTGGCCTGGCGGGGCGAAGCCCAACGGTTTATGTTGGGCGACTGTATATATGCAGCGTTGCGCGAATACTCTACAAGTGTGATTCAGAATTCTTTGACGTCATCGGAGAGTTACAATTAATATTCAAGTAGATGTCACTGTAAGTTGCAGTTGTATTGCTGGCGATGTAGGTGTCACCACACATATGTTATCATTAGAATGTTCGTAACGGGTTATTGGTTTATGTTAAGAAAATAAGTTTATTACATTTAATGATCTCTTTAATGCGTGTTCGCACTAACAATAATTAAGATAACGTAGATTCATCTATCATCGGGTTTCATGGATTAGATCAATGTAAAACTACAGTTAGAATAGTTATATAATATTCCAAATAAAAAGTATGTTTTGGTTTCTACTGGTATTTTACTGAGTAGTGTATTAAGACCTATCAAATAAACCTATTTACATAGCTTCAGAGCATTTAGACATAGGTACTTAATGATCCTGTCTTCGGTCATAAGAGCTATTGCTTTCTGTTGTATTTATTAAAACAATGTTTACTTGTGCGTTTTTGTATAAAGTTCTGCATACTCTTGTAAATATTTACGACTAACTCTTGCGGGGGCTTCGCACGCGTAGAATTTTTAAATCTACATCATGTTGTTGAAAACATACAATAATGACCTCCGCTTTTATTAGGAACGTGTAATAAGTGTAGAGGGGTCATGCTATATCTACGAATGACACGACCCATACGCCTGCCGCATAATGCATTCAGCCCAGCCAGCTGAGTGCCAGGCCACGCGCTATTGTATTTTGTTTGGAAACGCTTCCCGCATGACAATGGGTATCGTTATCAATTACTTTCATAAAATGTAGCTTGCCCTTTGCCGCCCAGTACTTACACTCCAATCACTCACTATAACCACACCGCTCATTTTGTCATTGAAATTAGGACTTTGAATCGTGTGTTATAGAATACTTTTATAATATCAAGATACATTTCGCGAGTGGACTTGCAGCTACCATCTTCCCATCCCACAGACTGCGTACTTCAACGAGCAGACCGCGCGCTTCAAGCAAGCATACAGGGCGCCGATTGTGCCGACTCCGCCAGTGCCGCCCATTATACAGAGAGTTCGATATCACTCACTATACTATAGTAACCGCGACCGGCGCTGCGTGCTTCTATCTGCGGTTAGCTAACCGAGCCTCACTATCATCACTAGTTTTGAGAGATGACGAGCTAGTTTTTGCATCTTAAAAGCCCATAAGTTTCGAGAGAGATTGGTCCTTTTTGAAGGTAGCATGTTTAAAATTCCTTGAGTCCGATATCAATACCAACTAAACTAAACGGTACAGGTCCGTAAGAATCACAAATTGGTCAAACAATCCCCTAATTATTTTTCTAAAATAAAAGTAGCCTTAGATATTCCTTATAACATCAGCTATCTTCCAGTGAAAATCCCGTCAAAATCGGTTCAGCCGTTTTGGAGATTACCCGGAACAAACAGACAGACAAAAAAAAGGTTTTGTTATAGGTACCGTATATACTTTCATATGCATGTAGTAAAAAGTTGTTATTTTGACATTACAAACAGATTGATTTATTGATTTATACTGAAAGAGCAATATCCTTTAGGCACTTACTCGGGCGGTACCATAATAACACCATGAATATGGCTAAGTTCTTCTTCAGTGTAGTCAGCAAAATTAATAATATCAAAAGTCGCCATTGGTGAAGGATCATTTTGATTCATTCGATTAATATCACTTAACGTGTTCTGGAACGCTTCATAGTGTATAAGCAATTCGTAATAACTTTTGTAAACTCTATTGTAATCCTTCATAAATTTCACAAACAATTCCAGAGCTTTATTTTAATCGTAATGTGGGCTCTATCCATACACGCTGGCTACCAGTAAAGCACCAAGTAATACTGAACAAATTGTCATGTTTATTAATTCGTTCGGCGTTTCTACCGAAATAAGTGAATTTCGATTAAGGAACAGATCAGCTTTTGTGGTGTAATGAAATAAATTGATTATACCCGACAACTTACGAGGTATGTTTATAAAAATACATAAGATACGTATATTCATATGTACCTAATGTTATGTATCCGTATACTATTTATATCCGTGTAATTCCCGGCAAAGAATAGACCACTCCTCTCCACCCATGGGTGTCACAAAGGCGTACAATGTGCCTGCCGTGTGCCAATAACAACTTACTGCGATCACCAATCCGCTTGACACGCGTAGTGATTATGGCAATATCCCTTAAGACCACTCATTGTAGTGATCATTGGGAGGCTCATTTTCAGCAATAGGACGTTTACGTGTTGATGTGTGCATGTAATTCTTAAACCACGTTTATCATATAGCAAGGCGAATAATAACATATGATTTTCCTTATTGCAAATCTGCTCTGACAGAACAAAGAGTCGGATTAAGGAAAGGACAGACATTATTTGTTAGAATAATTTAAATATGCTGAAATGTCAGAGTGGAATTTTTACATAATTTGACACCTATCTCTCCGTGTGGTGTCTGGATTAAGAATATAGCACAACTCCATCTCTTTCCGTGGATGTCGTAAAAGGCGACTAAAGGACTCTAAACCAGAGGGATAGGCAGCAGCGTCCCTTCTGTGAAACAGTAGCCATTATATGCTCATCAACTCGCCTGCCAAGCCTGATGAGTACTGGCAAGCTCCCTCCAAAATGACAACACATTTGTGAAAATCGATGGGGAGGCCTTTGTTCAGTAGTGGACTAATTTTGGTGACACATATTAGTGGATTTAAATTGGCCCAGCAAGTTATACTTCCTCTTAAAAAGAAAGCAAATGTTTGATTGCTAAATTAGTTACTTAATTGTACTAACTCCCTCACAGATGTTCACATAAGTTTCGGGTGCTTCCCGACAAATAATAGATTACCCTTATCTACCTATAGGTGTAAAAGGTAACTAAGGGTTGATAACAAGGGGCCGGAGTTAACAACATGCTGCGGTTAACAATCTACCTGCCCAGCATAATGTACTGCTCTAGTGTGATAGCAGGCGCGTTCCTCGAGTCCCCTTTGGTGCCGAAGAAGACCGCTCCGGTTATTTTAGGCTGTATGACTCCGGTATGATTCGCCACTCCCCTTCCCCGGGACAGAGAAAGCACCTACATGAAGTATTTCAACCGAGTGACCAATAAAAAATCATTAGAAAAGGTGTGTATGTACTATTTTATGCAACAGTTGACCCTTTATCAGCGTGCATCAGTTGACCCTTTATTAGCGTGCATCAGCAACTGCATACTTTGTCAAATAAACCAACTATGCAGAATTTTTTATTTATTCCATTACAAGGCGCCGACTTCACACGCACTCTCGTTCCGAACCATGAACAGAACCAAGACCAAGAGCGAGATTTGGTTTGAGAGGAGACCTACAATGACTGCAGTTAAGAGGTCACGGTGCTACTCCACTCACGTTTACGATAGGCGCTCCTCCAGCCTAAGCTGCTTCATGTACCGCAGCGGCAGTCTCCTGAGCCGTGGCCTATACGACACAGATACTTCCCGAAGCACCCATGTCACCTGAGATCTGCGTCAGCTGGAAGCTGATGGCTCTATGCCGCCTTTCCAGCCTCCCCTCCATGATGGCCTTACTTCCCTGTCGCAGTGTGCTCTAAATATTGGCCTCCTCATAGACCGCTATAACTAACTTGGGTATAAGTGAAATATTACAATAGTATATATCTGAATATATTGATAGTCCAATATAAGTCCGCGTGGTGTCCGGATTAAGAATATAGCACCACTCCGTCTCTTACCGTGGATGTCGTAAAAGGCGACTGAGTTACTCTGAATCTTAAGGGATGAGCAGCAGCGTCCTTTCTGTGGAACAGCAAAATTCCTCAAAATGACGACACGCGACATGTAACCGATCGTTGTGGAAATATATGGGGAGGCCTTTGTTCTGCAGTGGGTATTCTTTGGCTGATATGAGATGTTGATGATGAGATATCAGAATTAGTGTAGTGTACTGGAAGCTGCCAATCCCCTCCACATAGTTCAGTGATCATCTTTACGACACATACCCGGTAAAGGGTGACCTATTATTTTCTGGAAAAAACAAGTAAGTATTTTTAAGCATATAAATTATTATGTATTATTTAATACATAATATTTTTATAAAACAATTACCTAAACTTATCAAACATGCGGTGACCTGTGTATTCGCTAGATGTAAATATTTTTTGTGATAATTGATTTTTTATAATTCACATAAAAAATCTAACCAATAACATATTCCACGAAATAATCCACCGCCAAATATAGGTTCAGTCGTTTGTGCGTGATTGAGCCCAAAATATTCAAATATACAAGCTTTTAACTTAATGATGAGTAGTCAGATATTTTTATATTAAGACTGTCGACAATCGGGTTCTGGTGCGGTGACTAATTGCTTAGAGTCGCCTTTCTGCGCTAAATATCACTAGTTCAATTCTTGGATAGAGCAAATATTTATAAATGGTCAACAGATATTAATTCTGGATTTGATTGGTCGGCGAACCCAGTCAAGCAAAATGATATTCTTTTTTTTGGTCTAAACTGTCAACTACAAATGTCTGTTGTGCCATGGATGGAACTCGGAATGACTGTATGGAATTCATGTCTGTAAACGCACCCACGACACAGGAGAAATCCTAATGTGGGGCAAAGTTAAAAAAAACTGTTAATTCTCATTTATGTGTGTCGCCCCCTCTAAAACCGTCGGCTCGAGTCATCAAATGTTACACAGTCCAATGTTTCAATGATCTTCACTTCACTCAAAATGCGAATCAACAACAAAAAATATCTTTATACAATTATTTTCTTACAAATATTGTGTCACCACTTTTCTTAACATAGTTTTTGCGTCGATATAAATGTCTCGTGTCAACACTTTATCACAATGGAATACAAACTAAAGAGACTACAGGTAACTACGCACATACAACACGAGTTATAATTAAAAAGACGTGTTGCTATCATCGTTCTGCTGCTGTTCGTCAGCTGGACCTGCAACAATCATGGCACATTGAAAATGAATATCGCACTATATTGTATGAAAGCAATCGAAATAATTTGTCCGCCAAACGAATTACCCCGATTGCATATTAAACCACCGATTGGCGTGATTCCAATTATGCTTAATAAACCATACGGTACTATCAATGTGTCACGTTCAACCGCCAAGTAATGAGTAATGCTTATTGGGTTTTAAAAGACTTTATTGCTATGGTCAGGGTTTGCCATCAATTTTATAAAAAAAATCATGGTTTTTAGGGTTTCGAACGTCCAGAGGAAAAAACGGCGGAACCCATATAGGATCACTCGTGTATCTGTCTGTCCGTCTGCCAATGTGCTCTGAATCTACTGGGCCGATTAACTTGAAATTTGGTATACATATACGCACGTGTAACGTAAGTAAATAAACTTAGAATACCGGGGTCACTTTTAGCGGGCAATAATTAAAGTTATTAAATATATTGGAGAACATGTTTTTCAACTACGATGTTAAGATTGTTCTTGGGAAAAGTTATTGGTGCAAGACCGAATTCAACAATGGACAATATATTTTAAGATAAAGATAAAGATAAGATAAATTTGGGCCAGATTTAAAAAAAAACATGATTGGTAACATAATCGTCGTACGGAACCCTCTCCACACGAGTTCAACTCGCACCTGTCCGGTTTATTAACTATAATCTGGGCATGTGATACCCGCCAAAGAATAGACAACCCCTCTCCACCCATGAGTGTGGTAAAAGACGATTAAGGGTTGTGGTAAAAGACAAAGACAACTAAGGGTTGATATGAAGAGGATGGCAGCTGATCCTTTCGAGTGCTAATCACTACATGCTACGAACACCAATCCGCCTGCCAAGCCTAATGATTCCGGCTAAATCCCCTGTAACCGTTCTTTGTACTGATCATTGGAGCCCCGTGTTTAGCGGTTGACGTTTACAAGCTGACGTATGTGTTTTTATTTTAAAGGTTTCTGAGGAGCCCCAATTTCAGTAGTGGACGCTTCCAGGCTGAAATGATGAATAACATAACTTACTTCTAAGGTAGGATCTCAACTGGCTGCTTTCACAGAAAATAGGTTCCTGGAGCACGTTGCTCAGTTGGTCCTTCACCGATTGCCTCACGTTGCACCATATAACGCGACCAGTACGAGACCAGTCCAATACCAACATGTTCATAGTCTGTAATAAAAAAGAGTTATTTTCACATCTACAACGAATGTTTTTTTTTGCTTTGCCCTATACTAGGATTTCTCCTGTGTCGTGGGTGCGTTTACAAACACAAATTCCACCCAGACCCGGAACAACTACCTGCAGATCGTACAAATATTTGTTGCGTGCGGGAATCGAACCCACGACCCGGTGCGCAGCAGCCGACTGTATCAGCCACTGCACCAACCGTGCCGTCAGATTGTACATCTACAACGAATATCTTGTAATGTCTTTGATTTTCGCGATTATAACACATTATAATAAAACACTTTTAAGCGAATTCTATCGCGTATAATTAGATTTTTGATTTTCCTGACCTGTCGAATACTTTGCAGCATTCGTGGTCGCAGGATGACTTTCGAGTGTTTTATTAAAACGAATATATTGTTTACTAATCTGAACAATGAGAGCTATCTATATGTATATAGTCTCTCTAATGTTTCAATAATGAATCCTACGACTTTCAGCTAGCTTCACCAGGTCGTCTGTCATTTCGAGGCCGTACCATACGGAGTCATTGCATGCAGGCGGCATGTAACCGGTCGTTCTAGAAATTTATAGGGGAGGCCTTTGTTGAGCAGTGGACGTCCTTCGGCAGATATAATAATGATGAGGCTGATGATGAATGAGTATTATTGCAGCCCCTCAACTTAGTAATAGATGAAAACAGGAAAAAGCCCTCGTGTTTGGGCTCATTTGGTTATTTTAACATGTTCAATACATTACACTTGCTGACGAGGGTCTATAGATAGAGCCGGGAGGTCAATAGTGAAACAAAGTGAGTTTAATAAACTATTATAATTATTCGTAATCACGATTGTGAGCAGTCTACTACGTAATAAACAATTTAACACATATATGTTTATTTTGTAGCTATTTATACATTTTTGCTTATTTTGATAATTAAATAAATCTGAAATCGGATCATCAATAATATTCCCTGCTACTTCATATTCCTTTTCCGACTGACCTTGTATATCGTGCAATACGATAAACAACGGCAAACACTGTACTCAATTTGACCAAGTGAAACAAGTACAATGGCGCTATAAAAACATACAACAAGTTGCGTTCATAAAATTATTACAATTTTGTATACATAAAATTATGGAATTAACACATAACAGAAATAATTCTACTGTATTTTTTGGATAATATCGACAGTTCAGTCAGATGTGAAATTAAATAAAAACAAGCATTCACCGCGAAGCGTTCGTGTGAAACACGTCGGACTTAACACCCAAAAAAATAAATAGAGATGTTTATAATTAATATTACTATATTAGTTGCAAGTTGCGAGCGTATTGCACGTTTTAGTCGCGCTGCGGTCTCCACATCAACATTGCATGTGATTTGAAGTTGCGGTTTGCGGTCAATGGAATATTAAACTGCCGAAAATTGTATACACCCTACAAATTTGATTCATACTGTTGTTTTGTCAATGGCAATGACAATAATTAGTTAAAACTTTTTTGATATCAATGAATTCGTCAGTCAAAGATATCATACTAAATAGTACTGTATTCAGTCAGATATATACAAAAAAATACTTATGTAAAATGGTACATTTTACAGAAATTATAAGAGAAACAAAACTAATAATTCGAATTTCGAAATTCTTAAAAGTAAACATTAAATAAAATTAATTAAATTCTTCTCTCGTGTCGGTAAAATCACTATATATATTCACATAGAAATACCTCTTGCCGTGTTGAAAAGATTAGCCCATCAGTAAGGTTGGTAACTGAGCTGATAGTCCAAGGAGCGCCGGTAGGTAGGTACTTAAGTAGGTATCATCACTCGTGGAGGCTCTTTTAATTCACCAGTTAAACTCTGACATATATACAGTTAATTAGCAAACGCGTTTTTTTTGTAATCGCGAAAACCGATTCGATTGTCATTTCATGATGAAGCTCCATCTCGTGCCCTGTTTATAACTGGCATAATGAGTTTAAATGTGGTCGAAGCGATCTCATTGATGATTTGCGCGAAGGTCATCCTTCTACTGCATTGGTATGAGTCAAGTGCAACAAGTCTGAAACGAACATTTAAGCGTCAGAAAGGTTTGCACCAGATGGATAACTCGTAATTTAACGGAAGATCAGAAGCGCCGTAATTTAGATTGGTGCCTCGAATGCTGTGTTTGACATCGTCACAGGTGATGAAAGCTGGATATATTGTTACGAGCCTTGAACCAAAAGACAATCCGCCCAATGGATTTTTCCATTTGAAGATTTTCCAACAAAAGTAAAGAGATCATCAGGCAATCCCTGCCTCATTCTTTGGACGGACGGGTCATTTCGCAACAATTGTGCTAGAAGATAAAGCAATTTTTACTGCAAATTTATATGTAATGTTTGACAGCAGCGCCCAAGAAGCTGGATCTCTTCCATCACGACAACGCTCCAGCTCACTCAGCCAGACGGACAATTGAATATTTGTCTATGAAAGGTGTGAAATTAGTGAGGCATCCTCCTGACAACCCCACCTGGTACCTTGCAATTTTTATTTATTACCCAAAACAAAACATAAACTCAGAGGAATTCGCTTTATGAACCCCGAAAATGCCGTGGCTGCGTTCGAAAAAACGTGGAAGAGATCCCTATAGAAGATTGGGCGCACTGTTTCAGTCAATGGTTCCATCGCTTGCAACGGTGCTTGTGAACACAAACTATTTTGAAAATCAATAAATAAAATAACAGGTTCCTACAAAATTCTGTTTTTGATTATCTAAAAACGTGTTGTGTGACCCTTATACGCTTTGGTTTTAAACCCGTCATTTTTCTTTGAACAATCTTATTTTATTGCGGTCGTTGGTTGTGTAGGTCGTAAGTAAATCGAACGCCAGAACCACGTGGCTACAACAAAAAAACATTTATTATTATATACGGGTTCGGAACTTTTGTTATCAGTTCATCCTATCTGTCATACATAAATAATTGATGGTGGAGCTTAACACTTACCGCAATTACTCATTTAATTAATTTGGAAGAGGAACGCGAACCGTCATCTGTTTGTGCCAAAATAAAAAACGCAATAGTAAAATCATTACATAAAATGTAAATTAAGGCATGGACACACACGCTCATAAAATACATGCTCGCGAGCATGCTATAAACTAGCTCTTGAATATGGGCTTGTGTAAAGCATACTGGTTTTAATCATGCTCCCGAATAAGTATGCTCAAAACGAACAATTAAACACATAATGATACTATTTAAAAGCCGGCGAAACACGACCAAAATGGAAGCTTAGAAATATTTTTTTTAATTGCCCTCAGTCGTTTCAATGACGACGTATAAATGTGTCTGCTATGACCTAATTACTGAATAACGATTCTTTTTAATTCTATTCTATTCTAAAATACAATGCAAGAAAATCAAAACATTGGTTCCCTGCAATTACAACGTTATACAAGAGCCAATATTGCTTTAATAATTTATTAAGTAACTTTTGGTATACTATCTAATGGTATCTATGGTATATAATGATAGTTGGAGATACTAGCATGCTCATAAGTAAACATGTTCAAACGTGCTGGGACTATATTACCCGCGCATCAGGTAGCACGCTCGAAAATCAACCGACTATCGACTTTGAGCATACTTTAATCTTTTTTTTTAAACGTTTCCCCACACTAGGATTTATCCTGTGTCGTGGGTGCGTTTACAGACATGAATTCCACATACATTACATACATTTATTATAATAAGTAAGGCTATTACTAGCAGTGTTAGACACACATGCTTCTAGGTAGCAATTACTCCTTAAATTATTTTTTCAATGACATTTTTAAATTCAGCTCTCAATATAAAATTTGTATGAAAGTGGAAAATGTGCCAAAATTAAATTGTTTTCTGGTTTAAGACATTTATTTCTCATAAGAATATAACATTCATTTGTCTGAGAAACACAAGATTGAACTTAAAAAAAAAAATATGAGTACAAGCGGCTTTTTCGGCTATAAATTCGAATTAAGATCTTGTATCTTTATACGTTTTGTTTCTCGCATGTATCAGTAAGTATAACACAACAAGTAAGACTTGTTGAAATGCCCGCGAACAGCATTTAAAAAGCTTTTATAAATAGATTTTAAATATGATCAAGCCACGTCCTTTCTCCAAAGTAAATTATACTTAATGCAATGTAACTCCTAATTTAGTCGCCAGCAAGAAATAGCCGCAGGCCGCAACATTAATTAAAAATAAACACGAATGTTAACAATCGTCATAATTAGTTTTTTCTCCCTTATTACACGATGCGGAAGTTCTTAGCTCCTAATATTACAATGTCCTTATTAGGTAAATTAATTTACTCCTAATATTACAATGTCCTTATTAGGTAAATTAATTTACTCTCGTAAAATAAAAGTAACTAAAGGACCCCAGGCTAGAAGTGGTCCATGCAGGTACTGAGATCTTGAGCATTAAATTCGTAAGGCGTATACTTAGGTAAGGTATATACTGTTTACCAACCTAGTAAAGCTAAGCAAACTAAGCGCGCCTCCCCATAATAATTGTAATGCAGGACTAATCCTTTTATTTCTATTGGTCTGGGCAACCAATTTCATTGGTGGAACTTTATCATGAACGTCCTCGGCCCGGGAAAGGCCGAAGGGGCATGTCTTCTATCGACTAAAACCGCTGGGAGCGGTCATCTTCGGGACCGAAGGGTAAGGGAAGGTGGAAGGCTCCAGGTCCTCGTATGATCACACTAGAGCCACCTGGACTAAACCTGCGCGGTACCATATTGCGCTCATCACCTCGACACATTAGTTATTAAATCTCTGATGCCCAGTAATTTAACTAAATTTATATATTTTCAAGACCCGTTAGACAAGAAAATCCGACAGCTTACGATCTTAGCAGGAGCCTTAAAGATAAACTGATTGGGTTCTTTTGAATAACTCAGGATACATAAGAATAAAAATTTACAAGTTATACTTAACGTAACGTCCATAAACGTAAATCATGGGCATAATTTACCGGTAATGAATAGTCAATTTAGCTAGCGACCGTACTTTTTTTTGTTATAACTAACGTTTTACTGCAAATAGATTAAAAGGATGCATTTGTTGGCATATGAGTGGATTTAACTTAATTGATTAAATGTAGGTATGCTAATCATTTAGTCATAATGCTTTATTATAAGGCTTGGAATGATTTAAGACTCATTATCATCATCATATCAACCAAAGGACGTCCACTGCTGAACAAAGTCAAGACAAGGTTACTTGCCGCCCTCATCCAACGACTCCCAGCGACCTTCACCAGGTCGTCTGTCCACCACGTTGGAGGTCGTCCCACGCTGCGTTTTCCGGTGCGCGGTCTTCACTCGCGAACCTTTTTTCCCCGACGGCCAAGTAAGACTCACGTAGTATAAATTTTAAAACTATTATGATAAGATACATACCTGCAGAAAAGTATAGTCCAGCCTGTACAGCGCGTCACAGTATATCACAAGTAGCTCAGCGGATCTGACTCCACTTGCTTCGACATCATATCTTCTGCTGCTAGGAGTGACAGGCGCCGTGGGGCCATTTTCAGGGATTGTGGTAAGGGTTTGTATTGTGGCGGCAGGGGTAGCGGTGGTAGTGGGCCGGGCCAGCTTCAGGGCGAACAGCTTGCATCGCACGCGCTCAGCGCCCGCGAAGTGCAGCCCGCCTACCGGCCGCACCGCGTAGTGCGCCGGCAGGGTGCCGTTCTGTGCCAACAAGTTGTTATAATGATGTAGCTTAATACACTTGGAGCAATGACATTTTACCAATAGACGCACCATACTCGAACATTATTGCACTACAAAATTGCGTAAATTTTAATATAGCTACTACACTACCAGTACATATAACTATACAGCTCTCAAACAGTGCGCGAAGGAAGGGATAAAATGAAAGCCAACATGCGGCACATCAGTTGTTAGAAAGAGATAAATATAGACCTTTAGTTACGTGGTATTTAGCAGCTATGCGCATGCTCATTCGGTGTCGTCCTGGCGCCGGCCGCCATTAGACCGCGTTATAAAACAAAATACTGTAATTTTATGTACAGTATAGATTTATATTATCACTTTATTACTATTACTTATTTACTATTACTTGCGTTAACGGTACAGGAAAACATCGTGGGGAAATTTGCAATACCTGAGAAGGCTCCAAAAAAAGTTCTCAATGGTGTGTGTAGTCCGCCAACCCGCATTAAGCCATGCTGGCCAGTCAACCGTGGTGGACTAAGGCCTAACCTTTCTCATCGTAAGAAAACGCCCTTGCCCAGCAGTAGGACAGTAATCGGCTGATAATACTATGAGTATGCAAAATAAAAATAAATAAATTTATGATTATCAGCATTATATGCATACATTATATTAATATTTATATTTTACTTCTAACTACTATTATAAATGTGACAGTTTGTATGTTTGAGGCTCCACGACGCCCAAACAGCTGATTAAATTCTATTAAATTTGGCATACAGTAGATTATACCGTGGAACAGAACATAGAACCTTTTATTGCTCTATACAGGTCCCATAAAGGCTTTAATTACGTAGTTCTCTCGCGGACGATATCGCAAGTGTACTCAATTTCAATCATTAGCCCGTAAACGTCCACTGCTGAAAGTGGGCCTCCCATTTATTGGCACAAGAATGCAGCTGTGCACACTCTTAATGTGAACGCTCATTCGCCTTTTACGACTCCCCTGGGGGCTGAAAGGTAGCCCGTTCTTTGCCGGGAACCAAACGGCCATATTACTCTATAATTAAAGAGATTCAAGACGATGCAGGTCTAAGTGAAGTGAGTCAGTCAATAATATCTCTTATATGCAAACTTTCAATAACGTGCGCGTAATCACTGAGGGAAATAATTGCTGAAACAGTATCTATCGACATGCTTTACCATTTCTTCTTCATCCCAATTAACGAAACGACTGCGTTTTTGACTCATATTCTAGGTAGGAATTTCTCCGAAAAGGCAATAACCGTATAATTATCCACACGTTTAACAAACAGCGAGTAGTTAAACTCAAAATATTGACGGGATTTGAATGCCTATCAGTCTGTCAATGTCAATGCCGGCGTTGTCAATTAGCATTCAGTTCATTATGTTCATTCAATTCATTCACTTTTTAACACGCTTTTATTAGCTTCACCTGTATGTATGTATGTATGTTTGTTTGTTTGTAACCGACTCCTTTGAGCTCGATTTTGCCCTACTTTGAACGATCAGATTTGATTCAAACTTTGCACACCTGTCAAAGGTCGATGACAATGCAATAATCCGATCAAAATATCCGATTATCCTAATTAGATTCGCCAGGATTAATTAATTTCTTTCCGCATCCTTTGCATGCGAGTAAGAGAGACAGAGCTAGTGCGCGAACTACGCATGCGTGCAGTTCCAGACTTGCTCTTTCGGGCACTCAGTTCAGCACAACCTAGCGTGTTTTTTTAGTTTTTTTAAACTATTATTATTATTTTAAAACTGAGAGGGTTGCCATTGCGCACGTGTTAAACCGCGTAAGGAATGTATTGTTAGTCCGAAGTTAATCCATGTTTATTAATAGCATTGTAAAAATGAAGTTAATACTTGGTTACTCCGGAATTAACTAGTCCAAGTGTAACATCGGAGTAAGTTAAGAATATGCCATTTTTATTAATAAGACAGTAATTGTGTAGCTAATGTATCTAGTAACTAATACCGGTGCCTAGTTGTTTTTTACAATGAATAGACCACCCATTCTGAAGAACTCTTGGCCGACTGACAATGCAGGTGGGATACGTCTATTAAGGGCCGTCACCTATACCAGTTCTTTCCATCCGTTCGTGAGCGGCTGGCAAGTGCATGGTTGGAAGTTGATCATTGCGTGGCTCAATCTCTCACGTTCATGGTAAGATAAGATAAGATTGATAAAAAGATTTTTATTCATTTCAACTATCAATAGCACTTATGAATCGTCAAGACTTTAGTTGCCACTAGCTAACTTTAAGAATATTGTAATTAATAAGGTCAAAAATCAAAATATACGCGATAGAATCCGTTTAAAAGTGTTTTATTATAATAAGGTAACTTTAAGAATAAATTATTTAGCTTCAAGCTTCTTGCCTAAGCATTCTGCAAATGTTCAATACCGAACTGTGAATATGGACAGTCTGCACATCATATTCTGTGTGAGTGTATTCTTTTGCAATATGAACGCAATATTATGTTTGACGACTTGCAAGTTACATTTGGAGTTGTTTACTATACGGGCCTTGTTGTGACTAGGACGAATTTCCGTGCGTTCAAGCGTTTTTGCCATACCTACTATTGGAATCATTCACAATAACAACATAGGAACCGTAAATATATTTTTTTAACCCGTTGTGCTTTGCAACTAGCCTTAATCCTGTTGTAAACTCCCATTAATTGTGCCCATGGCCTATAGTTTTTTCTCTATCTCCTGTTCTTGCTACGGAGAAAAGTGGAACGTATATTCTTTCCTACTCCTCCATTTTCTTTTCCGATTATTTTCGTTGCCGGTTCCAAGACAGTTATTCATTTCTCCGGAACACACTGAGCTTCATTGATCGGTGTTCTTTTTGGTGGTCGCCATTGTAAATCCTGGCTTACAGGAGTTGCAGTGCTTGAGAATGTGTGGCGGGCTTGTCCCAAAACAAAAAGACCACCCATGTTGTTCCCTTGAGTTTCGTAAGATGTATGACGGCTTATTTTTAATGGGCAGGCAACCTTCTTATCTTTTCATTACGGAAGACAAGAATGGTGATAGGTGATCGGTAGTATCTAAGTCTTACCTTTTATGACCAAACTTACCTGTCTGCGTCTGGTGGTTCGAGGCTGGTAAGCTAATTCTAAGGCTAAGTGCTTGCTGAGGCCCAGATCTCAGGTTAGGGAATGTATGCCACCTCATGTACGTCTGCGCGTGATGCGAAGACATGATGACGATAGTGTTGTAGCAGCTGTGTGCAGTAGCTAAGCGATTGGTTTTCTGCGCTACATGGCGTGGGTTCGATCCTCGCATGGAAAAATACTTGTATGATCTACAGATAGTAGATTCGTGTCGGGATGTTTGGGTATGTGAGATTTATTTGACAATAAATCGAGGTCGTCCATGATTAGGACTTCCTGTATCATTCAACTACATCGCTGCATCCATTCGTCATCTATGTCTGCTTCACCTACTCTGCGATGTCGAGTGCGAGTGTCTCTGGAGTTTCTTGCTGGCTCTTCTCCATAAGATCAACTTTTCCGAACCGTGTACCTTAACTTTATACTTTTCTTAAGTGCCTATTAGGGCCTATATGAAATAACAACGTTGACTGTGATGTTAATTCTAGTTTATTGTATGCTGCGTCACCTTTCCCCCTCCACATCCACTTGGTCTTAGAATTAGCAACACTCAAACACTCCCACAAACGCGATAATGTACTTACATCGACATATTGAACGTCTAGCGGCGGTCGAGAATGATAATACAGCAGCAGCATCGCGTCGATTCCCACGCCGCAGACCAGGCCGATCTCGATGCCCAGAAAAAGGCAGCACACGAACGTGCCCAGCAGTGGTATGATATCCAGCCCTGGTATTACAATAGTGTTCAGTTTAGGTTACAGTTTTACACAAGTTAAATTTCTTATCATGTGGACAGAATTAGGGCTCTTACTATACTATGTGAAATAATTCCACGCACAGAACTCGTATTCCTTTATTTTCGAGTTACTGCGTCACTGTGCCTTGCGTTGAATTATTTCACAAAGCATAGCGAGTAAGGGCAACGAACTGGCAACTTATTTACTTCTAAGGGAATCGTATAAGGTGACTTTGGGATTGTCTTAGATAGAATGTCAGCATGTTCCTGAACAGCACATGTACTTTCATTCCTAATCCGATTGTAGCGTCAACTTCAATAACACGCCCCTTTTTATATTAAACGTATTATGGCATAACTATGTATCTTCCACGATAAATATAACTCACCACTTGCTCTATATTGGAACTGTTTGGTTTTCTTTTTTTCAAACGATTTTAATGTAAGTCTACGTACACTATACTAAACAATGACCTTACAACGGTTAAATATAGCCCAAAGAACAACCGTAACCGTAAAAAATAGCAATCCTTTTTTTATTAGTAAGAGTCCTCAGAAACATGATAAGAATATACTACTTATAAGCCACTTCGTGTTAAACCTAAATGATACAGGAATATTAAATATAATTTGATATATAAGTACAGGCTGGAAAAAATATGGTTAACCGAGGAAAAGTACCTTACATGTTAATGACAGAAAATGTTACTCAAACAAAACATTACTTTACATTTAAAACGAAATATATGTTCATTTTAATTTTATTGAAAACTTTCTTGTCTCAAGCGGGCATTGAAGCTGAAAAATGTGTCAAAAAGTTGATCGTGTAATTGTATGGTATCAGTCAACAGGGTCAAGTAACTGATCAGGATTAAAAGAATAAGAAATATTGTGCGTTATGTTGAAGGAAGACATCTAACATAAATTTATCAATTCAATGGCCCATCAAAGATAAAATACATTAACTATTAAAGATAGTAAATATTTACTCAAACAAAAATTTGCTCCTCCGATTGCTGAATCACCTGCGTTAGATGGCAAGGGGAGTCGGTCATGGACCTTACATGGGCGACTCCTTCTATACGCATGGTGTCGGGTTGGTGGGTGGAGGAGGTGGTGGTCCGGTTGTCAAACCACCGCCATATTATGTTTGACGTGGCCCTTCGCCTGTCAGCCCAAGCCGTTTGACTCCCAGCCCACCGTCGCGGCGTTGGGCTCTCACACAGCTCGGTCGAGAGTTTCTCGTCGCAGTTGCCAACGTTGTGGCCTGAACAGAGGTCGATCAAGGGATCTTGCCCGATCCATATGAGGAAGCGTATTGGTTCCAGGAGGCGATGATGTCAATATGCGACGCATCTATGCCCCGGACCAGGCGCTCCCAGCGTATGGCGGTGTAATGGTGGTCGGATGAGAACGCGCAGTTGCGCGCGGTCTGCCTGGTATACTGCTACCATTACCAACGAAGTCAACCCCGGTGCAGTGCTACAGCCGAAGAGACTGCCAAGGCCTGTAAGGGCCTACTGGGTGGCCACGCTCATGCTGCACATCATTATCCGCGAGGCGAAGGCTTGGTCCTGGAGCGAGCTCCAGGAGGGACTAGACAGTGACCCATAGGGGAGACCCTATCGCATTGTCATGGGCAAGTTGCCCGTAGCTTCTCCCGGTGACCAAAACCATGGCCCCGGATCTTCTGGAGGGAGTAGTTTCCATGCTCCTTCCGGCGGTCCGAGGCATTGGCTTCCTAAAGGCTCGCAACACCACACTGGGTCCAGACGGCATTCTGAGCCGCGCGTGGGTGTATGCACTGCAGTCTCTAGGGGACCACTTGAGGTGACTATTCACCAGCTGCCTCCATCACTGCGTGTTCCCGTCCAGTTGGAAGGAGGCCGGTTCGGTTCTCTTGAAGTAGGAAGGAAGGGCCGCAGAGTCTCCAACTGCATACCTATCCCATTTGCCTGCTCGACGTGGCTTTCGAAGCTTTTCGAAGGAGTAATTACCCAAAGACTCGTCGAGCGCCTGTCGCGTGTTGGTCCTGACTTGGCCGACAACCAATATGACTTCTGGCAGCGGTGGTCCACCATCGACGCGATTCTTTGTGTACGCTCGCTGTCGGAGCAGGCAATGTCCTGACGGGGTGGGGTGGCGTTGACCGTTAGTCTAGACATAGTCTTAACACCTTCAACTCCATCCCGTGGGGTGCAATTAGGGGGACACCATTGTTTCCCTCCCTACCTACAGGGCATCATACAGGCCTATCTGCACGATAGTCACGTTTACTAAGTGGGCAAGGACGGTAGCGTAAAATGGAGGGGGTAACGTGTGGGTCGTTCCATATGGGCCAGTTCTTAGCTCCCTTAAACGCAACCTCGCCTACGACGCGGTCTCGCATGTCGTTCTCCCCGCTGGCGTCAGCTCATTCTGTTAGGCTTATGACTCACTCATATTGGCCAGCGGGGCGTCCTTCAAGGGAACCATCCTGCTTGCCGAGCAAGCAGTGGCAATTGTCGTGGCAGAAAGCCACGCTCTAGGTCTGCGGATAGCGCCTCAAAAAATCGAGGCGCTTTGGTTTCATAAACTGCCAAGGAGCGGAGAACCATCCAGTACGTGGATACGTGTTGCTGTCACGTGAATCGGGGTGGGCCGGTACATCAAGTACCTGGGGTCACACAGTCGCTGGGGTTTCGAAGAGCACTTCATACGCCTCGACCGAGTCGAGAGGGTAGTGAGTGCATTACACCGGCTGCTACCCAATCTCGGGGGTCCGCGTGAGGAAGTTCGCCGTCTCCGCGGGAGGGTCGTGCGGTCCGTGACCCTCTACGGGGCGCCTGTATGGTCAGCTTGAGTGTCAGGCATTCAGCATTCCGAACAGTATCTTACGAGGCGGCAACTCTCCTGGCGCGTTTTCCACCTTTCGACATCATGGCGGAGACGGATGCGTGGGTCAGACACGCTTCTTCCGCCAAAGCGAAGAAATCGCCTGGCAATCCTGCCGCTCCTCAGAGCCAGGCTCAGAAGGAGCGAGTGCGTCACCTACCACTTGACGCAGGTATTCACCGGGCACGGATGTCTCGGCGCGTACTTGCACAGGATAGGACGCGAGGTCACGGAACACTGCGCCACCACTGTGATAGCGACCAGGATACCACACAACACACGCTCGGGTACGCCACCCGCGTGGGCGACCGAACAGTGGATCCTAATCGATCGGTCCACATAGCATTACACACGAAACGTTCACTCAAATTTGATCTTGAAATTTACTACCATCGCGCCCAAAGAAGTTTAACTACAAAATATTTATTTTGTAATTGCAACATCATAGGCGATAAATTGTAATCGTATTACGATTCCTAATCAGGGCCCTGTCTCGCTATGCTAAATATTTCCACGTATGGAACGCGATCGTGTCGCAATAACTGTTTAATTATAACGAGTGTGAGTGACATCGTAATGAAAACTGACACTATGGATTCAGACACCCTTACCATTAGAATATTGGGTCGGACTTGCACAAACTGCAATGTAAGTAAAAACTAAACGGCTATTCTTTCACTACAGTTCACGGAGCAGGTCATCGCCAGCAGTAGCATAATAATATCATATTAAAGTACAATAATCACGTGATATTTTGATCGCGTTGTTTACGATATATTGCGTGCTCAGAAATAACAAGAACTGTAAAAAGAGATATGGCTTACCTATTTTTATTATAGGCCTAAGTGTAACCTCTACCCAAAGTTTTCGGTACGATGTCGATTACATTCTGTATAAAAATAAAAACAGTATTCCATGGATGTTTTCATTTTTAGTTATAAGTACAGTGGTGGAATTATTTCACTTGGCATAGCCCTGATGACCAGTGATATCGTCATACTCTATTTATCATTATTTATTAAATAAGTCTTCGGACATAGCAAATACGTTTAACGTATTTTTCCAACATCTCCAAAATGTAGGTACTCGAATATACATGAAATAAGTAGATACGACATTGACTGAAACTTGGCAACTCTTGAACTTTGTCGTCTACCACCGAGTGGAATAACATTATAATCTTTAGTGGGATTACAAGGGGTCGTTGAAGTACCTGGCTGAATACGAAAATGGATTTTAATGGAATACGTAGTAGGTAAATATTTGATTTTCCTATTGAAATTAATCCAGGAGTTCCTAAGTAGCTATATAAATTTACTATATAAACTTATCACCATTAACATTTTGGGGAAGATAATTTATGAGATACTAGCTGAACCGCCCGGCTTCGCACGGATGCAACACACATATTGTTATGTAGCTCGCAAATATGCTATAAATTAAATGTATATAATATAATAAACATATTATTTAGACATTAGGTTTAGACCAGATCAGTTAAAACAAATAATTCAATATTATCAAAAAAAAAAAGTAAAAAATGGTCACTGTAAGTTATCCTTATATGCTGTACCGGACTTATTTTTTTTTATGAGGAATAATGTAACCCTGTATTGTTTTCGTGCAACTATAACTATAATTTGCCGTGTGGTGCCGGCTCAGAATGCCACCACCCCATTTCGTCCCATGGGTGTCGTAAAAGTCGACTAAGGGATTAGCTGGAGGATGGGCAGCAGCGTCCTTCGAGTACATTAACAACTCAACTGCGATCGCCAACCCGTCTGCCAAGCGTGGCGATTATGGCAAAACCCCCCAATGTGCTCACAACACATCCATATCGGTGGTTGTGGTGATCTTTGGGGGAGGCCTGTGTCCAGCAGTGGACTTCATTCGGCCGAAATGATGAACTATAATTATTGACACAGCGCACGCCGTGGAAGCTCTCAAGAACTTTTTCCGACTTAGTTGACGAATATCATCATAACTTTACCTAATTTGCATATAATATACAGAATGACGGCACGGTTGGTGCAATGACTGATTCCCGCACGGAACAAATATTTGTTTGATCTGCAGGTAGTTGTTCCGGATCTGAGTGTATTGTATGTGGAATTCATGTCTGTAAACGCACCCACGACACAGGAGAAATCCTAGTGTGGAGCAAAGTTTAAAAAAAAAATATATATATGTACACAAAAACTCCCAAAATTCGCACTCTCTCTTTATAATATTGTAAAAACTTAGCAGCTTTCCCATCGTTTCAGAATACGTTTAATGCTGCTACCTCTAAAGGGATGGAACTGGAAGTGTTTCAAGCTGAAAAATGTCGTAGCGTGGTAATTCCGGTATATCCTGACCGGTCAACTGAAACACACAATACAAACAAATATACTTACTGCTGGTTTTCCAGAGTTTCTTGACGATAGAAACATCGACCATTTGCAGAACTGCGCACACGATGACCGAAGCGAGTGCAGCGCGCGGTATGAAGTAGAAGTATGGTGTTAGCAACACCAGAGTTAGTATTACTATTATACCTGTTTATCGAAATGTAAATATTAGCATTGCCACACGGTTAAGCGTTACCATTAGCTCTATACAGTCGGTTAATGCGGGACTATTCGCAAAAGAAAAAATCGGACCTAAGGTTACGTCATGCAGCTAGGAATATGAGATTCCTGCTTACAAGAATCTGGCTAGGTAGCTACCACCGCAGTACCAAATATTCTGCTGCCAAGCAATAGCGTTTAAAGTTTAGACATTACTTTGGCTAGTGAAATCACTGGTCATCATCATATCAGCCAAAATACACCATATATCTTATATCTTTAAATGAGCAATTCTTGTATATATATATATAATTGGAATCTCGGAATCGGCTCCAACGACTTTCATAAAATTTAGTATATAGGGGGTTTCGGGGGCGATAAATCGATCTAGCTAGGAATCATTTTTAGAAAATGTCATTTTATAGGCGTTTGAGTAGTCTTAACTGAAAAATATGACTCTTCCTGACATCTATTGGCGAATAATAATACTATTTTTTTGTGAGCAACTAATTGCTTTAACGACACAACAGCAGATGGCGTTGTTAAGTAACACGAAAATACCGAGCAAAGCTCGGTCATCCAGGTACTATGGTATAATACACGTCCACCGCTGAACAAACACACCTCCCACATAGATTTCCACAACTGTGTCATCGTTTTGGGATTTGCCAATAGGTACTTACCACGCTTGGCAGGTGGGTTTGTGAGCGCGGTATGGCAGTGCTGCTGCCCATCCCTCTGGTTTAGAGTCCCTTAGCCGCCTCTTAAGACAGCCATGGGAAGAGATGGGGTGGTGCTATATTCTTAATCCAGACCCGACACGGAAAATTACTGGTCATAACAGACTAAATAAAGAATGTTTCGAAGTGACGGGCGCAGTGTGGTGCCACGCAGAATTAGGTATGGGTAGCATTACAATTGTAATGAGCGGGCGTGACTCTTACCAACAGGCTTACAACTTGCTCATCTCGTCACCAAGCTGTTTAAAAATACCTTCCCCAGGATGGAGGAAAATTATAGGGATTCCCCACCGCCGCGAAAATAAAAAACAGGAACATGTTATTAAGGATGCGTTCGAAGCAAACGGACGCGAACCTTGGCTAGCGAAACATTATAGTTGGCGACGGCTTACCCGATAACTGTGGCACACAAGTACATGTTAAACATTTAACGGTACGTTTAGCGCAGTGGCTAGACGCTTGCGCTACGTGTTGCGGGTTCGATCATCGCACAAAACAAATATTTGTGTAATCTATAAGATCGAATCGTTTCTGGTCTGGGTGTTTGCATGTGAGATTTTTGTCTGTAAACTGTACCCACGACACAGGAGAAATCCTAGTGTTCTATCATTTAACAAAAAAGTCTGAGTAATCGTAGATTATAAACCAATACAAATAGGATACAAATAAAAAATTTATAATAGAGACCTCGGAAAGCAATTGCAATGTTTCCTCGTCATTGATAATAAACCTGTCATCTTCTAACTATAGAAAAAGAAACAATATATTAGCATTAATTTAAACATTTTAGGTTGACGGAGAACTAACTAAAACTGTCCTGATCATTGAAAGACAAAGTTATAAATCCCATAAAAGCTATGACATATTTTCAGTAGTCGAGCCAAAAAGGTAACGTGAGTTATTACATCTTTTAACCATAAAGATAACTTCTGCAAGTAATTTCTGAGAGTAAAGCCAGTGTAGCACAAACTTAACATTTGTTGAGGAACCGCATCGTACTAGATAAGCAACAAGGAGTTTTACTTTTCACTAAAGTGAACTGTAACCAATTGAAACTTTTATAAAACTTACGGCTGAATTCTGAAACGCCACTAGAACGGTTTTGGTAGTAGGACAGCGAAGGTCCCAAATAGTGGAAAGGGTCATAAATATTGAGTGGCGTTTCAGTATTTCGCCGCTAGCAATCCTACCTTCCCCTCCCCACCCTATAGTCCTTTTTTTATTATTGATGTCCAGTTGAAATTCTACATGGAACTTCCTTCACCCCGGGAAAGGGCGAAGGGGTATGCCGGACTCCTACCGGCTAAAACCACTGGAGTGGTCATCTTGGGCACCGAAGGGGAGCTCCAGGTCCTCGTAAGATCCCACTAGAGCCACGGAGGGGATGACTGTAAAGCGGTCACCCCCTCTAGCCTCCCTATAGTCCTACCCGCTTTTATACGTTTAATTAATATGAACGTTTGCAGCTAGTCCAGTTCTGTAGTTTCTAGATTACAAAGGATTGTAACAATTAATATCAATAATTCACCGACTCAAGTAGGAGCGTGCGTACTCAACACACCTGGGTAATAATAGTCCTCCCAATTAATTTGGGATCTATTGAGTGATTAACACTAACGGTAATTGCACGGCTATTATTACGATTACAATCAAGAGATGCGACAGTCTACGATAAATAATGTCACATAGCCTTGGCTACGATACGTATTCCCCATATAGATACATCTAGTTAGTAGTTATTCTAGTAGATTAATTAGCTTAAGTGCATGGTATTACTATTTTGAGCTCTCAGTTCGTTTCGATTTACTGAATGTACTGTAGAGTTAATAGTAAAAACTGTATTAGTTTACATAAGGAAGCCATTAAATCTCAACAACATTATTCTCATATTGAAGATCATCCTATAAGGCATTATGTTACAAGGAACTATTCTGAGATAATTAAATTAGCAGCTTTATGTTCTTCAACCAATCTTGTATTGAACTCATGATGCCTGCATCAACTTAATATTTTAGGCGGTAACATATTACCGTTAACTTGTAACGGTCATATGTTTTTACACCACATAATACCTATGTTTAGTAAATAAAAGACGATTTTAAGAAAATATGATAGTGCCTTTTTCAACTAATATCTTCAATATAAATTATTAACTATATCATCATAATCATCATCATATCAGCAAAAGAATGTCCACCGCTGAACAACAACCGGCTACATGCCGCGTGTCGTCATTCTGGGGGAATTTGCCAGTACTCACCACGCTTGGCAGACGGGTTGGTGAGCGCAGAATGATTGCTATTCCACAAAAGGGACGTAGCTGCCTCTCCCAGAGGGACGATTTAGAATCTCTCATCTTTACGACATCAGGAGGAGATGGAGTGGTGCTATAGTCTTAATCCAGGCACCATACGGAATATAGCTTTACTTAATAAAAAAAGAACTATATAAAACGAAAATGAAAACGAATAACATGCTAGCTATAGTGGCTCTAATAATAAATTCACCTATGACCCGAACCAACGTAGGTAACTGCCAAAAATAAAAATCATAAGTATCGGCATAAATTGACAAAAAGGTGAGTGCATTCAACACAGCAGAGCCACAAATCTACCCGACAGACATATAAAGGGAGCCTCCTGATATTTCAGACGTATATTTGAAATTGTAAAACCACGGAAACTTGGCTGTGACAGTAAACTACGATGCAAACTTTTGGATTTATGAAGTACCCACTACATAACTCGTCCGCGCTGTTGTCGCACATGGTAAAAATGATTTATGTAGCTGGATTTACATTTGTCTTACTTCAAACACCCGTGTTAAAACTAATCCTAAGCCGGTGTTGTCGTATGTCATGAATATGAGACAAGCCACAAACCACCGCTATCTGCTGTTCTAGATTCGACGAAGATTCAATGTACTGATTTAAGAAATCATCAACACAGCGATATTAACATCGTTTATTACATCTCTTGTTGTAATTTCTTAATTGTTCATCCGATTAGAAAAATATTTACATTTATACATACAAGGCTTTAATGTTTAGACGTTTATTCATAAATTTTACGAAAGTTAACATTTTATTCTATAGGTATTAATCAACATTGCAGCCCTAACAGATCGCCTGCTGGACGTAGGCGTCCCCTCAAGATAACCAAAACCACTGGTTCGATGTGTTGTGTGCTTATTAACGGGCCTTGCCGTTGCCGCCACGCTTGGTAGGTGGGTTGGCGATCAAAGTTGTAAATGTACTCGAAGGATGCTACTGCTCATCCTCCGGCTAATACTATAATCGCCTTTTACGATACCCACGGGGTGAGATGGGATGGTACTATACTTACGGCTGAAATTAATAACTAAACTTATCCAAAATCTAATCTCACTTTGGATTTGGGATTAAGGGTTTGTCGGTTTTTTGTGTTAAAACTCAAAACCTATTTTTGTATTTTTTTTAAAAACGTAAAATTCCACACACAATACACCCAGACCCGGAACAACTACCTGCAGATCGTACAAATATTTGTTCCGTGCGGGAATCGAACCCACGACCCGGTGCGCAGCAGTCGACTGTACTGCCACTACACCAACCGTCCCGTCATAATGAATGAATTTCAAACTCTGAAATCTAAAGATTTTGGATTAGATTGATTATCAATTTCGGCTATTAGCCGGCACCACACGTTTAATCCTTAGAGAATACCTATAATTGTTATAGCATTAAAACTTAGCGCTAAGTAAGTACTGCTAAGAAGCAAAAGTTATTAACTACATGAAACATTACGAAAGCCACGACTATATGATCATCCAATAATCCTTCTCCTTTTAAAAATCTTGACACGCAAACCAAGTAGGTAAACACCCAAAAACCTACGTCCCCAAAGTTAACGATTACTCTGATTTTCCAAATAATCCAAACCGCAATGTTAATGTCGGACTAACAAAACTCTATTGAGATTCAATTGGGGCGAGTAAATATTCATTGGGAAGACCCTGAATAATGTAAAGTCGAAACAGACTCAAGTTCGCAGGTTGACATAATGCGACACACGATCTTTGACCTTAGAAGGCGGGGTCCGATGTTCCGACATTTGATTTACTGGGATAGGTATCAAAATAACTTATTTATAATAAATTTATTTTTATTTATAATAAATTTCAGATATATATTTCTTATCATACATATAGTATGTATCAAATTACGCCAGTTCAACGTTATACGTGCATGAATTTTTTAACAAAATTGCTTTAAATGTCAATGTCTGTCTGTCTATGTTTAAAAAAAAAAACAACCGAACACGATGCTAGAATAATAAAAAATAGGTACCTTTGTGAGAACGAGTGTATATTTTGCGTTTTTGTATATTCAATTGCCAATCCCCTAAATTATAATTAGCCTCTGGTGAGAACCAAAACGGTGTGGTGCCGGCTACGGTTAGCACCAACCCATCTCATCCCTTGTGTATCGTAAAAGGCAAATATGGCATTAGCCAGACGATGGGCAGCAGCATCCTTCGAGTAGATTAACAAATTAACTGCGATCGCCAACCCGGCTGCCATGCGTGGCGACTATGGCAAATGAGCACATAACACATCCATATCAGTCGTTGTGGTGAACTTTGGGAGAGTCCTGTGTCCAGCAGTGGACTTTATTCGGCCGAAATGTTGGGGACCATAACCGCAGTTTACGTTTGTGAAGTAGGCATGAATTTCAGTTACAGCTACAACCAAATAGTAAAGTACTGCAGTACTTTGTAAATGGCACAGTATTTACAACTAAACTGAAGATATACTATCATTTCTTCATACATAAAATAAGTATTTGTCAAATCTAAACGAATTAAAATCACCATTTATGAATAATCGTTGGCTATTACGAACAAAAACGAATAACATTTATCAAAAATAACCCAAACTATCCTAATAGTAACATTTTAAGACTAGAATTTTCTTACAAAATAATTTATTGTTTTGTAAAACCGTGACCACGATTTGTTCATAAATGGTGAATTAACTAGATTATAGGACTAATAAGCAAGTATTGAAGTTAGAACAATTTATTTTGTTTGAAGAAGTGACGAAAGGTATGTATCAACTAACATACTTTCTTATTATATTTGACCAATCAAACATCGTTCCACCACGTAAATTTGTTAAAATTATACGCATAGCTTAACGTTTGATGAGTATCGATCAAAGATAAGAATCACTTGGGATACTGATTATCGAGTAAATATAAGAAAGTGTAAGTTAATAAGATGAAAAAGAAGATACAATAAGATAAATAATAGCAATGGTAATGTATGCTTATTCTTTGACCTATTTCGCCATAGAATAAGCATTGCCATTCAACGTGGCAATAAAAGATTTTTAAAAAAAACATGTGAAACCATTTATAGGCACTTATGAATAGTCAAGACTTTGGTTGCCTCGTTCCAAGGTGTAAATTTCCCATAGTGAAGAACGGGCAAGAAACTCCCTGGTTACTCCTTTTAAATCATATTGGTACAATGTGTTTTTAACTACAATGTTCTCGAAATGATGGTAATGTGAGGAAAATGCAGGAGAAAAGAGTCTAACTTCTTAAAAAGTCTACACTAAACAATGCTGCCAGTCTCCTGAAAACATTATCAGCTGACAGTGATACGGGGTACTTTAACGCCTAAATGAATGTGACACATCTTTATGGTTTTGTTATGTGTGTATATATATAATTAGTTTATAAATATTATATAAGGCGAAAGTAAACTCAGTCCGTTGTCGATAAATCTTAAACACTATTAAATTTTACAATGATGTTTGGTTGTCACGACATCAAAATGAATAACAAAAACTTGTATTACAATGTGAAAGAACACAAAGGAAAATCGTGAGTGGTATAAAATGGCAACGATAATAATCCAAGCATTATCTTAGCTCTGAACGAAGACGACCTAAGCGAAAAGAAACCTAAAAATTGCCAATAAAACAATCTACTTCCATCTTTCTTCATCTTTATATTTCTTAGTTCACTGTTCTTATTATTAGTTCCATTGATGATTCGATTTCTTCTTAGTTTTGTTGGATTGACATACTTTATATAAACTCCGTGTGGTGCCGGCCCAGAATGCCACCACCCCGTCTCCTCCCATGGGTGTCGTAAAAGTCGACCAAGGGATTAGCCGGAGGATGGGCAGCAGCGTCCTTCGAGTAAATTAACAACTTAACTGCGATCGCCAACCCGCCTGCCAAGCGTGGTGATTATGGCAAAACCCCCCAATGAGCCCACAACATATCCATATCGGTCGTTGTGGTGATCTTTGGGGGAGGCCTGTGTCCAGCAGTGGACTTCATTCGGCCGAAATGATGATATAAACTGCTGATGTCACTACATTGTCTTAGTAATAAGTATTTTCAATTCAGTATCCAGATTTTCTGATAAGGTAAAAGATAAAGATAAGATAAAAATATTTTATTCATGTAAAACCATATACAGGCACTTATGAATAGTGAAGGCTTTAGTTGCCGCGTTCCAAGTTGTTAATTTCCTATGGAGAAGAACGGGCAAGAAACTCCATGGTTACTCTTTTTAAATCATAATAATTGTTACAGTATTTTTGGTTACATTGTTCTCAAAATAAATAATGCGAGGACAATGTAGCAGAAAAAAGTAAACTACTTTAAAAGTTCACACTAAACACGCCTGATATTAATGTTAAATTATGATTAAATTGTCATGACAGCATTAAGCTGACCAATCCCAACAGACAGCACTCGTTCACGAGCATGACGCATGCATCAGCGTCGCTCGGCTCAACCATATTGTAGGGCAACTAAGCGACCCGATACATGACGCCACCATCAGCAGGACACTTGAGTGAGCATGACATACCTAAACTGCCAGACAACTATCACGTCAATTAAACATAATAAATTAATAATCCACATGGTCCTCGCACTTACAGTTTCAAATCTAAGTAAAGTGAATATAAAACAAAAACAACCAACACCAAAAAGTAATTGGTGTCACTTAAACAAATTGAGGATGAAGGATAATCAAATGTCATTAAATGAATTAATATAATCCATTATAAAAAAATGTCAAAATAAATAAAAATTAATGGCAATGGTATTTGATACATCAAACCCAATAATGTCAATATCGGCCTTTGAACATTGGAGCAGCTCAATCCCAAGCATTTTTGTCATCCATATACTCTGTAACTTTATAGAAACCCTTTCTACACAGCTTCTGGTTTATAATGGACTTGAATTTATTAAGGCTTAATTTCTGAAAAACACTTGGGATTTTATTGTAAAAACGTACACATTGGCATTTAAACGATTTGCTTATCTTCTGAAGCCTGGTAGCAGGAACAACCAGTTTGTGTTTGTTCCTGGTATTAATATTATATTATTATGATAGAAAAATCATTAACTCTACGTTATTTAAATTCCAATCAATTAAATCCAGTATAGCAAAAACATGTTCAAACTTATTAGGCCCGTAATAAAATCGAAAACTGATTTATAAACCTGTTAATTTACTACCCATTTATTTCAATTATCATACTACTTACATGTATGCTACCTTAATGTAAATTTCGTAATAAAAATACGTTTTTTGAAGTGAAACTTCTTTTGGGACGGTTTGAATTGGATTTTATGAAACGAAAATGGGTAACGAAAGAGAGACAACTATAAATGTATTAAAGGGTTTAGGCTGTGAAAGAATGAGATAGATAAAACACTATGCACTCACAACACGCGGTAGAAGTAAAACTTTGTATTTTGGTTAATTTGTAAGAGAATGAAACAAATACACTATGGAGGTGGTAAACAGAAAGAGAGAGAGAGAGCGATTGATCGACAATAGGATCAAATACACTACAATGTTTTGCCTTAAAGCATACGTCACATTGCGATACATGCACTACTGCATTATAATCATATTTAACATCGATAAACAATTCTCATAATTTAATACAAAGTTTAAAGCAATAACTGTATCTATAATTCTATAGCGTAATAAATTAAGCAGAGTATTAATTATTCGATGATTTAATCAATCTTCCAAATAAACCATTATTACATGAGGGAACTAATACGTGCCAAAACTAATATTATGTGCCATGTGGTGCCGGCAGCGAATACCACCACTTTTTGGAATTAGCCGGAGGATGGGCAGCAGCGTCCTTCGAGTACATTTATACCACAACTGCAATCGCCGATCCGTCTCCCAAGCGTGGCGATTATGGCAAAACCCCCCAATGAGCACACAACACAAACCCATACCGGTCGTTGTGATAACTTTTGGGGGAGGTTTCTGTCCAGCAGTAAGCGTTTTTCGGCTGAAATGTTGAATTGATACGTAGCTTTCAATGTGCTAGCATCGGAAACATTTATCCTTTTACGCGGATCAGCGCAAGCCATACGTCTTACAAAATTATTTTTGAGTATTAATGCTAGTCTAACCAATACCAAGTTTAGCCAATTATTAGTATCCTCAATAATAATATCAAAGTACATACCCGTGTAGATTCCAGAGCCAGGGGTCTTAACTCCGGAGGCATTGCTCACAGCGCTTCGCGAGAACGATCCGTTTACTGGTATGGACTGGAAGAAAGCGCTGACTAAGTTGCACATTCCCAAAGCTACAATCTCCTGTGTCGCGTCCACGGCTTTCCCTTTAGCTGAAATATCATTGAGTTTATCAACGTTGTTAAATATCCATTGTGTCACTGTATTATAACATATTGTAATGGATTATTCTAGTACAATTGTGACAGGGTAACAAAATTGTTAAACATCATTATTAGATTCTTTAATATTTATGTGGATGGAAACAAGCTTATTGTGTTCTAGAAGCAACATTATTCGCTTTACCAATTGAATTTTAATTATCATTGTGTATTCGTTTATCCAACAATATGAATGAAAATATTATTGTTTACTGTCAGAGACTATATTCTAATTTAATATCTCGTGAAAAGTTAGTGTAACCTTTTTCATCGTAATACATCGCAAGGTATGTCCTTACAATAAAATTCAAGCTTATAAGTAGTCTTCGCTAATTCCTATAATACCAAGGTATATATGATTTTCAGCATATGAGCGTCAATTTAATTTAAATCTAATTGTCAACAAGCTTAGCGCCATATTTTCTAAATGAAGTAAGATATTTTACAGAATTTAATTTAAATGATTTTATACATGCTTAACACATTCAATTTTAAGCACTAGCTCTCCAAAAGTTCTGCGTAGTAAGTTTTCAGTATTATCCACTTGTTCGAATGTTAATTGGCAACGCAATCGATCTATATTACATCTTTAAACTAATCTAAACATTTAAAGTAATAAAACTATCAAAACTTATCACTATCAAACTCATGTTAAATTGATGTTGAGAGTAGGTACTTTAAAGTTTAAATCAATTCTTGAAAGCTTTCGAGCAAGCCACGTGACGTTAATATTGTATTCACTTACGAAGTTTAGTTAATTTAAAATCCCTATTATTGAAAACCGTTTTACGCTATGCTGACTCTCACATTTGATATTTTTTGCTTTATACTGAAAAAGAAACAAATATACTGGGAACATATACTACGATCGTAATAAATCCTTATGAGCCATCCATAAGAATTTGTCTAAAAAATATGTTTTATAAAACAACGATCGACAATACAGAGGGCCTAGCTCGAACACTTGATTCGCACATATGTTTATTTAAACTGAAGACTTCATTCATACCTATTGACATACGAATTGTGTTTGATGATGATTGATAGTCTAAGGATTGGTTTATTTTATTTATGTAAAAGTAAAACACTTTGTCCGTGTGGTGAAGAGGAGACGGAGTGGTGCTATAGTCTTAATTCGATTCAGTACGATTATAGTACCACTCCATCTCCTCCCGTGTATCTCGTAAAAGGCGACTAAGGGACTCTAAACCAGAGGGATGAGCAGCAGCCAACCAACCCGCCTGCTAACCTTGATTTGTACTGGCAAATTTTCCCCACAATGACGACACACGACATGTAACCAGGTCTAGGGGGAAGCATTTGCTCACCAGTGCAAGTCTTTTCGCTCATCATCGTCGTATTTTGGCTGATATGATGATGATGATGAAGTAAAGTAGACACATGAAATGAAAACAATTGAGTCGAAAGATACTGCTTAAATATTTCACGAAGTAATTTCTACCACCAGAGTTGCGATGAATGTCAAAAAACCGACAACATTTTGCTTCCGACCATAATAAAATATCTATCAGTACAAACAACAATGTAGGAAAAACGAAAACTTCCACTAAATAAACAAGCCTGCGTTTTTACTTTGGCAGTTGAAATTGCACGGCTTTTTAAATAAATTTTACATTGGCTTAACTGACGTGAATCGACAGACATCTCTTTTGTTAAAACTGTATCAGCAAACATATATACAACGTGTTTTTGAAAAGATTTAACGCTTCATAGTTTGTATGTATTGTCATATTATTAAAATGTTATTTCTGTGGTAAAATATATTTGAGTGAACTATTATTTAAAAATTGAAAGGTGTTTATTTTATAAGCTGATCGATAAAATACTTTTATTTTGTACCTCGCTGTCCCATTGTGTGTACCTACGTTTTAGTTGGTAACTGATGAAAAAGTCATGGCGCTTCATGTACAGATGAACAGTGACAACTTCCTTACCGCCAATATATTTAAATATATGTTAGTATAAGACGTATACTTATAGCTACCTATTCTTTTTATTTGTTATTGTAAAATTCGGGAACTAATGGTAAATCTAAGTTTAACTGAGGATTTACCAACTTGAGTTGGTAAATATAAAGTTTGGTATAAAATAAGATGATTTTTCCAGTTTTTACCATTAGAGTTCGGCCCATGCTAGGTTTTACCAATGACGATTAGTAAATGTTGGTTTTGGTAATAAAACAAGGGTAGTATTTAAATAACTCACACTAAATTCAAATTACGAGGTGTAGATTCAGAAATACTGAAAAAGGGTAAAAAAAATTCAAGGATCGACTGACTGTGAGCGAATACAAAAATATATAGGCAGATTTTTTTATGTGTACACATATCTGCGGCTTTGGGGTGGCCCATGGGCCACTCCAGCCGCACCATAACCTGTGATGACAGTATTTGTTAAGATTAATAATAACCTTTTATTATTATATAAGGGTAGTATTTAAACGACTATAAATTTTAAGATACACTGAGGCAGGTACTTTCAACATTTACCGTGTCTCCGAGGTTAAACCTAAGATGTGAATTGAGAGTGAATGCTATTAAAAGTACGAAATTAATTATTACCACAGTATAATAAAACACTTTTAAACGGATTCTATCGCGTATATTTTAGGTTTTTTGTTTTTCCTGACGTTTCGAACACTTTGCAGGGTTCGTGGTCGCAGGATGACTAAGGTGACAGGCGTCGTTACAGATTTTAAAAAGTTATTTTATTTTATCTACCGTACAATTATAATCAAAAATTATTTCGATGCACGCAGTAATCACTCACAGTGTCTTGATGTTTTTTAGTGTGGTATTTAGTTTGGGACTTTATTATTTTAATAACAGGATTCCAAACTGGTGGTACCTGCCAGCCATCTTCTCTATTAAAATTAGGATGTTTTTTAATTTCAATAGCCTCACGAAACATTCTTGGTACATATCGGTTCTCTTTCGCGAGGACTTGAGGTTGATCGAAACGAAGAAAATGGTTAGGTTTATCTAAGGCATGTTCGCACACTGCAGACTTTGTGGAGCGTCTAACCTTACCACAGATCAATCAAAAAAGAATCAAGTCCACTGCTGGACACAGGCCTCCCCCAAAGATCACCACAACCACCGATATGGATGTGTTGTGGGCTCATTGGGGGGTTTTGCCATAATCGCCACGCTTGGCAGGCGAGTTGGCGATCGCAGTTGAGTTGTTAATGTACTCGAAGGACGCTGCTGCCCATCCTCCGACTAATCCCTTAGTCGACTTTTACGACACCCATGGGAGGAGATGGGGTGGTGGCATTCTGAGCCGGCACCACACGGCATGTTACCCGTAAGACTTTGTAAATCTTAGGCTTTACTGGAAAATCTTAGGACATACCGCAGTTTGAGCTTTTACAGTAACATATATTATACAACCCAGTGACGGGACGATCAAAGTCATTCTCCTGGTGGTAAGCGTCAGGCCTGCCCATAACAATTGTATTGCTACCCAGAACTTGAGGTTCTGCGTACACTATGTTCGTCATCTCGAGACATTAGTTGTTTAACCTCTTATACCGAGTAATTTCACTAACTACAGTGACCTTCTAACCGGAACACAGGAATATTTATACACTACTACTTGGCGAATATTTGGCACAATAGTGGTACCTGCCTTCAGGACTCCTAAAAGACCTACCGCCAGTGAACTGATACTTCTTCTACTTCGTCTGCGCTACACCTTTATAGGCAGCTATTCCTTTTACTATTACTGCAGATGGTATACTTAGTATGCCAGTAAGCCAGTCACCGTTTCTAACAGTAGTCTCTCTCTGTGTTACCATCGGCTAATGGAGCGGTGAAATATCAGTCTTTTTTAAGACTTTACAAAAGGCGACTAAGAGAATTTAAACCAGAAGGATGGGCAGCAGCGGCCCTTCTGTGAAGCAGTAGCCATACTGCGCTCACCAACCCGCCTGCCAAGCGTGGTGAGTATTGGCAAATACCCCCCAAAATGATGACACAGTTGTGGAATCTATGGGGGAGGCCTTCGTTCAGCAGTGGACGTATAAATGGCCGATATGATGATGTTAATGTAGCAGTCTTTTAAATCGTTTGGGAATATATAGGACGGCTGTACAATATAATTTCCTTTCCATAATAATTCCGTGCATTAATAAGCTCAAGTTTATTCTTATTTGTTAGATTGTCGACCGAATACTGAAACGCCAGTTAATATTAAGTCTCGCTTTAACTATTTGAGCCGGTTAACTACCGAAAACAGCTTTCTCGAATAGTTATAGCGGGATTTAATATGAATTAGGGTTTTAGTAATAGGCCGTGTGTATAGTAACTTTTTATGGAACTGTATGTTGGTTTAGACAGAATTAGCGGTGACGTATTTAATAAACATGACAGTGCAAAAAGTATAAAGCTCTGTATGATTTAATCAAATAGTTTTTCGTATCGGTAGGTACTTAATTGTTAAAAATGGTCGTGGAATAATAATTTTATTTTGTATTCTTTGTAACGGATTTAGGTTCGTTTTTGCGGTTGATTCCCATACTGATATATACAGCACGGCTTGCTACGCTATATGTCGCGGGTTCGATGTGTATGGGGACACGGTATAAATATTTGTATGAAATACAGATAGTTTTTTTTTTTGTTTTTTTAAAAACGTTGCCCCACACTAGGATTTATCCTGTGTCGTGGGTGCGTTTACAGACATGAATTCCACACACAATACACCCAGACCCGGAACAACTACCTGCAGATCGTACAAATATTTGTTCCGTGCGGGAATCGAACCCACGACCCGGAGCGCAGCAGTCGACTGTATCAACCACTGCACCAACCGTGCCGTCTAAGTTGCTTCTGGTCTGGGTGTTTGTGCATGTAAGATTTATGTCTGTAAACTGTACCCACGATACAGGGGAAATCATTGGGCGGGCAACGGTTACATAAAAAACCTTTAAGAAAGTATTCCAAATTGGGGGTATACTTAGATATATACTCGTATAACGGACCTACTATCCACTATCTGACCTATGTAAATGCTGTAATATTCTAACCCTCTAATGCCCCATTGAACTTCTAGAACCTTTAGCCTTCGGATTCATTGGACTTTATTGTATATTTTTTATTTAACCTAAGTCGTAATCCTGTCAATGCTAACTTTTTATCTAAAGTCGAACTATAAACGTATAAATAAAATTTTTTAGAAGTTTATTGGTGTGGGAAATTTGAATGTCCAGGTGACAATAGCAGCGCAATGAAGCGAACAAATGTACTCGGCTAGGAGAATACAGATAACATCAACAATACAAAACGAGAATACTACAATTTAATCATCACCTTAGAGATACAACGGGAAAGGAAAATTGATTATTGCAGTCGCTCTAGACTTCTAGAGTGTTAATCGTGATAGTATTTTTGGTCTAACTCCATAATGGTATGTTTTATGTACGTATTGTATTTTTCATGTATAGTCATAAGTAAGGAATGGACTGTTGTTATTAATTATTTTTAAAGGTTTTAGGCATATATACTACACATTGCGATTTTTTCATAAAAGCTGTGTGTATACATGTCCGCGGCGCTGGGGTGAGCCAAGGGCCACCCTAGCCACACTTTAGCCTACTGTGACAGTTATAGATTATAGATATTAATATTTATTGGGCACATTCGTTCTGCAGAGTAAGTGATGCAGTTGCGAATTATCTTAAAAACCCGCAACGCGTTGGGGCCGACTTGTTCACTCAATGAGCGTTTTCGTTCTTTGAACCTAATATAAATGGTATATGCTAGGCACGTACATATTTACATATAATAATTTATTATTTTATCTATTATTAAGTGTACATACTTAAGTTGAAATTTAATTATCTTTCCAGGTTAACTAAAATTGGTATATATTTTATTCAATCTATGAAATATTTATGCGATTCGTCAACATGATTTATTTTTAATACTCGCGTAACTTATAATCTGTTTTAAATTTATGTATGCTTGTCACAATGTACTAGATGTTTCCGGACCTAACATATTTTTTTTTTTTTGATTTGTCTTATAAATTAAATGCCACTTACCAAAAGCCTTAGCAATAGCAACATTGGCTAAAATACCCACAAGAGGGACAACCAACAACCCGCTGCCGAGATGTGAGAACATTTCACCAGCCGTATACGTAGTGTTCCCTACTGATGTTTCGAACGCTGGCGGACGTACCACGGGTAAACCTGGCGTTATGGTACCTGAAAATTATAAAAAATTAATTGTATTTATATTCTGACATTTATCATAGATAAGATGTGTTCTGTACGTCATCCCCAACTATACCTATTAGGATCGGTTTCCAATTTAACCAAATGCGGCAGTAAAGTAAACACGGATATACTGGACCGCGTACCAACACTACTCAGTAAAAAATGCATTTTTTTTTCACTGCTTATCAGAGGCCATGAACAATCCATGTGTCGTCATTCCGGGGGGAAATTTGCCAGTACTTACGCTTGGCCGGACTGATGAGTGCAAAATAGCAGCTGTAGAGTATTTTAGTCGTATTTTACGACGTCTACGGGAGGAGATGGAGTGCTGCTATATTCTTAATCCGGACAACACAAGGACTTTTCTTTTAACTAACCTAAAATGTGTTGTTTCTTTTCATGCAGCATATTTTTGGTAATACATAGCACAATTAAAATAGCAACCGTGTCAGTGAGCCGAAAAACTAATGGAGTCGGAAGTATGCGTTCCTTTGAAAGTGTGCACTAGATACTTTATTTTTCACTAGTTTAACTATTAAATGTGAGACGTAGCTCGTCTTGTTACACAAGAAATTATTTCCGCTACCATTATTATTAATTTGAAGAGCTACCACATTAACTTGTGCAACAATAAAATCGTGTATTTTTTTCCACGTGTGAATACGAAATACCCGTTTATAGCTCTTTGGGGAATTCCAATATCTCAACTAAACACTTCCTCAGTAAGATGACGCAACACAATTAATTTACTTTTAAAATAGTAATAACCTTGAGACTTATATCATTCTATATGCAGGTCCTGCATTATTTCTTCTTTTTAACTCGAGGGCGACTGGTTAATCTCGAATAATACTAACAAGAAAGAATCATGAAAATGCTCTTTTTGTTTATGTGCTCGTTATTTTAGTGTCGAAGAAACCGGCTCGCTTTAGTGCAGATTAACTAGAAAACTGTGATGAAAAGACGAAATTAATATTAATTGACTTATTATAAAGTGAACCATCTCCATATCCCCCCCCCCCCCCCCTCTCACACACACACACACAATTGTGGAACTCTAAGGGTCAGGCTTTTGTTCGGCAGTGGACGTCCTTTGGCTGATATGATGATGATGAATACTAGCTTTTACCCAAGCACTTTGCTCAGTGATAATTAAATAGTAGTGTTTTCTTTTTATTCAAAAAAATCCTATGGTATATCCTGTTCTCCTATTCTACGATACCTCTATGTCAAACATTAGAATCCGTTAGAGCGTGTTGGAGCCTCATACATACAATCTTTTAGAATAATAGTAGTTAGAATATTGGCACGAGACTTGGTTACACCTTTTCTACAGACTGTGCAAGGTTAGCAGTATTTTTTGGCAAAAAATATAGCCATGGTGCTGTGAAGATTCTTGAAAATAACACAATTATTTAATTAAAATGAGTAAATAAAGCAGTAGATATTGTAATACAATTTAATTATTAACGTTCTGTTGTGCAATTTTATACAAACAAAGCTGGCGAACATGTTAAATACTTACCAGTAAGAAGGAATGGGTCATGTTTATCTTCATATACAATAAATGCAATCACCGAAGCCAGGGTCACCACCACGGCATTTCTGGACACGCCGGTAAACCACAACGATCTTTTCAATATTGTTGCTTTGCGGCGACCCTTTTCATCCTGTGCCTTCTGCTTAACTCGTATATCTTTTAAAGCCTGAAATTACGGGTTGAATGCTCAAATGATGACGTCAATTTTACATAACATTAGTATCTCATGTTTTATATTGAAGCTTATGAACTAACTCAGTTGCACATTACACGTCAATGAACTAAGCGAATAATAATCGTGCTAAGAATGGGTTCACGTCATTAGTACAACGGTCGATGTTTGATTCACGACCTCTCTCTCGATCGCCAGCCCAACAATTCAGCCCTTCAAAATTCCTGATATAAACAACTGTGTGAAATGTAAGTGATGTAACTAATGTAGATATGTTAAAGGCTGTTCATTTACATAATGATAATTATGTAAAACAATTACAAAAGTTTGATCTCTTGCACACTAATAACAAAACCAATCCTTTTGCCAAGAGTAACTATTACTTGTGTAATGACGTTATAAGTTGATAGTAAGGGTTTTAAAGGAAAAGTTTATTTTATTCTATTTAGGGCACATAAAAAAAGATTGTTTAAAAAAAAATTGTATAGGCGAATGAATTGGTGCGCCATAAAATAAACTATAATTTGATCGCGTGACATGGGAACATAATGCACGTCAATGATATCGAAGATAAGCTTTAACATTAAAGCTCTATTTTATATCCGAATGTGTTGTACAAGATTACTATAGAGTAATCTCTGGCAGCTGCGAAAATTAGTTTCGAAGTAAACGTGAGATATACCGGTCGGAGCGTATCTTAAGTAAATTATGTATTAATCTCAGTTGATAGAAGATTTCGGGTGTGTACGCAAGTTGTTTCTAATAGTGAGCTTGAATAAATTATGTCGGGATTTGACTTTGATTTGAACAATTAATTGATTTATTCATGAATTTCCTTCAATGTAATGCGCAAGTGGTATTTCCTGCTTACTGTAAGAAGGGAAGGCAATGCGCAAAACAACTATCCAGCCCATAGCCATAGGTCTGAAGCTTTTAGAGGTAGTTTTCGGTACGCAGCAACTAAGTGTTGGAATAATATCCCCCCACCATTTAAAAGATAGGATAGTTTATATCTCAATTTATAATCGCAATATTATTTAATTGCGAATTATTTGTTTATTAGAGTCATCATTATCTGTTAGATCGATAAGATTCTAACACATGGCGGTATAAGGTAATTAGTTGACTGGAAATAGAAATACGGATAACAAATTTTGATGTATAGATAGCTATGAAACATTGCAATTTAAAATATATTTGTTACTTCAATAAAGAATAATTTATTAACTTAAATAAAGTATACTTTAATTGTCTACAACGCTTCATTCCACTTTCAATCATAACTACATCCCCACACACTTATAGAAAGTTAGTTAATTTTTATTTAACTACAAAAATATTTCCTAGAAATAATGTATATGGCAAAACATCGTTTGCCGGGTCACCTAGTATATATATATACTTTATAATACTTCCACAACTTATATATATATATAAGTTGTGGAAGTATTTTTAATATCTTTTTTATATGTGCAGTTACGCTAGGGTCTCAATTTGTACGAATCTCACAGTGTTATACGCATTCTTATGCCTTGATTGTTACATGCAAGTAACTTTTAAACGTGTATTTTTGAAAATCATCATCATCATATCAGCCACAGGTCGTCCACTGCTGAACAAAGGCCTCTCCTTAGATTTCCACAACGTGCAGTCATATGCCGCTCTCATCCAACGACTCCCAGCGACCTTCACCAGGTCGTCTGTCCACCTCGTTGGAGGTCGTCCCACGCTGCATTTTCCGGTGCGCGGTCTCCATTCGAGAACCTTTGTGCCCCAACGGCCATCAGTTCTACGAGCAATGTGCCCCGCCCATTGCCACTTCAGTTTACTAATCCTTTCAGCTATGTCGACAACTTTAGTTCTTCTACGGATCTCCTCATTTCTGATTCAATCTCATAGAGAAATACCAAGCATAGCTCTCTGAGTGACCTTGAGCTTTCTTATGAGGCCCATTGTGAGTGACCACGTCTCTGTTCCATATATAATCACTGGTAACACACACTGGTTAAAGACTTTCGTCTTGAGGCATTGCGGTATTGTGGATGAAAAGACGTCGCGAAGTTTCCCAAACGCTGCCCAGCCGAGTAGGATTTGACGATTGATCTCTTTCTCGAAGTTTTAGAAAATGGTTTGCTGTTATTTTGACACTCAGCCTAATGTCACGGTTTTGTCCAAGATTTGGCCCTGACTATGAAAAAGCAATTGAAAACCGTAGCGATGTCGGCACATATTATTGCAGTTTTATTTTTTTATGATTGAGAAATATTTTATGAATATGTAAAGATTAATTAATCTGAAACACCGTACAACGTTGCCTTGGTATTGGCATTGGCAAATTGTGGAAGATACTCTACGGAAGCCATAATCTAAGAGAAGAAGAAGAAGATCTTGACCATAAGTTTGTAAAGACGTGCCACTTTCATTAGTATTACTTAAATGAAAACATATTGTGATGTTTAGATCGGTTATCTCATCTAAAAATAATTAATAATTAACCAGTTCGCTATCAAGAATAATATAACTGGTTCACAAGAATAATGTTCAATTTACTTTTAAACGTGATTTTTTTATATGGTTTGACTGCCGATTTTGACACTCTTACTTCAAGATTTAGTCCAGATTTCGATCTTGACCATGACTTTGTAAAGCCATGTCACTTTCATAATACAAAGAAACTTAAATGAAAACACATTTTATTGAATAATCTCGGATTACGCACCTCTCACAGGCGATTTTTACAGTACGTACCTAACCGGACCTTTGTAATAAGAGACCTACCACCAGTAAAACTTCCAACTAAACCAACCTTCCCTGCGCCTAAAGTGATCAAACGTTAATTTAGCAAAGTTGGTGTTGCAAATCTTCTTTCAACGACAGCCCAATATCAATGAATTCTAAATTTTTCACTCCTAATTCTAATCATCGCAGTTCCTCTAGCATTAAATTAATTAACCGTAATATTATTACTTTTTTGGTTTTATAAATATTGCACTTCTCCTGGCCTTGAGTAGCTATCGAAGAGAAAGCTAACTCAATAACAACAAAGATAAAATACCTGTAGAATTCAAATATGGTTCACTAATTTAAGAATATTATTTCTTCTTGTTTATAGCTGATTAATATCACTTTGTGCTTTCTTATCCTTGCTACCTCTAATGCAAATAAACGAAGCATGGTTAAAATCATAGTATCGTATATCAAACAGTTGATATGTAAAGCCTATCGCAATAGCTAGCAGGATTTTAATTGGATGAATGGATTTGAGCGGTTTTGTTCTAAAGAAACTGAAATCTTTTCACGCATGTTAGCGGTGTCACCAACAACTCACGCTTGCAATTTGTTTCAACTATGTGAAATATATCATACTCCTACAATGAATAATTAATATTTTTATAAGTTTGACTAGAATATCTTCAATCAATAATTTTGTCAAATTTGGTGTCAATATAATAGAAATAAAATACTGGCACAAAAATAAATGTATGTATTAATATTATTATTTTTGGGTACTCTATCAACCTAAAAACTACCAAATTACCTCCATTACTAATTCTGGCTGCTCAAATGGCCAGATAGTAGTAAATCGGATGCGGTTTCAGTACTTTCTTAATAAACGTTGGAATATAGTGGATATATATATGCCGTGCCGACAATCAGACTTCGTATTTACTTAGTAACGTAGTTTGCCAAGTTACGGCTTCGACGTCGTCGGTCGTTCACCGCTACGAAACGTGTCGCCTTGTCGCATTAAATAATTATCGACGAAATTAACAATTAAAACCTAAACGAGGCTGTAAGTGACTATGTTCACGTAATGTCTTATAATATATTTACAGAATGTATTAAACGGTAATTGGTAAGTATTTAGGCATTAGTTTAGGATTCACCGTGTTTTATTATAAGAGTGCTCTTTATAATTATAGGATTAGGATGGTCAACGGCAATATAGGTTATAGATTAAACATTGTAGGTATGGGTGCATGGCGGGGCACCAGTGGGTGGCTCTACTGTGATCATACGAAGACCTGGAGCCTCCCTTAGGTGCCGAAGATGACCGCTCCAGTGGCTTTAGCCGGGAGGAGTCCGGCATACACATTCGCCCTTCCCTAGGGCGAAGGAAGTTCATGAAGAATATCAAAAAAAGAAAAAAAAATACAAGGTATGAGTGCATAGTTGTAAAATCCTAACCTCAAAAAGTACAAATATGTTAAAAGTTCGGTTCCTCGGCTTTGATATATTTTTAACTAGCTGTGTCTCGCGGTTTCACCCGCCGTTGAATTTAGAAGAAATTGGATTACATTAGATTTCAAATATAAAAGTAGCCCAAGTTACTCCTTATAACATCAGCTATGTGCCAGTGAAAGTCTCGTCTAAATCAGTCCAGCCGTTTCGGAGATTAGCCGGAACAAACAGACAGAAAGACAAACAAAAAAAATGTTATTTTGTGATAATTACCGTATATACTTTTATATGCATTTAGTAAAAAGCTGTTATTTGGATATTTCGGCCGAATGAAGTCCACTGCTGGACACAGGCCTCCCCAAAGATCACTACAACGACCGATATGGGTGTGTTGTGTACTCATTGGGGGTCTTGCCATAATCGCCACGCTTGGCAGACGGGTTGGCAATCGCAATCGCGAGTTGTTAATGTACTCGAAGGACGCTGCTGCCCGTCCTCCGGATAATCCCTCAGTCGACTTTTACTACACCCACGGGATGAAATGGGGTGGTGGCATTCTGAGCCGGCACCACACGGTAAATCCCGTGTGAACAAAATATTCGTTTTAATAATGTTTAGATTTAAAGAACGAGAGGGAAAGGTCGCCTGGAAGGGTCATAACTCTTTATCCTTACGTGACGATTTCTGCCAGTTCAGTCTACTGAGAGCCGCGTAAAAGGACTTCGTTCCATAAAAGTTTAGTAAAATTTAATTAATTCAAATATACAAAAGTATCATACCTGCATTCATGTCTTTTAACTAAATAAAACGTAGGTTTTAACAGGTTCATATTTGGGTTAGCCGGATTTCGGTATACCTATAACGGTAGCTTCTTCCCACATAAATATGGGAAATTGTGTTTTCATTGAAGATGGCGATCATCAATATAATGAGATGGTTTGAGGAGGATTTAACCACCTTGTTGGGGCATTTCTCAACGCACGTTCAACTTCGGCGTCTGCCTCGGAAAGAATAGCTTGGTTTAGCGGTAGAGTGCTAGGGGTGCAGTGGTAATTGTCATGGCTGAAATCCTCGCATTGGGCCTGCGGATAGCGCGTCACAAAACTGAGACGCTATGGTTCCACGCTCTGCCGCGGAGCAGAGAACCACCCAGTTCATGGATACGCGTAAGTGACGTGCAAATTAAGGTGGAACGGTACTTTAAGTACCTGGGGCTCACCATGGAAAATCGCTGGGGCTTCGAAGAGTGCTTCGAGCGCCTTGTCGCCCGGATCAACAGATAGAGGGCGCTTTGCACCAACTGCTGCCCAATCCCAGAGGACTGAGAGAGGAAGTTCACTGCCTCCGCAAATCGTGCGACCCGTGACGGGACGTTATTATGGTAATCTCGACTGTCAGGCATCCAGCAGTGCAGAGCTAGACTTCACGGTCTGCAACGCAGAGTGGCTATACGGATCGCTCGAGGGTACTGAATGGTATAGGATACGGATAGGAGGCCGCGACTCTCCTGGCTACGTTTCCGCCTTTGGACATCCTGGTGGAGATGGATGTCTTCGAAGACATCATACACGATCCCTCCGCTAGAGCGGCGGAAGCACGCCCCCAGTAGAGTTTGACCGCCTGACGCAGGTATTCACCAATCACAAGTCAAGTGCTCGGTGAATCATCTGACAGGACAAAGCCTTGTAAACATGTAGGCATATAATACAAGTAGAATATTTAGTTAGGCGACCGTTAACAAATGTTAGCTTCGACGACGAAGTAACAAAATATTTGTTTTATGGCAAAAAAGTTTCTGAAGCCCGGCTGTTGGGATACCTACCTACTCTTAGTAATTTGCTAACTTTGGCTTCAAAACTGTGTAGAGCAATGTTTATTTTCAGTTGATATATATTCGTAATGGTTTTATAACTTGTAGATAAGCAAACATTATACGTAATGCGGGAATTTTAGCCTTGTCCCTTGCAATATTAATGTTATTGAAGAACCGGCAAAATAAACTATTAAATTAAAATTAAAAATCCATCGCTTATGCACCAGTTACTATAGTTCAAAAATGGGCTGGCTCAACCGGAGCATGTACTCTGTGACCGGAGAAGTACCACGCTCTCGAATAATAGCGACGTAAAGTAGGTAGCAAATGCACTAAATTTCACGCAGTGAGTGACGAGTATCGAAAGCACTAATACTCTACCTCTAAATTTTTAAAAGTTATCCACACTACCAACCCTGGATTTCCAATAGGAAGTTGGGTCGTATGTAAAGAAATCAATGAAACCATACCTTCATTCCCATCAGTACAATGCAGCACCCTAAGCTCAGCAGGGTGTCCGGCAATCGCGTTTCCCCCACGTGCTTGATGAAGTTCTCCCAAGTGGACAGGAACGTATCAGCACTATACTGAAGACCAAGCAACCCCTTGATCTGTGATGACGCTATCGTCACCGCCGCGGCTGACGTGAAGCCTGACACTACAGGTACTGATATGAATTCCACCAAAAAACCTAAAATAAAAGGTCCATTAGATTACATTTCTAATGCCCGAAATTAATAATCAATCTAATTCAAAATCTTTGTATTTGAGATTAAGAATTTGTCTTTTGCTGTGTTGAATGTGATTTTAACACTAAAAAACTAACTACACGAGTTATATGTTCTCATAGTCTTAAATCTTAAGATTCTAGATTAGATTCATCATACTAATTTCGGCCCTGAGTTGACAAAAAACATTATCTATGTTGTTGTTGTCAGGCGGATTGGTGATCGCCGTATATTATTAATAGCACACGGGAGGATTTTATTGTCCATCCTCTTGGTTCCTTACCACGACCCTTACCTTAGTGGCCTTTTACGACACCCATGCGTGGAGGGACCTGATTTATTCTTTGCCGGGAACCAAAAGGAACTAGTAAAGTCAAAGTCAAATTGTTTTTATTCATGTAAACCATTTGCTGGCACTTACGAATAGTCAGAATTTAAATAGTTGCACGGTTCCAACTCGTTGATCCTATGGAGAAGAACCGGCTAGAAACTCCATGGATATACTCTTTTGAAATAATATATAAATGTATTACTGTCTTCAATATCTAAATCCTTTACATATTGTTTTCGCATTCACAAGTACTAGTAACTTTAGCTATAATATTACCATTTACAACAAATGCTCAATCATTAAACAGTGAAGGAATTTTTTACATTAGCTGCGATAATTGAATATAGAAAAGCAATTGCCCATGCTTAACTTGTAACATTAATAATAAAAATAATCGGTTTGAATCTTATAACATTCTTGATATAGAAAATGTATATGAAACGGACGTTCACTTAAATATACTACGTTTTTTAAGTGCTAATATTTATTAATAAGATAAAATACGAAGGCTCTTACCAAGTTGTGAAATTCCGGCTACTAATTGGATAATACCGGCCATGAAACATAGTAGTATGGCAAAGTCAGGGTTGGTGCCATTAGTATATGTAAATGTGAGCAGCGATAGTAACGCCGATGGCCCGAGGTTTACCTGTGCACATGTACCCATAATGGCGTATATAAACGGACCCATGAAAGATGAGTACAGGCCATACTGAAAAAAAAGCAACCTTTAAATCTAAAATAAAACAAACATCAATAAACGGATTGTAGAATAATTTCTCTAAATCAGCTTTTGGCAACCAGAGGCCTGCGGGGCACCAGGCAGCCCGTGAGCTACATGCGGCTCTTGTTTCATGAAAAAAATCAAAATTCACAATCAATGCGAATTTAAAATATATTACTGCGTAGCATTATTTTTGTTGTGTTATTGAACCTCTTCTTACATAACATTTCCGATCCATGCTCTAAACACTACAATGGTAGCTCTAAAAAAATATGGACCAGTTATCTTAATCTCAACTCATTGAAATAGAATTTGTATAATCGATTATAGAACATTATTTTTAGAACAGCTTTTCATGTGGTAACAGTCGTGCTAAGGGTGAAAGCAACTTGTCAGCATTTGGCTGAAATAATTTTAATAATAAACATCATTGGGTGAGACAAGCGAGAGGCATACTAGTTTCCGTACAACTAAGATTGAAATGTAGAACATTCTCAAAAGCAAAACTAGAATATCAAATAATTATAAGCATTATCATATGATCTTGATTGTGAACATTCAAAATTAAATGCCGGAAACTTTAGTGATAAGATACAATAAAATTGGCATCAATCGTTGTTACGTTTTAAGGTATGTTATTCTGTTAACTAATTAATTAAAATACTTGTTTTCATTGCATATTGTTTTATTATCAACAGCCTTTTTAGCGTGTAAAAATCATTATTGACTTCTTCCCGCCTACCTCGGAAGGTTTAGGGGAGTCTTACCACAGCCAGGGCGTGAAATTCGCTCGATTCACTTTGGAAAAACGTAGTTTGGTATGGTTTCGGGCCGTCACTTGCTCTGGCGAGCTCCATTCTTCAACCCTCAAGAGAAAAGTTCGTGGAAGATGACGTATGCTGTGAGTGGGGAGAGAGGTGGTCACCTCCTACCTACCTGCCTACCTTTCCACCGCCTTCTATGCGTGCAACTCTTTTATAGAAGGCAACGTACAGGGGTGTAATTCCTTAATCTCAAACATCCATACATCCTTGAATACAGAATTGAAATAACGGTGATAATCCAATTTGGTATTTCTTAAGACTCGGCCCCATGGTTCTCTGTCTGCAACGTGTCCTTGAATACCTTCAACCATGTCTTAGCGTATACCAAATTGGTTTTTCACCATCATTTTAATTCTGTATTGAAGGATGTATGGATGTTTCACCTTAAGGAATTGCACCCCTGATCCAGACCGACGGACTAATCCAGACAGACCATGGACAGTAGTAACACGGCCGAGAGCGCGGAGCCTCCACAATGGCCGAATAATATTAACAAGACCTATACAAGTATAAACATTTTATAATGCAATTATAAATATATCTATTGTTTAGTCGGATTTTTTTTTTGACTAGTTTCATCTCAACCTTTCAAGTTCGAAATTATGGAATTAAGAAAATTCTTTTTAGTTTGTAACCCCCACTTTAGCTATTAGTAAAACATACTTATATAAATACACATTCATGTTAATTAGATTTTTTAAACCGTGTTGTCATGTTCGTTCTTTTGATAAATGGGTAGGCCCATTTCGATGTGTTTGGAAGATAAAACCTACTAGGCGCGTGTCAAACCACGTTTATAGACGTTGATATACAAATTGATTGGTTTTTAAACGTCAAAATATATAGAAATGCATTCGCAAGGCTAGGCTAGGTACTAGGCAGTTTATTAGAGTGTGTTACAGATCAACTGATCGGGTAAGTATTAGTGGCGATGGTGATGGGTGCTTTGCAGAAGGTAAGCCGTTCCAAAAAAGCTCACGCGCCATAATGCTTCAAGATACTAAATCACTCCTTGGAGAAAAAGAAAAAAATACTCGGGCCAACAATAGTCAATGTAAATTAATGCTATTATATCTTTATTGAGCCAAATTCAATTCAAAACTTACCAATCACTTATATACACTAAATACTTTGAATAAAAGTAATACGGAAATGAAACGAATAACTCTGACATAGAAATTTATGACGGTAGTTTCTGAGTTGTTTGCATTGTTCAATTTCACCAGGAAGTTTGACAATTTACTGAGGGATTTAAGATTAGCAAGTTGAATTTACTACTGGCTGAGATGGAAAGAAGGGTTCTTAAATCACATCAACGTATTCAAAAGCAGTCAGTGGGATGGCCTCTAATTTCCTTCATTATAACACACCGTAAGAAGTAAAAACTCTTATCATTATAAGTAGCCATTACTGAACCACTACTTGGTTTAGGTTACATACATTACATATACCCTATATGCAAAAAGAGAGAGCTGTAACGTTACGCCTCTATGTTCTAACTTGTGCTCGCTGTATTCAGTGTTCGAGCCAGTCTTACTAAATCATCTAACCAACGGGCTGTTGGTAAACCGAGCGGACGTTGCTGTAACATAGAATAGAATATAACTTTATTGTTCAGACACCAAAATAATATGAAGGATTAGACAATAGTAGGACTATGTATTTTGATAACTCTTTTATAAACATCTTATTACTTGCGTACCTATCCTCGTTATCAGCGACCTATCGCAGGCCATGGGTAAACATAGGCCCCATCCAAAAAGTAAGGTAATACTCGTAGACAACACACTGTCTGTTAAAGTAGTTGACTAACTTTGTCATTGCTATTAAAATGTGATTCAATCAATTACGACTACTAAAATTATTTTATCCGGCTCAGAATGCCACCACCCCATCTCCTCCCATGGGTGTCGTAAAAGTCGACTAAGGGATTAGCCGGAGGATGGGCAGCAGCGTCCTTCGAGTACATTAACAACTCAACTGCGATCGCCAACCCGCCTGCCAAGCGTGGCGATTATGGCAAAACCCCTCAATGACCCTACAACACATCCATATCGGTGGTTGTGGTGATCTTTGGGGGAGGCCTGTGTCCAGCAGTGGACTTCATTCGGCCGAAATGATGAAGACTAAGACAAAACACATTGTTATGCCTCTAGGAACGAAGAAATAAATTAACATAAATACACAGTTTCGAAAAACACGATACGTCTTTTATCGCAGATAATGCAGCGCAAATGATGAGTAAGCACACGAAATACACACTATAATAGGATTTGTTAAATCAAGACTATGCTATCATCTGTAGATTTACTATGCATACATTCTTTATCACAGTAATTAAAGAATTGTGTCAACCCGAGTATATTACCGTTAACGTCCGAAGAGCAGCATCTCTATATAGCGGTAGCTAAATGTAAAAAGAATAACATACTATTTATATGCTCAATCCTTTCTGCATGACCAAGGAAGAGACCATCAAAGAGATCACACAAAATTTTAATCACAAGTACATACTTATAAAATTACTAAAATACGTACTACGACACACGGCATTGTGTCAGCCAGGTTCGCCAAAGAAAAGGGCGACACACCGGCCGTAGGTTATATTCATCATCATATCAGCCAAAGTACGTCCATTGTTGAACAAAGGTCTTCCCCGTAAATTTCCACAATTGTATCATGATTTTTGGGGGAATTTGTCAGTACTACGCTTGGTAGGCGGGTTGGTGAGCGCAGTATGGCTACTGTTCCACGGAACATACGCTGCTGCCCATCCCTCTGGTTTAGAGTCCCTAAGTCACCTTTTACTACATCCTCGGGAGGAGATGGAGTAGTGCTACATTCTTAATATATTACACTTAATATATTACATTCTTATTATCTTATATTACACAAACAATTTCGGGCCACTATCGATCCCCCCAATCCGAAATCTATTTGACTTTCACACTTGCGATTTTACGTGTCTAGTAAGACCCTCTAAATACCAAATCCCAAGTTTCCATAATAAACCTTTTTTAAGTCTCGAGATATTGACGTCCGAAACATTTTATCACTCACTGACTCATCAACTTTAGACCACTTTCAGGTGACTTAGCAAGTTGAAATTGAGTGTGGAGGTAGGTTATTGGACGTACACAACGGTTATAAAACATTTTAACAAAAAAAATACCGACTTCAAAAACCCCAGACGATATAAAAATATTAAGACCACTGAAAAGGAAAAAAACTTTATTTATGAAGTCAGGTGGGGCCAGGTTTAAAATATAATTTCTCGTTGGTCTGCATGAACCATGGTTATCCTCCTTTTTGAAGTCGGTAAAAATCAGAAAACATCTCAAAAAATATTAATGCGGCTACTTAACTTTATGCATTCAACATTATATATGGAACAGGGTGAATACTAAGATGTTTTTATAAGTGTAGATGCGTTGCCCGCGCTATACGATAGTCACATGAAAGCAAGGTAATTGCCCAGAGTTCACTTAGTCAAGCATCGACCGGTGTCAGGGCTCGACGTGAATCATAAGCGTAATTCAGCAACAATTTGCGAAAAAATATAACACCCATTGCAATACACGTTATCTTTTTAGTTTTCATCTCTTACAATAAACCTTACATAACCGGCGACAATCCTTGACTTTATTCTGAAGCGCAGCCATGGATGGTTAGTTAGTGGTTAGCCGGTAAGTGTACCATTACATTTAAGATTAAAATACTCTAAAGAGCATCTGCGTGTTGGACCCATGTCCCCGCGTAAGCCTATAAAAAACCCTTAGACCATATAACCAAATTGGTTAAATGGTCTAAGAAAAAACCGGGTTCCTCTTTGTTGATAACCCGTGAATAGAGACATGTAGATAATGATTATAGGTACTACAAATTCTGATTTGTTCAGTACCTAAATGTACCTATTTTTCCCATAATTCCGTGAAGGTCTCTAATCTAGCAATATTCCTTATCATATAAAAGCAATTTTAATTACCCATCGTAACTACGAACTAAATGTTTCCAAGTATATTAACACGTTTCTGGAAATCATAAATAACACGATACTTATTTCACGCCGAGCCGTAATTAATCTATGAAACATACAGGAAGATTACTTTAGGGAATTAAGTAGGTACAACACTTGTACATAAGCTGCAATAACAAATACGAGGGATATCGGATATGCTGTGTACCTATACATAAATCTATTATATAGCTACCTATTAAGTGTCTGTGTGACGGATCATCATTTCGGCTGAATGAAGTCCACTGCTGGACACAGTCCTCCCCAAAGATCACCACAACCTCCGATATGGATGTGTTGTGGGCTCATTGGGGGGTTTTTCCATAATCACCACGCTTTGCAGGCGGGTTGGCGATCGCAGTTGAGATGTTAATGTACTCGAAGGACCCTGCTGCCCATCCTCCGGCTAATCCCTTAGTCGACTTTTATGACACCCATGGGATGAGATGGGGTGGTGGCATTCTAAGCCGGCACCACACGGTGTGACGGATAAAAGGAGATAAGTATAAAGTGCAAGCACGCGCTGCTGTGGCTAAATTTACACGAACGTAATTACAACATAAAGTTGATTATGTAATGTTCTGTTCTGATAAAATAAAACAATTATGAGTCTCCTGATTGAATAAAAACATGCGCGTAAACGAATACAACCATTTGTAAAAAAAAATCAAAACGATCGATAAAGAACTTTAGGGAGATTTGCGATTTTGAACAAACGAACATTAAATTTATAAATATATATACATACTTATTTATTTATTCGATAGTCCACAAACTTACGAACAATCGATGAACCAGCAAGAAATCCTCATTAAAGGAAGTTTAATATTTAACAATCCAACAGTATTCGTTCAATTTTCTTTATTAATTCTCACTCTAAAACTAAAACAGAACCTTTACCACCAGATTAAATAAAATAAAATCTCGTCATTATATAAATAATGAATAAGGAAATTATAACAATTAAAAGCGGAAGTACACTAGAAATAGTTTGGCCACTATGAAGTCACAGTTGGGAATTTACTTAATCATATCCATTAGCAGTAATTAGCACCCCATACCCCATCGCATGTATAATTTTAAGATTAAGAGTCGCGTTGGCACTACCTTTACATCAAAATTAGATGAAATATTCATAAATTTCACCACATTTTTTGTTTTAATGATCTTGTCTTGACGTATAGCAATCCCTGACATCAGAAAATGGCGATGTGTAAATGTTATAGCCAATGTGATTAATGATTAAGCGATTATGCATAATGACCAATCAATGTGATACATTTATAGTTTTATTCAGTCAACTTAATTAAGCTTAATTATCAGATACCCAAAGTTCTGACACTCGCTTAGCTCGTGGTATATTGAGGTCGCAGTTCTAACCTAACCTTACCAAATGCCTTATTCATATTAATCACTTTGACCGATAATTATTCATAATCGCTAATCACGTCATATTGATTGTATAATACATCAGCTTACTATAATATTGGAACTGCTTGTTTTTAAGTAGAAAATTTATGTTTGAGGGCAAAAAAACCTACCCCATAGTTTTCCACAATAGTGTCGTCATCTTGGGGGGGAGTTTCCTAGTACTCACCACGCTGGGCAAGCGAGTTGGTGAGCGCAGAATGGCTGATGTTCCAGAGAGTACGCTGCTCTCTCGCCTCTGGTTTAAATCTCAAACATTATTTTGTACACCACTTTTTAACTGCAATTTTCTAACCATATTTTTATTGGTGCCCAGTGGAAATTCTTCACGAACTTCCTTCGCCCCGGAAAGGGCGAAGGGGTATGCTGGAATCCTACCGGCTAAAACCACCTACAAGGAGGCTACAGGTCCTTGTATGATCACACTAGAGGCAATTTTCTAACCATGGCGACTCTCATTCATGTTCATTCAATAATCGGCGGGAAACCACAACGGCTAAAACACTAGTGCTCGCCAAAGAGAGTTGCCAAGGATGAGTGTAGGAAATCTTAAATTTAATGCAGTTAAGCTTACATAGTTTCTGTTCGATAATAAAATACCTGTTCAGCTACCTAACCTTTTCACAACGTTAGGGACAGCCTCCAGTCTAACCAAAATCTGCTGAGTATTAGTATTTCACAGGGACCGCCTGCTATTTGACCTTCGTAAACCAATTACTAGGAAAATACTTTTTAACCTAAGGCTAAACCAGTTGTCGGACTGCCGTAACGGTTGTCTTACGTGTTCGTATGATACAGAGAGTCCGAGACCATCAGCTGAACGAGCTTCCCGAGCGCAGAAGCGCAGAGGGGTCTTGATATTCGATAATAGAACGATAGCTTTGATTACGATCTGCTATAACAAGTACTTCTAATTATCGTCTTTTATCAATCTGATAATCAACGAATGTCAAACGACCTAAATTGACGATGAAGTCTAGAACTAATATATATTTTCGCTAACAGTCATAACATCGATTCATAATGAACAATACAATCAATAAATTACTTTAGTGTATATTCCGTTTTGTTACATTACATTATGTACACTGGCAGCACAGAATGAAAATAAGCAACGGTGTTGAATTTACGTATGAATTACACAATTAAGCCAGTGTACCGATTAAATTCAATTGAGCAATATTGTAGCATAAATTAATTATAAACATGAAGATTCAGCCCCCGTTTACAAACTGTAATATGTTATGTTATTACATTATGTTATTATATTATGTAACTTATAATACAAATCTTCAAAATTCATCTTACTTTAATTAGGCAAACATACACCATAATTTGCATTTATAAACATTTAATGCAAGGTTGTCATGTCATTGAATAATGTCTTGCCAAACGTTTTTTGGTCACTCACTATGGGCCTTATAAGAAAGCTCAAGGTCACTCAGCGAACTATGGAGAAAGCTGTTCTTGGTATTTCTCAACGAGATCGAATCAGAAATGAGGAGATCCGTAGAAGAACTAAAGTTGCTATAAGGCTGCAAGGATTAGTATACTGAAGTGGGAATGGACGGGACACATTGCTCGTAGAACAAATGACCGTCGGGGTAAAACGGTTCTCGAGTGGAGACCACACCCCGGAAAACGCAGCGTGGTACGACCTCCAACTAGGTGGATAGAGGACCTGGTGAAAGTCGCTGTGAGTCGCTGAATGCGGGCGGCATGTTACCGCTCGGTGTGGAAAAATATATACAATAAAACAAAATACTATTTTTTATTTGCAATATCGATTTAAGTTACGTATATATTTATTGATGAAATTAAACGTCTTTTTCTCTCACAGTTGCAATATTCTTCCTGCATCATCTATAAACAAGATGACATAATTTTTTCGCAAATTGTTGCTGAATTACGCTTGATTATTCTCTCGTGAATATGATTGAGCCGCGACACTGGTCCGTGCAGGACAAGTGAACTCTGGGCAACTACCATGCTTCAATGTGACTATCGTAGAGCGCGGGCAACGCATCTACACTTATAAAAACATCTTAGTATTCACCCCGTTCTATACGTAATGTTAAATGCATTAAGTTAAGTAGCCGCATTAATATCTTTTGAGATATTTTCTGATTCTGACCTTTGTATGCGTCCAATAACCTACCTCCACACTAAATTTCACTTTTTAAGTCACCTGAAAGTGGTCTAAATTTGATGAGTCAGTGAGTGATAAAAATAGTAATATGCCGACGTCAATATCTCGAGACTTAAAAGAGGTTTAGTATGGAAACTTGGGATTTGATATTTAGAAGGTCTTACTAGACACATAAAATCGCAAGTGTAAAGGTCAAATAGATTTCGGATTGGGGGGATCGAAAGTGGCCCGAAATGATTCATGTAATATAACCCGGCAATAACCCTGTAATGCCATCCGTGTGGTGTCCGTATTAAGAATGTAGCACTACTCCACCTCCTCCCGTGGATGCAGTAAGAGGTGACTTAGGGAAACCAGAGGGATAGGCAGCAGCGTACGTTCTGTGGAACAGTAGCCATATTTTTATCTATTACTTTTTTATTTATTATTTACCTAAACGACCGATGTGCGTTTAAATAAACAAGAGCTTATCTTTATCATATTACACATAAAAATCTACAAAATATTTAAAATCAAAGTTAATCTAATTGCTTGATGAACTTTTAAATGGACAAGAGCTATGAACTTATCTGTATTGTATTACACATTGGAGTTTTAACTATTGTATTGTTCAGCTTTGGTGTTACGAGGTATGGAATATAAAAGTTAAATAAACTTATCCGAGGTATGGAATATAAAAGTTAAACAACTTATCTGAAATCTTCATAAGTGGAACAGAAATACTATTATTAATTCAATAATCGTAACAAACCTACCAAAGTTTGATGTGCAAATCAACGCTACATAATATTCGAAACTTTGCCAAGTAATTATAAATAAACTAATAACACAGAGTTAAATGATGTGACAACCCAGATGACGGTATAGTCTTGCTCCCCCAATTACATATCCAATAAAGAAGTATAACATAAAGGTCGTTGGGTTCCCTAGAATATGGCTGAACTAAGCGATGCTGATACATGCGTCATGCTCGTGAACGAGTGCCGTCTGTCGGGACTGGTCAGCCGTTAACGGCAAATAAATTATTATTGTACTGTTGTAGTATATTCCATCTTTACACATTAACTACATTTTTCTCGTTATATGTCTGACCACCATTTGTATCAAAATCAACATTGTAATCAAAACTATTTTAAAATAGTATCCATAGAGTTTCATGCCGGTTCTTCTCCACATGATTAACTATTTGGAACCGTGCAACTTATATTCTGACGTATCAGTGCCAATGTTTGATTAATTTGAAACAAAAATCCTTGACTTTGACATTAAAAAAACACTGTGTGATACATTGAATTTAAAGACATCATATAGGTACATACTGCACTAAGGAAAAATACTTCATGCTCTACAATCTTCATCCTAAAGCAAAAGAACGTCACTAATGCCTTGGCATTTACGAAGAACAAATAATTTATTCCTGTTGCTATATTGTTTATAGGAAGCGTTTTTGGCGTGAATATATTTGCTTCTATACCTATATCATTCCATAGACAAAAATACGAAGGTCACTCGGAACGTCTCGTTGTTCGCGAATAATTCTAAGGCAAATCAGTTTGTTCACATATTTATAAAGACAGCAAAAACCAACGCAAAAAGTTATCCGTAACTATTTAGAAACTGGTGAGTGAACACGCCGCAAATTTTTTACCATGGCTTCTCTGACAGGTCCATGCGATTATTTATTACAAGTTTCGTCGTGATCTGTCTCGCCAGCATTACCACGTAGAAGTTGCCACATACATGAAGCGAAACTGCGCCTTCTCTTAGAACAGGAGGTAGGGCGATTATACAATCAATTTTAAAGAGGTCATCTCAAGTTAAAGAATTATGCAGTATAGTTGTTGGGTTTGGCAACAACCCATCTCATCCCGTACCGATGTCGGTCGTTATGGTGATCTTTGAGGGTGGCCTGTGTCCAGCAGTGGACTTTTTTCGGGCGAAATGATGAATCCCGAAAGAAAATGGAAGGACTGGTTTGAACATTTGTTTGAGCGTATGAACAAGTGCATAGATTATGACGGAAGTTACTTTGAGAAACAATACACCACTTCAAAATGAAACGACAATACTGACCTACGTACATAAGTCGAGTGTAATTTCAATATTTACGGTGTGCCTTCGGATCATCAAATCATCACAAGCACACTAATTATGATTCTCACGATTCCCTGAGACAATTTCTACAGCATTCGTGGCATTATTATGTTCCTTTTGTACAATGACAATAAGTTGAATGAAACAGCATTATAAAACATCGGATGTTATCAATGAATAAAGGGCTGTCATATATGCATAGCATCCTCAACTTTGTAGCGTTTGAATGAATGGATGATTGTTAAAGTATTACCATTGTCGGTCAGTGTTGCGTGAAATCAGACATGCTTCGCGCCCAAACTATATTCCCAAATGCATAAATAATGTGGTTATCCTATTTATATACATGATATATTATTTTAGTACAACAAAAATAATGACTTATTTTCTTTTAATTGACTTCAAAAAAGGAGGTATTATGTGTTCATCGCGTATATCATTATTTTTATAATTCGGGCATAACTCCTACATATATGCACCGATTTGGATGATTCATTTTTGTTTGAGATTTCTCCCGAGATGTACCCGTTTAAATTTGGTGAAAGTCTGATGAAGATCGTCGGAGATAAAAAAAGGGAACGTTCAATGGGCGACAGCAAATCACCTGACTGCAGCAGTCGCTTGCCTGCAAATTGTTTATGCCTCTCAAAATAACATAAAATTTAAAATAGTAAAAACCGACTTCAATATAATTAAAATAATTTACACCGACTTCCTAAGCTCAGAAAGAGTTTAGGAAGTCGGTGTAACTTTTTTCTTAAATCAAACTGAATCAAAGGCACATACTTCGTGCTACTTCCTCAATGTTTCTCACAAATTATTTTATTCTTTATCAAGCCGGATTTTACGTTTTGGATTTATTTTATGTTTTTCTTCAACCTCTTGCGAGGGGAATCCTTTAGTTGTCCTGTATCCACAGAGGCTAAAAGAAGATGAGAAGTACCAATAATGGTATGAATCAAATATCAGTCCGAAGAAAAAACGTGCCTTTTATTGGTTATTTAAACGATGCTATTTTTCATGTCTTATTTTAAGCACTACGACGGCGACCGCTATTTTGATTTTTGGTTTTCGTTTTTCTCACAATAAGCCGATTGCGTTTGAATGTTTTAATAGAAATATTGTAAGAAATAGGCGCTACAAGATTTGTTGTTACAATACTACTTCTACATTCTTTTCAATCTACTTATTTTATTATAAATACAAAAAGGCGGGCAAATACTTCCAAGAGGTGTAGAACAATGGCTCCGCATGGCTAACATGTTTTTGATGTCACTATTAGAGGTATACTCGTATAACCAATTGTCTTGTTTAAAAGCCTTATATTTGAAGATCCCGACCATAATTTGTTTATAATATAAGAATGACCATTGAAATCAAACAAAACACTTTACGCGTCACATATGCATGGTAAACAAAGAAAATCTCTTTCACAGTATATTCTTCTTCTCCGGTGTTTTTGGGGGTCAGAGTGGCATCTTAGTTAATAACATAGTAAAATATAAATAAACATCAAAGAACTTTCTAAACTATCGCGAATTTCACTCATATTAGACTATGATTTCGAGACTTTTCGCGCACAGATAAACCAAAACAATATTTTGACTAACCTCGACGTTTCAGCCAAGTTGCGTAACAAACATCATATTCCTGTGTTTCTGCTGATTTTAGATAAAAAATTACAACCGTATTCTGTCTGTCTTAATTAAATGTTCAAACGATTTCCCTCTATAAATCTGCTAAGGCCTTTGACGTACTACGTGTTTATTAATGTAGAACGATTGATGCCAATAGTAATGGAGCGTAAATTTTGTCATTTGTACAAGATAGACACAGTACCTGTGGTTCAAATCCGGCGAGCGAAGCGTACGCAATAGACTGCGGTATCAATGTTAGTGCGACGGTGATACCGGCTATGAAATCCCCTATCCCTGCTCTTAAGTCGTAAGTCTTCGACCATTGTAGAATAGGGAATACTCCACCAACTATTCTTCTGGGGTCTGGTACTGTCAGCATTCTCGAACTGCAATATAGTTAACAGTCATAGGAAAAATTGTTAATTTAATAAATATATAACTAAATAACACAAAATAAAATTTCCAGACTACGGCTGACTATTTCAATGACGTTGACGATGACATTTGTCAGGGACAACGTAAAACTCTTTATTGATATTGCTACCGGTTTAAAAGAGGTATACAAATCTAAAAACTTACAAGTATCGTCGTACAGAAGTTTTCATTTTTACAAGTAAATCACAAAATGTTAATAGAGATAAGACGCTCAACTACGACTTATTGCGTATAATCATTATAATTTACTGACTGACGTATGAAAATAAAAAAGCGAATTCGGTAATAACGTAATTAATCGCAATCAGATCAGATCAAGATTTGTTTTGATAGTGTTGATAATGGAAAATGTAAACAATCAAACATAATCGATATTTTTTCACATCGCAAATTATTGTTTCCATGCAAACTTGACTATTCATAATGGCCCAGTGAAATTGTATTTTTTAACGTTGCCTCTCACTGTTACTTCTCGTGTGTCGTGGGTACCTACAGTTTACAGACATAAACCTCACATACACAAACACCCAGACCCCAAACGACTATCTGTAGATCATACAAATATATGCTCCGTGTGGGGATCGAACACGTGCCAGGTAGCGCAGAAAGCCATATCCTTAGCCCCTGCGTTAATCGTGCCGACACAATCGAATAACAGGAAAATTGCATTGTCAAGTAGTTGCTAGTTTATTTTTGGTAACTTTGTCAGTAGGATAATTGTGTGCGAAACAAGTCGAGCATATAATTCATATCATTATATAATAGAATATTTCTAAATTTACTATGACATTAATTATTTGTTTTTATTAATATATTTTTTAAAATTAATTATTAACTTAGATGTGTACTGTATGTGCGAGTACCATGTGGGTTATTGATTTATTTTATTTAACTGACGTGATAATTGAGTGGCAGATCAGGTATGTCATGCTCACTCAAGTGTCCTGCTTACGGTGAAGTCGTGTATCGGGTCGCTGAGTTACCCTACAATATGGTTGAGCTAAGCGACGCTGATGCATGCGTCATGCTCGTAAACGAGTGCTGTCTGTTGGGACTGGTCAGCATAAAGCTTTAATAAATATTAAAATCCGGCTTGTTTAGTGTGTACTTGATGTAATTTAGACTCTTTTCTCATACATTGTCCTCACATTAACTTCATTTCAAGAACAGTGAGTCAAATATTGTAACACGTTTGATTTAAAAAGAGTAACCATGGAGTTTCTTGCCCGTTCTTCTCCACAGGAAATCTACATCTTGGAACGTGGCAACTAAAGTCTGACTATACATGGGTGCCTGTAAACGGTTTTCTACGAATAAAAATATTTTATCTTAAAGAACCTTTACTTACTCAGATGTTGCATGAATGAGAAATTCGTAATTTTATTATTTGTGGTAAATGTGTCTTTTTAAAATTATAATTATTATCATAATTATGATTTTGCAAAAATAGTACCCACCTAGTAGTCATATATTTTTAGGTAAGGATTTCATTATTTTTCTCATATACAGGTTGGACGTTTGAGACGAGACGGGTCACTAAGTGCAGTACTAGTAACGAAAGTATCTGCAAAAAAATTAAAGCAGCAAGATTATTTAAAACAACATTCATAGATATTTTTAAATGGTACAGTAGGCAAGACAATCGCTTTATTTACTTTTTATTTAAGCATATCAAATCTATTTCTAATGGAGAACACTAGCAGCACGAAAATTATTTGTATGGCCTACAGATAGTTGTTCCGGGTCTGAGTGTTTGTGTATGTGAGATATGTCTGTAAAGTGTCCACGATACAGGAAAATGCAGAAATCTAAAGCCCGTACAGATCGAGAATCAAATCTCAAGCAGAACTTGAGTCGAGATTGCATCAAATAAAAATAAATGCTGGATCAATGACGTCGGGTTTATATTTGATTAATGCAATCTCGAATCAAGTTCTACTTGAGTTTTGATTTTCGAGATGTAATACGAGCCATTAGAGTCGTTTAAAAAAGTTCCTTATTAAAACTCTATAAATGTATACAATTAAATGTCAATTAATTATCGCTCAACTAAATGTATAAAATATTTTATGCGGGTTTTAAAGTCAATATATTATGACTTAAAACGTTATAGACTTATCTCTAGCTATGATGATAACATAGAGTAAAAAAAAATTGGAGTTCTTATAACGTGATCTTGAAATCCAACGACGCCAACAATGACTCATACTCACAAGAGATCTAACAACAAGGTGCTCTGGTTTTGTAAAGTTTATGTTCCAATTTACTTAATCCCAAAACGAAACTTGTCACGAGAGATTGTATAAGTAACAATTAATAAGTTCTAGATTATAACAACCGTGTACTAATAACAACGTACTGGGATCACCGCCTGCCAAGCGTGGTGATTATGGTATAGGCCCTATGAACACATATGCCACACAAATAGTTCAAGATAGAACGGAAAAATGGGCGGTGCATGCGTGTTGACACTAGGCTCGCGTTGAATTGCCCGGGGGGCGACCTTTTTACAGTCGCCTTCCCACCGCTAGAAGGGGTGACCGCTTTACAGTCATCCCCTCCGTGATGTGTCTAAAGGCGTGGCACCAATGGGCGGCTCTAGTGTGATCTTACGAGGACCTGGAGTCCCCCTTCGGTGCCGAAGATGACCGCTCCAGTGGTTTTAGCCGGTAGGAGACCGGCATACCCCTTCACCCTTCCCCGGGGTGAAGGAAGTTGTGTGAAATGTAGAATTTCCACTGGACAACAATAAAACATTTTTTTTAAAAAAGGCTGAGACTAGCTGCTAGCAACATCTAGTATAAAACCGTGAAAATACAATATAGCGCTATTACCAACCGAAAATCAAAGCTGTGAAGTTAACCTAAAAACAGGATTTCTTATAACTCAGGACTCCCGAGTATTTACATAGAAATCTTTTTTTTTTTTTCAAATATGCGCGTCCAAATTTGTCCTGTCCGTTTGATCAGACATTGGCAAGGTGGCGATCGCAGTAGTGATTTACTAACGGCCAAAATTAATAATTAATCTAATTCATAATCTCTAAATTTAAGATTTTGAAATTCATTCGTTTCTGTGTTACGGTCACATTTAACACAAAAAACAGACATATCCTAATCCGAAATGCAAACAAAGATTTTGTATTAGATTGATTATTAATTCGGCCGTAAATTGACAATATAGTCAGTTTTATCGAACGTAAAATTAAAAACTTTAAATATGCAGCATTAGTTTTAGTGATACTTTACAAGTTTTAATTTGAATACAGGTATTTAATCCAAATAAAATATTTTATTTATTTATTTGCTAGCGAATAACATTCCTTGGCGGTTTTAAGCCAAATAGTTTAATGATAGAGGAATATTCTAGATTTCTAAAAGATCCAATTGTGAAAGAGAAATGGATAGATGCCACGAGAATAAAATAAATTATTATGTTAAAAACAGAATTAGCTCGACTCATTTTACAAAGAATGATTTTGACGACATTAAACAAATTCGCTTCATCATCATCATATCAGCCAAAGGAAGTCCACAGCTGAACAAATACCTCCCCCATAGATTTCCACAACGTCACATGCCACCCGCATCCAACGACCACCAGCGACCTTCACCAGTTCATTCGTCCATCTCGTTAGAGGTCGTTCCACGCTGCGTTTTCCGGTGTGCGGTCTCCACTCGAGAAGGTTTTTGCCCCAATGGCCATCAGTTCTTCGAGCAATGTACTAGCCCATTGCCAAAGTGGCTTTCTTATCCTTTCAGCTATGGCGGCAACTTTAGTTCTTCTATGGATCTCCTCATTCCTGATTCGATCTCGTAGATATACCAAGCAGAGTTCTCTCCGTAGCTCACTGCTCACGCATATAACGCCCACCTCCCTGCAATGGAAATGTCCCCGTGCTCTGTTCATGTACTCGGACCGAGATGGTGGGGTTTCTGTATAAACAATTTAACACCTCGATGCACCGATAGTCCTTTGTTCTATAATCTGTGGATAGTTCTTTTAAATCAAAAGAAGTAATTTCGCGCTGTATACGAAATGTTACCGGAAGGATTGATTGATTTCGTTGCTCAAGAGTCCGAATAAAGATGCTGACCACGACAGAACGTAATGATTGGTTTCAAACAGGTAACGCTGACGTGGCAAGATTTTGAACAGAAAAATGAGGGAGCCTTTACGGAAAAACTTCGCATCGTTGAACTAATGTAATACAGACATCTGGCACGAAAAATCCAGAAAAAATTAACGGCTCTTTTTATAACAGATAGTAGATGTTATAATTATAATACTTTCCTGCATATTCACAATTATACCTATAATACTTTACCAGTTATTATAGTTTGGATAACAAACATTTTAAAAACTACGACAATACGTAAAGTGTTACTGATATGTGTATGACGCATATTTTATTTATTTGGTTTGACTATCTTTGCGACAATTAACAAATAAAATCACCACATAGGTACTGCAAGTGTGAAAGGTCAAAAATAAATAAGTATATGTATTATATCATTAATATATACCACCATTAGCTGTTAAAGCTATAAGACATTGTATTATTAATTAAATAACCTACTATTTAACCGAAAGTTTAAAACATAGACCATGTAATTAGTAAACTGTACGACAAATACCTCCCTTTTTCTTGAAAACCATAATTACAGTCACACCTGATACATAGGTATTGCAGAAAAGTATATATTATATCAGATGATTTTCGCAGATATGTCCAATATTTGCAGTTTTACAAGACACAAAAAAAAGTCTTGAAACAATATTCACAGTAACTTTTTAGATGGATACAAAAAGAAATATAATATATATATAGGTATATCAAGTGGCAATCGTTAAAAACTTGACTATAATAGAGACTGATTACTTAATGGAGCAATTACTCCAATTAAATGCAAAAGACAAACGATTAGAAAAGTACTAAAGGAAAATACCAATGTCCCGGTAAGTTAAATTGATCTCGTGTGAATTATTTGAATTTTAATACTAGGGAAGATCTCATAATTTATGTTCCGAAACTATGTAACATTATCTAATAGAATACAATGTAACATGAAATATAGTTACTTGAATAAATGTACTTACCACAACCATACGTACTCTACTGAATAAAATAATGACCATTTTCAAGACGCATAAGAATAGAAACTTATTATTTACTGAAGCTGAAGAATAGCATCATTAAATCAAAGTAACCTTACGAAAATATATTGTGTTTGTTTCATTCATTTTAAATGCCTAAGTAAGTCATTAGTATTTAATAGAAAATATTTCATTCTTGTTGCTATAGTAACATACATATCAATGCTTATAATACTGTCATTCGAATGCTCAATTTGTTCTTACAATTATTTCTTGAGTTATGAGAAGAGGCAAATTTCTTCTAAGTTAGGTAAACTTAACTCATCTTTTTTCTTTTTATATCTCCCGGTGGAAATATATCATGTAACTCCATCGCCCCGGGGAAAAGCGAAGGAGCATGCTGGACTCCTATCGGCTAGAACCAACGGAGTGGTCATCTTCGACACCGAAGGGAGGCTCCAGAAACGCACCAATAATCAAACTGGAGCCATTGGTATCAAGTCTTCTGGCACATCGCGGAGGGGATGACTGTAAAGCGGTCACCCCCTCTAACGGAGGGGAGGCGTCCGTGTAAAGGCCACCACCCAGGAACATCCCAGGAAGGAATGTAAAGATTTAATCACCTACCTTGACAGCAACTACCTACTGGTAGGGTTGCCACATTGTGTGTTCCATCATTTTCATATAAATAATTATAATTAATATAGTATGTCGCAGAATCAAGTTAGTATATAAAGGGTTGACTTAGCTTGACTTCATTTTTCAAACACATGTATGAACGAGCTCTATGCTCTCTAGCTATCGCCCCATAAGCCTTCTCAATTCCCTTGCGAAGATTTATGAGCGGATCATTTATTCCTGACTAAAGGATTTTACAGAATCCAAAAAACTCATTCCCGACGAACAGTTTGGTATTAGAACCAAGAACCAGAATACATCACGTTCAGATTCTCACTCGGCATGATGACGGGAGTCCTCTTTTTCGATGTTGCGAAAGCATTTGACAAAGTCTGGCACAACGGATTATTATATAAGTTGTATCAACTCGGAGTGCCCGACCATCTCGTTCTCATCATACGAAACTTCATGTCCAATCGCAGTTTGACGGCACGGTGGGTGCAGTGGCTGATACAGTCGACTGCTGCGCTCCGGGTCGTGGGTTCGCTTCCCGCATGGAACAAATATTTGTACGATCTGCAGGTAGTTGTTCCGGGTCTGGGTGTATTGTGTGTGTAATTTGTGTTTGTAAACGCACCCACGACACAGTCGAAATCCTAGTATGGGGCAATAATTTAGAATAAGAAAAAGAAAAGAAAAAAAGCATTTCATCTTGCGCAAAACCACCAAACCTGTATGGGTTGCCGAAAATTCACAAAAGCAATGTTCCCCTACGACCAATAGTAAGCCAGATTGATACACCAACTTACAAACTGGCACAACATCTAACGAAGATACTCGCAAAACTTCGTGGAAAGTCTAGCAACAAGAAGGATTCCTATCACTTTGTCAGCCAAATAAAAGACCTTGAAAAGGCTTAAAGCGAAGCGATGGTCAGTTTTGATGTTCAGTCCTTATTCACCAATTTAACAGTAAAGGACTGCATGGATTTTGTTAAGAAAAGGTTAAGTGAGCATGACATGCCTCTACAATATGCAGAGTTACTTGAGCACTGCCTTACCAACGGCTACCTTTTGTGGTACAACGAGTTTTACTTACAAACTGATGGTGTAGCTATGGGTTCACTGGTCTCTCCTGTTGTCGCCGATATTTTTTAAACATCTAAATTCAATACATGGTAAAATTCAGTTTACTATGGAATTGGAGGATAATAAATCCTTAGCGTTTCTTAACATGCTTCTCATCCATAATCCAGATCATTCTGTTCGTCACACTGTATAGAAAGCCTACCAATACAGACAGATACCTTAGCGGTGAATCTCGCCACCATCCTTCTCAGTTAGCTACCGTGGCCAAATCCTTGTTACAGAGAGCACACGGCATCTACGACGCTGACCAACTGGCAGGGAGCTTAACCATGTGAAGCAAGTTCTTCAAAATAACAATTTGAAAGCTCCACATCCCCGTCGCAGAAGCCGCCCGAAACCCGCCATGGTTTATCGAAGACCCACTGTTTTCCCATTTATTAAGGGAGTCACAGACAGAATTTGTCTTAACTTGAAGCGTGCTTCTATTAAAACCTACTTCAAGCCGCTTAAGAAGATCAGCCAACTCCTCAAACCGGTGAAATGTCACATACCTTTACAAGATGCATGGGTCTATAAGATTGACTGTGATTGTATTTGTCATACATAGGGCAAACAAAGCGTAGCATAGCCACCTGAATAAAAGAACATATAGCTGACGTCAAGCATAGACGCTCCACAGAGTCTGTAGTGTTTGAACAACCTTCGGCAAACCTAACCATTATCTTCGTTTTGATCAACCTGAAGTGCTCGCAAAAGAGAACTGATGTGAAACTAGAATGTTTCGTGAGACTGTTGAAATTAAAAATACACCCTAATTTTAATAGAGAAGATGGTTGGCAGGTACTACCTGTTTGGAATCCAGTTATTAAACAATAAAGTCCCAAACAACATACCGCACTAAGAAACATCAAGACACTGTGAGTGATTACTGCGTGCATCGAAACAAATTTTTTGATTAAAATTGTACGGTAGATAAAATAAAATAACTTTTTTAAATCTGTAACTACGCCCGTCACCTTATGACTTGCGACCACGAATGCTGCAAAGTATTCGAAACTTCAGGAAAAACAAACATGTAAAATATACGCGATAGAATCCGTTTAAAAGTGTTTTATTATAATGTGTAATAATCGCGAAAACCTAAGACATTTAGATTTACATTAATCATTTCTTGTGTAATGCCAACATTTAAAAAGTTCCATACCTAGTTCATCTCCAAACTCTATCAGATTTGCTTTATCAGATCTTGTCATTCATATCATCATCATCAAATCAGCCAAAAGACGTCCACTGCTGGACAAGGCCTGCCCCATAAACGACCGATTATATGCCGCGTGTCATCATTTTGAGGGAAATATGCCAATACTCATCTCGCTTGGCAGGCGGGTTGGTGAGCGCAGAATAGCTGCTGTTCCACAGATGAGTCGCTGCTTCCTATCCCTCTGGGTTCAGGACCCCTTAGTTACCGTTTACGACATCCGTGGAAGGAGTTGGAGTTATATAGGACGATAATGCATGCATATATACACATCCAAATTAAAAAACTCATCCGAGTCGTTTCGGAAGTAGGTAACATGCACCTAAACGTACAATAAAATTGAGTACGTCCTCTTTTCTTAAAATTTGCGTTCATTACTACCACAACAGTGTTATGCTCAATTTATGTGCAGTTAATATTTGGTCGTCTTCACTTGTATATATAGTAGTAGGTTTGTACCTACTACTATAGAGTGGCAAAAAGTGTACGTCGCGTTTGTGCCTTTTAATAACACTGAAAAACATGACCTTGAAAACGCATAATTTGGCATATAATTTTGCATCTTCCAAAACAAAGTAACAGACTCAGTGACAGTTATAAACTACAATGTAAGATTACATTGCAAATCGGTTATACGAGTAGTACACGTTCTCCTTTATTTTTACGAAAATACTAATTTGCATTGTCTTGCTGTCTTAAGGCCGAAATTAATAATCAACCTAATACAAAATCTTTAAATTTAAGATATTGATCTGTCTTTGTGTTAGTCTGATTTTGGATTATTTTTATTATTAATTTCGGCCGTTAAACAACGATTACCTATTGCTCAAGTTTATGTTTATACGAGTACTACAATGTTCAATCTGAACTGGGGTGGCAAAGCCAATAAAATAGTTTCACTAGAAAATTTTCTTACTGTTAATACGTGATATTCAACCAAAATATATTTGAACTCACCAGTGACTATTTATGTTACATAAAATTATAACACGATTAAAATATCACAGAAATCCATTAAAAACTGTATTCCATTTTTCAAAAAATATTTATTCAAAATTCTAATACACAATAAAGATTGAAAAACAATGCACGAAAACAACGATATCCCGCCTTTTTTAGAAATCGCGCATGCGTCGTCAACTTTTTAAACTTGCGCATACGACAACGACGCTATTTAAACTGCCTTATACTGACAATAATCTCGCAATCAGTTAATTTTCCCTTCACGGCTAGTCATTCCATTACCACTTTTTGGCAAAGTAAAGAACCGTGGCAAGATCGATCACCAATGAAGTGCTGAAATAATGTGCAAACTAGACATTTTACGGTTGCCCTTACTATTACAAGGTACCTATAGACTTTCGTTCGTATGTAGTACCTGCTCAGATAGATTGTCAAGCCACATTTATAAATTAATTAATTTATAAATGTGGCTAATATTTAATTATAATTTACAAATGTGGGAATTATAATGCTCTTCATAAAATATGAAATAAGTCTAAATTGATCCTGTGATGTACCAAGCTGGCTTTAGAAAATAATTATAAAATTATGTTTTCTAGTAATTTCGAAGGAACTCTATTTAAAAAATACAAATGATTTTTTTAATTGTATTATATCCACTACATCAGGTTAGTATTAGAGTACATTAAGTATAGGTATATACCCTTATGAATAAAGTCATTTTGATTAAAGATTTGCTTAACTGCCCGTATCCATCTACTCTCTAGTCTGCTCTAGCTATTCGTTTGGAATTATATTTAGCCTGTTCTTGGACAGGACATGTTCGGTAAAGACATTAAAAGAATCCTCAGAGAAGAACGGGGGAAATCCGGGGGATTGTAATAAATCCCCCTGAAGGCTGACGTGACCACGTGCGCGTTACCGTATTCCCAGAGGTCACTTGGTATGAGCACGCAGATTCCAGATAATCAGCACAACCGCAGCTTCCGATGCCAACCATTGAACGATGACAGGGGCTCAGGCGTGTTGGAGATGGGTGCCGGAGATGGGTGCCGGAATGGTTGTTAAAGCAGCGCCCTCTCCTTCTTCTCCGAGCAAGATCAGCCCTCTCCCGATCCTGGTCTGCAGTCTCCTTCTGGAGCATTACACTCTCACAGAAGGAGACCATTATACTCCAGTTTCATGCATCGTGGTCACTTCTACAGTATGTCGTGACCTCGAGTCCTATCCTGTGCAGGTATGCACCGAGACAACCGTGACAGGTAAATAAATACATGCATTATGTGGTAGGTGGCGCTCTCGCGGTCATTTTGAGCCAGGCTCCAATAAGCGGCAGGACGGCTTCTACGACACGCTTGGTCGGTTACAGCAACCGCAGGAAATCGCACCGCTTCTCGAATACGTGTCGTCGGGGCTGTCGTCTGATCCTATCGAACGCCCCTGGGGCAGCACTTTCACCGTCGTGGTGGAGTGAGGTGAGTGACTGTGTCCTCGTGCTGCCATTCTGCGCTGCAGACGTTCGAGTTGATTTCTGCAGCGCTGGAGGGCTATCAGTCGAGACGACTATACAGGCGCCGTGTATAGAGTCATGGATCACACGACCGGTGGGGGAGAGGCGGCGAACTTTCTCTAATGGTAACTTTCATAATGCCATATTATTGAAACTCATTTAATTTATTTTATTTTGTTTTTTATTCTTTTTACTTTTTTTTTTTTTTTTTTTTTTTATTTACTTTATTTATTTATGTTATTCCATTTATTTTATTCACTTCATTTATTTTACTTTTTTTTAACTGATTTTATTTATCTTATTTTTTTTATATATTATATCCGTATGGTGTCCGGATTAAGAATATAGCACCACTCTATCTCCTCCCGTGGAGGTCGTAAAAGGCGACTAGGAAAAACAATTGAACCGTACGACGTTGCCGACATATTAAAATATTTTATTGAATATGTAAAGATTTTAATCTTTATATATTCAATAAAATATAATCTAAAAACCGTACAACGTTACCCTATACTTGACATTGGCGAAATTGTGGAAGAGAATGAGACTGTTGCTTAAGCTAGGGTGATGCATGTGTTTCAGGTCACCAGGGCCCCACCCCGGAAGTCGAATTTTGCTCTTACTTAAACTGTGCCAAGTGATTTTTTTCCATTTTCTTCTTCGTGTATCTGATTCTATCAAGTTGTTCCTTCTTGTTAAAGTTCTCTTGATGAATACTCTCCCAATAATTTGTTATAACTTAGAAAAGTAAACTAGAAGTATATAGCTCTGACAAGTAACTAAGTACACTGGGAAGTCATTATCTATGTTCGGTTATATTCAGTAAGGCACAATCTCTAATTCAATTCTCTTGATTCTGTTGTAATTCATTTTGTTTCGCGGTCAAATAACTTATGAAACCTTTTGTAGTTTTAAATTAGTTTTCTATGTGTTTTTCTACTTCGATAAACAGTTTGTTTTCTTCGGTATTTTTATAAGAATAAGAATAAGAATAATTTATTTGTCAGAATATGAGTACAGTGGTTGATGACAGATAGTAGTGAACAAAGTAGTCCGTCATACTCTACCAGAAACTGGTGTGCAAATATATTACTTAACATGACTACGATGAGTCTAGATATTCAATGCATGCATTCAATAAACATAATCACGAACAATGATGAAATAAAAGTACGATGGATTGTAAATTAATAACAAAATAATAATGGAATACAAATGTCATTGAAATAAAAAATATATAGTCACAATCATGATAGGTATGTCTAATGAACAGCAGAAAGTTCAGTTATAATAAAATGTCTATAAACAATAAAATGTCCATAATACATTATTAATCAAATGTTTTTTCCGTCAGAAACTCCGAAATATAATAATAGCATTTTTCTAACAAAAACGATTTTAATAGTATTTTGAACAGATGTATATTAAGTTTCTTTAGGTGGCCTGGTAAGTGATTGTAAATTTTAGGTGCCATGCAGAATACACTTTTGTGCATCAGTGCTGTATTAGACCTTCTTACACATAATCTACTATTATCCCGTCGACTACGATTATTTACGTCAGATAATTTATTAAATAGTTTAGGGTTACTCTTTGCAAAAACGGCAACTTCGAATATATACAATGAAGGCAGTGTCAGTATTTTATGATTGCTGAAATGAGGTTTACATGAATCCATAACATGTAGCCCAAACATTGATCTTAAACACCTTTTATGAAGTTTAAAAACTATTTCACTGCTGCTCGAGTTTCCTCAGAATATAAAGCCAAACCTTAAAATCGAGCCAACGATGCCATGATATGCCGTAAGCAAGGCGTCCGTGCCCAAAACTGGAGCTAGTTTGTACAAGACGTAGGTAGATTTACTCATCTTCTTACTTAATTGTTCTACATGAGCTTTCCAATCCAATGTTTCATCTATTCTTAAGAAAACTGGTTGTATCCACTTTACTAATGCTTTTATTATCATACTGAATTGTCATGTCGTCAATTTTTGAGCGTTGACTAAAGATCATTAAATTTGTTTTCGTGATATTAATTCTGAGATTATTATTATTTAACCATGTTATTATTGAATTGATTGTATGTTTGATGTCATTTTCATAGTTATGTTTGTTTGTGCAGTTAATGGTAACCGTGCTGTCATCGGCGAACAATGACATATGATGATTTGTAACTTTTGGCAAATCATTAATATAAATTAGAAATAGAAGAGGGCCTAGAACGCTTCCCTGTGGCACACCATATGTAACTGTCCAATGACCTGACCTTTATATTCGCTCCTGTTTCGTTTTGTGATCGATTTTAGATATTTCCGTATATTGGTGTCTATTTTTCAAGTACGATGTTATAAGTTTTAATATATTTCCACGTATGCCATTGGCATCCAACTTTCTTAGCAGTATATTGTGCTCGAAATAGTCAAAGGCCTGTGTCATATCACAATATACTGCACACACAGGTATTTTGCAGTCTAAGTTAGTAATTACATTATTTAAAAAATCGTAAATATCTTAGGTTTTCGCGAGTATTACACATTATAATAAAACACTTTTAAACGGATTCTAATGTACTAAATATACGCGATAGAATCCGTTTAAAAGTGTTTTATTATAATCGTAAATAGCCATGTTTATTGTTCTATTTTTTCGGAAGCCCTTTTGGTCCTCTGTTAAAATGCCTTTTTTATCTAAATACTTATAAATCTGTTCATAGATATATTTCTCAAATACCTTTGAAAAAACCGGTAGCAGCGCAATGGGCCTATAAGAATCCATTACTCCTCTATCAGATTTTTTCAAAAGTGGTTTCACTACAGAAGCTTTTAGCATTTCGGGATATCTACCTTGGGATATACACAAATTGATGATATAACTTAAATGATTTTTTAGATATTTAGAACAGGATTAGGTACCAGAATAATACTTCTGATGTAAGTGACATCACAGCCTTCCTGTATGTAACACCAGCATACAGTCGGAAATTGCGGGAGGAAATGAGCAATTATTTTTATTGGTGGAAATTCCTTATGAACATCCTTCGCCCCGGGGAAGGGCGAAGGGGGTCTCCTACCGGCTTGTGTACCACCATTGTACATGAAAGTGTAAATAAATAAATAAATAAATAAATAAAACCACTGGAGCGGTCATCTTCGGCACAGAAGGGAGGCTCCAGGTCCTCGTAAGATCACACTAGAGAGAGCTTATGTCCCTAACTGCAGCATGACAACACGGGACCTTTATACTGCTACAGTAGAGTACAAGAGGGGTTAAGCGTTTCGATAGAATTCGGAATCTAAGGTATATACGATCGCAACATGTCACATAAAAATTATTAGAGTATCGCCACCATAGCAATATAAGGAATAGTTCGGATTCGTTTGGTGCTTTTGATTTATCTGAATATCTTTATGCAGAGTGTAGATCCCGGTTACTCCACAACGTCGTCGGTAAGACCCGTCATGGACCTGCTAAAGAGGCGGCATGGCGTCCTCACCTGCCAGCTGCAGCGAGTAATTTGGGGCCGCGGATAAACGCGGACACGGGTGTTTAGGAGGTATCTTTGTCACATAATCCGGGAGTAGGCCCCCAGTCGTCACCACCTGCGGAGATTTTGGAGGGTGAAGGAAATCGATGATAGTATCCCCAAGATAAAAAAAGCCTTTGGATTTATGAAATAATAAAAATTCTATTATGCTTAGCAATTCAATATACAAATACAAATTTTGGTAAAATAAATCTTTTTAGGGTTCCGAACGTCCGAAGGAAAAAACGGCGGTACCCACTCACTCACTCTCACTCGTGTGTCTGTCTGTCAGTCTGTCACAGCCAATTTGTTCCGAATCTACTGGACCGATTTAGATGAAATTTGGTACACATATGTATTTCTGCGATCCAAATACGTATGTGTAACGTAAATAAATGAATTTTGAATATGAGGCTCACTTTTAGGGCGCAATATGGAAAATGAAAGAATGAAGTTGCAAACTGTACCGTATAACATATGAAATGAAAGGGCTTGTTATGAGGGTCTCAAATGAATTTATTTTATAATTTTAAAACATACGGTTTTAAAATGATTTAAGAAAATAATCCCCCCCCCCTTATTTCCAAAACTACTGCGCCTGAAATTTTGAAAAAAATATACATAATAGCTCTTTACCTGTAGATGCAGGAAAGCCCATAAGAAGTATATGGTCTTATGCGGTTGGAATTTATGGGAAAACATGTTTTTCAACTACGATGTTAAGTTTGTTCTTGGGATAAGTTATTGGTACAAGACCGAATTCAACAATAGACAATATATTCAGCAATTTCAGAACCGTGTGGAGAAACGCGAGTTCAACTCGCACTTGTCCGGTAATTTGATTTTTTTAAATTTTAAACTGTCACAACGCAAACCGTTTTCTTTAAAAAAAAATACGTTATTGCTCTCTAAAATGTCTCCTAGGAACCTACAATTTACAGACATAAATGTCAGATGCGCAAACACCCAGACCCAAAACATCTATCTGTATATCATACAAATATTTGTTCCGTGCGGAGATCGAACCCGCGACTCGTAACGCAGAAACCTAATTGCTTAGCCATTGTTTTTATTTTACTCACAAATTCGATTTGTTGTTGTTGGTTTGTCGATTGATTAAGGTTATCAGTTTTTTAACGATATCCGATGATATACAAATATCCTAACCAGAGCTCATAATTATAATTTTAGTCATTGTGCATAAATTATTACCTACAGCCGAAATGAGAATTTCGTATATTATCTGCAAAAGTCCTATGTGGCAAAAAATATCATAAAAGATTCAAACCTTAAGTGAAGCATTTATATTATTATATTCATAGCATCGCAAGATGAAAAGGCAGAGAGAGGAACAGTCGACTTCCGGCACTCGCAACACGCAGCTTTACGCCTTGATTCAGAGCGAGAGCGTGGTCTACCCCGGCCTACCTAGTAGATTTTGAGCAGTATTCAACTTTTAATTAAACGATGGCCACTCTCCGGTTTTTTCTCTATTGTTGGTACATTTTCCAGACATAAATCTCAAAGACACAAACAGTTACTATTGACAATCAAGACCTATCACAAAAAAAACAATGTAGGCAAGTAGGAACCTATGACAAACCAACGGCTGAGTGGCTGTGATCTGTACCGACGACCGACCCGACATATCGGTGTCGCCATGTTCAAGTACTTAACACAATTATATCTATTTAACGCATTAAGCTCTAATCATCAATTTACTGATTGAGATAATTGGCACATAATAATATTCTCGGGTTTTCATCAAGGCCGTTTTGTAGTTAGGTAGGTATGTATTCTTTCAGTGTTTGCTAACATTAATGTCTAACTAATACGGAAGTGTGAACTAGTTGAAAAGTAGCCGTCAAAAATCCCATGTTAGAATCATGTATACAAATAGTGGTAGATATAGCACTATATCGACGCTTAAAATCAAAAGGGGATAATTGGCAAGATTTTATGAATTGAGTTCCTTTAACGCAGAAAAATCAAGGCGATTCCAATGATAATTCAATTTCACAGGATTGTCGCTTACTATTGCATTTCAAGCGTCTATTATTATTCACAAAATGACTATTTGTAGGTCTCTTATTACAAGAGTTTGAGTTTGTTTAAATTATATCCACAACATGTGGTCCCAGCTACGAATAACACCAACCCATCTCATCCTGTGGGTATCGTAAAAGGCGACTATGGGATTAACCGAATGATGAGCAGCAGCATCCTTCGAGTACATTAACAACTCAACTGCAACTGCCAACCTATCTGCCAAGCGTGGCGATTATGGCAAACCGCCCCAATGAGCACTCAACACACCCAGATCGGTCGTTGTTTTTTTTTAAACGTAACCCCACTCTAGGATTTCGTGGGTGCGTTTACAGACATGAATTCCTCATACAATACTGGGTGTATTGTATGAGGAATTAAAGACCCGGAACTACTACCTGCAGATCATACATATATTTGTTCCGTGCGGGAATCGAACCCACGACCCCGAGCGCAGCAGCCGACTGTATCAGCCACTGCACCAACCGTGCCTTTATTTATCATAAATTATATCCTTTATAATTATATCCCTTTATTATAAATTATATCCTATTCAAAGTTTGCAAATAAACAGACACTTCATTAATAAAAAAAGGTACATCAAGTCATTATTATAAAGTACCTAGTTGAGTTTTTTATTATTTAAAATGGAATTTCACAATAATCAACTCATTACATTACGTGGCTGTCAATCCAATAAACACCGTCTATTAATCTTGTAGCTAAAAACCATAAAATTCACAAATTTTTCACACATTCTTTATTATCACCGTGTTGGAAATCCTCATCCCCGGGGAAAGGGGCGAGGAAGAACTCTTACTTACCAGCTTACGCTACCTGGGCGGTCATGTTTGGCACAGAGGCTCCAGGTTAACGAGAACGAACGCCCTGAAGCCGAGGATTGGTGCCCCGCTTTTAGGCACAACTCGGAGAGACTGTAAAGCAGATCTGATGCTTCGCTGTGCGCACACGTAACCACATGCGTGCCGCCGTCTTACCGGGAGACACTCTGTATAAGCGCGTAGTCTCCATTCTGCGCGCCACATAATGTAGGTATGACATACATAATATTTTTTTTATACTTGCTACTTTATACGATGGATAATTAGATTGATAATTACTTGATACAGCTTGCATGAAGTTGAGGGTTGCAGGTTCAAAACCTGGCATGTACCAAAGTGACTTTTTCAATGTAATTTATGCACTTTTGTAGTTAGTCTATGACGCCACTGACTTTAACGGCGAATGGATCTCTATGGTCTAAAATCACCAACTCGCTACGCAAGCCTGGTGCTCATTGCTCGTTCCTACCCTGCGTGAAAATCCCTTTGGCTTGTAGTCGGATAGTTGCAGGCGATATATACTTATTACAACTTACATGGGGAAGTTTTAAATGAGACAATAATATGACAATAGTTGTACATATAGGTACTCTTGAATTGATAATGAAGCTGATCTAGATGCAGTTTATCAAAATGGCTAAATTTTAATTTGTGCACGCGAACGCACGATGGGAAACTGCACTCGGACATCAATAAGTTGGTAAAAAATTCGATATGCTATGTCCTGTTTTATTGATGTTGTCGTGTAGGATGTAAACATTGTAGAGTTGGTAAATACGATTTGTTGTCTCATCATTATCATGGTGCTCGGCAAAAAGTTCTTGGATAAATCCTGACGTCTATTCAAAATCTATTTTCGTATCAAAGCCATTTTCATTTTTCTCATAAAAAGAAAGAAAGAAAGAAAAGCGATTTATTATCACAACAAAACGCGCATCGGTACATTCATATTAATTAAAATAAAATCGACACTAAACTTGCAATAAAAAACCATATACCAAAAAAATTTGATACGAAATAATCATAACAAAAATAACAGTTTGCTGATGCACGTCTTAATAGTGGCGAAGAAGTCATCACTCAGCATAGTACTGTGTTGTAACGTTAGCCGCAACACAGAGCTGGTTTTCAGTGCTAACCCTATCGGCTTTTCGACTTCTATTTCCTCTGATAGAACCTGGGGTGCAAGCTCAAACATCCATACATCCTTGAATACAGAATTGAAATAACGGTGTAAAACAAATTTGGTAATCGGTAAGTCTGGTCCTCATGACTTACCTTCTGCAACGTGTCCTTCAATAGCTTCAATCATGTCTTAGCGTATACCAAATTGGTTTTTCACCGTCATTTTAATTCCGTATTAAGGATGTATGGATGTTTGACCCAAAGGAATTGCACCCCTGTAGTGACGCTTGTCACCTTAGTCATCGTCGGATGTCTAAGGTGACGTTACAAATAAGTTCAATAAGTGGTAATGTTTTCGGGATTATATTATAATAAAACACTTATACGGATTATATCGCGTATATTATAGATTTTGTTTTTCCTGACGTTTCGAACACTTTGTAGAGTTCGTGGTCGTAGGACCACTTATTGAAATAATTTGTTACGAAATAGATCTAGATAGGATTGGCAGGATGGTATGCACATGGAAGGATGCTGCTGCCTATTCTCTTAATAACAACCAGTAGTCGTTTTTAGCACCCATGGGTGGAAAGCATTGGGTCTTTGCCGGAAACCACACAGAAGAAGAAATGCTAGGAAAATGATAAAATCCAAAACTATTCATATCCATTGAGAACTTGGACAGCGCACTACTGTGTGTTCAGATTATGTACCTGCACAGCGGATAACGTCACGCGCTATACTGTGAACTCTATTACAGGAACTTGTAGTTTTAACACTGAAACTATTCACATTAACTCTGCAATAGAATAACTAAATATCTTGGCAACAGGCAAGAACGGACAGCTGGTACCTGAAACTACGGTAAAGATTTATGGATCTCCTAAAAGCCTAATGGATAAGTAAAAATCTAGATATGGACACGGAATTCTAGGAGAATATTGCTCTAACTTACCTCATAAGATAATGCTGTCATAGGTGCTTACTTGTACATACTAACATTATGGGCACGGAATTCTAGGAGAACATTGCTCTAACTTACCCTATAAGATAATGCTGTCATAGGAGCTTACTTGTACATACTTACATATACGCAGATATTGGTTACGCCTCCGCTTCCAGCTACGCAAAGCATAATCCCACTGATGGAATAACCAATTGGTAAGGGCTAAACTAAGTTATTTCCCCCCAAACGGATAGCCGTTAATAAGGTAGGTACTCAACCATCGACCAATCTATGTGTACACAATTATGTAGGTTTATTCGACATCATCCGTGATTTTGTAGTATTTGCAAGGAATTTTATGAAATTCCTGGTCTCATCATTGCTACATATACCTACATATTTTTGTCTTATATATTATGACTGTAGTGTTATAACAATGATCACTGAATTCGTACACTGAAGACGTAACCACTACTTCCTTTTATCTATTGGGGCCCCAACTGGTGTAAACTGTTAGCTCGCTTAATGTACTTGTCTAATTGAACGAGAAGATTCAATGTACCAGGTCATAAAACAGAAATGGCATCTAATTTTAGTTTTCATGCAGTTGCGCCCTCTGCGATTCTATCGCCAATAGAAGTAAAAAATATATCGAAGATACTCCTTCCAATATACCTTCTAAATTATGCATTTATTCTCAAGAATCTTTTTTAGTAAGGCAGAAATTAAATTCTGAAGGTTTAGCTGTCCATCGCGGCCCTTTCTTTCTTTAAAATTTACAAGTTTAAAGTAGCACACCAAATGAAAGCCCCGCCGATGTACTATCTCATTAGATATGTTTGTATTTTATAAATACAGAAATGTGTAATAAGTATAACATGCATACCATTTGAATGACTAATGTTTACCATCACTGATGAAAAGCCTGAAATGTATGCAGATCACTTAAATGTAAAGATAATAGATTTTTATGATATGACTACACATATTGCTCACTCAATGGAATAATGACATAATTAAAAAAATATTGAGATTGAGAAGTCCTAAGTAAATAGTTGCATCAAACATGCGGAAACTCAATTCTTAGGATTTCCAAAAGACTTGAACGTGGTTTACTGAAAGTTCTACCTAACAATACAATAGATAGACCATTGGGCGTAGCTAAATTTGTTAAAGTAAGTCCAGTATACAATGGGAAAAGGGATAAGAAAAAAAAACATTTCAAAGGAAAATGATTGTTCCATAAATATCAAAACCCATATTGCTGTAGAAAATCAACGGTGGACAAGCAAGATATGGCCGTCAGAAAATCCTTGAATATCTATGGCAAATAATCACCCTATTTTACGGTTAACCATCACGATTTTGTATTAAATATAATGTAACGACGGTATACAAAAAAACACGACACAAGCCTCCCCCAAAGATCACCACAACGACCGATAAGGGTGTGTTGTGGGCTCATTGGGGGGTTTTGCCATAATCGCCACGCTTGGCAGACGGGTTGGCGATCGCAGTTGAGTTGTTAATGTACTCGAAGGACGCTGCTGCCCATCCTCCGGCTAATCCCTTAGTCGACTTTTACGACACCCACGGGAGGAGATGGGGTGGTGGTATTCTAAGCCGGCACCACACGGCATGTCATGCCCTTAAGTTGAATAAATACTAAAAGTTTTTTTAACACTATTAAAAACAGTATCCGTGTGATGTCCAGATTAAGAATATAGCACCACTCTATCTCCTTGTCTAAAAAATATCGATGTACCATAACGGCACGGTTGGTGCAGTGGCTGATACAGTCGGCTGCTGCGCTCCGGGTCGTGGGTTCGATTCCCACACGGAACAAATATTTGTATTATCTGCTGGTAGTTATGTGGAATTCATGTCTGTAAACGCACCTACGACACAGGAGGGATTGTGGGAATATTTTCTACTACCTAAGTACTTACCTACGTTACTAAACTCATAAATAGTTTTTATCGAATGGCTGCTAAAAAGGGTCCACGTAAGCTTGACAGCATCCGATCGTGTAAAAGATACAGAAATTATCAATTATTCGATTTTAAACTCTGTTATTCTATCCGGCTTAATCTAAAATGCGTTTCCTCTTATTTGCAGTTTTTCTTATTTTCCCAGCGCTGAAGCAAGAGCTGAATAAGAGAGAGGATAGACCGCATCGCCGTTCAGAATCCGCAATGAGGTGAACAATGGATCATCCGGATATTGCCTGTCAACCGAGCTACCTTCACGCGCAGCGCTAAACGATACTAGGTCGACCGTAGGACCGAGGTAAAATGTTTCCATAAAACATGAAGCTTATACAGTTGTTTGATGGTAAGTACTTATCAAACAACTCTTTCTTCATTGCAGTGGAGCTTTTTTAGTAAAATTGTCGAACAAAGAAAAGACTAGTATTGTTTTTGCTAATAAAAGTCTATTGTAAATTAACCATGTGCGGTTAATTTACAAGTCGTGAAGAACATGAGTTCTTAGATAAAATTAAATTACCTTAACAATATTTTTGCTTTTAACAAAAGTGCCTTGCTGTTGGCCAGAATAAATTTTATTTATGTATCAGTATCGAGATGTTATAAAGGTTGACAAAAATAAATGATCCACAAAACGTTGAGGACAATCCTAGAGGGAAGGGTCACCCGAAACGCGTGAAGAATTCACAATGAAAGAGGTCGAATATTTATCATCCGTTCAGCTATCAGCGATTAGATTGCTTCGCACAAAATACGTGCCTACTCTATAAATGTATAGCGAAATTATTTCACTGGTTAGGTCACACGGGACTTTTGTATTATTTCTACTCAGGTATACCTTATTATCTATTTAAATACCTACGATTGAAAAGGATTTTTTTAAAGACAAAGATATTAACTAATTTATCTATATAACATCTATTTCGTCATTAAGAGTATCTACTCTAATATTAAAAAATCGATATTTATCTAAATATGAACTATTTTGCTTTGGTGACACCAGAAATACAAAAAAATACCGGTTAAGTACCTAAGGAGACTCGAATGAAACGCGGTATCCCTTCACGCGGAAGCAAATTCGTGGCACGTAAAATGAAATCCAATTATTTCCTCATACTCTTTCGCTATTCACACATACAACTTTAGTATAGAATCACCCAGTACCTGAAAATATTAAACAATTTATTTACCATTCATACATAAGCACTGATAGCCTAGTGGTTGAACACTTGCCTTCCTTATAGACTGGTCTGAGTTAGTTCCCAGCCTGCGCCTCTGACTTTCGGATTCATGTGCGGATCAGAATTTGATTATCACTTACGTTTACGGTGAAGGAAAACATCGTGTAGAAATCTGCACACCTGAGAGTGCTCTAAAAGGTTATCAATGGGTGCATGTAGTCCGCCAACCCGCACTAGGCCAGCGTGGTGGACTAAGGCCTAACCTTGATCATGAGAAAAAGCCTGTACCCAACAGTGGGACAGTAATGGACCGATTATGTAGAATATTTATTTACCATTCGTGACCGAAAAATATAACGTAATAAATAAAAGATATTCCCAATAATAACGACCTAGGAAACAAAACAAAGCTGCAGTGACCGTGAAATAAATAGTGCAATTACCTATCTACAACCAGCACGCAAAGTAAAAAGTCATTGCCAGATAGGTATTTAATCAACCGAGAATTGTATCACAATGGGAATGAACAATACATTTTATGCATAGCATCTGCCAAGTGATTTACCTATGTTGGAAAACTCATTACTCAACCCAGGAAGTACGTAGTACGTAGGTATGTAAGAAACATGTGTTAATTTATGTAAGTACCTTGGTATATTTAGCTGAAATTGAAATTACAATTTATTTATTTTATTAAAAAAAAAAACTTTGCCCCAAACTAGGATTTCTCCTGTGTCGTGGGTGCGTTTACAGACACAATACACCCAGACCCGGAACAACTACCTGCAAATCATACAAATATTTGTTCCGTGCGGGAATCGAACCCACGACCCGGTGCGCAGCAGCCGACTGTATCAGCCACTGCACCAACCGTGCTGACAATCAAATTGAAACGTGTTTTAAACGAGCGTTCCGGTATATATTTGTAAAAAATTCCCGTAGGCTATAGTCAAAGCATAGCTACGCTAGGGATAAGGAGTTTCGTATAGAGGCCAACGAGAAGCGATACGAAGGGTCATTCACCTAAAACACGTCTATGGAACAAGCCATCTAATATCTATCTCTTTCGATCTTGTGTATTAGACGTACGATATTAGACACGGTATTAGACATAATGTTCGAAGTTCAAGTCAGTCACCGCCTCGCCAACATTCGGGCGGCCATTTACAAATTCGTGGTTCATTCTGTGTCGAAAAGCGCTCGGAGTGATACTTACTGTTTTTGTGTTCAGTTTGCTTTGAGTTATTTGCCGTTCTTAATTTTATTGTTGAAGTACTTTTGTGTTGTTGTTATTTAATTATTATTTTCAATAGTATATACGTCCATACACAAATATATATTTTAATACAATTATTATACACTTATTGTCAACTATACCAATGAACCATTTAATGTGTTTCGCGATCAACCGATATTTTTAGGGTTCCGAACGTCCAAAGGAAAAAATGACGGAACCCTTATAGGATCACTGGCGTATCCGTCTGTCTGTCCGTCTGTCGCAGCCAATTTTCTGAGAACCTACTGGACCGATTAAGTTGATATTTGGTACACAAATAAACACACAAGTAAACAAATGAATTTTGAATATGAGGGTCACTTTTGGGGGCAATATATAAAATTGAAGAATAAAGTTTTGCAAACTGTACCGTGTAACATATTAAATGGAAGGGCTTGTTGTAAGGACCTCAATTTTCTTTTTATAATTTTAAAATATACAGTTTTAAAGTTATTTAAGAAAATGGACAAAAATTGCGGTTGATGCAGTGGCTAATACAGTCGACTGCTGCGCTACGGGTCGAGGGTTCGATTCCCGCACGGAATAAATAATTGTATGATCTGCAGGTAGTTGTTCCGGGTCTGGGTGTATTGTGTGTGGTTTTTATGTCTGTAAACGCACCCACGACACAGGAGAAATACTAGTGAGGGGCAAGGTATTTAAAAAAATTAAAATAAAACTTTTATTCAGCGCGTTACATGGCGAAAGCCTTTGAGGGCTGAGTCGCTGGGGCATGGGAGGGGCCTGAGAGGCGAAATAAGCGGCCGCGAAGGCTTGGGTGGCCGCTTTGCACTTAACCACCTTATTACTAGCGCGTGGGGCCTTGGGGAAACCGCGATAATTCGCGGGATAACCGCTCCCCACAACTTGCAGGCTCCGTGCATAGCGTGCAATCTTGGGGCGATTGCAGTCGGATGTGCTATGGTCAGCTGGGCACTTAACGCACCTAGGTTTTGCGTAACTGTGACGCTGCGCATGACCGTACAACTGGCAGCGATGTCACTGCCGGGGAGGATATTTGTGCCAGAAAGATGGCACACGACCTAAAGGTTGTAGACCTTTTTACCGGCGGTCTTGTCGCGTAAGGCGAGGACCATGTCGTATGGTGCACCGCTGCGACCTGATTTGAAGTTACGGCAATCCGACAGGACGGATTGCAGAAAAACAGCATCTAGCAGCTACTAACACCAACTAGCACTAGCAGCACCTAGAGCGGGAACGGGAACCACAACACGTCAATGCGCGGCGAACGTCGAGAGTCGAATGACCGCTCCGTTGACAATCCGATATTGCATTTTTATAGTGCAGCGGTCTTGGGTCTTGTTACATTTTAGATTAAAGTTCTCTAAAGGTCGTCTGTTTGTTGGACCCATGGCTGCGGTATAAACCCGTGAAATGAATATGAAACTTTATCAGTCAAATAATTTAAAATACTTACCTAAAAAAAAAAAAATATAATTTAAAAAAAAGTTCTGAAGCCCTGTTTAAACGTATATCCTTACGCTGGCTGACCTGCCTTTAGATTCTAAATGATGGACATTCATATTTTTTACTACGAGATACATATTATCAAAGGTTTTATTTCTGAAATCGTATTTTATATACGATTACACAGACACATTATGGTTCAGAAAGTATTTAAAATTTTCAAGGAATGCTAAGAAAAAGGAAAGAATACAAACCTATTCACCAGTTTCTCACAATATATTAAGTTAGTCTGTTCACGAGTTAACACGGTGTGGCAATTCTGTGACACCTATTTTCTTCATTCTGATGTTATGATGATGGTAAGGGAAGAAGATAAGTCATTTATCAGTTTAATATTTTTTTCAACTGCCACAAATATTATTAAGGGACCATACAGCGTGGGAAGTAAATAAAAATAAGAAGAGCATATGAAAATAACTTTTTATTACATTTGAATTAAATTCATTTAATCTTACAACTTTAATAAATCACAGATAATTGAGGCACAACATTTCGGGTACACAGTATCTTTACAAGAACGGCCCCCATCCGATGTACATTTGGCACAGGTTGTTAATGCTGGTTGCTTCCACTATCAGATGTTCCACTTGGCCTTCGGGTGACAAGGAAAGCGAGAGCTGCTTGTTCTTCGTTTTCACCTTGAAACAAGAGAATATAAACAAAACCAACCAAAAACTTGCCGTGTGGTGCCGGCTAAGGATACCACCACCCTATTTCATATCCTGGGTGTCGCAAAGGCGACTCTGGGAATAGCCGGAGTACTGGCAGCAGCGTCCTTCGAGTACATTTACAACCCAACTGCGATCGCCAACCCGCATGCCAAGCGAGGCGAGTGTGGCATAACCGGCCAAATGAACACACAACACAAACCCAGACCACCCGTAGTTCCCGGCGGCCCTACTATTCCTAGCTACGGTAGCAATCATGGTAACGGCGGAGCAGGCGGTGCTGAAGTTAATTCCCGGCAGAAGCTCGGCTACCATAACCAACGAAGCCTGGACCTGGCAACGTATAACACGCGCACACTGCGAGCTGACGAGAAGATTCTGGAACTTGAGGGAGAATTGAGCAGGTTGCGGTAGGATATTATGGGATTGTCTGAAGTCCGAAGAGCGGGGCAGGACAAGATAATCCTCAGATCCAGCAACTTGTTCTATTATCGGGAAGGCGGTCAACAGCCAAGGTCCTTAAGCTCTTAATCCGTCATACACGAGGGAAAAATAACGCAGGCACTGAACAGAAGTGCTGTGATGCTCTTCTTTAAAAAGGGCGATAAGATCCTACTGAAGAACAATAGGCCCATTGCACTTTTGAGTCATGTTAATGTTTTCGAGAGTCATTGCGAATCGCCTTGCGCCCAAGTTTCACTTCCACTTCCACACTTGGCTTCCGAAAAGGCTTCTTTACCGTAGACAACATACATACGTTGCGGCAGGTTGAGAAGATCGAAGAGTATAACCTGCCTCTTTGCTTAGGGACCTCGAAATAGCCTTTGACTTGATCGAGACCAGGGTTGCACTGAAGTCCCTCCAGCGGTGTCACGATTCGACGTACCGGTACATCAAACGCAAAAAGCACAACATCTTCTCGTTCAAAATACCAAAGTATGTCAAAACGAAGGTCTTTGAACAGTGTGTGTTGCCAGTGACGACTTATGGTACTGAGACATGATCCCATGGTCCTCATAAGAAAGCTCAAGGTCACCCAAATGCCAATGTCGAGCTCGGAATTTCCCTGCGAGATCAATGGCGAATATTCGTATACAAAATAAAGAGATCCGCAAAAGAACCAAGGTACCGAACCGACATAGCCCGAATAATTGCTTGTTTTGTTGCAAGGTTGCGGGAATTCGCTGGATACTATTAACGCAGGTCGTTATGGCGATCTTTGGGGAGGCCTATGTTCAGTACTGAGATGTTGATGGAAACAATGTAAGTAGTATTATTATTAAGTAATACAAGATTCCGTCGTCAAACAAGTGCCTATGTTGGGCGACGGAAGACGGAGCGAACGCCTGAAGCCAGAGACCAGACTCCTATCCACCCACAGCAAGCAGTTTCCAGCGAGTTGTAAAACAAAATCGCGCTCCTGGGGTTACGGACGCGACCCCGACGCTAACACCGTGAGGTTTTAGCCGGTATAAATCCGGCACACTCCTCCTTTCCCAGAGTGGGAGGCAGTATATGAGGATTTCCCTACGTACATAAAATGGCATTAGAGTTAAGATAGGACAGTTAAACTTTAAAATCAGACCATGGCCTTAACCGAAAATTATATTTATAGCAACCTCCTTGTCTCCATCTTACCACCGCGTCGTGATTTTCTAATAAATGAATATCGCTGCTTCGAATACTTAGAAAAATCCTTACCATTCCATTAAGCCGTTGCTCGATATGCAGTAGATGCTGTAACGCCTGCTCATTGGTCCTCTCGCCGCAGTCCACCGGCCGGACTCGTCCCCACGACACCAAGGGATCGTACACGAACGGCTCGATCACCGACATCAACGCTGCGGTTTGAGCTCGGAGAGCGCGCATCACTGCTTCGCAACTTTTTCTAAACAAACAGAATATGATATTATTTGTAAACGGCTCTGCATTTATTAAGAAATTTTACCGCATGCAGAGAATCAATTACAAGACTTTTGGAACGGATTTTGTCGAATCTTGCATATTGTTTATGTGTCTAAAGCAACAGAATACATAAAATATATTAACAAAAAAACCGACTTCAAAAACCGTACACGATATAAAAATATTAAAACCACTAAAAATGCAAAATAAACTTTATTAAAACCGCTAAAAATGCAAAATAAACTTTATTAAAACCACTAAAAATGCAAAATAAACTTTATTTATGAAGTCGGGCGGGTATAAAATATGACTTCTCGTTGGTCTGCATGGTCTGAACCATGGTTAGGGCATACCTGGACGACCCGACTTCATAAATAAGGATTTTTTTTCTTGTTACTGGTTTTAATATTTTTATTTCGTGTAAAATAGTTTTATTTGTTTCTTTTTAGTGTAAATAAATGTAGATTTTTTTCCAATTGGGTATCAGTATTTAACACTAAAAATAAGAATGACTCGAATCGGTTCTCTAATCTCGGAGGAATCGAAACTATTAAACGTCTTCTAGATAAGCGCAGTTAAATTAAAACTGGTTATTGAAGCTGGTTAAAAAACTACTCAATCATATGTAACGAAATTTATATGGGAGCAGTTCGAAAGCATTCCGTACCTATTAAAAAAAAGAATTGCTCAAATCGGTCTACAAGTAACGGAGTGTACATTCATAAAAAATACGCATCGAATTGAGGACCTCCTCCTTTTTGAAGTCGGTTACATGATTTCTAAGCGCGCATCCTGCGTGAGATTATCATTTCATTAATTAATTATAATTATTCATTTAATTTGGCTTTGACTCAAGTGTTGCTACTATCGATATACCATGGATGGGTCATGGGAGATTGAACCGCAAAGATACTAAACCGCTGTGTGAACGAGACTACGCGAGCCTGCTTGTGTACTACGTGGCGTAGGGTGACGTCATCATCCGATTAAATGGGGGCGTGCTTCGGACGGCGCGAGCAGCCGCGGAGGAGGTTCATAAGGGGGCGTCTGTTTCGGGCGACCGATACTACGAGGAGGTTCGGATGGAACTTGACAGAGTCGAAAAAGCATTTAAACGCTTGTTTCATGTTCAAAACGATACGGAGATATTTTATTGCGCATGATCGATTTTGGAGACTTTAGAACCTACGGAGTGAGAACCAGCAACCTTAAACTTTGGGTTAAGAAACGAGGCCGTAAACCTACTTCATACCATGACTCGACGACGGAATGAAGCTACAGAATAATGTTTTGTAACACTTCAATTAGCACTTATGGGATATCTTCCTGAATTATTATTACTATTGAACACCCGAGATTTCAACGCTATTGCAAGTTCCATCATCGAGCGATGACTGAAGACGCACTCGCGTGTGGATGGAAAATAAATGATCTAATGCAGACAAATCTGTCTACCCCTCTTTCTTAGTCTTGTTACGCGCACAACTGAAACTCAGTCGCAAGTCACGAAAGACCGCACTCACGGTATCACTAGGTTTTTTGATGCCGTATGTTACTTTTTACTGTGAATACCGAGCACTGGATTCAACTACATGGAATTTCTTGCCCGTTCTTCTCTTTAGGAAATCTACATCTTGGAACTCGGCAGCTAAAGTCTTCACCATTCATAAGTGGGTGTAAATGGTTTGAAGTGAACAAAAAAAGACAGGTTTTTCTGCACTTACATCATTTATTTGTGCAGTCATCCCGCGATCATAGCGCTTGCAACAGTGCCGTAACATCAGATGCTCAACATTAATAATAATCACGGATGATATTCCGTAAGTGATAGTTTCAGTGTTATACAAAGCCATGATAGCTTAAAAGAAATATTATATTTTTAAAGCAGAATTATTATGATAGACCATGAGAATAGGCACGCCCAGAGAGACCCATAAAACCAATACCTAACCACTAACTGAGCCACATCTTTAATCTGAGAGTGACTTCGTAAGGCGTCAAAACATACTTCAGCGTTATTACTTCCGCATACATTCATTTTATGTATATATTATCTTTCCTTCGTGAGAACAACATTATAATAGGAATGCTGCGGTTTTGTTTTATACAGACGACAATTTTAAGACCCATCGACTGCGACATGTGAAATAAAAACTATAGTTAGTGATAAGTGTTAGCTATTTTGTATTTTTCTTTGTTTTTGTCATAGACAAATTCAGTTGAGCCTCCTAATTAGTGAAGTACTAAACCGACTAGTTAATCGGTTTGTACATTCATAATATTATTTAAAATCAGATATGATATTCCTTCTTCTGTTACGTTTGTATATTTGTAACTTTGATTTCTATTTAATGACTTTAAATATAATATGTTGTATAAATACATTATTAATATTAATAATATATTGTTGGAAACTGTGCGATTTGACTATTTTATGTAAGGTCCTATCGGAAGACCAGCGCAATGCTGAGATAGGAGCCTATTCTGATGTCTCACACAAAAATTTGTTTGCATGCCTTTTAATTTTAATTTGATATTTTGCAATATACCGTGTTGTTATTTACAATTACTTTCTTGTTGTGTGCGATCAGAATAAAATTATTTCTTTCTTTCTTTCTTTCTTTCTTATCTATGATTACTATCTGCTACAAACATTTATATGTGGTAAAACCAACAAATTACTTACAATTCCATCATTTTGGAGGTCATGAAATATGTAGATAAATCGAAATGCTGTGTTTAATTAATATTCTGCATATCAATATTTTTATTTATTCCTTTCTTTTTTGAAACGTTGCTCCACACTAGGATTTCTCCTGTATCGTGGGTTGTTTACAAACACAAATTTCACACACAATACACCCAGACCCGGAACAATTGACGGCACGGTTGGTGCAGTGGCTGATACAGTCGACTGCTGCGCTCCGGGTCGTGGGTTCGATTCCCGCACGGAACAAATATTTGTATGATCTGCAGGTAGTTGTTCAGGGTCTGGGTGTATTGTATGTGGAATTCATGTCTGTAAACGCACCCACGACACAGGAGAAATCATAGTGTGGGGCAACGTTTTTCTACCTGCAGATCGTACAAATATTTGTTCCGTGCCGTCTATTCGTTTATTCAAAATCAATCTCCTACTATAGGATTTATCCTATATCGTGTATGTTTTATAAAAAGATAACTAAATGAAAAATCTTTTGACGTCATGACACAAGAGTTACTTTTTGTATACAATTCATGCATATTACCAGAAAATCAATTATCTATTGAAACATACTGTATCATCATAATTTTGAAAATACCAAAAATAGGTTTTACCTTTACTATCTTATGCACGTTAAAGTAACCGCTCGCGAAATGTTTGTAAATGTTAATGGGTAACAGACATCATAACCAGGGGTCGGAATATGTAGAGTTTTAAGTACCAAATGACGTCAAATTCACTGAGAATTCCGGGGTATAAATGTCTTGAAAAACTTTTCTTTCCTACTTTGAGCACAAAGCTAAGTAACACTCAGTTTCCTAGCCTTCCCCAAATGTAGTTGGCCACCAAACTTATATAATGAATAGGTAATTATGAGATTTGGAATAGGTACATTCACAGTTTCTTCTAATGCAACATTAGCAGGCAGCGGTCACTTTTTTAAATGAAATTAAATTCTAGCATTTTCGATAGGCATATTCATAATCTGATCTATGTATCTACGTAAAATCTCTACCTATTCCGACCCGAACGCGAATAATCCAGTTTTTGGCTGGGCAGCGTATTTTAGGTTCGTTTAGTTTCATGGCTGGGCAGCGAATTTTGCGTTCGTTTAGTTTAGATTAGGTTAGTTTAGATTTGCTAATTTTAAGTTCAAGATAATAAACGTAGTGACGAAATTTGGTTACCGATCATACATATTTTATTGAGTGCATTACCGAGATGAGGATAAACATACTACATAAAAGGCATGATGTTTTCTAAAGAAGTCTTAAGTACCTTGTAATGATCTAAAGAAGTCTTAAGTACCTTGTAATGATCAAAACAAAACTATTTATTATTGTATAATCATGGCGCATCGTGTAGCGTCAATGAAAAATATGTTTTCCCTTCTGCGTATAATCTTGGTGCGTCGTGTAACATCAATGAAAAGTATGTTTTCATTTCTACGTAAACTTGCAAAAGTAGGCAAAAATTGTTGTAGTGTAAAATGTCGCATCTGTTCTAATACTATTCTTCTCCGACGTCCGCGTGTGGTACATGGAATTTGTTAGTCGTGTCGCCTCTAGTACCTAGTACATTATACCTCAATGAGTTTACAGACAAATATCACATATAGCCGACAAACACCTAGAGCCGAATCAACTATCTTTAGACCATACAATAAATGTTCCGTGCGGAGATCGAACCCGCGACACGTAGCGCAACAAGTCGATCGCTTAGACACTGTGCCAACAGAGCCCACAGCGTTTAACTCCCCTAAAAACAGACTAAAAGAATATATAATTACTCACCTAAACATGCCATCGTGTTTGAGCGGGCCCATGGCCGCCTCCATGTTGTGCGTTAGCCGGAAGGGCACTCGCTCCGGCCACTCGAACGCCTCGCCCTTGTTGAACAGGCAGTTAAAATCCACGTGGACCGTATCACCATTCGTCGAGTCGAACGATATATTCTCACCGTGCCTGTCGCCGAGTCCTGGTATAGTTTGGAAAGTAAAAATATCAAAAGCTGGGCATGAACACACAAATAAATGGCTAACTAGAAAATTAAATGTTACCCATTACTTATCAACCAGACATACTGCATTTTACGCCTTTTAGGTACTTTTTGCATGTGTACCTTTCCATTTCAGTAAACTTGACACGAATATTATTTATATAAACCTTTTTACTAGTCTTGTACACTTAAACAATACAAACTATAATCTTACCCAAAATGTACCCAACCATTGACATAACAGCAGTAGTTCTGATATACGCGGATCTTGCTTGATACCTGTAGAAAAACAAAATAACTTCATATCACAAATAACTAATACAGCAATACTAGTGACAGAACAATTTCTTCTTCATTTATAACTTGTAGACAAATAAGTAAGTTAGATAAAATGAAACAACCAAGACCACAAAGCAGACCCTAGCATTCATCATATAAACGTCTACGGCTATAGAGCCTTAAAACCACTTCAATAAAGTACATTTTTATGAATGTATATAACCAGCAAACTAAAGGAAATGTTTTCAATTTAAAAAAATATTTATATTACATTTACTCTACATAATATAATAAAGTGTTTCATTCAATTCTTTACTTTCCATTTTTCACTCGTGCCTGCGAAGCATGTTAAGCAGGTACTGGCAAATTCCCATCAAAACATCGATACAATTGTGGCCTGTGTGGAAACCTATGGGGGAGGCCTTTATTCAGCAGTGGGTGTTCTTTGGCTGATATGATGATAACGATGATGGAAGAAGTGGTATATTATTCCATTATATATCTATGGGTCACATGGCCCTAGCATTAGGTTGATATTTACCATCCATAAGGATCCGAGAACACTCGTCGGAACCACTCTTGGAAAAGGGGCGGATGGCGCGGCAGTAATTGATCTTCGTAAATCCGTTTCTTCTTCGTAACAGGGTCCTTGTTTGAGCACATCATCTCTTTCAACTCGCGATTACTTGTATGAATACCTGCCAAGTAAAAATTCTAGATTATATTGTAATTGATATAAGATTGGCACCGTGACCACCAACCCGCTTGGCCAGTGTTAAAAAACAGCGTTAACACCTCCTAGTCTGTATGACAAATAGGACAACTCCTCCGGCAGTAAAATTACACAAAAATAGTGTAACGAATAAGTCGTTACGTATTTTACATTATTATATAATTATATATATAATAATGTAAAATGTTCGACGGCACGGTTAGTGCAGCGGCAGATACAGTCGGCTGCTGCGCTCCGGGTCGTGGGTTCGATTCCCACACGGAACAAATATTTGTATGATCTGCAGGTAGTTGGTCTGGGTGTATTGTGTGTGGAATTTATGTCTGTAAACGCACCCACGACACAGGAGAAATTCTAGTGTAGGGAAAGGTTTTAAAAAAAAAGCAAAAAGAAAAGAATGTAGTACTCATATTATTTTGTTCTTGATTCCTAACACATTACCTTTCTGCTTATAAATGTGTATCAGGATTGGCCTCAGTCCCACGAGGTTAGGCACCCACTCTATCAAGCCGCACTCCTCGTTCAGAGGCAGCACACTGTACGTGCGTATGTAAAGTCTGCGGCGCCGAGTCTCGGGCGCATCTTGTAGGAATCTGTTCACGACACCATTGAACTCCATCAACCGGTAGTCCTTGCGTAGATCATCGCGAGGTTTCAGCATTATTATGTAAGATTTACCATCGGAACCTGATATAAGTTAAAATACATTCAAATATAAAATCGAATAACGGTACATATTATCAATATACATTTAGGTAGGTGATATCTTTATTTTAGCTTTAAAGTTAGATTGCTAGCTATTGGAGTTTTTATTTACGTTGGAAGGGACAGCAATTAACTCTTGACTTATCAATTATTTTCAGATTAGCGAGGAAGACATCATAACCTCAATTATGAGGTAGGAATATCTTGGAAACAACGTCTATTACCACGACATTGAAACAGTACCTTTCAATGTTACTTTTCTGGGTTTCTGTAATGAAGGCAGAATGCTGATATTTTCTTCAATGCCAGCAATATACACCGGGGGCTCGGTAGGTATGTTAAAATCTATTCGCTCTTGTCGCGCCGCCTTGGATGGTAGCACAATCTTGCAGAACTCTTGGAACGGGATCATTATGTGGCTGAAGTTGTCGCCAGAGAGGAGACGTGGTAAGGATCTGACTAGTGTGGATACCGTTGTACTCTAAAAGGAAAAGGCTTGGTGATTAACAACCTTTTGTTTTATTGTGACGAAACCCTCCACCCTGGGGAATCCGGAGCAGTGTGCCGTACTCTTACCGGCTAAAACCACCACGGTATTCACCCTACCTCACACCAGGGAGTGCAGCATTCGCCCCGCAATCAATGCACAGCAGGTCTCGGCCCGCGACTTATTGGCGAATCTGGGGTCGTGGTCAAATTGACTCTGTCCAACCACTTGGACTACGGGCCTTCGATACCCCCAGTGGGTCAACTATTATTTACTCTGTCCAACCAGTTGGACTACTGGCCTTCGACAGTGGTCAAATTTTTATTTTCATTAAACAGTTGACTAGGTCCCCATGACTAGGTCCATGGTGCAACTGAGTATTGTGATTATTTATATATTCAAAAAGAAAAATCATTCTCAATAAACTCGAAACAAATCCACACTGTAATTATGTATAATATATATGCGAAATAACTGTCGACATGCTTTAGAGAAATTACGTTAAATATGTTTTAATTTTTACCTCCCCTATCGAAGGCCCGCAGTCCAACTACTTGGACAGAGTAGTTGGACCACGACCCTAGAATCTTACTGGCAGGGCTTTCCATGTGCGCCGCCGTCTCGGGCCTGTCTCTGATCGAGAGACGGACTGCCCCAAGTGCGCCGGAGAAGTGGCGCTAAGTGTCGCGAGTTCAATATAAATATGTAACAAAAAATTCTCTGTTCTACAGAAATGTATTATGTCTGCGGTTGGTGCATATTCATTTCTGCCTGTAAACGCACCAACAATTATTTATGATAGTGCATCATAGCGTTATCAGTGTATATTAGTTATTGACCTAGTAATTCCTTATCCAATCTTAAATCAAATCAAATCTTTTATTTTGCTAGATATGGGTACATTATAGATATTTTGATACAAATAATGTAGTATGTATGTATGTATGTAAAGTAGTAGTGGTCCACATACTGTATCTTACCTAAACAGGTGTACAATTAGTTAAATAATAATGTCACAGTTATAATAAGAACGCAATGCTATTAAAACGAATAGACTACTTTTTTAACTTATCATGCGCCTTTGCTATCCTGCCCCTTAATTTGCTTTAATATATAGTACATTAATGTACATAAAAATGAGATACAAGGGAGGAGAGAAGGTGGGAGTTGGCCTATTTTAAGATGGAAATTCAAATAATACAGAAAATAATATGTAACCAAAAACCTCGGCGCTAATTATGTATTGCTAATGCGACATTTAACATTACGTTTTTGGTCCAATGCACACAACGCTATTACCATTTAAAATTCAAATAAAAATTCTGCGAGTCTAATGTAACCTTATTATAACAACATGCAAAAAATCCTCGGCTCAAGATATACAGGCATGAGACTCAATATTGTATTGTCAGAATTGCCTGTTTGGGGACTTATAAATCCTTACCTTGAAAGAGCTAATCAGAAAATTATATTAACCCTAAAAGTATTTTCTCTATATTAGCTTTACTACCTCGAACAAAGTACAAATTTATATCATTGGAATACGACAAAAAAGGCATGTTATGAAATCAGCACATTTTAACGTGTATTACGTGTGAATGTCAATAAGGATATTTTTTTATTTGCTGTTTAGTTTGACACCATCGTGATAGTCTACACAGAGTGGACATTCCGACATTAAGTGTCGTCATAAATCAATATTATGTGATGTTTGTTATCAAAATGAGATACATAAACAAATAACATAAATCCCAAATCTACTAGATACATAACTCCTTTGCCACTATAATTATACTACAAGATCGATAGTCGATACATACAAACGTTTTTTCAACTCTTAAGAATTAAATCGGTATCAGAGCCGTAAAGAGAACCAAACGATAACATAGCTATTTAGGTATAAGCGCGAATCGAACCTTTTAGTGCTAGCAAATTATTTTACTTCCTGCAAAAGATTGCTTCTAATGATAGTCCTATCACTCTTTGATTAATCTTTAAATCGCAAAATAAGATCGACGTATATTATCTGTAAATTATATCTATTATAATGTGGTGCTGCCCTGTGCTGTGATAAGGCTAAATAGCTTCCTTATGCGGGTAACGTTGAGACAAAACACCTTTATACCCTCTAGGGAACACGCAGCCTTTGTTTTTATTTGTTTACCCCGGTCAAAATTCATCTTGTACTTCCTCCGTCCGGGGGGTGGGCTCCGCCGCATGCCGAACTCATACCGGCTAAAACCACCAGAGCCGTCATCATCGGCATCGAAGGGGGGCTCCAGGTTCTCGATACAATCACACTAGTCGCCCATGTGTTAAGGCACATCTCGGAAAGCATGACTGTAAAGCAGTCACCCCTCTCTAGCAAAGGTGAAGCGAATGTAAAAGGTCGCCACCCCTAGGTACATTTTGAGGGGGATTGTAAAAGATTCCCCCGAAGCCTCGCTATGCGCTGAGCAGCGCACACGGCGCGGCACGTGACCACATCCACGCCTCTTTGTGGGGGTCGCTCGGTATGAGCACGCGGTATCCCCAATCTGTGCGCCCGCGACCCCCGAGGCCCCCCGCTGTATAATGACGGCAGGAAGGCTCAGGATGTTGAACCTGGGCGTCGAGGCAGTTGTTACCTCGGCGCCACTTCGTCCTCCGCCGTGCAGGATTAGCCCTCTGCCGATCCCGCTCGGCTCTCACAGCACTCCCAATTTTCATGCTCTGCCAGCATAGCCGACACTACTGCCGGCAGAGAGAGGTATTACCCGATCCAATGGACCAGGATCCGCCGCTCGTCAGCCCACGCAGGGCACTCCTCGAGCATGTGCTGTAGTATTGGTCGCTTCTACAATGGTGGCACTGTGCCGAGACCTCGCGTCCTCTGTGCAGGTACGCACCGAAACAACCGTACCCGGTGAATACCTGCGTCAGGCGACGCACTCGCTCCTTTTGAGCCAGCCTCAGAAGAGCGGTAAGTAATTAAGTAATTTATTCTGAACAAAATACAATTTGTATTAAATATAAAAGGACATTAAAACATCAATTTAAATAAACTAAGATTTAATTGATATTCACAGGTCATTTTTACCATATATTCCATATTAATAGATAAAAAAATTATATATAAAAATCAAATAATAGTAGGTAACTCATATATAACAAATATTTAAAAGTCTATATAAAAACTCATTCAATAAAATTATATTGATATATTATTATATTATAAATGTTTGTATTGAAAGAACTCGTCAATACTATAGTAGCACTTCATTTCGGCCTAATGAAGTCCACTGCTGGACACAGGCCTCCCCCAAAGATCATCACAACCACCGATATGGATGTGTTCTGAGCTCATTGGGGGGTTTTGCCATAATCGCCACGCTTGGCAGGCGGGTTGGCGATCGCAGTTGAGTTGTTAATGTACTCGAAGGACGCTGCTGCCCATCCTCCAACTAATCCCTACGTCGACTTTTACGACACCCATGGGAGGATATGGGGTGGTGGCATTCTGAGCCGGCACCACACGGCAAAGCCAGCACCACACGGCACTATTAATAATAGCACTTATTCAGTAGAAATGCTTTTAATTTGTTTTCAAAAATATTTGGATTGTAAGTGCTTTTGAATATTTTTGGCAACTTATTTATTATAAAGAATGTCTTCTTGAACTGTTGAACAATGTTTAACTATGTTAAGCTTTGGTTGTAACAAATTAGGCAGATCTTTTCTACGTGTTTCTGTCGTGTGGTAGCGATAGTCTCGCTTGCGTCACTGTCATTTTCATCTCTGTAGCAAACTATCAGTTTTGATGTTCAGCAGACATTGAATGTTGGCACTATAAGTATAAACTTACGACGATACTAATATTTTGGAAGTGATTAAACTGGGAAGGAGTAATAGATATAGTGATAATAAGAGAGCAATGCATTAATACGGGCCTTATACACTTCAAATAGAATATTAGTACTTACTGAAGAACTCCCAGCTATAGGCTTGTTACACAGCTCGATCAACTTCTCAGCGAGTTGTGTGAAGTCACTGATAAGCTTCATGATACGCGGTTCTTTAAGCCTCGGGTCCGAAAATACATCGCTGCAGCGCTTGATGCGCTGTGCGTAGCTTGACTTGATCACGCACATCATCATCCATAAAGTGTGTTGGGGATACGCCATTATTAGTTTTACTATTATTGCTTTTAGTTGAAGGTATACCTGGAAATTAAAGGATTTTTAACCTCATTCATATTTTTATTATCTTTCTTCCTATGGGAGTCTTAATCAAATCGCGTCCTCGATTTCGGTATCACATTATTTTGAGGAGCAGCAGTATCCAACTATATTCATCATCAGCCCAGGCTTTTGCCAACTATGTTGTGGTCGGTTGCCAGCTAGACTAGTAGAGCTAGTCTAAACGCGTGAAAACGTATCGAGAACGTGTCTACAAATATCGGTATTAAAAATATACCACCAATTACGATTGAGGCTTACTAAAACATTTCATTATTGGTAGATTTTTATATGGATATCTGTAGAGACGTTCTCGAAACGGAAAATTTTCACGCATTTAGAATAGTTTTACAGATTCACCTGAATATTAATATTTAGCATGGAGTGACTACCATCCACTTTCCAATAATCCGGAATAGAGCTGGAGTCACCGGTTAAGACTGCTAAACTATCAAATTGAAGTGGCAATGACCTGGCCCAGTCTGTCGAAGGGCCTATGGCCGTTGAAGCAGACGAGTCATTAAGTAGACACCGAGAAGTGGCAAATGTAGCGTGGGACGGCCTCCAGTTAGATGGACCGAAGACCTGACAAAGGCTGCTAGGACTGAATGGATGCGGTTGTGGAAGACCGGGTGTTGTCACGTGACTAAGGAGAGAGCTATGTTCAGCAGAGAACTGCGATAGGCCGAGATGATCTAACCTAAGCATTCAATTACAAACATTATACTATAATCATAGATCTCCAGTCTATGTTTGGTAACTAACTATAAAAGCACTTTGAATATTTCATTATACACACTGAATAAAGCCCATATTCAGTAATAGCCTACAACGTTATATAAGTACAGTATATAACTACAATGTTTATTTTTATTTCGCAGAATTTCCCATTTGCAGGTTTTTTTTAACGTGTCACATTCCGCACGTCGTGTCGGATCTATGTTTGAGAAATAATTAACAATTTTAGTTACAAATTAACACCTTTTTACTACAAAAAGATTTCTAAATGTGTATCCAACGTAGCATCCATCGTTTATGTAATGAAGTGTATAATCGTACCCATTAAGGTGCCTACAGATTTGCTAGATTTTTGACGATCGTTAATTTCCGCTCGATGTGCTGTGTTTTGGCGATCAATGACATCTGCCAGCTACTTGCCGATTTTATCGATCGTTAACAGCCGATACATTACACATTTGTTACACGAACATTAATTCAAGGTAAAGGTGGTCACCTACGCCTAATTACTATGGATCGTTTTCGTTAGTCGACAAAATGTGACAAGATCTGTTTATGGATCATAATGTTGAAGGGAGACGACGCGTTGATTATTTCCCTTAGTTATACACACAAAGCAATTAAAACGTAAACGTAACGTAAAAAGCGAAAATACTGCTAGGTTAGTTTTTGACGACCGATAAATAACTCTCGTGTCGATCGTCAAAACGAACAATTCGGTAGGCATCACTTGTTGATCTATCGATCTATCGATCGATCGACAAAATCGGTCTACAGTGATGGTCGGCAAAAATACGATGTCGGTAGTATATTACTTACACATTAACTCGATTTAGTTTGATTACTCAATCGTCAAAAAACGAGCAAATCTGCCGCCTCAGATGGTTGGCCCCGTCTACGTGTATTAGCTATAAGGAAATCAGCCGGCAGATATCTTCGTACTGGTAGGCGACTTTTGTAAAGAATTACGTAAATCGTCCTCATCTCGTTCATTGTAATCGTTTATGAGGGGTGCAAATGCCCGACGATGTCTCATCTGATAACGATGAGTCTCTGAAAATTACCTCTTTCACAGGATGACAAATTCTCGATACGATCTGGGAGAAAGCCGTCAGATACAGATATAGAGGCAATCTCTCCGAGTAAGTCTTGATGATGTCAGTCATTTGCGCTAGCACTGAGTGTGCGCTGGTGTCTGTTGATGTTACTTCTATGTCCAACCTGCAAGTAATACTAGTAATTAGGAATAATTCAGCTTACTACTACGCACGTACTTGTGGGTTTCAGTTCAGCGAGGACGTCGCGACCACATAGTACTGGTACTGTTATATACCTGGTGTGGCGACATCTACTGAGACATATTAAGTACAATACTCCGATGACGTCAAGAATCCTAAATCACGCAAGTGAACTGTGCGCTGTAACGCTGACGCGACAGAGACGTGACCTGACGTTTAAGTTTTGTCCCTGCCTCCCCGACGTCGCGGAGGCCTATCGCCGCGTCACTTTCCCGTTCAAGTTACTAATTCTCCTCTCAGTCTCTTTCTCGCGCCGGCCCGTGCCGAGCCTGTAGTTTTAAATGTCCCTTAATACATTCTAAATAATACTGATCCAGCTGTCCCCAAAACAATAGCTTGTTTCCCCCAGCAACGCCCTAAGCCGAAGTCCGTGTTCCGCAAGGGGCGCCCTTAGCGCAAGTTGCTTAGTTGTTAATATTAATTTTAAGCCTCTTTTGGCTTCGCTAGAATCGACCGGTTAAGTAACCACACTTCCCAAAAAAGTATGCGAGAAGCCCAACAAAAAAATGTTTGACCCACTAGGCTTATCAACTGCCTGGTCGGAGATCCTCCCCTTTCAGCGGAAGGGCCTCACCTCGTTTCTTCACACTGGTGACTTCGACGTAATACTTCTTTCCGCTAACCAGGTTTAAGTATATATGCTCTTACCATATAGACAACATCCTGGGCATGCTTTGATACAGATATTTGTGTCCGTACTGCAGCGCTTTGCCGTAGCTGTTCAGTGCGTACAAGCGCCGCGACCAAATCGTACTGCTACTGTTGCCGTCGCCACCGCTCACTTTCTCGTAATATGCTCCAAGACATACCTGGTTAAAACGAAGATTATAAGTCCACCATAATCATATTTAGGATTGAACTCATAAGTAAATTAAATATGAATATCGAATTATTGTCTTTAAAGCACCATATATATGTATAACGGGTGCAAGTGACATCCCGAACGTAACGAAAACTGATACCATGGATTCAGTACATGATACTGGAACCCTCAGCGTTAGGATTTTGCGCCAGTCTTATCAGGAATTTTATAATTTTACCAGTTTCTTTAACAAATTTCAGTATGTGTGTTACTTTTATTTTCGCTACATAAGTATGCGTCATATCAATCAGTACGTAGTCATTATCCATTAGACACATAAGAAATTATCTTTAACTCTGGAGCAAAAGTGACAGTCAATCGGAAAAAATAACCAAGGCTGGCAAACAGTAGATTAACCAATTAGAAAACTGAGTAATAAATATTAGCTTTCGCGAATCTCGACCGCGACGAGAACCTTTCCTTCGAATAATTTTTGCTTTATAATACGGTGATTTCTCGATACAGCTGTCTTCTAATAATACCGATCCAGCTGTCCCCAAAACAATAGCTTGTTATCCCCAGCAGCGCCCTAAGCCGAGGTCCGTATCCCGCAGGGGGCGCCCTTAGTGAAAGTTGCTTAGTTTTTAATATTAATTTTAAGCCTGGCTGGAGGCCTCTTTTGGTTTCGCCAGAAATGACCGGTTAAGCAACCACATTTCCCAGAAATGTAAGAGAGAAGCCCAACAAGAAAACAAAGATACGGCTGTCCTTTTAATAAAATACATAATACATTCAAACCTTTCATATTTCTTATATTGTTATTAGAATAATGTTGTAAGTAATTATTCAAATAATTTCAGACTGTATTGATTTATTGTGAGTCGGAAATAAAGGCGCCACAAACACATAGTGATTTACATAAAGAACAATAACTATGTACATAAGATAGTTATAGATTTTAGAAATCGTATACTTTAAGATCTTGTTGAAGGTACTATATTTATGGTGTGCTTAAATTATCTAAGTTTAAAGCATGTTTTATCTTGATAGTAAGTTAGAGTTAAGTTCGGGTAAAATTGGCGACTAGAGATAAGAAAATACGACTAAATCTGTATGTTGAGTTGAGTTCCAATACTTCTCCCTCTCTGTCATTGCTACAGCATTTAGGAGTATGCTCGCAGCAATAAGTGACTTGGTGAAGTTGGGGACAAAGGCCATTTAAAAATGGTGCCAGGAATATCCTCACGCCATGCTTAGCCGACAGCCTAGAGGCCCAATGCACCCCCAGCGCCCTACCTGTAGACCAACGCCACCTCGCTAAGGTCGATGCCGAAGTCGAACGTAGAGCCGCTATCCCACCCGTCGACGACCCGGGTGACCCCCTCCCCCCATCTCGGTCGACGAGGTCTGAACCATAGTTAAAAACCTCCATCCCAAAAAATCCCCTGGCTCAGATGGAATCACCAATACGGTGGTCAAACACTTCTCCCCCCTCATTATCTTAATTTTTTATTTTTTTATTGGGCCCAGTAGAAATTCTACATGGAACTTCCTTCGCCCCGGGGAAGGGCGAAGGGGTATGCCGGACTCCTACCGGCTAAAACCACTGGAGCGGTGATCTTCGGCACCGAAGGAGGGCTCCAGGTCCTCGTAAGATCACACTAGAGCCGCCCATCTCGGAGGGGATGACTGTAAAGCGGTTACCTAGAGGTGCTAGAGGGCTAGCGGAGGGCAGGCGGCTGTAAAAAGGCCGCTCCCCAGGCATTTCTCGGGAAGGATTGTAAAGGATCCCCCCAAGTCTAGCTATGCGCTGTGCTGCGCACACGGCGGCACGTGACCACGTGCGCGCCACCGTCTTCCCGAGGGTCACTCGGTATGAGCACGCAGACTCCCCAATATGCACGCCTGTGACCCCCGAGGCCCCCACCATGAACTGACGGCAAGGGGCTCAGACGTGTGGGACCTGGGCGCCGGGGCGGTTGTTACCTCGGCACCGCCTCGCCCACGGAGAACCGTGCGGGATCGGCCCTCTACCGATCCCGCTCTGCAGTCTCCTTCTGGAGAATGACGCTCTCGCAGAAGGAGCCCACTGCACTCCAATTTTCATGCTCTGCCAACATAGCCGGCAGAGAGAGATCTTGCCCGATCCGATCGACCAGGACCCACCGTTCATCTGGGCCTGCGAAGTACCGTTTCGCATATTTGTTGCGTGTAAAGTTATTCTAGTCTACAAACCATCCTTGGTTTCTAGTCTGTTCCGCAAAACCCCTTTCACAATACAGCGCCCCGTGCGCGTGCGTAAGAGAGGAATATCTTAATTTTCACTAAATATCATTAAAACATCTATTTGACGGCATGGTTGGTGCAGTGGCTGACACAGTCAGCTGCTGCTCCTAGTGTGGGGCAACATTATAAAAAAAACTATTTCGGTGGCTGGAACGCATGGAACACACATCTTGAAGTCTATAGTAGTATTTAACTTACCAAACTCTTCTCCCACTGTTTGAAAACTTCCACCGATTCCTTGTAATACCCAATATTGACGTCCACGTCGACTTTAGTAGTTTCATCATTGTACTTAGCTATAAGTAATTTTGCTTTAGCACATATTTTTCTGAAAAATGAAGATATATACATATATTAAATACTTGGCATATGTTTCTTTTAATTTATTAAATTCTTGTTATTAAAAGTAATCAATCAAATTAATAAAAATCATGGAAAGAGGTCTCTGTTTAGCAAGAAACAGTTTTTTACCGCAACGGAAATACTGAAGTACTTCCTCCACCGAGCCAAATGGCGGAGGGGTGTGCTGGACTCTTACCGGCTTAAAACACGGGAGCCTGGGGGCACCCGGTTTTCGAGAACAAACACACTGAAGCCACCCATTGGTGCCACGCTTTTAGGCACATGTCTGAAGGGGTAAAGCGGTTGCCCCCTCTAGCGGTGGGGCAATTATAAAAAGATACATTTCAATGAAGCCTCCCCCGGCCAAGAGAACCCCGACGAGACTAACCAAATATGGCAAGCCTACATATAACCGATCATTGTGGCGGTCATTGCGAAGCATATGTTTAAGCAGATGTGGCTGCCATTTACCTTTGGTCGTTACTGAGTTGTTCTAGCATGGGGTAAGTGTCATCTAATCCTCGCCGTAACGTAGTGAATGCATGTTCGTGTTGTCTGCGTGCCCAGTACATCTTAGACTTTTCTATAAAAAGCTCTTCAGGTTGATATGTCTCCGCGTTTAGGATATACATGTATGACTGAAAAAATGCAGGTATTAATGGTAATAAAAAAAACGGACAAGTGCGAATTGTACTCGCGTGAAGAGGGTTCCGTACGATAAATTTCTATCTATCATCTTTTTTTTTAGTTTGTCTAAACTAAAAAAAAGTATGTACGGTACCGGATTGTAGAGGGAAATTGCTGAATATATTATCTATTGTTGAATTCTGTCTCGTACCAATAATTCATCCCAAGAATAAACTTAACATTATAGTTGAAAAACAATATGTTCTCCCATACATTCCAACTGCAAACTTAAGATTGTACACACAATATTGAAAGATTTACCATGTTATTTTAAGAGCAGAGACTTCTTATAGGTTTTTCTGTAATCTATAAGTAAAGAGCTATTACGCATATTTTTTTCATACATTTTCTCTTACTAGTTTCTGAGATAGGAGGGGACAATTTTTGTCTATTTTCCTAAATAACTCTATAATTGTGTATTTTAAATTTATTAAATAAATATATTTGAGACCTTCACAACAAGCCCTTCGATTTTATATGTTACAACAGTACAGTTTGCAATACTTTATTCTTAAATTTTCTATGTTGCCCCCAAAAGTGACCCCTATATCCAAAATTCATTTATTTACGTTACACCTCCGTGTTTATGTCGCATCCTACATGTACTTAATTTTAACTTAATAGGTACAGTAGATTCGGAGCAAATTGTATTTGACAGACGGACAGATACACAAGTGATTCTATAAGGGTTCCGCCGTTTTTCCTTCGGACGTTCGGAACCCTAAATATAATAATATAATTTGAGAATATGACTGCATATCTTTCCTTGGACATCGTAAAAGGCGATTAAGGGATTAAACCAGAGTGCTCTTACCAACCCACCTGCCAAGCGTGTTGAATGGTGAGCAAATTCCCCCCAAAATGACGACATCTATGGGGAGGCTTTTGTTCAGCAGTGTGTCCTTTGGCTGACATGATGAATGATAAAGTTGGGTATCATCAACCAATCCCTATGCAAGTGTTAGGTTTTTGGAGGCCTCAAATATATTATTACCCAACAACAAAACCCGTCCGCCAAGCATGGCGATTATGGCAAAACCCCCCAATGAGCCCTCAACACACCTATATCGGTCATTGTGGTGATCTTCGGGGGAGGCCTGTGTCCAGCAGTGGACTTCATTCGGCCGAAATGATTTATATTTAAATATATTTAAATAGAATCAAGCAGTTCATCGAAATTGTTAATTACCTCTTGGAATATTCCAGCTTTCCTGGCATGTTTGGCGCTTTGTAACCAAAGTTCTCCGATGCATGCCCTCAACCGATTAGCCATTACTGGATGAGTTCTTTCTAAGAGTTGCTTAAATAAAAATAGAACTAAGAATTTAGAATAACATAAAAAAGGTTATTTTAATAACAGATGTAATTTTACACTTATTTGGCAAGTATTTATATTTAGAAAGCAGTAACTTCGTACTCAGTTTGTCTTCATATTGTATCCAAATTAATGCTGTGTGTATATAAATTATAGATAAATAAATATATGGGAAAAACGACAATTTCGTCCCTTTATCATCAACAATATTTTAAGCAACATACTATACAACATACATAATATATATTGGCAAAAGGTCAGCTTAGTACTCGAGGCATAAAAATTGTCACTTGACACCAAACCGCTCATACCAGGCAGTATCGCTGGCCACACTCTGTGATGATGTGTATGTACGAAGTGTGCACTACACACGAGCGACATATGTTGACGCGACAGTCGCGGGGTGACTCGATATAGTTGTAGTGATATGGTAGAATCCGTCTGACGTTCGTAATAAGAATACAGCACCACTTGCAACTCTTCCCGTGGATGTCGTAAAAAGCGACTAACGGCTTCTGAACCAGAGGAATGACCAGCAGCGTCCCTTCAGCGGTACAGCAACCATTCTGCGCTAACCAACCCGCCATGCTGAGTGCCTCCAAAATAACGATACACGATATGTAACCGGTCGTCTATGAGGGAGACCGTGGTTCAGCAGTGGAAGTCTTTTGGTCGATATCACGATGATGATGATGATGATGATGATGAAAGATGGTGTAAAGATGTCAGACGTCTTATATATTTTATTTCTATTATTGCAGATACTTAATTTTCAAGGTGGTTTAAGAAGTGTAAGCTGCATGTTATGAAAACAGATAATATATGGAAGTCAACCAGGTGCCTGTGGAGGATGGTCAAGAGCAGGAAGACCCCGTAGGCAATTGGACCCTGGTTTGGAGGTTTCACCAATTTGTTCATCAATAGACTATTATTATATTTGCAGTACCTGGGTCTGTTGCAGCAGTATTCTCCTGAGCCGTAACAGTGGTTCTATGGTCCTTACATCCGACTGAACGACGGACAATCGCCGCCTCCACTCATCTAGTAACTGACTTAATATCTCCATACTTTGACTATCACCATCTCTTAGCTCTTTCAGCCTGACAATAACACAATTATAACATAAAAAAATAATTGAACTCCTATGTACGAGAAATTAGCAGTACTAATAAAAAATTACATTATTTTCTGGGACACATTAAATACAAAATATAAATAAACTTATATGGTATAAATAATAAATATATATAAGGTAGAAGTACTACCTTTGCAACATCTCTTCAGCATGACTAGCTTCTGTAACAATATGTAGTCCGAGCACACTCTGATATCCACTTCTCAAAGCATTCTCTCCTTTGCTCTCACCGTCCATTTGAGACAGAAGCCTACTTGTCGTCTCTTTACAGGATATGACGAAAGCATCGTGATCTTGTTTGCGGTATGCGAGTAGAATGCGGCCCATAAGTAGACCCCAGTTCTCTTTGGAAGGTGGCTACAAATGATAAATAATAGATAAATATGAGATAAAAAGATAATTATTTATTTACAGGCACTTATGAATAGTCGCCACGACGCTTCGACGGCACGGTTGGTGCAGTGCAACAAATATTTGTACGATCTGCAGGTAATTGTTCCGGCTCTGGGTGTATTGTGTGTGGAATTTGTGTTTGTAAACGAACCCACGACACAGGAGAAATCCTAGTGTGAGGCAATGCTTAAAAAAGAAAAAAAAATGTAGTCGAGACTAGTTGCCACATTCCAAGATGTAGATTTACTATGGAGAAGAAAGGGCAAGAAACTCCATGGTTACTCTTTTTAAATCTTAATCTATACTAATAAATAAAATTGAAGTGTCTGTTTGTAATGTAAACCTAGCAGCTTTTTACTAAATTCATATAAAAGTATATACGGTACTTATAACAAAATAAAAATAAATCATGTTTTTGGTTGTCTGTTTGTTCCAGCTAATCTCCGAAACGGCTGGACCGATTTTGACGGGACTTTCACTGGCCGATAGCTGATTTTATAACGAGGAGGATTTTATTTTAGAAAAAAGATATAGGTGCCACAAAGAAAACCCCATCAAAATCCAATATATAGGGTCTTACTATAATAATGGAAAATATTTTAAGGCCATAGATGGTATAGAATTAATTTCAAGTATCAACACACACTGGTGGGCATCTAAGTAACCACACTGTTGTTCGACCGGAACATTTACCACGTTTAATGTTATTGTGTGTGCGTGTTCGGCGACAGTACCACAATATTTTAAAAAACCATAATAGTGATAGTTACCTACAATGTATTTACGTGGTGAACTGCGCTTTTTATGCAAACGAAAACAAGAATTAATTAAATTAATTTTGAATATGTATAAAATAAAGGTTGATGTTATGTTTTATTTTTTTGCTATAGATTCACCTCCTAAAATATTTTCCATTAATAAAGTATGACCTTATATATACTAATGATATAATAATGATATATAAATAAACAGATTTCTTTTAAATTAAACGGCGGGTGAAACCGCGGGACACAGCTAGTATGTCACTATATTTATAAATAAATTATTCTCAATATTAAGGTATACGAAATACTGTTAGTACATATTTAAACTAAGAACAGTTGTATAAAAAAAATATAAACCTGAAATTCTGTTGTTCCTATAATAATGTATTACAAAACTATGTACTCTACTGGAAATAAGTCTGATAATATAATCCTATCTTTACCTTCTGGAACATACTGTCCGATAAATACATTATGACAAAGAGTTTAATATACATACATACCAAATAATTCTCAATTATTAGTAGAGCTTAACTAGAGTAATTTACCAATAATATGTAAGAAAGGAACTAGCCATAAAAAAATGTATGAACTCACAACAGGTTTCTTGCACAGCTCTTCGAGTTCATCGAATCGTCCCAGTCGCCATAGAGGTTCGGCTGACAACTCCTTCATGCCGTCTACATATTCATGTTGATTCACTAACCTATACGCTGTGAATGGCTGGTCGAGACCTAGGTAGCAGTCAATCATGCCCTGAAAATGCGTAGCCCCGAGTCAAAAAGCGTGCGATTAAATTTATTTAAAAGTAGGTGATGTAGGTTAAACGTTGATCATTGCAAGGAAATGGAATTTTAATAATGTCTGGAATTGCAGCATACAAGAGGTTAATCCCTTCTTCATACAAAATATAATTGCTTCTCTCTCAATTCTCCACATATTCGTAAAATACTCATGCAATCCAAATAATAAGTTACCTGTAAACTATGCCTATCTAATTGTGCTTCCTGTGCCAAGCGTTCGTAACACAGTGCTGCATCTTGCAGCCGTCCGGTCACTACTTGCGCTAAAATCAATTCTTTGAGCGAAGGTTCTGACCTCTTCATTGATAGTATCCCTAATAACAAATAATTCCTTTTACTTTTCCAAAGCTCAAAATGTGCGTGAGCATATAGCTAGGGCATAGCAGTATTGATACCAATACCGGTATTCATTCGATATAGAAAAAAGTTATCCAGGTATTCCGGTATTTTCATAAATGAAGCCGTGTAGTGCCGGCTAAGAATGCCACCACCCCATTTCATCCCGCGGGTGTCGTAAAAGGCGACTATGGGATTAGCCGGAGGATGGACAACAGCGTCCTTCGAGTACATTTATAACTCAACTGCGATCGCCAACCCGTCTACCAAGCGTGGCTATTATGGCAAAACCCCCCAATGGCCCCACAACACAAAACCATAACGGTCGTTGCGGCAATCTTTGGGGAGGCTTCTGTCCAGCAGTGGACGTTTTTTGGCTGATATGATGATGATGATAAATGAATAACTCTGCATTATAAGTGAGCGAGAGTGTAACTTTTAGGTCTAGTGTAGGTCTAGTCATTGCATCAGAACGAGCGAGAGCGCGCTATCTAATCAACGTGTGTGCTAAAGAAATTACACGGTGCGGGTGGCAGCAACGGAATGGCAACATTGCGTACATCGCACAAATATGTTTAAATATTTATTACAAACAACGCGACTCATGCCATTCAACTAACTGAACGCGCAGTCGAGGAGAAAATATGAAATTTAAAGCCAAAATACCGAAGAACCATTTGGGATTACAATACCAGTATTAAAAAACGGTGAAAAAATTCCGGCATTCCGTTTTTTTGGTATTACGGAATACCGGTATCACTGCCGTATAGAGCCTTAGCAATTGACAATTCCTGAATAGTTAACGACCGGTTAAGTAACAACATTTTCAGGATAAGTATTCGAGAAGCCCAACAAAATCAAAATCCTGCATATAAATACACCAGAGTGGCTCTTGTTTCATTTAATGTATATAGATGGTGGGAAGGTAAAAGTTACTTAGCGATAAGATGTGTTTAATTGAGTTCGTTCATTCGACACAGAAAAATCTTATCTATTCCCACGATAATTCTAATACACAAGCTTGTCGCTTATCCCCGTTTTCCTTACCGGCTTCGATATACCAAGAACCTAAATTGAAAACTAGTATATTCTTTGTATATCCAGCAAAAAATACAATACACATGGCATATGTAACTGAAAATCATATCAATTTCTAACAAAGAATTAATTTCTTACCAGCGACAGAATCCGGTTCATCCAACAATGCATATATCTCAGCTAAGAACGGCAACTGTTCCTGCATCTTGTCCTTCCTTTCATCCATGTACAACTCAAGATATTGTAGGGCTCGCTCTAACTCGCCGCAAACGAAGTTTCCTCGGGCTATCGTCAGCTTATCGAATTTGTCCAAGAAAGATGATATTGCCCTTTAGATAAATTTTATGTTTAACTGAATAATAAAACACAGTATATTGAGTTTTTTAAATCAGTAGGCAGCAGAAAGTTCAATCAATTGCCTGTGTGCGTCAACAACAACATCTGCCATCCTTGATGCCCCTTGGCCTAGTTGGATGAGATTGAACGATAAAGTTAGCTCGCTCACCTCTCTCCCTCCATACTGGTGGTCGCAAGCCAAAGCCTACCACCAGTAAACCACCTGAGTGGCATCACTCGGAGACCTCGTGTTTACTTGGAAAGGGTTATTCTCCTACGGGGACTTGATGCCCAAAAATAATGTAATGAGATTAAGCTATCTCTCGCTGAATGGCATTGGTTGCATAATTGCATGTTCAGGCCAGCACGCTTCGACCCATACCGAGCGATTTGTAAACATGGGATTATTATTATTACCTGCCACCTAAACAACACCACTTAAATGGGTAACCGTAAGGTGACCCTAACGAAACCCGATCAAGAGATTAGCGACTTCAAGAGGTTACCTTAGTGAAACGGGTAACCGCGAAGGCGACTAAGGGACTCAAGCCCACCAGAAATGAGGAGAATCGTAGAACTAAAGTTACAGATATAGCCGAAAGGATTAGTAAACTAAAGTGGCAAAATCAACGTAGCGTTTTTACATAAGGAATGATAAACCGTTATCATTTCTTACATAAGATAGCTGTAAGATATTTTAGAATTCGTTAGATTAGTTAGATATATATAGTAAGAAGTTTGGAGCCTGTTTACTGTTATTGTAATAACTAATAAGTAATAAACTACTGGGACAAAAAAAGGCTAATATGATTATGATGAAAGACTTAACTCATACCTGGGTTGTATGGTACCTAGTTACAATAAGTTAAATATTGATCAAATGTAGCCATGATGTTCAGTTTACTGTGCTTGTTGCGACGTAGACCTCATCCGTCGCTTTCGTCCGGCAAGATCGAGGTCAAAAGCGGTACCATTCATAAAAAAAAGGAACCAAATGATGGCGTACACACAAACATACTTGTAATTCTCGTTTTCTATTGGACGCTGCTTGCAATGACACCACTCCAAAAGCCATCTGTTCAGGAAATCAAGCAGGGTGTAAATTGTTTTACTGCATTTGCTCTGAAAACAGTAAGATAAACAAATGAGACCAGGCCTACCACCAGGTAGGTCTCTTATTGCAAGCGTGTGGCTAGGTAGATACCACCGCAATGCCAGATATTCTGCCATCAAGCAATAGTGTTTAAAGTTTAGAAATTACTGTGTTCCAGTTTGAAGGGTAGTAGCTACCAAAACCAATAAGCAAAAGAGACTACATAATGAATGCCTCGAAGTGACGAGCGCAGTAGTGCCGCAGGCCACGCTTGTTGTGGGTGGCATTACAATTGTTTTGAGCAAGCGGGACGCTGATCACCGGGTGAGCGACATGATCGACTAGACTAGGCTATATAAAAAAACTACTACTATTGATAACAGCGAAGTGCTGCATTTATAGCGTGTTTACCTACAATAGAAGATTAAATATCTAACATTAGAATTTGATATTGTATTGAGTACCTGATTGCCTTCTTCGGTCTGCACGGAGTTAATGGTGGGAGTCATTCTAATATGACGCAGCATTTTATATCTAGATCTTTCTACTGTCACTGCGTTTTCTACTTCAAAGTTCTCAAGACCTACAATCATTTGAATATATGATACAAGAACAAGAATAAACGCCACGCCTCTCACAACCGTACTTGACATTGATACAAAACTATAATGACTAAAACTCAAGTGTGAATATCATAATTACTATCTTTTAAGAAAATAGAATAGCTTCATGCATTTTGAACTGTAAATGGCTTAAGTAGTAGGTGTTCAAAAAACAAAAAGTTTCAAACATTTGTTCTAAAAATATAGCACCACTACATGGATGGATCCCATGGATGTCGTAAAAGGCGACTAAGGGACTCTAAACCAGAGGCATGGGCAGTAGCGACCCTTCCGTGGAAGAGTAGCCATAGTGCCCTCACCAACCCACCTGCCAAGCGTGGTGAGTACTGGCAAATGCCCTCCAAAATGACGACACACATGTAGAATCTATGATGATGATACTTTTATGGCAACTTAATTTTCCTCATACCTATAACAGCCAAAATTTCCTCCTGTATATACTGAGAATTATTGTTGGACTTGATGGCATGCAGCAACACATAGGGAAGGAAGAGAAACAGTGTTCTAACGTCGCGTCGCATGCTCGGGTGTACCGTGCGCAGGAGCTCCCTAGTGCTTTCCGACTCTATTAATGGAATCAGTTGGCCTGCCCAACTGTAATGAAGTATTCAGATAATGTTATACTTGTCGACACATACCAGCAATATAGGATAAATATCATTTGAGAAAAGTACCCTATCAAAAACATGCCCCCAAAGACTTCAAATGAGTTTTTCATGATACTAAACAATTTGTAAGTGTCGAAGTGAAGGTCAAATTGTTTTTATTCATGTGAACCATTTGCTGGCACTTACGAATAGTCAGAATTTAAATAGATGCACGGTTCCAAGTCGTTGATCCTATGGAGAAGAACCGGCAAGAAACTTCATGGATATACTATTTTGAAATAATATTTGAAAGTATTACAGTCTTCAATATAATCGTAATAACTATGTGAGGATAATGCATGCCATGTCGTGTCCGGATTAAGAATATAGCACCACTCCATCTCCTCCCTTGGATGTCGTAAAAGGCGACTAAGAGACTTTAAAGCAGAATAGGCAGCAGCGTACCTTCTGTGGAATAGCAACCATTCTGTGCTCACCAACCCGCCTGCCAAACAAGGTGAGAACTGGAAAATTCCCCCCAAAATGACGACACACAGTACATATAACCGGGCGTTTATGGGAGAGGCCTTTGTTAAGTAGTGTTTGTCTTTTGGCTTTATTTAAATTATATTTAATAACTAAAATATAAAATAGAATACAGGAATGAAAAGAGGACAATATACAGTGAAGAATGAGACGAAACATACTTGTGAGCCCATTCCAAAAATGTCGTTGCATAAGTTGAGCCAAATAAAGGATGCGCTTTTTTTGGTTGAGAGGGATACGCCAAAGTATATCTGAAAAATATAACGATGTATGTAATTAGGCGGCAGAGTGGTCGTAAGCAGTGATAGCCTTGTGGGTGATCGTTTGCCTTCCAGCCTTTTTTTTATTATTTTTTATTGGTGTCCAGTGGAAATTCTTCATAGAACTTCCTTCACCCCGGGGAAGGGCGAATGGGTATGCCGGACTCCTACCGGCTAAAACCACTGGAGCGGTCATCTTCGGCACCGAAGGGGGGCTCCAGGTCCTCGTAAGATCACACCTCTGAATTTTCGGATTCATGTGCGGTTCAAAAATTGATTATCTTTTGCGTTAACGGTGAAGAAAACATCGTGAGGAAACCTTTTTTTTTTTTTTATTGGTGCCCAGTGGAAATTCTTCATGAACTTCCTTCACCCCGGGGAAGGGCGAAGGGGTATGCCGGACTCCTACCGGCTAAAACCACTGGAGCGGTCATCTTCGGCACCTAAGGGAGGCTCCAGGTCCTCGTATGATCACACTAGAGATCGTGAGGAAACCTGCACACCTGAGTGGGCTCCAAAATGTTATCAATGGTGTGTGTAGTAGGCCAGACCGACCTGTACTAGGCCACCACTGTGGACTAAGGCCTAACCTTTCTAATTGTGAGAAAAGGCCCGTGCCTAGCGATGGGACAGTAATGGGCTGATTATGTATGTTATGTGGCCAGATAAGAACATTCTGTTTCCTCAAATTCAATATCAACTGAGATAGAATTTCCGTATCATAATATGTAGTAGCGCACATAATGTATTCGTAAATACCAAATACCTGGAACTCAGCAAAGGATGCATGATTTGATGCATGTGTTCAGGAAAACTGTCCCATACGTCCTTCTTGCTACCACTAGGTGATATGTCATATATCTTCAATATTTCTTGAATTGTTAAAGCATAACAATCCATATTCTGAAAAATGAATCAAGTCAAAGTCTTGCAGCCAACCTGGTCCCATGGGGACTTGGGTGTTGTGGTAATACTTGGGAGAAACATAGTTCTAACAGTAGACCATGAAGGAGGGTTGATTTATTATTTTATTAGCAATAACTAATGGATAGATAAGTTTGCGTATGTAAGATTTGTTTGTAAACTGTAACCACGACACTGGATAAACCCTAGTGTAGTGGGCATCATAAAAAACCGGGCAAGTACGAGTTGAACTCGCGTGGATTTTTTTTCCTAACTATTAATATGTTATTTACCATGTTATTTTTTTTTAATCTGACCCAAAGTATTTATGGTAGATGAGATTTCCCCTTATATTTTCACAACGAGCGGTTATATGCCGCTCTCATCCAATGACTCCCAGCGACCTTCACCAGGTCGTCTTTCCACCTTGTTGGAGGTCGTCCCACGCTACTTTTTCCGGTGCGCGGTCTCCATTCGAGAACCTTTTCGCCCCAACGGCCATCAGTTCTACGAGCAATGTGCCCCGCCCATTGCCACTTATACTAAGCATAGCTCTCTCCATAGCTTGCTGAGTGACCTTGAGGTTTCTTATGAGGCCCATTGTGAGTGACCACGGCTCTGTTCCATATGTCATCACTGGTAACATACGCTGGTTAAAGACTTTTGTCTTGAGGCATTGCGATATTGATGGAAAGACGTTGCAAAGTTCCCCAAACGCTGCCCAGCCGAATCAGATTCGACGATTGACCTCTTTCTCGAAGATGGACCTACCTAACTGGACAGCTTGTCCCAGGTAGACATACTCGTCAACAACTTCGAGAACAGAGCTCCCAACGGATATTGTGATGGGCACGACATGGGCGTTTGACATGACTTTCGTCTTGCCCATGTTCATTTTGAGGCCCCCTGTTGAGACCATCGAGCATTGTGCTGAGCTCTTACAGCGATTCTGCCATGACTACGATGTCGTCAGAAAATCGAAGATGAGTAATATACTCGCTATTGATGTTAATGCCGAATCCTTTCCACTCCAGTAGCTTGGAGGCATCCTCCACTGCAGCGGTGAACAGTTTCGGGGAAATTACGTCCCCCTGTCTCACACCTCTGTTCATGTACTCGGACCGACATGGTGGCGTTTCTGTATAAGCACTTCAACACTTCAATGTACCGATAGTCTATGTGGCACCGATGCAGAGATGGCAGCACTTCGGTTTCGATTGAATTGCTGAATATACTGTTTATTTCTTAATTCTGTCCTGTACATACCAATCATTTTTCCTAAGAACAAGCTTAATACTGTAGTTGAAAAACATGTTATCCCATAACCTCCAACTGCAAATTTAAGTATTTACGCACAATATTGATTTACCATGTAATTTTAAGACCATAAACTTATTATAGGTTTTTCTATAATCTATAAGTAAAGAACTCATTTCTGTATATAAAAAAATGCCTCCTCAGTAGTTTCGGAGACAAGGAGGGAGAATGGTAGGGAATTTTCATATATTTTCTTAAATAACATTAAACTATATTTTAAGAAAAATGAGGTCCCCACAACAAGCATTTGAATATGATATGTTACACAGTACAGTTGGCAAAAAAATCTTTAATTTTCTAATCTGCCACCCGAAAGTGACCCCCATATTCAAAATTCATTTATTTACCGTACACATCCGTGTTCGGGTGGCAAAAATTCATATATACTAAATTTCATCTTAATCAGTACAGTATATTCGGAGCAAATTGACAAAAAAGTAAAAGAAAAGGTTTGCAGTCCAATTTTATTGACCCTATTCATTGACAGAACATGCAGTCTACACACGTACCATGGTATCTTTCTCATACTGGAACGCTCGAGAAAGCTCAACAAGCGCAGTTGCAGCGAAGCAGTCGTCTCCAATAGAAAAGGCAAAAGGCGATCTATCAGGCTGCACATATTGACGTGGGAGGTGGCCCGCCTCTATAGCGCCTAGCTGGCCAAGACATGCGCCGCTCGATAGACTCACTTGAGCGTCTGGGTCTTTGCAACCTGGAACACAATCGATCATTTATTATTCCATCAGCGAATTAATTCCAACTAAGGAGACGGAACGTGGTGGCGTTGGCTGCAGCAGTGACATAGCCAACGTCTTTAATTACATCCTGTATGGCTAGGTGACTAGGGTGGCTCTAGTCCATCATCAGGGCTCCGCCTATCTGCAGGGCATCGTCGTTGCCTATCTGCCCGCTATGTACGTTCGCTGCGCGAGCAAGGACGGTTGCGTAAACCGGAGGGAGATCAAGTACGGGGTTCCGCAAGGTCGGTTCTCGGTCCCTCTAATGGAACCCCCACTACAACGCGGTCCTGCGTGTATTTCTCCACGCTATTAAGAATATAGCACCACTCCTGCTCCTCCCGTGAATGTCGTAAAAATTCGTCCGACTCTAAACCAGAGCGATGGGCAGCAGCGTCACTACTGTGAAACAGCATACATTCTGCGCTCACCAACCCGCCTGCCAAGCGTGGTGAGTACTTGCAAATTCCCCACAAAATGTCATCATGCTCCAGAAGGAGACCGTAGAGCGGGAGCGGGAGAGGGCCGATCCCGCTCGAAGAAATTCACAACATTTCAACACAGATATTTCCCGAAACACCCATGAGATGAGATTCGAGAGTACCTACGAAATCTGGAAGGCGCCATGCCGCCTCTCCAGCCATTCCTCCATGACGGGTCTTACCGCCGCTATCCCGGCGTGGCCTACGCCTAAGCCACCTGCCATTACTATTTTCACATCACATTATTGCGGAGGGAAGTCCCGGAGTCACATTCGCGCAGCTTGCGGAATCATGCGTGCTCATATCGAGCTAGTCTAGGTGACCGCTTTACAGTTTTTTTTTTTTTTTTTTTTTTTTTTTTTTTTTTTTTTTTTTTTTTATTTAATATAAAACGTAGCCCCACACTAGGATTTCTCCTGTGTCATGGGTGCGTTTACAGACATGAATTCCACATACAATACACCCAGACCCGGAACAACTATCTGCAGATCATACAAATATTTGTTCCGTGCGGGAATCGAACCCACGACCCGGTGCGCAGCAGCCAACTGTATCAACCACTGCACCAACCGTGCCAGTATTTCCTCCAAGATGGGCCTAAAGTCGTAGCACTACTAGGCGGTTCCAGTGTGATGGTTCTAGAGTTCCTGGAGCCTCCCAGTGTAGAAGATAACCACTCATATATTTCCACCGGGAAAAAAAGAATTGACGGAGGAACGGGTGTCGTTGGCTTACTTGGCTTATATTCTATATCAATGCAATGCAGAAATAAGATAAAATTCAAGTCAAACATGGACTGCCCTGTATATTCCAACCTACCAGAACAAACTGTAACATAACTCAAAACGAACTAAAGTATAAATGTAATGAAACAACACACTTACCTAACAGCAACGAATCTATAAGTTCCACTATAACAGGATCAATGTTTTTCCCACCAAATATCGCTTTATGTATCTCAGATCTATTACTCTTTAACAACTTATCCAGGTGGGAGAATGCATAAGCTTTTATGCTGGGTATATCATGGTTCAAATGCTGCAAGTACCATTTAATTTTTTCCAAAAAACCATCAGGCTGAGTCCTCTTAACATGCCTCTTTATAACCATCTTTATTTTCTCCGATATCTTTGTATCCTCCAAGAAGAAAAGGTCTGATATGTGACAGCTTAACAAATTCTCATTATTGAAAGTAAGGTATTGGAAAATTTGATTGATTTCTTGAGGTGCATAGTCCAACTGTTGCAACAGTGATACTGCCAAATTGGACATCAGAGGTCCTAAAGATATCGTATCGATGTTACGTATGAACGCACCCCATGCCTCAGCTAAAATCTTGGGAAATTCCTTTGCTAAATGTAGAGCAGATCTTAATGTAGCTAAGACTTTGAATCTCAGTGGAGTCAAATATTTAACCCCCATCAATTGCATTATATCAGGAAAACTTTTTAACGCTTTTCTTTTTACTGACAAGGCAACTTTGGCGTTTACCAATTTGTGATCAAAATATGCCAGAACACCCAAGAATTTGGGATTTAAAAAGTCTGCTATTTGTGAAGTGCTCATACTCATACTTCCAGTTGGTGTAGATACATCAGGGTCATGACAAGCTAAATATCTACAAGCATTTAACACTTTCTCCGAATCACAGCAGTACTGCAGTAGAAATTCCGTCAATATGACTCGAAAATGCCTCTTAATCAAGTTTAATACTGTAGTTTTTGTAAGCCTTCCAATAATATCAAGGCATTTCTTCTCAACTTCTTTAGATTCATTTAAATAAACGTGAACGTATATATGAGGGAATCTTTCGATCAAGAAGTCCGACACTGAGCATTGTACTAGGGACGCAATTTCTTCAATCATAGAAGGAACTTCTTTTATCGTGACAGAATATGGCATCAAGTATGGTAGGAAGTGATGTACATCCTTTGATATAAAATCTCTGTAACCTACAAAGCCGAAAGCTCTGACTACTTTGAGAAGCGATAAAGCAAAGTCCTTCCCGCTGTACAAACTACATTCTACGAAAAGTTTACAATAATCTTTCTTGTATCTGTGATAAACTTGGTTAGGCGTATACCCATGCAACTCACATACATCCCTTAGGCTTACTACAGCTTTTGGTCCAAGAGAACATTGTGGATGCATGATAAAATAAACGAAAAGTTTTGTTGCTGGCAAAATCACTTTTTCATTGCAACACAATCCAAAATCCTTTACGAGATTTAATGTGTGAGTCTGTTGTGTGTGATCATTGTTTTCAAGACTGGTCCTTGTCGAACTTACTAGTAAACTGACACATAAACTAAAAGCTGAATCTTTTTCAGAGTTCCATTCAGGATCTTCTTCAACCTACAAATAATATTTTAATTACTTTATACTATCTTTCCCATCTTACAGTGTGGTCCCAGCTCAGGATAGCATCAAATCATCTCACCCAGTGGGTGTCGTAAAATGCGACTATGAAATTAGCCAGAGTATGGGCAACAGCATCCTTGGAGTAAGAATATTGACAACTTAACTGCGATCGCCAACCCGCCTGCCAAGCGTGGCGATTATGACAAATCCCTCCAATGAGACCACAGAACACACCGAGACCGGTCGTTGTGGCGATCTTTGGGGACTGCTTTGTTCAGCTGAAATGATGATGATCTTTCTAAAAATACATATTAAAAATAAATACTTACAGAATCATTATCAATAAATGGTCTGAAAGCCTTTAAGACGTGTTCTGTGTTATCTGCATTCATGATATCCACTGGAACACCATAACTAAGCACATAATAGTGATTGCATAGCCTGCCTAACAAGTCCCAGTATCCACTATTTTCTAAATCTGTATACTGTTTCCAATTTAAAAACTTAGCGAATAAACTCTTCAGGCTTATAATTGTGGAATGTTGACTTGGAGAATATGTTTTACTTTCCATATATATCTCGATTTTGTTTTGATTGATTTTAGTTACAAACTCATTTGAATATCTGGTCTTATCCAAATTATGACATTTGGAACACATCAGTAATATGTCTACAGCATTATTTGTGAACATGATATGACCCAAACTATTTTTTGGTATGCTAATATTAACCTTGTAGGTTCCCAGTGTCAAACAAGCAATAGCTGGTAAAACTGCAGTAACTTCTTTTTGAATATCACAGTCCTTTGTTAAAAAGGCTGGCATTAATATGTCTCCTATAAGTTTACTCGCAGAGAATATTTTATTTAATATAAGAAGTGGACACAGTGGTATTATCTGAAAAACAAAATATAATATCTTTTTTTATTACATTTCAAGGAGTGAAATAACATTGTCTTTTTTTAAATGATGCATGTGACGTGGCTACAGTTTATAGTCATACATCTCATATGCACAAACACCTATGTGTAGGCCATACAAATATTCTTTACGTGTGGGATCGAACCCGCGGCACAGCTCAAAAAGCCAAGCGACTAGCCACTGCGCCAAACATGCCGTCAAACTTTCTATATAAAGTTGTTAATAAACCCTTACCTCTTTATATGTATTGATGCTTTTATTTTTTATTAATCCATTTCCTATGTTTGCAATAATTCTCACCCATACCTCACTTGTTTTAGCTTTAAGAACAAGTCTAATGATCATTATATATTTCAAAACTATTACTTTAATGTCATCACTGTATACCAAACTATGTTCTGGAAATTGTGGTGTACTTTGTACACACAATAGTTGAAGGATTATGTTACATTCATCTCTTGATACATTTCTAAAGAGAATAACAGTACTCAGAATTATATCCATGAAATATTTAGTGCAGTTAGCATCTTCTAAAATTATGCTCTTATGATGTCCTATCAGCTTCAGTAATGATCCCCAAATAATATGGATGTCATCTTTCAATAGTACTTCTATGTTACATTTGTTTTGTAGTATTTCACATAGTACACAAACTTGTTGCAATATTGCCAAGCCAGACAGACATCTCTTTAAATGATAACTTATGAGAAATGTATCAATTTTATTATCTTCACACGTTTTTATAGATCTTATGACATTCAAAACTTGATTGTAAAACCAATTTTCTTTCAAATTAATAGATCTTTTGCTCTGTGAGTTGGTTTTAACATGAGATAATATATTTTTGCAGGAGTTCTCTTTCAGTACTTCTATTTCACTGGCATCCATATTTGCCACATCAATTAAGTCTCTCGGAAAATCAATGTTTTTGCTCAAAGATAAACATCCTAGTTTTAATTCCTTATTAAATATTTTATTGCCTTTTGTCTTTAAAACTACTACACAAATGTTCAAAATATGTTTGTTATTTTCTTTATCAGGACTTTCTTCATAATTTTTCATGAAACTTAACATCAGTTTATTGAAACTATCCAAATACATTGCATCAATTTCACCTTTCTCATAAAATACATTTATTGACTTCACCATTGCTTCAATAGAATAAAGTAAATCAAGATGAACATATGGAAAACATTGATGAAACTTGCATATGCCTATTTGATCATAATTACTTATCAAACTGATGAAAAACTTGAGAGAGAACAACTTCAAATCAACACTGTAATGTTCAAGCATATATAAAATTTCATTGAACAACTTATAATAGTATTTTTTGTGTTTATTAATATAAATAGAATTTGCTGGTAAACTCTCAGCAAGGAGCTGGAGTGTTAGATCAATTAATGTCTTGCATGTTTGTAAATCTTTAACATTCACATAAATAGGTTCCAAATTGAGTTGAATATTAGGTATGTCAATTTGTTCAGATTTAAAATTTTCTAGTAACAATTCATTTGGCTGGTCCTGTAGATCCTCTTTATAATGCTGGATTAGTTTTGTTAATACAGAAAAATACTCAGAATGCAAATTATTATAAAATGATGCAGTGTTCACACACAGTATGTTTAATATTTTTAATTGAGCATCTTTGCTTGCTATGTGTATCCTGAAAATAGAAGGTATACATAAGTTTATACAATACAAAGACCAGGTATAGGTGTATATGTAACATATAAGAACACTGCAGTGTTAAAAAGTCAGGAAAATCAAAAATCTACAATATACGCGATTAAATCCATTAAAAGGTGTTTTATTATAATAACATATAAGATTCAAACTAATATTTATATAAATTGGTATTTTTTTTAATTTAATTTAGAATGGTATTTCGTAGACCACAAGCATAAACCAGAAGCTTTAAAGTTAGTTATTCATTATGGATAGATCAATTACCTATTCAACTCTTTCACAGACCACACATAAAATAATCTGCCAACAAGCCATGTATTGAAAGCATTATAATACGAGTCTGGATATTTAGAAGAACCAGCTCGTGGGACTAACACTTCAGAGAAATCACTGTAAGCAAACCAAAATACACTTATTAAATATAACAATGTTTGTATTTATATCTCCTAAATATCATATGCACAATCTAATCTAACTATTCTGTTTTCAATACTAAATGTAATTTTAAATCAGTATATTTTTCCACAATAATGCTGCAACTAGCTGGACTTCAAGCCTAACCGGAAGTGCCTCTATATAAATATTTTACAAGCATCAAGTGCTACCCGACTTCTGCAACCCAATTTGGCAATGAATGATATCCTTAGGTTAGACCGATTGTTGGACTTTTAGGCATCTAAATGCTTGTAACAACAGTTATATATTTCTTTGCAAATGGAAACTAAGACCGATGACCTGAATATTCCCTCTGAAACACTGAGGTTTTGATGAGCGGTTCCATGCCGCTCTCATCCAACAACGTCTGTGCACCTCGTTGCAGGTCATCCCACACTGCGTTTTCCAGTGCGCAGTGTCCATTCGAGAACATTTTTGCCCCAAAGGCCATCAGTTCTACGAGCAATGTGCCCCGCCCATTAACACTTCAGTTTTAAACATTGGCAATAAAATAGTATCTACCTTCAAAAAGGATATCAAATAAAAATTTGATAAATACATACAAAATAAACACATGCTTAAAATAGATTGAGCGCATATTCATCTTAATGGTAAGATATGTAGACATTTATTTTCTAATTAACTAGTTGAATATTATTTCCAAAGTTTTACCCTGATAACTTTAAAATTGAAGTTAGTAGTCTGTCCAAACCGTCAGCTGCATGCTCCAGGTTGTTAAATAGTACCATAGTTGGTGCATTAAACATTTGCCAAACTGTAAATGGTCCATCTTGGTTATCATCTTCCATTACAATGATTTAAGTATTATTTTTTAACAATTAATATTTCTATGTTTTAACTTGTGTTGTGACTTGTGAGAGACTAGACCAGTGTTGCCGTTCCACAATCCTAAAAGCCGCTATCCAACGTTAAAAAATCCGCTAGTCGCTTATTAAGGAAAAACCTTTGTAATAAATCCACTAGAAGTCGCTAACCGCAAAATCTTTCTGGTGAAGTCGGGGGTGGAAGCTTCATTGTAATTCATCCAAAATAAATGAGTGATATTTAGATTTGTTACCATAATGGCCGAAATAAATCTTTGTCCAGTTACAAAGATTTATTTAGATTGAGAATTAGTCGGCCTTTTAGCACGCTGTAAAGTAAGAGTAATAAAATCTTGAGTTTGAAAAAAACGTATAAACGTACATACTGTGATAAATAATGATAAAGCTAAAACATAATGTATGGTTCGCCGTACACATTACTTGAATTTACATTAAATAAAGGAAAAATAACAATAAGGAAACATATAATTGTTGCAAAACATGATACACAATTATTAGGTTAGGAGTAATCGGCAGTAGCAAAGTTAAACAATTTGTCTCCAGGGGGCCTAGACAAAATCCCTTTTCTGTAAGCGTTAACGCCAACGGAAAAACAGAACATCTAGAATCGTAAGTATGGCCACATTTCAAGCTGTACATTTTCAGTAAAAGCTGATCTCGTATTTATAAGTTTTCCGTACAATTGAGATCAGCCTATACTGTATAATTTCACAATTGGGTGTTGTGTATTTGTATGCTTTAAGATTGTTACGCACCATATGTACAATGGTTATGCCTTACAAAATCACAGTACTACTAAATACTCACAAAGCCAAACAAGAACATCAAAAGTTACTATCAGAAATTGATTAATGAATAATGCGTGAATAAGTCTTTGACTGAATTATGTTTGGCAGTCCGTACATTTTTTAATTTCTAAGTTTTTTTTTGTAACATTTTCTCCCGCTAAAACCAGAATTTTTCATCAAATCAATTTCTAAATCTTAAATCAGAAGATTTCAGCCGTAAAAGTTCATAAAATCCCTTAGTTCTAGCGACGAAGTCGCTACAACGGCAACACTGCACATGACAATCGTCAATCAGAATCGGAATTCAGATTAAGTTTCGCGCCTCGAACCGTACGACGTTGCCGACATATTTTTATATTTTTTTACTTTTTGTGAAATATTTTATGAATATGTAAAGATTTATCAATCTAAATACCGACGACGTTGCCTTATACTTGACATTGGCGAAATTGTGGAAGATATTCTACAGAAGCCATAATCTAAGAGAACAAGAACAACAAGTTTCGCGCTTTTTTTTCTGAATATAAGTAGCGTCCCGAAATAGCCAAAATTAAACTCCCTATTCTCTCTCATCATCTCATCAGCCCGTAAACGACCACTGCTGAACATGCCAACATGGGCCTCCCAATGATACGGTCACAAACTATAATATGGTTAGGGATGAAACGATTAAATACAAATAATTACTCAATATTTTCGTTTCGATAGCTAGTCGGCAAGTAGTTTCAAGTCAAGTTTTGGTATCAATACTTTACTGAGTACCGAGTAGGTATGGGATTCAATGTAAGGTATTTAATAAAAGTTCTCATTACTCAATACTGCTGTAAGCCGACAGTTACCATATGAGTATGAATATAGCAAGGGCAGATCCAGGATTTTAATCTGTGGGGAGGCCCTCTGGGTCTCATGTCAAGAATTCCAGAGATCATTGTTGATATTAGGTCAGCTATATCCAACAGTTGGGAGGGGGGGGTTGCAAGTACACCCCCCTAGATCCACCCTTGGACCATAGTACCTACTTTTGCACTCAGTTGATGCTTGACGTAAAATGTAATTATATGTGGTTTAGGGAGAACTATGATTTTTAGAAACCTAAAAAACAGTTGGTTAGGAACGGACTTGAATGGAGAAACATATTACGAACAATGAAAGAAAGGTGATGAGCAATAACTGCCCTGTGGTGCCGGCTACGAATAGCACCAACCCATTTCATCCCGTGGGTGTCGTAAAAGGCGACAATGACCAACACATGACATATGAAGTAATGCTTTGAAAATTGATCGCTTGAGGCGGCTGTTAACCAGCTGTGTTTCTCACAGCCTGTTACTGCCTGGCTGGAAGGAAGCCGGATTGATTCTCTTGAGGAAGGAAGGAAAGGCTCTGCGTGCCTTCCCATGGCCTGCCCGATGAGGCTTTGAAACTATTCAAGAGAATAATTGTCCGAAGACTCGTTGAGCACGTGTCGCGTATTGGTCCCGACTTGATCGACAGCCAATATGTTTTCTGGCAGCGGCGGTACACTATTGATGTGACTCTTTGCGTCCGCTCGCTGTCGGAACAGGCAGTGGGATGGGCGTCACTTACCACCTGACGCAGGTATTCACCGGTCACAGTTGTTTAGCTGAATACGTGTACAGCATTGGAAGTGAGGTCACGACACAGTGCCACCACTGTGGATGCGACCAGGATACCGCATGACGCACGCTTGAGAAGTGCCCTACGTGGGCTGCTGAGCGGCTAATCCTGATCGATCTGATCGAGTAAGATCTATATCTGCCGGCAGTCGTTTCGGCTATGCTGGCAAAGCATCAAAACTGGAGTGCATTGGTCTCCTTCTTTGAGAACTTCATGCTCCACAAGGAGACCGCGGAGTGCAGGTGCCCTCTTCGGTGGTGAAGATGTCCGCTGTGGTGATTTTAGCCGGTAGGAGTCATTCATTCTCCGGGACGGAGGAAGTTAATGATGTATTTCCAATGGAAGACAAAAAGGGCAAAAGAAACCTTAGACAATTAAATTTTTTAACGTTTTTTTTTGTACTTGATGTTTGGGTAGATTATTTACTGTCTTTACCTTTTTCTAAACTCGTCCGAAAATCTTGAGAAGAGACCCGAAAGCCCACCTAAATTAAAATCGTGGATCCGCCCCAGGTTACAACGAGAAGTTTCCTATACCGAATCGCCGAATCGATATAGGAATTTTTTATATTTATCACCATCATAAATTTAAAAATTTCGAGACTGTAAGTAACTAATAGAACGCGTTCTTCTTCTTCTTATCAAATGAACAATAAAAATAACTTAAAACACGTCTTCGTCCAAACTTTTTCTGCTATACAAGCACTGTTGTGCTTGAAATCATCAATTTGACTGCGTGTGTAGATCAACATGTTGAAACAATATTTTGTCTACGTGATTTTCTGTATTGTTTTCAAAAAACATTCACACCTTTTTTTATGTCCACGTATTTTTATTAGTTTACAAAGCATTCTAGCCTTTTTCAACAAAATCTGACAGACACAAGGTGTAGATACGTTTGGACAAGTCATCTTACTTTCGATACAAGGAGTAAAAGTATCGATACCTTGGCTAAGTATAAACTGTTTGTGTAATCTTAGTACTTGGAAATATATGTGGTATTATAAATTGCTATAAACGTCCAAGTCACATCACTGATGTCCCTGATATCACGAGCTTATAGGGTAGTGATGTGCCGAGTCAGGTACACTCGAGTACCAATTATACATACCTACTGCTTGCATACTGAACTGAGCACTTACTAGTACTAGTTACTAATACTTAGTAGTACTTGCCATAATCGCCACGCTTGGCCTTTTTATTTATCAGTAGATAATAAATAAATACTACATATTTTTCTCGTTTTTATTGTTACGTCGTAATTATACATCATGTAACTTAAAATATTATAACAAAACATTTACCACATCAATTAAAATTAAAATACAACATAAAAATATTAGAATTTCTCATTTATATTAATATCTAAATAAACTACGAGCGACGAATATTTTATACAATATGTTTCATTTACATAGATTACAAGGTCTTTAAAAAAGAAAACTATTAACTACAGCAAACGAATCAATAAGATAGATTATATGTTTAGTTATAATTGTCATATTTGCGGCCAAATTTTGATCTGGGACTATCTTAGCTGTATTATATATTATAATATTTGTTAACTATACGTGATAATTCAAAAGCTTGAAAACGGCTTTACTTATAAAGGTTATAAACATTAATAATTCAAAAACCTATTCTCACGTGTTGGATCTCTTATTCATAGAAATGAACTATTAATTGTACACATAACATGCCATTTACTACATTTATAAGTAAAGGCAATCAATTTTGTCTTTTAATAACTATAAAAATCTCAAATTTATCTATACACGACCATATTTTCGTTTGAAAATTCACAACATAGCACAATATCTAAGTGCATGCTAATTATTGCATATAGTTTAATATTACGTAATGTTTGAACAAGTATTATTATTTCCGGTCATTCATTAGCAGAGATTGCTCTGCTGTTATTCTCAATCGAAGCTAATGAGTTCCCCTGTGTTATTATTACGTTCGGACTTGCCCGGTGTTTGCCCCTGTTGATTAGTGCCGGATGGTGATTGCCCTTGTGGCGCATTGGCTAAGTTCGGCTGCTGCATTTTAACAGTTTGTCCTGGAATATTTTGAGAGCCCGGTTGTTGCAATGGCTGCTGCATCTGTTGAGTCATACCGATTTGCTGCGGGACTTGACCTTGCACTGGAGGTCCCTGCTGTATCTGCTGGGGAGGTCCCATTTGCATCTGATGACTGATCTGCATCTGAACTTGATTGCTAGAAGGTAGCTGACCTTGAGCCATTTGTTGGCCTTGGGACATTTGTTGACCTTGAGACATTTGCTGACCTTGAGGCATTTGCTGACCTTGAGTCATTTGCTGACCTTGCGGCATTTGCTGACCTAGAGGCATTTGATGACTTTGATGGCTACTCGGTAATTGTCCTTGATTCATTTGCTGACCTTGCGGGACAGGTGGCTGCTGACCTTGTGGTGTTTGCCCTTGGTTCATCATTTGACCCTGAGGAGGAATTTGTTGGCCTTGCATCATCATCTGTTGCCCTGGTGGTTGCATTCCCTGGCCAGGCATGGACATATGTTGATTGAGTGACATTTGCTGCTGTTGAAGATGTTGTTGCATTTGTTGACCTTGTGTTTGGGGAATCTGTTGTCCTTGTGGCAAATTTTGGTTTGTTGGAGGCATATTATTATTCATTTGCATGCCTTGAGGCTGTCCAGGTATTGTTTGAGCCTGCACCATTTGCTGTCCTTGTATGGATATTGCTTGTCCAGGCATCTGTGACTGAACATGCATATTTGAAGCTTGAGATCCTGGTTGTTGAGTATTAGGTTGGTTTGAAATATTCATATTCGGATATCCAGAAACTGGGACCTGTTGATTAGTATTTGGTTGGTTGCCTTGCATAAGAGGTATTCTCATGTTCTGCATTTGTAGTCCAAGCATTTGATTGCTTGGATTAATTAATTGCTGACCGATATTTTGCTGGCCAACGGACATTTGAGGCATCATAGCATTAGGTTGTTGCTGAGGCTGGCTTGGCAGATTCTGTTTTGATAACTGCGGATTTTGTCCATTCTGTGGAATGTTTTGTACAGGCATCCCATTGGCAAGAGTCTGTGGCACAATTTGATGAATACCAGACTGTACTGGCATACGCATCTGATGCATTTGCTGTAACAGCATTTGTTGTTGTAATGGTAATTGTTGAGCTAGATTGGGCCGTAGGTTCGATTGATTCATGGATGGCTGAGCGCTGACAGGACTTTGGTTAATAGCACCAGTGGACGTAGCTAACGCGTTGAACATATTCGGTAGCTGAGGCATGGACTGGATTGTTCCCATTTGATTCACGTTCATAGGCATGTTAGCTGTGGACATTTGGGCTTGTCCCGGCACAGCTACATTGCCGTCTGTAGTGACTTGTGGCATAATTTGTGGGTGAAACTGTGGGTTTCCGTAAATTGGCTGGTTTGGATAACCACTCTGGTATTGTGAGACGGGAACACCAGGCATGTAGTAATTGTTGGCATTCATCAAGTATTGATGCTTCTGTTGTTCTTGTCTTATCTGCATTTCTCTCTCTTGTTCCTGAAAATAACAAATAATACACAAATAAATGCTGTATAAATTATGTAAGATGCATCTTAAATCATAAGGCTTGTTGTGTACCTGTACTCTTTGTAGAGCCAGCTGTCTCTGGTATTGTAGGTATTCGTGTTTTTTCTTTCTCATGGCCTGTAGCTTGGCGGCCATCTGCATTTGTCTCTGACGCTCGGCAGCCTCTGCGGCGGCTGCCAACCTCGCCGCATGTTCAGCACGCAGCGTGTCTAGTGCCGCACGACTGTCACGTATTTGAGTTACTTTATCCTAAGGAAACAGGAATAATATTATAATTTAATCTTCAATATTGACACTCCTAGAATTTTAGATTAAATCTAAACCATTGCGTGGTTTACCTGTAAACTCTCTAAGTAGACTCGTTTGTCATCTTGTTGCTGTATATAGCGTAAAAGACGAGAATGCATAGCAGTGATGTTCATGAACAGCGTCTGAACAGCAGTATCATTGGCGATGGAACGTCCTCTGTGGAAGATGGTACATAAGTTAATCACAATTAAGCCACTAGCATTATTTATGTGTCGTGGGTACAGTTTACAGACATAATTTCGACATACAAGGACACCCAGATCCGGAACAATTAAAATAATACAATACTCTTTTATTGTACACCAGACATAACGAAAAACTACTACCAGTAAGACACAAATATTTGTTCCGTGCAGAAATCGATCCCGCGACCCGTAGCGCAGAAAGCCAATTGCTTAGCCACTGCGCCAACCGTATTAAATTCAAGTTGATAATATTGTGTTCCAATAATATATAAAGTAAAAAAAAAACGTACCGTGAAGAGTTACTTTTCATTCTGTTAACAAATATTTCAACTTGAGATTTCAGTGACTCAACAAATTCGTCGATTTCCTTTTCCTCTGCGTCATCATCGTGTGCCTTGGCACTAGATGGCTTTGGGAATTCCTGCAAATAATATTCATAGATATATAATGTACACACACATTAGCCAAAAGACTCCACTGCTGAACAAAGGCCTCTCCCATATATCTCTACAAGTATGTCATCATTTTGAAGCGGCCTACTCAACACTGCCTGCAGGGCCCTAGATGCAATATTTGTCTAGTGTGAATTTTTGCAGAGTCGATATTTATAATCTGTTCCCTGTGGCAGGACCAGTGTCGTTCTGCGAGCCGAAAGGACAATCTCCCCACCAATCACAGTGCAAGTAGTACCGTGTGCAATGCAATCGCCCGAGCGTTGCCATTTTACAGCAAATGTGAAATGTCAATCATGAGTCAATGGATGTGGCGCGTCGTCTTAAAATATGTTTTCTTTTATTTATTTTCATCATGCAACGTTTTTTTTATTTTCTTATTACTTAGTTTACCTCATCAAAATATTTGGTTTTGTAATTAAAGGTTCAACATCCTAACATTACTTCGAAGGTTTCTTCATTTAAGCTTAATTTTCTTAGGAATTTTGTTTTATTTTGAAGTCTCTTAAAAAAGGCGTGTAGCTACTTTCACGAATTTGGAAGCATTGTTTTTACACCAAAGTTCTCTTTTTTTCTCTTTATTTTTATAGAGTTTTGAACTGTTGAGGCTAGTGCTACTCTTTGAAGTTTATTTAAAGCTGGAACCATTTTAAAATTCATCCTTAGATCTGGCGGAAACAAGGTGTCACCTTTATGACCTTCGATGTGTAATGACTTGCAGGGTCATGTAGAGCATCGGAGGACACGGCGCAGCACACGTTGGAGGAGTGCCCAGCTTGGGCAGCGCAGCGCCGTGACCTCGTCGTGGCGGTCGAAGGGGGTGACCTCTCGCTTCCGGCCGTAGTTCGGTCCACCGTCCGGAGCGAGAGCGCGGGGGATGCCGTCGCCTCCTTTTGCGAGGAAGTGATGCAAGCAAAGGAGGCGGCAGAGCGGGTACGGAGGGATATCTCCGATCCCCTCCGCAGAAGACACACCGGGCGTCGGCGCCGGGGTGGGGCGCTGGACGATCTCCGGCCACCATGAGGAGCGGCCTGCGGGCGACGAACCAGGGGCGGTCCGTCGCCCGAACAGAAACGGGCCCGAGACGGCGGCGCGCGTGTTCCGCGCGCGCCTCTCTGAAGGATAGGTGCAGCCAACAAGGCCGCACACAGAAGGGGCCCGTCAATCATTGACGGGCCGATACCTGCCGGGGGAGCGGTCCAATGCAGAAAAGCGTACAACTCACCCCCGGCTAGAGGTAAGAAGAAGGACACCGTGGGGTTTTAGCCGGTTTGATCCCGGCATGCCCCTCCGCCCTTCCCAAGGCGGAGGAAGTCCATGAGGATCTCCCCACGTTAAAAAAAAATGTAGATGTGTCATGTAGAGCATAACACCCTGCGGCAGGAACGACGTGCAGGGCCCTGCAAGCAGTGCTTTGAGTTGGCACCTTAAGGGGAACTTGCCAGTATTCACTACGCTTGGCAGGGGAGTCGAGCGCAATATGGCTATTGTTCCTCATAAAGGACACTGCTGTCCATCCCTTTTATGACATCCACGAGAGGAGATAGTGGACTAGGACCAGTATTGTATTCTTAATCAGGACACCACATGGAATAAAATTGAATAATATAGGTAATAAAATATCCTTTATAAATAAGTGAAATAAAAGGTGTCATTAAAAATCAGGATAAATAAAGGCCTCGGGTCGAGATCTGCCAAGGTTAATACGCGAGTGTATCTCTTTAGGAGGATGGGCAGCAGCGTCCTTCGAGTACATTAACAACTCAACTGCGATCGCCAACCCGTCTGCCAAGCGTGGCGATTATGGCAAAACCCCCCAATGAGCCCACAACACACCCATATCGGCCGTTGTGGTGATCTTTGGGGGAGGCCTGTGTCCAGCAGTGGACTTCATTTGGCCGAATTGATGATCTCTTTAGAACTCCTCGGTGCTGTTGGCCTATAAGAATCCGGCGCACTTACACCTTCCATCCAGGGAGGAGAAAGTATACGAAGATTTACTCACGGTATATACACGGCCGCATAGTCATAATGAAACACGTTTAAAATAATAGGTAGGTATAAACCAAACATATGGGACTATCTCATACCTCAATAGTATCAGAAGCTTGAGAGCCAGGCGCAGGCGCAGTAGGCGCGACGGTGTTCTCGCGGGATAGCCGCTGCTCCCAATAGTTGCGATCCAAGTATCGTGACAGCTCAGAGTTGGCTTGCGTGCTGTGTTCCGGTGAAGCGCTCACCGATGAAGGCGTTGGTGACACTAGGGCAATACACATTTTATATTATGGAGTCTGGTAACTTGAAAGAAAAAGTAACTAAAGAGGTCATTTACTTATTTTTGTCATTAAAGTTATAGTCATGTACATACATTATAAATTCACAGGTCTTATAGTAAAATTATAATAAGTAGGTAAGTAAGTATATGTACCCCGTAAGGGTGTTCGCAACTGGGTGCAGTATTTTACTCGTGTCATTTTACACTATTTTAAGTATTTATTGTAATATTTTGTTTTTATAGTCAATACACAAAACTAGACTTCTTGTCGTGTCATATGATAATTCTTTTTTTCTTTTTTATAAAAAATATAATATAATAAAATATAATTTTAGCTTTTTACTAAACAATTTATATTTCGTTTCGGTTTTTAAATATTCGGGGATTTTATTATAAATTGATACTAATCTAAAGTTAAGACTTTTCTGCATTGATTGTAAAATTGTTCAAGGTATGGTTAGCTTATTTGGATTTCGTCTATTATAGTGTTGATTAATTTTACGGTTCGATGTGAAGAACCTGCAATATTTCTTTACAAATAAGCAAATTTGTAGTATGTATAGGCAAGGTAAACTTAATATTTTGAAAAATGTGTGGATCGATAACATAATTGGCATTTCGGGAGGTATATTTTGAGGGAAGTATTTGTCAAGCAGTGGCCTATAAAAGTGTAGTGATAACTTAGTGGTTGAACGTTTGGCTTCCATACAGCAGGGTCTGAGTTCAATCCGGTCCCAAACCCTTGACTTTTCATATTGCGGATTAGGATTTGATTCATCACTTGCGTTTACGGAGAAGGGAAAACATCGTGAGGAAACCTGCAAACCTGATAGGGCCCCAAAAAGTTCTGTATGGCCACTAAGCCAGCATGGTGGGCTAAGGCCTAACCTTTCTCATTGTGACATAAGGCCCGTGCCCAGCATTGCAACAGTAACCGGCTGATTATGATGATGACGGACTACGAAAGCCTGCTTATAAATGATACTGATAATTTGTTGGTACTGACAGGTAGGGTGGTGCGGCGTAGGATCAGGCGCAATGTGAACGCGCGTCTTGCGTTCCTTCTCCTTCTGCTCTGCCTCGGACTGGCTAAGTGCGAGCGCCAGTTGCAACTCCTCTTCCTCTTGCAACTCCTCCGCCGTCTTTCCACTAGCTCGTTTCTATATTAAATATAAGAAATGGGGTTAGAAATGAAATATTTTCTCAATATAGAGGATTGGGTGACAAAATCATTATATTTGGTCCCTAGTATCACATCAGCTGTAAAACAGTCACTGGTATACATGGGCGTTGCAAATCATTACAAGGATGACTATCCAATAGATACCAACCATAAGGGCTACATAAATTATTGCCATAATCGCCACAATTACAAATAGATTAATAATAATTGCGGTATGTTGTATATTAACACACAGGGGATTGACTCATCCTTTTGCCATTTAGGGTGTTTTAGTGTGGATGGAGACACCTTCAACTTTTTATGCTAATGTGAAAGATTACTATGACAGGATAGTAGTTGTAAGTTAATATAGACATATGTAGTCAGTCAGTGAGTCATTGATAACTGTAAATATATCTTCTATACAAATAAATAAATCTGAAGTGTGTATTTGTAATGTCAAAATAACAGTTTTTTACTAAATGCATATGAAAGAACATACGGTACCTACAACAAAAAAAAAACATTTTTTTAACTTTTTTGTCTATCTGTCTGTCTGTTTGTTCCCACTAATCTCCGAAACGACAGAACCAATTTCGACGGGACTTGCACTGGCAGATAGCTGATTTTGTAAGGAATAACTTAAGCTAATTTTATTTTAGCAAAATACGTCGAGCTCCGCGCAAAAAAATTAAAACCCATGAAATCCAATATACAGGATTTCCAGTAAATAGCACTACATACTGCAGGGGGTGAGAGCTAGGGTCAATACCTACCAAAAAAAACACAATTTATGTTCAGCAAAACCATACGGATTTACAGTAGTACAAAATTTTCCGAAATATCGAAAAATCTCTACCTTGACACAGATTTTTATGAATCTCGTAATGAAAAATTCCTTTTCTAGTTTTTTTTTTTTACCTCAAATTATTTGTGAATTGTGATGGACATTGAGTGATTACTTTACTCATTGATAAGTCTTTATTCTACTAAAATGTTTTCAATAAATACAATTTTGATTAAAATTTTCACAGTACAATTTTCTACTACTAAAATGTTGTACTACTGTAAATCCGTAAGATTTTGCTGAACATATATTGTTTTTTTTGGTAGGTATTGACCCAAGGTCTCACCCCCTGCAGTATGTCGTGCTATTTACTGGACAACCTGTATATATATATACTCTGTGTCAAGTGTCTATGACGAAGTACTCTACATTATCTTTTAAATTAAACGGTGGGTGAAACTGATAGTCTAGTCGGTCCCAGCTAGTCTGAAATAAATACAGACAATAATAACACACGATAGCTTCTATAATACACAGTCATAAATTGAGAACTATTTAAGCATTCGCTTAAAGTTTAGTTTAAAGGAAATCAAACTATCTATAAATCTATACAAATAAATAAAATTGAAGTGTCTGTTTGTAATTGCAAAATAACAGCTTTTTATTAAATGCATATGAAAGTATACACGGTATTTACATCAAAAAAGCTATTTGTAATTTTTTGTCTGTATGTCTGTCTGTTTGTTCCCGCTTATCTCCGAAACAGCTGGACGGATTTCTACGGGACTTTCACTGGAAGATAACTGATGTTATAAGGAATAACTTAGGCTACTTTCATTTTAGAAAAATAATTAGGATTCCGTGGAAAAAAAATAAAACCCATGAAATCCAATATATACATACTCTATGTCAAGTGTCTATGCCGAAGTACTCTAAATTATATATAAATAATCCACTTTCTTTTAAATTAAACGGCGGGTGAAACCGCGGGTCCCAGCTAGTCATTTATACAATTCGGAAATATACGTTCGGCTCTTCTCGGTAATGCTCCGGTCTCGTCGGGCGGCCGCCCTCAGCCCCCGACCTACCGCGTCGCATCGCCCGCCTGCGCTATCACTTAATTTTTTCTTTGCGTCTTGCTTTTATTTTTGCTCGGCTCCTAAGCATCGCAGCGTGATGTTAAATAACCTATAAATTTCCTCAAGAATTGAATTATTAAATGGAAAAATATTTTTCAAATCCGGCCGGTAGTTCCAGAGATTAGAGTGTTCAAACAAAAAATCAAACTCTTCAGCTTATTACATTCGTATTCATTATTGAGGGTCGCTGGGAGGGATCCAACGAGGATGCGGGCGGCATGCCGCTCGTATATTTATAAAAAGGTACTTTACTTTTTAGTTTTAAGAAAACCCCGAAAAGTATATGCGTTTACATGTAGTGGTTTTGTTAATTGTGTCCAATTTGAATCAATCAAGAAATATAGTATATACCTATGTGTTATGAAACATGAATTTGTATTCATGTGGTGTCCAGATTAAGAATATAGCACCACTCCGTCTCCTCCCGTGGATGCCATAAAAGGCGACTGAGGGACTCTAGTCTAGTCCAAGCTGGGCTGCAGCATCCCCTGTTTTCTTATAATACTTGCTACTATTTTTCACACAAAACAGCAATGTTTCAATGATCTTAATGCCAATCTTCTTTGTGTGATTAGGTTTTGTTGGTATAATGGAGTAATGTTACTGAATTCAACTGGGGATAACACACTTCATGTTATATTGATTCCGAATATTGTTAACATTAATCCAGTTATATTTTTTCTATTGATAACTCTTTGCCTATGTCACCATCTTCTGGGAATTACAAATAACAGACCTGATAATATAAAACATATATGTCACTGTCTGTAAGTGTATGAGAACCAATGACAATTCCATGTGGTCTCAGTATTATGGATATAGCACCACCCAATCTGCTACTGTGATGTCTAAAAAGGCGAGTATGAGACTCTAAACCAGAGGGATGGGCAGCAGCATCCCTTCTGTGGAACCAACCACCACCATCACCAACCCACCTGCCAAGTAGTGAGTACTAGCAAATTCCCACCAATATGATGATGACACACAGCATGTAACCAAGTGTTGTGTAGTTCAATGAGATAGGCCTTTGTTCAGCAGTGGACTTTTGGCTGATGATATATGATGAAGATGAGAATACCAGTCAATATCAGATTCTATTGATATCTTGAAACTATAACAGTAAAATAAAAACATTTTATGTTAAATATATTGTTTATTATACAGAAAATCATAAAACTTCAAATTATCATCTAAGGAAGTACAAATTTAAATATTATCTAGGTCCTAATGAGAAAAAATCTAATTTTTCCATGAATAATTAAGTCAATAAAGTTTACAATGTCATCATCATCATTATTTAAATAGTAGAGCTTCAAAACATAATAACAGTCAGTAAGGAATAGCCACACAGAAAGTTAAAAGTACTCCATATGAGGTTTAGATTGCAAATATATTAGGTTATCTTCAGTTTTGTTTGAGCCGTCTAACAAACTTGGGTGTTTCTGGCACAGTGAGGGGGACTACAGACCTTTCTGGAACAAACGGTGTAGTACCTGCTCTAGGAACAGGTTTTGCATGATGTATTAACTTTGCTCTCAAATCAGCCATTGCTCTTTCCTCAGCTTCCTGTTGTTCTTGTTCCTTCAATTGTCTAATTTTTTCCTGTTCCTCATCCTTTTCTCTCAATTGCTTATCAAATCTCTCTCTTTCAGCAGCTCGCTTTTCTGTTGTAAGCTCAAATGGAGCAAGCTTAACTACGTGCATTGGCTGAAGTACAGGCTTAAATGGTTCTTTGTATAGTACCATTGGGGGCCTAGCTTCAAATTTGATATTCTCTTTATTTTCTGAAGATCTTGTAGACGAGTTTGCTTTTGATGCAGTGCAGTGCATAAGTTTCCTTACAGCACCTGGTACAGGCTGTGCTTTGAACAGTGATGCTTGTTTACGATCCTCCTCAATTACACGCTTAATTCTTTCTTCCTTGCACCTCTTTAGTTCCTCATCTCTTTTTTGAAATGAGAAAGGCTCCGGCTTCACAGGGCCCATTCTTGGTTGTGATTTTTCTTCAGGTTTTTGAGGTTTCATTAACAACATATTATCATTTCTAAGTTGTTCTGCAGAATTTGCTCTTTTGTAGCGGAATTTAGGACTAACTGGTTTGGTAACATGAAATGTAGGTTTAACAGGTACCTGAGGCTTCTCAAGTATGTGTTTAGGAGCTGGACGTGCCTTGAATTGATGAATTCCACCAGGTGATCGTGCCATCTTCTTTTGAATTTCAGTCAACTTGAAAGGCTCGGGCACAGTAATTGGCTTCTTTGGCACTTCAGGTAGATTTATCGGGCCAATTATAACTGACTTAGGAATAGGGTTTGCCTTGATTTTGAATTTTTTTATTTCTTCAAGTTCCATTTCTTCTTTTTCTTTCTGTGACACAATATGCGTTGATCTCGAGCGTGTCTTGGATCGTAGCATTGGCGATTGGGGAACAGTAAGTCCTGATTGTCCATTACTTCTTTGCGAACGGAATATCTGTGGTCGCTTTGTGTGAAATCGACCAGGAGTATCTCTTTGATAATGGTAAATAGCTTCAGCCATTGATACGAATTTAGTTCTAGACAACTCTTGTGGAGCCCCTGAAGGCTTACGATGTCTATGGTAAACATCCTCCCTATCCTGAAATTCTAACTTCACAATATCTTCTCGAAGTGCCGCTATATCGTTCATAGACATGGACTTCCTAAAGTTACCAAAATCATGTTCGTAGGAGTAATCCAGGTTATTGTGGTCGCCGAAATCCTCTTCAATAGGAGTAACAGGCTCGTCCTTTATATGCAATTTTCCGTTTGGAGTGAAATAAATTTCACCACGAAAATTCGTCACATTTTTTGCCATTTTTATTCCCACTAAACTATGTTTTATAAAACAAAACAATGTATCGTTCGGTTCAGATTCGTTAAATTTCAAATGCTTGAGAAAAACATCTAAACATGACATTGACAGTATTGCCATATAAAATTTGCAATTACCCTAATTCAGACAAGCGATAGGCGATTATAACTAAAATTAATCGATAATTGGACGATTGTTATCAAGCACATAACGCGCGCATGGACTCATGGAAACGATAGCACAGCGCGCGCGAGGCGTAACCGCGTATTGCTAACATAAATATCAGTAATTCCACCGCATCGCAATGAACGAATGAACCGTATCAATGTCAAAGTCGCGTCCCGGATCGGTTGTCAAAATTTAATATTTTTGAAACAACGCGTTTTATTCGAATAATTTTACCTGTAGACAAATGAATAGACAATCGAATAAGTGTAATTACATTTAATACTGTCAATTCATTCCAATGTTGTTTTAACAACAATCGCCCACCGCTAATTCGAATTTTCGCGTGGTGTCCAGATTAAGAATATAGCACCACTCCATCTCCACCCGTGGAAGTCGTAAAAGTCGACTAAGGGACTCTTAACCAGAGGGATGGGCAGCAGCGACCCTTTTGCTGAGCAGTGGCAATTCTGCGCTCACCAACCCGTTTGCCAAGCGTGGTGAGTATCGGCAACATCCCCCCAAAATGACAACACAATACAAGCACCGGCCCCCAGTTCCCGGCAGCCCCGCTGTTCCTGGTCATGGTAGCGGCCATGGTAACGGCGGGGCAGGGGGTGCTAAGAATCTCCGGATGGGATCCGGCTACCACCCTAAACGGAAACTGGCCCTGGTGACGTATAACACTCGCACACTGAGGGCAGACGAAAAGATTGTTGAGCTGGAAGAAGAAATAGATAAGTTGCACTTGGATATCATGGGTCTATCAGAAGTCCGAAGAGAGGGGGAGGACACGATAACCCTGAAATCCGGCAACTTATGCTACTACCGGAAAGGCGAACATCTGTCTCAAGGTGGTGTCGGGTTTCTCGTCCGCAGGTCCCTCATTAACAGCATAGTGGCCATCGAAAGTGTGTCAAGCAGGGTAGCGTACCTTATACTCAGAATATCCAAGAGGTATTCGTTGAAGGTCATACAGGTCTACGCACCGACCTCGACACACCCAGATGATGAAGTAGAGAGTATGTATGAGGACGGAGGAGGAACTCTTCGTGATAACTCCTTTTTCCAAAAGCCGCCTCACAGGAAATGGCCCTGGATAAGTCCCGATGGTTCCAAGAGGAATGAGATTGACTTCATCATGACCAATAAAAGACAAATATTCAATGATGTCTGTGATCCACAAGGTGAAAACCGGTAGTCATCACCGAATGGTAAGAGGCACATTGAATATTAATCTCAAAGTTGAGAGGTCTCGTCTGATGAGGTCTACGCTCCGGCCCTCTAGTGCTCATATCCAAAACCCGGAGAGCTTTCAACTCGAACTCCAAAACCGAGTTCGAGTGCCTGGAGCATTGCGTATCTGTGGACGATTTAAATGGTAGGTTTGTAGAAACTGTCCAAACGGTCGGGTCTAAGTTCTTTAAAACCCACCGTAAAGGTAGACCAAAAAAGTTCTCCGATCACACTCTCGACCTCATGGCAGAAAGACGCGCCATGACGCTGCAGTCCTCCGGTGATGCTGAAGCATACCGACTGCTCAATAGACGGATAAGGAAGTCCTTGCGTCACGATATCCGCACCTTTAACACTAACGGTGTTAAAGAGGCGATTGAGCGGCATCAAGGCTCCAAAGTGTTCGCGAGAGACAATTCTATTGGGCAAAGTCGTATTATGAAGCTGAAGACCGAGGATGGCAGTGTAGCGTCGACTAAGCCAGAAGTTTTGAGAGAGATTGAGAACTTCTACCGGCAGTTATACACCTCGGTTACTATACCTACCATTGGCTCTGACAAAGACCCGCGAGCCAAACTAACCCGACACTATACCGAGGATATCCCGGACATCAGCCTGTACGAGATTAGGATGGCCTTGAAACAGCTTAAAAATAACAAGGCGCCGGGTAGGGACGGAATTACGACAGAGCCTCTGAAAGCGGGTGGCACACCGGTACTTAAAGTCCTTCAGAAGCTATTCAATTCCGTCTTACTCGAGGGTACAACGCCGGAAGCGTGGAACAGAGGTGAGGTGGTGCTCTTCTTCAAAAAGGGTGATAACACCCTAATGAAGAATTACAGGGTCTATAATTCTTCAATAGGGTGCCTCACTTCTGAGCTATGTTTATAAGCTGTTTTCAAGGGTCATCACGAATCGTCTCGAGCGCAGGTTTGATGACTTCCAGCCTCCCGAACAAGCCGGTTTCCGAAAAGGTTTCAGTACCATAGACCACATCCATACGCTGCGGCAGGTTATACAGAAGACCGAGGAGTATAATCTGCCACTATGCTTGGCGTTTGTGGACTATGAGAAAGCCTTCGATTCGATCGAAACCTGGGCAGTGCTGCAATCTCTGCAGCGGGGCCAGATTGACTATCGGTACATTGAAGTGTTGAAGTGCTTATACAGAAACGCCACCATGTCGGTCCGAGTACATGAACAGAGCACGGGGGCGATTCCATTGCAGAGGTGTGAGACAGGGGGACTATATTTCCCCCGAAACTGTTCACCGCTGCAATGGAGGATGCCTTCAAGCTACTGGAGTGGAAAGGATTCGGCATTAACATCAATGGCGAGTATATCACTCACCTTCAATTTGCCGATGACATCGTAGTCATGGCAGAATCGCTGCAAGAGCTCAGCACAATGCTCAATGATCTCAAAAGAGTTTCCCAACAGGTGGGCCTTAAAATGAACATGGGCAAGAACAAAAGTCATGTCAAATGCCCATGTCGTGCCCATCCCAATTTCCGTTGGGAGCTCTGTTCTCGAAGTTGTTGACAAGTATGTCTACCTGGGACAAACTGCCCAGTTAGGTAGGTCCAACTTCGAGAAAGAGATCAATCGGCGAATCCGACTCGGCTGGGCATCGTTTGGGAAACTTCGCAACATCTTTTCGTCAACGATACCGCAGTGCCTCAAGACTGGGAAACTTCGCAACATCTTTTCGTCAACGATACCGCAGTGCCTCAAGACTCAAGTCTTTAACCAGTGTGTGTTACCAGTGATGACATATGGAACAGAGACGTGGTCACTCACAATAGGCCTCATAAGAAAGCTCAAGGTCATTCAGCGAGCTATGGAAAGAGCTATGCTTGGTATTGCTCTACGTGATCGAATCAGAAATGAGGAGATCAGTAGAAGAACTAAAGTTGTCGACATAGCTGAAAGGATTAGTAAACTGAAGTGGCAATGGGCAGGGCACATTGCTCGTAGAACTGATGGCCGCTGAGGCACAAAGGTTCTAGAATGGAGACCGCGCACCGGAACACGCAGCGTGGGACGACCTCCAACGAGGTGGACAGACGACCTGGTGAAGGTCGCTGGGAGTCGTTGGATGAGGGCGGCATGTAACCGCTCGTTGTGGAAAGCCTTTGTTCAGCAGTGGACGTCCTGTGGCTGATATGATGATGATGATGAATTCGGACAAGAAAATAAAACGATATCATAAAATGACTGCCTCGTTGGTCTACTCGGAAGCGGTGCGAGATGGAGGGTTGAATTCTCAGGTTGGAATACGAGTTCTCGGATATTCTGTTATTAAATCCTCAGAGCCCAAAGTTAAATGTGGCCGATAAATAGCAATAGGCTTGTGATGATTTTATATTATTTGAAAAAAAAAAAAAAACGTGATGATATATTCAAATAATTAATTATGCAAAAATAACTTTTACATGTGTCACTTTTAAAACGTTTTAATTTATTTATTTCATTTTCTCACCACAACCATAAATCGGTTATAGTATTATTCAAATGTACTGTGGGAGACTGGTGCCTAAGCTAGGCTGAAGCCTGTGTTTCAGGTCACCAGGCCTCCACCCCAGAAGTCCAATTTTGCTTTCATAAACTACGCGAAGTGAAATTTTTCCATTTTCTTCTTCGTGTATTTGGGTCCATCTAGTTGTTTCCTCTTGTTAAAGTTCTCTTGATGAATACTATCCAATACTTTGATATAACTTTATCAGGCCCCGACTGGTTGATTTTGTCCTTTATAACCCAGTTACCATCTTGCATCCCATGAATGCGCACTTTCGTTGCAGACAACTTCCTGATTTAACAAATTAACTCGCTGTTCTAATTTAATGTGTATATTATGGCTTTGATACACCCAATATGTATATACGTATATAGTAGTAGTTAGTATTTGACTGACGAAAACAGCGACGATAATCTAGAAAATAGGGACCCATAACACGCTAAAATATAATATTTCCACCTGATCTTTAAAGTATGCGAACTAGTGCGTAGTTTTTTAGTTTGCAATTATTAGGTTTTCTTTGATTTCTGGGCTTATTTTGTTTTTATATATACGCATCGAATTGAGAGCCTCCCACTTTTTGAAGTCGGTTAAAAATGAATATAATCGTCGTGGTGGTCAAGAAGTTTACGGGCTCTCTTCCTAAACAATGTCACTGAGTTCAAACCCAGGCATGTTCAAATGAAACTTTATCCATGTCATATTACTTTCTTAGTTAATTGAAGACACCACTGACTTTTAACGGTGAAGGAAAATATCGTGAAATACCTCAATCTAATGGTCTGAAATCATCAACACGCAGTGAAACAGCGTGGTGGTAAATCTACATTTACTTTATGATATTATAGGGTCCTATTAAAATGGTGAACTTCACTTCAAGAGGACATTCAGTAAAATAAAGGGGCCCGCGGATAGCGTTTATTTAAAAAACAAGTTATAATTTCCATTTAATTTTTGTAATACATACATATATGTACATATTTCATGTTGTTTTTATAATCAAGTTTCTAGACTAGCACAAAAATACATCATATTGTTATGAAAACGCATGTAGAAAACGCTGTAATAAAATTGTGAAAAGAGACCATTTATTTATAAGTTTATTTAATTATAGGAAAAAACTAAGTAAGTAACAACCTATTAGTTACTGATTGTCCCCTTAAAATGAAGTTCACATTTTTTGTAGGACGTTATATTAAATATTTTCATGATTTATGAATTAAATACTAACTGATTAACAGGAACTCATTATGCTATTTAAAAATAGTATACTGCATTATATTGTAAAATTACGTAAGAAACATATCACAAACATAACATATAGAAAAGAACATTTCACATTTCTAAATCTTTAATCACTTCTTGAAAGAAAACATTTCTAATATGGCATTACCATATGAAATTTTAAATAATTATGCTATTTTTTCCATGTGAAACTTATTTACAGCAATGGGCAATCGGACAGTAATCACAATTTTTAATCTGTTCTTCATGTCAAACGAAACATCAATCACAGCGCGTGACGTCATACGTGGGTAAACAATAACCAAAGCGTCGTCGAGTCTATCTGTTGTTTGTTTCCTTTTATTCCTGTACCTCATATTTAATTGGTGCAGTGCCTGATACAGTCGGCTGCTGTGCACTGGGTCGCGGGTTCGATTCCCGCACGGAACAAATATTTGTATGATCTGCAGGTAGTTAGTAGTAGCAGGTAGTTAATAGTAATAGCAGCAAAAAAAAAAAATTGGATACTATATCAATAATCAACATTAAATCACCTTGCAGTTTGACGTATGACGTCACGCGGTCTAGGGTCAAGAGGTGTGGACTTTGCGCGGCAATTACAAAAAAAAATATTTAGACATTATTTTATGTACTTAAAAAGCTTTTTAACTGTAAAATTATATTTTTAATGGCTTTATAAATCCACAATGATTAAATTTTAACACTTTCTGAAAAGTTGTCCGATTGCCCATTACATTTCTATAGATATATTAAAGAATAGACTTTCTGTATTAATTACCCCTAACTCAGTAAATATTTTAGTATGGCAACATTTCGTATCGTTCTGAAACTCGTATGACATGTTAAGATTACTTCAATTAAATACATTAATGCTAATCATAAGCAGTGAATAACCGGTAGTTTAAAAAAATATTAAAATAACTTTGAGAAGTTTTTGTTACTAATTAAATACAAACTTAAAACAGTTCAAACGACTTAGAAATTTAGTTTTACTTATTCAAAACATCTTTTCAAATTCGGAACGAAACTACTTCTGTCAATTTTGGTTCGATGTAGTGCTCGCGTGACTGTTTTTCATGCGTTTATTTACGCTGTGAATTGTCTATCGAGATCTATTATTTGTACATCGGAAATTTTATTGGATATCTACGCATTCCTTGTTTGTTCGAATTCTTTTACAAATGGCGCAAGCTTCACTTCCCAATCCAAACACGTTATTACCTCTTGAACTAGTGGACAAGTGTATAGGTTCACGGATCCATATCATTATGAAAAACGACAAAGAAATGGTTGGAACCTTGCAAGGATTTGATGATTTTGTCAACATGTTACTGGATGACGTCACTGAATATGAATCTACGCCGGAAGGAAGAAAAATAACCAAATTAGATCAAATCTTACTGAATGGTAATAACATCGCAATGTTGGTGCCTGGCGGTGAGATGCCTGGCGATTCTTACGATGGACAGTGATACTACTCGATATAGTTAATAATAAAATAATTTTATAAGTTACAATAGTTTTTCTTATAATACCAAAAAATGTGACTTATTTTTACTACATTACGAGCTTCAAGAAAGCTATCATCATATTGTACAATTTACTTGTGTTAAAAAGAAGATGAAGAAGGTTCGCTGTGTGGTGCCCGCTAAGAATATCTCCACCCCATCTCATCCTGCAGGTGTCGTAAAAGGCGACTATGGGACTATCCGGATGGGCATCCATGGTCTTGGAGTACCTACATTTGTATCATGTTTGTGATCGCCAAACCGTCAGTAAAGTGTGCCAATTTAGCAAAACCACCTAATGAGCAACACAAAGCCATACTGGTTACTGTGGCAATCTTTTAGGGAGTCTTCTGTCCACCAGTTGGTGTTTTATGGGTGAACTGATGAAGAAAAAGAAGGTGCTTGATGCTAATTGCCTATGGTGTGAGGTTTAGCTGCACTCATTGCAGTCATGTCATGGGTGAATAACCAAACTTCAAAATTTAAAACATTCAGTTTCCTTCAATTATGATTGTCATACAAATAAATACCTATAAAGTTGTTATGGACAGCCAGAAACCAGACAATCTGACAACTGGTCTAACCCAAGGATATGTCACTGGTATAACACAATAATTGGGTTACACTGAGGTCCAATGTCAGTAGCATTTTTTTTTTTACATTTAATAATAATTTAGTAGTGTCTGGTTACCATGGAAAGCAACCTTAACATAGTTGGCAAAAAGCTTGGCTGGTGGAATTCAACATGTTGAATTAATATTGACGCCATAACTGTCCAATGGTGGTAATCTGACGAACCATATTTTCATATACTTTTTATTAAAGTGATACTGTGGTGCTTCATTCCTAATTTAGAATCACTAATCTCACTGGCTGTAGTATGTTCTTACTTTGTCACATATTACAAGAGACCTGCTAATATATATCAAGCCATTTTGGAAAGAACAGTTTAAACAACATTTCATTTATTTTACAGTAGGAATATTCTTTAGATATTATTGAGGTCTTATTTACAATCCTGCAGTATAAAGTAGACTTATGAACACAAATATTGCTTACAATATTTATTCCGAAATGGCTCAATATAAGTCTCAATAAAACTTACTTGTGGCTGTGCGGTAGGTCCATAGTCACTGGAGGTGTCCACTATCTCCAGCTTAGTAGCTGGGGGCGGTGGCCTGCTAACTTTGTCATAGCAGGCATCACACACACGCACCTGTAAGTAACTTACTGCTGTATATAATTATCATAGAAATAGAATAGTTATCTGCTGAATTGTACCTTAGGTTTTTGTTCTGACTGTGCACCATACACAGAAAAGACTGTTTTACTAGTATGATATTGTGATCACACAAAACACAGATGAATTTATCATCTATGTGATGTAAGTACTTCAGTCACTAGTCCACTTGGGCAAGTCTACAGACTGACTGAATAAATGACTGGATTATTCAGCACATGCATTCTTAATATAATAACTGATGGAACATTTGTCATATTGTGCCTTACCTCTTTTTCAATTCCAAACTTAGGCAAGGTAGACGTCTTGGCGCTACATTGTTGGCAGAATACTTGACCGCACGCACGACAGTGATGGCGACGTACCATCAAAGAGAATGCCACGCGACATCTAGATAAACAAAGTTAAAAACAATTGTATTGAAATGTTATGCTAATGGAAACAGTATGGATGTTGTGAGATATGGTCTCAATTATTATGAGCTCGAGGTAATGATACCATGGGTATAAAAGGAAAATTCATATAAACAACAATGACTTGAGGAAAAAGAAACAACAGACATTTTTGCTATAGCATCTATAACTGATTGACTTAGTACAATAAACTCTTTTCCATACTATCTACTACAGAAGTTGCAAGAAGTTTCATCATAAAATACAGATGTATGATACATACCTGTGACAAACTTCTCCATCTGCCCATTCTGGTGCAGTATCAGCCGAGAACATAGCGTCAGACTCCTTGAGTGCAGGGAACTTGTAACACTCTGCCTTCAGAATGTTCACAGTATCCTATTTAAAAATACATTTATCAAAAACCATTACAACTAGTTTCTGTATGACTATGAAGCATATGAAAATATCCACTGGTAACACTAATTACTACAGAAAATCCTTTTAAAAAGTGGCACTTAACAGTACATAATTTGTATTAGTAGCTACCATTTTCTTTTAGATTCTACACATTTTCCAGACAGATTTGAAAAACACTCGATAGCACAAAGGAGCGTCGCCACATAAAGCTGTTTATGTTGTTTAAGGGATTATGATTCATACTACGTCTGACTGATAACATGTGACGAAGCAGTTACAGGTATATATGTATTATATGATGTATGTTCACATTTAAGATACCTATGTACACATTGATAACAGATATGTGTGCACATAAATACATATATGTGCGGTCGCACGGTATTGGAACATGGGAATGTGTTGGAAAATGGATATTTAGAATATCAGTTAATATTTAAAAATAACTTTTTAACATCGTATCCACTGTTCTATTAAAATATAGCTACGTTTTAGACATATAATTCGATATTGTATGATTAAAATATTCAAGTTATGCAAAGATGTATATTCTACCCATGTGCAACATAAGTAAAGTTTGGACCTATAGTATACAAGGACATTTCATAAATACAGATAATACATCTCGACAGGACATTGACATTTAACCCACAATGTAAACAGAACAATTAGTAATGGAATTGACTGGTGAGTGTAGACCCAGTTGATTAGATTTAATTAAATAAGCGCTTAATTCGCGGGCGTCAGTACTTCTCATAATATATAATTCATGATTGCAAAACTTGGTAGAATTAAATGTAGTTAAGGTATAGTATACACTTTCAAGTACAAAGAGGCATTGACAGAGAAGCATGATGTAATTAAATAATAGGTGTGATTGGATCAATTGTTCAGAATATCACTGTGCCTAGGGCGACTTGGTTGTGTAAGTTTTAATACTGCAGCCATAAACGATAAAATTGGCTGTTATTTGGAATGGAATAGTAAGCAATTTTTAGGGTTCCGTACGTCCGAATTAAAAAACGGCTGAACCCTTATAAGATCACTCGTGGGTCTGTCTGTCTGACCATCTGTCACAGCCAATTTGCTCCGAATCTATTGGACTGAATATGTTCAAATTTACTACACATATAATTTCTACGACCCAAACATGGACATCTATCTAACGTAACGTACCTACATAAATTAATTTTGAATAGTTCTTTACTTGTAGATTACAGGAAAACCTATAACAACTCAATGGTATTAAAATAACATGGTATATCTTTCAATATTGTGCGTACAAACTTACATTGGTATTCGGAATGTATGGGAGAACGCGTTTTTTCGACTAAAATGTTAAGTTTGTTCTTGGTATAAATTATTGGTACAACACAGAATTCAACAATAGACATGCAATTCAGCAATTATGACGTGATAGTTGACTGACAGTTTAGGTATGTCATGCTCAGCTCTAGGGTGATCATATGAGGATTTGGAGCCCCTCTTCGGTGTTGAAGATGACTGCCACAGTGGTTTTAGCCGGTAGGAGTCCGGCATGCCCCTTCGTACTTCCCCGAGGCGGAGGAAGTTCATGACGAATTTCCGCTGGGACCAATAAAATAAACCTGCCACTGGAGCGCAGACTCGATAGAAGCCCAAAAATCAAGCATCAATATAATGTATACTTATAGTATAAAGCATTAGGGAATATGAGCAATCTCTTTAACCCTTCTTCAACTCACTCATTCTTTTAACTACATAATGGTGTTTTCAAGGAGTGAAGCTTTAGCCGTCATAGCTTCTGGTTTGTCGTTCAACGACATTCGGGCTACATAGAATTACCTTAAATCTAGGATGACTTAATATATACGAGTATAATAGTAAGCTTTCGCCAACACAAACATATATCTTCCGACGATGTTTCTTTTTTCAAGCAACTTGTGATGAATCCTATCGCCCTTTCCAACAAACACAACGAGCTATACAACACGACTTCTACGCGAAGGAACTCATTAGAGGCCAGTATTATATAATACTGGCCTCTACTGAGTCTCTTATTGTTTATATAGACAATAACACAACAAAATCTGCATTTCTTTGAAAGTAGCCCAAACAACACAGATATTACAAGCACTCATTACAGACACTATTGACTCATCTACATGGACACAAACAAACAAATCTACCACATCAGCCTATGAACTAATGAGTAAATACGGCCTTCTGCCCTCATTAGCATTCTGATACTTCCTCATTTCCATTCTCTATACACATCTATGATTACCACTATCTCAAAAATACATACTTTCTACATTCCCGCAAATCTTTGATGCCTGGGATCTGTCTATCCGTGAATTATTGAAGCTAAAATTATAATGCAAACAACTAGCGTGACAAGATATAATGAGATGATGAAGTCGTTCATAGTCGTAGAATGTGTCATATTTACACAAATTTTAACATGCCTGTCTCCAAATTGTAACCATCTATGCATTCAATACAGGGTTGTAATACCGACACTACCCATTACGCAACACTGCGTCATCGTCCGCTTTCCTAAACGGACACTCAAGTGACTCAATTATCTTTTTTCGTTTTAATATTATGTAACCATTTTTAAGACTTATTTTTTTACCCGAATTTCATTGGCACTACCATCCGTAGGATAAAACCACTCCTTTCTATCAATACCGCAAAGTACTTACGTTGTTCTTACACTTATGTTGTTCAACCTTGGAAAGAGTACACAAAACATTCAGTGAACTGTGACAATTTACGATAAATTCTCTGTATTTAACAGAGGCAAGTTAGTAGGTTTTCGATTATACATAATGAGATAACTAATTATATATAATGAGATTAATTATTATACTTGAAGTATTCTTGTGAGCAAAATTAACATAAGACCACTAGATGGCTATAGTCGACAACACTCATGGGTGCCATGCGAACAACAACATTGTCATTAACAGCTGAACAAGAACATTTAATAACTGGTGTGTTGAAAGTTTAAAGAATTACAAAAATATTATTTTATTGGTATAGTTAAGTCCTCAGTAAATAATGAAAGACCAAAATTTCCTACATAATGAATAATATATACCTCTCCTACATAATGAACTCTACACTCCTCTACATAATGAATATTACTTAATCTAACATTAAACTCTCCAAATAGCCAAATTGTTTATATGCCTAGATCAAAGTTATCTGGTTAGGAAGGCGCTACAGTGCTAGTGAAATTACAAGTTAAATAACTTCACGTCTCGAGGTGACGAGCGCAGTGTGATGCCACGCAGGAGTAGTCCTGGGTAGCAGTACAATTGTTAGTAGCAGACATGACGATTACCACCAGGCGAATGACTAGCTTGTCTCATCTCCAAGTAGTATAAGAAAAATGCCTCATCCAAAATTGCATATTATGAAAACGCCAAGTTAATGGTAAGGACGAGAGAAAATGTTGATGATTGCAGATGTAAGAGTTTAGAAATAGTGGGTAGAAATAATAATACATACTTTACATCTTAACAATAATTACATATTTGTTTTTCTCTGTTTACACTATATAGTTATAATATTTGAATATTTTGATTATGTACTGGCATAACTGGAGTCCCCCACCCTAGTTATGCAAACCTGGTGATTTGTAATTCAGGTCATAACCCACATCAGGCTCCTCAAAAATACTAGATACTTGAAAGTTGGATGGATGTTGTTCAATCTTGAACATCTGTGCCGTGGCACAAATAAACAATCACAACCCAAAATCACTATTCAACATACCAGACCACTACCACGAACTATTGCAAAGAGCGATATCAACACCCAACCAATCCAACATTCGACGCAGCATCCAGGGAGAACTTCAACAAACAAATCACCTGTCAGCTTCAGCAAGACAAATGAATTATACCAACTGGAGCCCATTCCTGAGAGGCGCCAAAATGTTCAATCTTGCTAGGGACTTAGGGACTGTAGGGTAAAACTAGGGACTTAGGGTGTGGTAGCAAGTCAGATAGGGAGTATTAGGTTTAATTACGTATGGGACGTTGGTTAATATACGTTGGCCCTCGCCCGTACAGATGTTTTACCCTTATGTTGCTCATACAAAATGTAGTATTTATAGCAAATAAGTTTTTGTGGAGAAATAAATTATATTGTAACTATACAATATGATAAAAACCCTCAGTATCTGGTCTACATTACCAATATAATTATAAGGTATAGCATGTTGTTTGGTGTTATGTATAATTGTAACAACAAACACTTCTACTATGCTTACTTGAACTGATCTGTATTTAGGAGAGTTTCGAAATGCAAATGCCCAGGCTTGAATCAGATCCAGTATCTTGTTGCGGAGATTGTCATGTTGTGTGGTCTTCACCAGATCACGCAGCATCTCACAGAATGCTTTAGATGTTACTTCATCATGGACTCCAGAGCCTAAGAAAAATATTTGTTAGTTCATTTGTAATAAAATGTGAAGCCTGTATTTTCTGGTGGTGTAGACAGCAGTGGCATGTTATACACATACAGTCTGTAGACCAAATTTGATGGGAATGACACATATTTATTTATACTGTAAATAAAACCATTAATTACCAATTTAACTCAATATTGCAACTCCAATAAAAATAAAATTATGTAGTTCCCATTGCTCTTAAAATATTGAAACAATAACAAGCTGTAGTTAAGATCCTGTCTGCAACCACATAGTGGTATATTAATGTGACCACTTCATCTTCAGCCATTCTCAACTATATTATTGGTGTAGGCCTCTTTCAGGATTGCGCATTCTGTCCTAATTTTGGACTGTTTTAACCCAGTTGATGAACCCACTATATACATACTGAATATAATATAAAATATTTAAACTGGTAAGATGTTGACCTGGTTATCTTAATAACAAGTTTCTGTGCACTTATTTACAAGATACATAAACAATAAAACACCTGCATTACCAAATAGTATTTTTTTATCAATGCTAATCAGTCTGGTTTTTAATGGTATAAATAAATTGCTCACCACAGTTTTTGACAATACTCTCGAGGGTGAGCAGGGCAAACATGGCCTGGTGTGGGTTTTGTGAGTACAGTTTCTTTTTGACTGCTGCCACTGCATATTTTGGTCTGTAACAAGCATTTATATTTGGAATGTTATGAAGAACAGACAATATCTTCCTAGTATACCAGCAATATTTAACTGGACAATTCCTTCCTACATAGAGTCACTTAAAAGATAAGCTCTTTGGTTGTGGGCAGTTGTGATAGTCTGAGGGACTATTCAAACAGGCATGGACAAGACACGGTCTACAGGGCCAGACAAGACACAATCTAGAGGGGATAGACAAACACAATCTAGAGGGATAGACAGCAACTACACTTTGTATTCACTTATACAGACAAAACAGAGCAGTTAATTAAAATTGACTAAGATCCCATGTCAAAAATTATGTAAATAAAATTTCATGACTACAAAAATATACTGAAATAGCAAACAGTATTACAGAATTTTCAATATTTAAAATAATGTCTAGATTTAGTTCCGATCTAGTTTCATTATCATATATGTTTCATATTGTAATATCCTAAACTAACACACAATGTTAAATGTGAACTTATATGATCTCAGTTCAGCCAACTTTCAGTCAATCATCATATCATATCAGTCAAAACACTGCACTGCTGAACAAATGCCTCCCCTGGTTACTTACTGTGTGTCATCATTTTGGGGGAATTTGCTGGTACTCACCATGTTAGGAATGCTGGTTGGTGAGTGCAGAATGGTTGTTGTCCAACAGAAGGGACACTGCTGTTCATCCCTCTGCTTTAGAGTCCCTTATTCGCATTTTACGACATCCACAGGAGATAGGTAGGTGCTATATTCTTAATCCGGACACCACACAGATAACTTTCAGTCAATAGTATTAACTAGTTGTGAATAAAGAATAAATATTAAACCATCATAAGGATAACAATTACGCATGTATCAAATACATATTAAGAAGCTTACAAAAAACATTAAATCAAATAATAATTCAATTAAAATTATTAATCAGAATGCCACGGCAGCTACTTCAGTGTGCCAGTCTGTGTCTGTTAGGAGGGTGTTCAATGTCATGGGATAAAGGTGAAGAAAGCTGTACATCAATGTTTTTCATCTATATAAAAAGAAAAGGTTGAAAGTTATTCATAACCATAATCATTTAGTAATACATTTTAGAAACAAACAGAAACCCTTAGATTCTGGAGCATTATGATCCAATACAAAAATATTTTAGACCACCTTAAAACATAGTAGACAAAGTATTAGAAACAAACAGAAACCCTTAGATTCTGGAGCATTATGATCAATACAAAAATATTTTAGACCAGCTTAAAACATAGTAGACAAAGTAGTAATTTATGTTGGGAGAATTCTAATTAGATATACATTGTTTTGACCTTTTCTACATTTATGTTCTCAGTCAAAATTTACTTACGAACAATCATTTTGTCTAATCAAATCACATATTTGTAGGATTGTCGGCCAATCGGGATCCAGGCGTAGATTGCTTGTCGCTTTATCTAGAACAAATTATTTCACCATTTTAGAATGGTAATCATCATAGGCATTGCCTTTAAGAAGTGCATAGCAGGCCTATGAAAAAAGTATCACATCCGCAAAGTATACCGTTATGACCAGACTATTGCAGAAGAAAATAAAGAAAGCTAAATGCTAATAGGAGAAAACTGCCCAATAAATTTATGACAACGAAATTGTATTTTTGTGGGGACGTAAACGGCGATACTTTACCAATGAATTTGGAAATTTTATTACTCACCAAGTAACTTGTCAAAATTACTAGCTCGAAACATCTTTCCTTACTAAACGCAATAATAAACTTTTTAGAAAATCAACAGTGATTGATACGATGAACAGAAAAATGACAGCACACTTTTGTCATTTTTTATTTTTCTTCTTTAATGTTGGCAATAACTAACGTCACTGGTTCAGAGTATTCAAAGGCCCAGCAAAATAATTGAATTTATTGAATTATCTAAATAAGGTGTGGTTTTACTGCAATTGTGCATTTGATTATGTTATTTTAATTGATATTGCAATATCCATAAGACCCTTTACCCAAATCTGTGAATTAGTTTATCTAGTTGTCCAGTATACTATTGTCGTCTTTGATTGTGGCTATGCATGAGAAAACGCTTTTGCCCTGCAGTGGCACAGTAACAAGCTGAAATTATAATTATTTCTAGATAGCGATGGACGATTCGATCATTTTATCAAAATAACTCGACTTACACTCCGAACTCGCTGATTAAAATCACGATTCTTCTAATCTGAGTTCATTCGTTTGACGTATTCGAGCGGTGCGGTCTAGCGAAATCGTCATGATTTGTCTACCCGAATCAACTCGATTGACAAATGACTCGCTCGATTCGGCGCCGGTCGCTGACTTCTAGGGTGAGACTCAGAAACGAGTCTAAGCGTGAACTTACACTTGCATCTGTCAAAATGCACTACTTTAGGGAGAGATTCAGAAACGAGTCTAAGATAAGTTCACGCTTCCATCTGTCAAAATTAGGGGCGTAAGTAGTGCATTTTGACATATGGAAGCGTAAGTTCACGCTTAGAGTCTAGAAAACGCATTGTCATTTTATGCTTCTGTGTAACAAGGTTGAAACCAGAGCAAATGCCATTTAATATAAATAATAAGTTAAATTTTATATGTGGTGACTTCAACGTTGATATTCTAGTTGAATCACCCGACAAGAGTAAACTCTTAGCATTACTCAAACGTTTTAATTTTAAATATATGATGAATAAACTATATTTGATGTTAATTAGTATATTTTATCATCGTTTTATATATATAATATTTATTGTAAATATTGTTATGTATTTTATGTTTTTATGTCTAAGTAATATTATGTATGATATTTTGTACACTTGACAGCCCAATATCTCTCTCCTTTCTTCCTGTCGATCCAAAGGTTGTCTGGAAGAGATCGCCCTGTGCGATAAGACCGCCCATTGTACATGTATCTTTTTAAATATTTATCTCTACGTATTATGTTGTGTACAATAAAGTGTATATAAATAAATAAATAAATATACCCACTAGGATTACTGCAACTTCTAGTACATGTTTAAACAATATTTTTACAAATTGTCGGGTAAACAACATTTCCGTAGTTAGTGGTGTTAGAGCCGACCACACAGGATAACTTATAAAATTGAAAGCTGAAAAGAAGTATATTTTAAAAGAGCATATTAAATTTAGGCCATTAACCAAAAACCAACTGTGCTCATTACGGGGCAACATTGGAAAGCGACTGTCTAAAACAAATTTTATTTCAAATGATCCTAAAAACAATTATAATATGTTATTTCATGTTATATGCGAAGAATTTAATTTATCGTGCCCCCTAAAAAAGGTTGAACTGAAAAATAAATCTAGATTTAATGCATGGGCTACTAAAGGCATTGGGAAAAGTAGAGATGTGCTTTACAATTTGTATTATGAAAATACTTTTAATTTTACATCTGAAAAATCTTTTCACGAGTATGTTAGCTAAATCCAAATGAATCAGTAGCAATATGAGTACATTTGAGAACAATATTAAAGCAGTGTGGAACGTTATAAAAACTGAAACTGGGCAAATATGTCAACGCGATCCTAAACTATCCTTAAAAATCGAAGATAAAACCTTAACAGATAACGCTGAAATCGCGAACATATTCGATTTTTTTTACAAATATTTCGATTGAAGTTACTAAATCAATTGACTCGTCCCCGTGCGTTAGAAGAGTCATTGCTAAGATTTTCCAGCTTTTCGATTTAGACATGTGAATCTGTCTACAGTAATAAAATCTTTTAAAGGCATATAAAAGATAAATATAAAAAATACTGAAGATCTTTGGGGTATATCTGTTAAATAATACTCTGTTTACGGTTAAATCACTTGAATCTGTAATTGACAGCATTACCCCGTGTCTTGCAAAAAATGCAATCCACTATCTATGCAATCTTTGCATAGATAGTGGAACGTTCCCAGATTTGATGAAATATAGTAAGGTAATCCCAGTTTTTAAATCTGGCTGCAAGCATAATACCTCTAGTTATAGACCTGTTTATGTTCTTCCAACGTTAAGTAAAGTATTTGAAAGATTACGCTTGATCCAAATATGTAAATACGAGGAGGGATCAAAAATTAGTGAGAATGAGATAGAATATAATGACTATTGATAACTTAATAATTTATTTTTTTACATAGTTTCCGAGTCTCTCTACACAACGAGTCCAGCGCTTTTCCAAGGCTTCAATCCCTTTCACAAAAAAAGCTCTCCACGGCATCCATCACCTCTTTATCGTCTTCGTACCTGTTTCCCCTTAAGTATTTTTTCAATTTGGGGAACAGATAAAAATCGTTAGCTGCCAGATCTGGTGAATAAGGGGGGTGGTCAACGAATTCGAAGCCAGCTTGCTGAATGGCAGCCATTGCAACTGCCAACCTGTGCGCGGGTGCGTTGTCGTGATGAAACAGCACGCCCCTTCGAACTTTCCCTCTCCTTTTCTCTTTGATGGCATTCCTCAACTTGGGAATTAAAGCTGTATAATATTGGCCTGTAATAGTGGTTCCACGCTCCAGGTAATCAATCAACAATATCCCTTCTGAGTCCTAAAATATTGAGGCCATAACCTTGCCAGCCGATGCCACGACACGAAACTTCTTCGGGGTCGGTGATGATGGCCGTTTCCATTGCGAAGATTACTGTTTTGTCTCGGGATCAACATGATGGACCCATGTTTCATCCATTGTTACGAAACGAGACAAAACGTTTTCAGAATCTTCTTGAAACTTGTCCAACAATATCTTCGAAATGTCAAGTCGATTTTGTTTCTGACTGTCGGTTAACATTCTCAGCACCCATCTTGCGGAGACTTTTCTCATATTCAAAGATTGTTTCAATATGGATTGAATCCTGCCTATAAATGGTTCGACTCATACTTGAAGGATAGGGAACAATGCCTTGAAATTATGAGCGTAAATCATAAACGAGAATTAGTGGCCCACAGATCTTCGTATAGTGTCAATATCTCAGGGGTCCCGCAAGGAAGTATTCTTGGGCCTCTGTTATTCTTGATTTACATCAATGATCTGCCAAGTGTGACCCTTAACCCTTGCATTTTATTCGCTGATGACATCTCTCTTATTATGACATCCAATTATTCCAATGTTAATTATTTAAATGATATAAATAATACAATTACATCTATAGTTCAATGGCTCCATAATAATAACCTGCAAATTAATTTGTCAAAAACTCAATTCATTCAATTCGGCACTTACGGTAAAAAGCTTCAAAATCTCGACATTATGTACCGGACGGAAAATATATCACAAGTAAACAATGCTTCGTTTTTGGGTATAGTTATTGACCAAAATTTAAACTGGAAGGCACATATAGAAAAGGTATGTAATAAAATAAATAAATTTGTTTACGTTTTAGCTAAACTAAGAAAGGCTTCAAATCCCGAAACAGTACTCATGGCATATCATGGCTACGTCGCATCGGTATTAAGTTATGGTTTAGTACTTTGGGGCAATTCTACGAATGTATACAGAGCTTTCATTGCCCAAAAAAAGTCCCTTAGGGCAATATGTGGAGCAGCTCCATGGCATTCCTGCAGGCCCCTGTTTCTGAAACTAAACCTCTTAACCTTGCCCTGCATGTACATTTATCAATTTGCAAAATTTGTGAGGCAACATCCTTCCTTCTTTGCCAGAGCAAATGAGATTATATCCGAGAAACACCAGAAATCCGCATAGAATTGTCTTACAGCGAGTGCCAAGAACTACTCTTTACAAAAAAAACTGCTTTGTGATGTGTGGTCGTATTTATAATGCTGTTCCAAATAACTTCAAGCTACTACGAACCTCCCTATTTTTAAAAGAACTAAAATGTTGGCTTATAAAGAAATGTTTTTATAATGTGGAGGAGTTCATTAATAGTGACAAATAATAGTAATATGTATTGTGGCAAATGTTTCATTGGAATATATAATAATGACATATTTAGTACTACACTAATAGTCATATATCTTAAAATTATGAATATTAGTAGTTTCTATACTAACTAATAATAAGAATAAAATTGATAATAGGTGAAGGTATAATTTGAATTATTACAATATAATGATAAAGTCTTTTTAATAATTTTTGTGACTACACTTGCATGTCAATAATCTGACAAAGATGTGCTGATCGCTAACTGCTATGACTTGTAGCAACCTATGTACCTACCACATTTTCTTGCAAATAAAGATTGATTTGATTTGATTTGACATCATTTCGGCCGAATGAAGTCCACTGCTGGACACAGGCCTCCCCCAAAGATCACCACAACGACCGATATGGGTGTGTTGTAGGCTCATTGGGGGGTTTTGCCGTAATCGCCACGCTTGGCAGACGAGTTGGCGATCGAAGTTGAGTTGCTAATGTACTCGAAGGACGCTGCTGCCCATCCTCCGGCTAATCCCTTAGTCGACTTTTACGACACCCACGGGAGGAGACGGGGTGGTGGTATTCTGAGCCGGCACTATTTCCATATGAAATGCCCGTTTCTCGAATTAAGTATCTGATGGTAACTCTTCGATCGCTCAATACAATTTTCTCGACTTTCGCAACATTTTCTTGTGTGACTGACGTCGATTGACGGCCGCAACGATGTTCGTCTTCCGTGCTCGTTCTCCCTACTCGAAATTGAGAAGCCCACCTTGCGACAGTGGAATACGGCGGAGCAGACTCTCCTAATGTTGCCTCCAAATCGCAATGAATCTCTTGCGTCGTTAACTTTTTTAAACAGCGGTATTTAATAACGGTAATCTACGTGATCGAAAGTTTTCGTAAGTCCATAAAAGAGCCGTGGCAGGTATTCCACTGTCTACAGCAGTCAAAACCTGAAGAAGAAATTTATAAGTAGAAGATTTATGTTATTAGTTTTCCTAAATCCCATTTGTTCATCTGCAAGTATGTTGTTTTTCTCCAAATGAATCTATAGACTATTAGAAATAACCTTTTCTATATTTTTTGAGAAAACTAGGATCTAATTAGACTATGATTTCGGCACTTTTCCCGAAATCATAGTCATATGAGTGAAATTCGCGATAGTTTAAAAACTTATAAACTGGGATCAATGTTACAGGTCTATACCACGACGTGTCCTCTTTTACCAGCTTCTTAAATACTGGGTATAATTATTGATTTCTTTAGTTTTTCGGGAAAACATCCTTGTACGTTAGTTTTGTTTATATATTTATAAATGGATGAAATAATTAAGTTAACGTATTTTACTATGTTTGTAGATATATATAGGAATGTAGGACCTGAAACATTCCAGTCCATTCTGGAGAACCGATTTGTTGCCGTAGAAACCGGAAATGACGCTGACCAAACCCTTGAGAGTGTGGTTGACCAAACCCTCGAGAGTCCTCACGGAGGAAGGTACTAGATTCTGTGAAATGCAGCGTACAAACTTTCGAAAGAGACTCTAAAGCTTATGACGGAAAGACGTAAAACCCCCACCACCCACCAATCTATTCGTCAGAAAATCGGGCGCTCAATAAAATTATAAAAACTGGTACGACACGAACTCCGCTGTTCCAACACACGCTGTATAGAAAAAGCGATTGAGCAGGGGGTCGAAAGTGTTTGTCTAGTCCCTGGGGAGAAGCACCTGACGAAGCTGATCACAGCTAGTGGAGAAGCCACCTGATGAAGCTGATCACAGCCAGTGGAGAAGTCGTCGTTTCAAAGCCGGAGATTCTTTAGGAAGATGAAAACTTCTATGGCAAGCTGTACGCCTCACATGCATTACGACTTGATCCTGAAAATGAGGATTCCAGAGCCGCATTGACACGCCACTTTACTGAAGACCTGTCAGAAATCAGCCGTAATGAAATTGGCCCTAAAGCAACTCAAAAATGGAAAAGCCCTGGGAGAGGACGGAGTTACAACTGAGCTTCTGAAATCAGGAGATATACCTGTGCTGAAGGAACTCCAGAACATCTTTAACTCTGTCCTGTTTGATGGAAGAACTCGAAAGGCGTGGAATAAGAGCATCGTCGTCCTCTTCCTTAAAAAGGGTAACAAGACCCTTTTGCAGAATTATCGACCCATTTCGCTTCTAAGCCACGTCTACAAGTTGTTTTCAAGGGTCATCACAAATCGTCTTGCGCGGAGACTCGACGAATTTCAACCTCCGGAGCAGGCCAGGTTTCGAGGAGGTTACGGCACCATAGACCACATCCACACAGTGCGGCAGATTATACAGAAAAACGACGAGTACAATCGGCCCCTGTGCTTAGCATTTGTGGACTACGAGAAGGCCTTTGACTTTAGCGAGACATAGTCAGTTCTGGAATCCTTGCAGCGATGCCAAGTCGACGGCGATATATCCGAGTGTAGGGATGTCTCTACGATGCCGCGACGATGACCGTCCAAGTACAGAACCAGCAGTCTGAACATATTCACCTGCATCGAGGTGTAAGACAAGGGGACGTTACCTCCCCAAAATTGTTTACAAATGCAATGGAGGATGTGTTCAAGACGCTGGGCTGGAATAAAATATCACACTTAAGATTTGCAGATGACATCGTCATCATAGCCGAAACGCTGCAGGATATACAACAGTTGCAGACCGGCCTAGCCAATTCTTCCCAACGCGTCGGTCTCCGGATGAACTTGGATAAAACCAAGATTAGGTTGCAGTACATGGTGGGGCTCTCGAAATTGTTCAAGAGTGCGTTTACGTCGGGCAAACTCTGCAGTTGGGTAAGAACAATTTCGAGAAAGAGGCAAATAGAAGAATTCGGCTGGGCTGGGCGGCATTTGGGAAATTGCGTCAAGTGTTTCTGTCCTCAATACCACAGAGCCTAAAGACAAAAGTCTTTGATCAGTGCGTCCTACCTGTTATAACATACGGTGCCGAAACGTGGACACTAACAACGGTTCGGCTAGTTCACAAATTTAAAGTTGCTCATCGAGCACTGGAGAGGGCTATGCTTGGCGTTTCTCTGGAGGATCAAATCCGAAATGAGGTAATCCGACAGAAAACCAAAGTCACCGACGTAGCTCATCGGATAAGCAAGCTGAAGTGGCAATGGGCTGGCCATATTAGCCGTAGAACTGATGGCTGTTGGGGCAAACGTGTTCTTAGGTGGAGATCGCGGCTTGGTAAATGTAGTGTAGGGCGCCCTGAGGCAAGGTGGAGTAACGATCTTCGCAAGGTGGCTGGCATGAACTGGATGAGAAACGCCGAGGATCGTGCTCAGTGGCGTGACTTTGGAGAGGCCTTTGTCCAGCAGTGGACTGCTTTGGGCTGTTGATGATGATGATGATGTTGGTACATATATCGTCATAGCCCGTGCTGTGTGTTTTTGGCCTTTAATTATATGCACTATGTCATACTGTGTCACAGGATTCATAAATAGTGACTGAGAACTGAGTTTGGTAGTCTATAAAAGATCCTTTTTAGCGACAAGACCACCCATTGTACCATGCTATATTGTAAACGTGTTTCCTATTACTGTAATTGTAAATAATCCGTTCTATTATTTTGGTGTTAGTTAATACATGTTAGCTTTGACATTAGAAAAAAACAATAAAATCTTATTCTTACAGTTCTGAGTTGGTACGCCTAGCTTATTTATCACAGCCCCTTACCAACCGGGATGACCATTACTGCAGATGTGTACTGTGAAGAATTGAACACTATGATGGAGACGATCGCACTTCTGCAACCAGCTTTGATCGATCGCTCGTCTCCGCTGCTCCTGCATAACAGGCGGCCTCCAAGCTACATGGGTTTGGAAGCTGTCCGTCATCCGCCGTACTCACCAGACCTTTCGCCTACAAACTTCTACTTTTTCCAGAATTTGGATAACTTTTTGGCGGGAAAAAAATTAAATACCCGAGATGCAGTACAAAATGGCTTTGAAGAGTTTTTCGCCTCCCGTCCATCTGGTTTCTTCAAGCAGGACATTGATAAACTGCCACAGCGTTGGAAAAGATGCATCGATTTCAGGGGTGATTACTTTGATTAATATAAAGAAAAAAGATAGAAAAAATATTGCTACACACTTTATTTAGTGCAAAACGGCAATTTCATAGGTAAAGACCTAATAGAAAAACTATGGACATAGAAAGTTAGACATTATTACCAAGTCCTCAAGGAGGAAATTACAGGCACATTGGATTGGATCGGTATAGGGTTGTCTGTGGTTTGTTCATTTAATATCACGCATGTATGTATGTATGTACCTACGTAATGACTATTTTAATGTATAACAAATAAAAGTGGTGATCCTTAGGGGGTTTGTATTAGGTGTTTCTATTTAGTAGCTTGATTGGAGCAGAACTCAGAAATTTCGTAAAAAGGAAAGTTATACTTTAATACGAGTGTCTCGTTGTTATGACTCAGGTTTTCACAGGGACTCTCATAATTGGGTTTTTGTACCTACTAATGATATATTGTGATTCCGCGATTATTATCTGACTGATATAAGTGAGATTCACTGAATTTATTGCTCACCTTGAGATAAATAATATATCAAGCCATTCTAGAATCTTATCGCAGTGTCGACACACCTTCAGGTAATAAAATTTCAGACAACCTAGTCTACGTTTACCTACTTAGTTTTCAACACTAAGAGAGTTTTGTTGTTTGTAAACAGACTCATGTTATTTGTTCTAGAGTTTAATATGGATTTATTTTGATCTTTTACAAGGTGTTTGTGAAAAGTGAACGTGATAATGACTGTGAACGTGAAAAAATATATAGAGGAGCAAAATAAATTAAACAATAGAATGCTGTTGAAGTTTGACACAGACTTGCAAAACTGCAGTACTCAGTTAACAGCGATAAAGTTAATGGTGTCTGCACTCGAAGATCAACTCACAGCAATGAGAATAATATATCAGGATTTAATGGAACTTAGAAAAGTTAATTTTATTTTACATCCACATTTACACAAGAGAAGATAGTATTAAAATAACTATTCAGAAGCTTTTTTTAATGATTAAGTTATGCACGAGTTACCTTAGGAATTCTTAAATTATTTTTGTAAAACATATTAAGCTTTTCAGCCGAACACAAGGGTGTATTAACAGAATAAGTTTCGTCAAACTTCGAATAATCTATTTCAAAACCATGTTTTTCTTTTCGATACTCAATCATATCAGCAAAACGATGACCCCACAGAATTTCTTGGGTTGTGTAACTTGATTTCACTTGAACTGGCTGCCCAGTTGATTCAATGGTTCCTTCAAAAATTACCAGAATTTCCATATCTGCTTTCAATATATTAGGCGCTGACATTAAATAAAATGGACTGTTCTCATTTATTGTATGCACAGCGGAAACTGGGAACATGAATGAGATATTCTCACTGGAATCCATAGATAGATCTAATTTTATTTGGTCATCCAACACGTTATCGGGGCTAAGCCTTATTAAATAAGCATGAACGTTCCCCGCTATAATCCTCGACTTTCTGGTGTTACCAACTCTAAATATCAAACGCAAGTTACGATCTCTTTGGTTGATGATAGCGTTTTTGGAAAAAAGCAGCGTTTGGGCGCGACTCTTCGGTCTAGTCAATTTAGCGAATACAATGCCAATGATGAAAGATTGTGTGATAGTTCCAATAATGCTTTCAATGCACATTGTAAACATAGCTGATGGGCATTCCAATGTGATTGCTCGTGTTCCATAACCGATGGTCGTGTGGATTTCAATGCTAAAGAGAAAAAGTGACGTGAAGCCGTAGATTTCTCTCACGCAAGGTACCCATTGTGAAGAATTCTCAGCGTGCGGCAGGTTTTTCGGTTCGAAGTCGCCGTGAAGGTCTAAAATAATCCACCAAATTCCTGTAAAAGCTAACCAAATAATAATGTATGTAAGAATGCAGTGTACTATGGTCCACCTCCATTGAGCGTCAATAAAAGCCTGCACAATATCGGGGAAAACACGATATTTAGATTTCTTCCACTTTTCCAAATTAAACTGGCCTGATTTAAAAACCACGCGACCTAGTCTTCGTCTTCCTGATTTTCTTCTTTGACTGTGTCTATAACGTAAACACAAACAACATTTGTGAGTCTCGACAGATATACAATAATATTTATAATACCGTGTTTTATTTACCTGCAAAGCCGATTGTTTTTGTTTGAACCAGCGCCTGTGGCTTTTTCTACTTGTTCTGATTCATACGGACGTCCAGTAACCAGTTTCTCTTTTTCAAGAACATCCATCTTCCTCGTATTATTGAAATAATAATCATGAGACGATTTTATTCCATTATTATGATGTGATTACACTCTGTCTGAACAGTAACTGACACAACAATCCTTCCGCTTATTACCATTGTGTATGTTTGAATAAACAGATAAAACTTAGGACATAATTATATAAGGTTCATATGTATATAAGTTTATAGAAATATGACTTGTACTACATATCGTAATAATACATCATTGACTTGGCTTATTTCATCTTCACATTTGCATCTTCATCATAATTATATCAGCTTCAGAACGTCCACTGCTGAACAAAAGCCGTGCACATAGAATATTATCAACATAGATTATTATTATAGAATATCATTTATGTCGTAATTTTTGGAGATTTTCAGTACTCACCACGCTTAGCAGGCGGGTTAGTAAGCGCAGAATGGCTGCTGTTACACAGAATGGACGGTGCTGCCCATCTCTCTGGTTTAGAGTTATTTAGTCGCCTTTTACGACATCAACGAGTCTAAATGAAGCGGTGCGACATTCTTACGAGATATGATCACGAGATTGAGAAAACTGTTGTCGTCAAGGATTTTCTATTTAGTTGGGTATTGCGACGCCAGAACATTTTTACTTAGCTATAACCCTTGTTATTAGAATTGTTGCAGATAAATGAAGTAATGCAGAAGTTTACGATTGTTCTTTAAATCAAGATTCGTAAAAATCAATCATCAAGCACGCAGGGCTAGCGGCAGTAAGACCCATCATGGAGGAGGGCCTTATGAGGCGTCATGGCGTCCTCGCCTTCTGGCTGACGCTGATACTTTCGGCGCACTAGCATTGCGGAAAGTATATTTGTCGCATACGCCGAGAGCAGACCGTAAACGTCTCTTACGTTCTATTCCATGACAGAATCTACCTCTCTGCTTAATTTCACTTGATTCCGTACATCGACTATATAGACGGAAACATTTGTTTGTGTTCGACTAATTTCGGTTTTCTAGAGTGCTCTGTCACTTATTTTTTATCAGGTCTTTAAGTGTCTTCAATGTGTGACGTCAGTTCATTTATCGTAAGGCCATGATGATTCGGATAAAGAAGTAAAAGGAATCCGAGAATTTTGAACCATCGTTAATAATTGTGTATTGTTTTTGCATGTATTTTGCTCTAGCGCGTGTTAATAACTTCGTTTAACACAAATCAATCTAACGGTATTTCCTGGGCAAAAAAACGCTCTATCATTGGCACAAGTGTGTCATGCACTCTAAACGGATACTGATATAGGTAAAACTGAAACAATGTTTTCTAACCTTTATTGTCAATGCCAATGTAATTATTCGACAGTTTCATTATTAATATCTTCAAAGTTCAACTCAGCATCAGCATCTGCATCAGCTGATGTCTGTAACAACACTGCTTTGTTAACCTTTAATAGAACGACTCAATTCCCATAGACGACTTTTACGACTTGCATGCAAAACCAGGTAGATAAACGAACCGGGGGTGCAGTCTAATGCTGAAAGGCAAACACCTTAACCCTAGCTAGAGGTAAATGAAAGCACACCGTGGGGTTTAATCCGGTGAAAGTTCGGCATGCCCCTCCACCCCTCCCAAGGTGGAGGAGAAGTGCATGAGAAATTCCCATGAAGCAAAATTTGTAGATAAAAAGGTAAAAGAAAGGTAGATAAACGATAAATATTTTCACGCTAGACTAGCGTAGCGAATAATTAATTGATTAATTATAATAATACATTTATTTGAATCGTCATTCTTATTATTTCAAATTATTAGTCATATATATAGTATATAGTATATTTAGATAATACATAATACTTTTCTTAGTTCGGGTTGATTCATAAGGCGGGGGCATCATGTGATTGTTATCTTTTTTGAGGCAAACCAGCACTGGCCTATTTCCCTCCACCCCTGAGACTCCACTCCATGTTGGACTTAAAACCATCAGAGTAGTACCTTTCTTTGGTACCGAAGATCCAGGATCTCGCCATCCCAACCACTAGCGGCGTCCATTGGTGCCTTTACGCAGATCTCGAAGAGGTTGCCCGTGAAGTAATTACCCTTTCTAGTGGAGGGGAACCAACTATAAAGAGGCCACCTCCTGGGTACATCTCGAGGGGAATGATAGAAATTATAGAGAATTTCCCTGAAGTCTTGCTTTGCGCTGTGCTGCGCAAACGGCGGCACGTGCCACTGTACACGCCGCTGTCTTCCAGGGGTAAATGAGCAGCGGCCTACCTAAATGATAGGTAGCAACAATTCCCATGGACACCAGCAATCTACCGATTACTGATGCGTTGCCGACCTAAGGCTAACGCCTTGTGCTCCGGTAAATTGATTGGCTGTCCCTACCCTTCACCCGGAACATAAACTGGCGGCCCTAGATAACTTTGTTTTTTTTTTGTTTTTGTAAAACGGGCAACGGGCAACACACTAGGATTTCTCCTGTGTCGTGGGTGCGTTTACATACACAAACTTCACATACAATACACCCAAACCCGGAACAACTACCTACCTGCAGATCATACAAATATTTGTTTCGTGCGAGAATCGAACCCGCGACCCGGAGCGAGCGGAGCTTCTATAAAGGAGTTAATTATGGAAATTAGAGTGGTTTCTGCGCAGAGATTTATCTGTGGCCAAGCCACATTCAGACAGACCCACAAGAGACAGTCCTTTTTTGCACTTGCATATAGGTAGTACTTGATGGAAGGAACGACAAATATTCTAGTCAAGGATCAAATATATTTGTCTAATAAGGTTTATTTAGAATATCGGCATCGCCGCCAAGTACGCGGTTTGTGGACAATCGAATAGTTTCTCCGATTTTTCCTGATGGCGCACCGCTCGCACCGGCATAGAGCTGCTGCTGGGCGTGTGTGTAGGTAGGACTATAGTCCCAGCGCTGCAGAACCAAAATTCACGGTCTGCAGCGCAGAGTGGCTATCCGGATCGCACGAGGATACCGAACGGTGTCCTACGAGGCGGCAACTCTCCTGGCGCGTTTTCCGCCTTTTGACATCCTGGCGGAGATGGATGCGTGGGTCTACGATCAGACACGCTCCCTCCGCCAGAGCGGCGAAGGCGCGCCTCCAGGGGCGTTGGACAAGCTGCGGCGGCTAGCTCGGCGGCGCGCACTTGTAAAGTGGCGTCATCGCCTGCGGATGCAGTTTGCAACTAAGCGCGTCGTCGAGGCCGTCCTGCCGCTCTTTGGAGCCTGGCTCAGAAGGAGCGAGCGCGTCACCTACCGCCTGACGCAGGTGCTCACCGGGCACGGTTGTTTCGGCGCGTACCTGCACAGGATAGGACGCGAGGCCACGGCACAATGCCACCATTGTGATAGCGACCAGGACACCGCACAGCACACGCTCGAGGCGTGCCCTGCGTGGGCCGCCGAGCGGCGGATCCTGGTCGATCGGATCGGGCAAGATCTCTCTCTGCCAGCAGTAGTGTCGGCTATGTTGGCAGAGCACGAAAACTGGAATGCAGTGGTCTCCTTCTGTGAGAGCGTCATGCTCCAGAAGGAGACCGCAGAGCGGGATCGGGAGAGGGCCGATCCCGCTCGAAGAAGAAGGAGACGGCGCCGGGGTAACAACCGCCCTGGCGCCTAATTCCGATACGCCTGAAAACCCCTGCCGTTGCTATAAGGTGGGGGACCTCTGGGTTCGCGGGTGCGTAGATTGGGGAATCTGCGTGCCCACACCAAGCGACCCAAGAGAAGACGGTAGCACGCATGTGGTCACGCGCTGCCGTGGGACGCTTTGGGGGATCCTTTACAATCCCCCTGGGGGGGTGACCGCTTTACAGTCACCCTCTCCGAGATGTGCCAATAGGCGTGGCACCAGTGGGTGGCTCTAGTGTGATCATACGAGGACCTGGAGCCTCCCTTAGGTGCCGAAGATGACCGCTCCAGTGGTTTTAGCCGGTAGGAGTCCGGCATACCCCTTCGTCTTCCCCGGGGCGAAGGAAGTTCATGATGAATTTCCACTGGGCATCAATAAAAAAAAAAAAAAAAAAAAAAAAAAAAAAGTAGGACTATAGTACCGCCCCAGTCGAGCCTGTCACATAGAACTGCACTATCACTGCAACTACTCTAATTACTTTTCCTTATTAGCGGTAATCATTTATAATCCTGCTAAAGTCTACTGCTTGGGCCTCTCAATAACCACATCGATAAAAGTTACGTCTACAAAACCGAATTTAGCCTATCATAAACAAAAGTCTCATCATCGTCATTATATCACCCAAAAGACGTCCACTGTTGAAAAAAGGCCTCCTCCATAGATTTCATCAATTGTGTCATAATTCTGCGGGGAATTTGATTGTAATCACCACGCTTGGCAGGCGGCTTGGTGATCGTAGTATGGCTAATGTTCCACAGAAGGGACGCTGCTGCCCATCCCTCTGGTTTAGAGTGCCTTAGTCGCATTATACGATATCCACCGGAGAAGATGGAGGGGTGCTATATTCTTTATCCAGACACCACATGGAATTTCAATGTTCAAGTGAATCAACAAAACACATAAGCGGCTGCATTAACATCACCATCCATGCCATCCGTGTGATGTCCGGATTAATTCTATCTCTCGCCTACACTACACACACACTAAGGCGGAGGACATCGTCGAGTACGTGCGTCAAAGGACCAAGTCAACGCCGTGAGTGCAGCTGCTGGAGTCGCACCACAACGTTAACTTCAAGGTGTTCGTGGTGCGAATTACCAACGAGCTATCTGTATCTCGTCATGGAACAGGACTTTTGGCCGCAAGGCTCCGACGCTCCCGCGGACAAGTGCCACTAGAACGCACAGTGATGTAGTGCGAAATGAAGTTCTAACATAGAATGAATTCGATACTAAGACAACCTGTATTATTATAATATCTACGTCAGTTTGTAAGGTTTGTAAGGTTAATCAATGGGCCAAAGTAGCCTGACAATTTAGAATTTATTATTACCTCTATGTTAGGAGGGTTTATATTCCCTGTAAGGGGTAACCCGGTCTTTTGATAGGCTTACGCAGGCCATGTCCAACACACAGAGCCCCTTTAGAGTTTAAATCTAAAATATAACGGGACACTTACTGGGGACTCTCCATAGCTGCACTATAAAATGAAGTTACGGATTGTCCCCGGTGGTGTAAGGCTAAAACGATAAGGTCTATTGCAATGTGTCTTCAATGCATGAAAACGCATGTAGATCGGCGTCTGCCTTTCAACCTTTAAAGTGAAATTCTGTGGCGGACGGTGACTCGCCTCTACAGGCGACAGGGAGCAGTAACGGTGTGAATGGCTTGGGGTGCCGAGAGGTGCGGCACCGGTTTCACCGTCGCGCGTCTCGAAGACTCGGAGCGGGCTTCCCCTGGTTGACCCCCTCTGATCGGCCAACTAAGTCAAGCCAGAGTTGAAATTCCTGCGGGCACTCATGGGTTCCACTCTTATCGACCAATAAAGGCAAGCCGGCGACTCGGCCCTAACAGACTCTGTGGTGCATTCGGGTACACAGTGTCGCCACTCACATTCAGTTCGCCACAAGCTGCGCTACGTTCTGTAAGCTTCTCAATAGATTTCCTTATGATATACTTTTTTGTATCGAAAGGGATGAAGAAAACTTGCAGCTGCTTTAATCTGCCCTTCGGGATTTCGTTATCCCATGGTGAGATAATGACTGCCCAGACAGACCCTAAATTTTTTTTTATAAATATCTGGTGTAATAAAATTGTGGTAAAGGACAAGCAAGTAACACAAGACTAGTCCTAGTTTTTTTTCAACCGCTGGAAATGCATCATTTACTCCCTGCGCCCTGAGGAAAGGTGGAGAGGTATGCCGACTCCTTCCAGCTATAACCCCCAAATCCAGGTACTTGATACAATCACACTAGAACAACCCATTGGTGTAACGCTTTTATGCACATCTCGAAGGGGAGCATCTCGCATCTCTGTAAAGCGGTCACCCCCACGAACGTTTCCTGTTCGATATACTGGTCACTATCATAATTGTGGCACCGTGCAGCGACCTTGCGTCCTATCCTGTGCAGGTATGTACCGAAACAATCGTAACCGGTGAATAATTGCGTCAGGCGGTAGGTGATGCTGTCGCTCCTTTAGAGGCTCCGAAGAGCGGCAGGACGGCCTCAACGACGCGCTTGGTCACAAACTGCAACCTGACCTGCTTTCGTCACTTCCTATGCCTAAGTCTATCGAACACCCCTGGAGGCGCGCTTCATCTCTGTGGCGGAGATGGCTTGCCTGATCGTAGACCCACGCATCCGTCTCCAGCACGATGACCAATAGCGGAACGAGCGTCAGGAGAGTTGTCGCCTCGTAGGATACTGTTTGGTACCCTCATACTAACCGTATAGACACTCTGTTACTGCATACTGTGAAGTATGGCTTTGCAGTGCTGGACGCCTGACAGTCGTGATGACCATACAGTAGGCGCCCTGAACAGGGCTTTAGACGGCTTCCCCGTAGAGGTAGTGTCCCCATATTTCCTCTCTCAGTCAACCAATATTGGGTAGCAGTTGGTGCAAGGGACCCTTTCGATCCGGGGCAATAGGTGCTTGCAGGTCTCTTTGAAGCCCCAGCTACTGTCCATGGTAAGCCCCAGGTACTTCATGTACCAGCCCGCCCTGATTTGCACGTCACCAGCACCTATCCACAAACTAGGTTATTTTGTGCTCCGTGGCAGTGTGTCGAGCCCCGGCGCCACGGTTGTGAGAGGTGCTATCAGTAGTATCAGACCCAGAGCGTGGGAAATCAAAATAATTGCCACCGCTTCTAAGCAGCCGCCAGATGGGAGAACGACATGCAAGACCGCGTTGTAGACGAGATTCCATAAGAGAGGGCCGAGAACCATCCCCTGTGGGACCCCGCACGTTATCTCCCACCGCTTCATGCTACCGCCCCTGCCCACATACCAGGTACAGCGAATGTACCCATAGTGCAAGTAGGACCCAATAATGACCTGCAGGTGCACCAATGATGGACTAGCATCCCCCTAATTGCACCTCATGGGATAGAGTTCAAGGTATTGATGATGTTTAGACTAACAGCCCATCAACGCCCCTTTTGTGGAACAACAGCTCTTCTGCACTTACCATCCTGCCTGCCAAGTACGGTGAGTAGACTGGCAAGTTCCCCGCAAACGTCGCCACACGATATGTAACCGATCGTTGTTGAAATCTATAGGGCCCTCCCCTTTGTTTAGCAATGGATGACTGTTGGCTGATTGATGATTATGGTGACGATGTTCAATTCGGGCGCTGATTCTCAAAATAATTCAGATTTTCTGTAGGAAGGGGTTGTTTTTTTTTAACAGAAAATTTATTTTTAATGCCCAGAAATGTCACAGGACACGTTAACCTCTAGCAAAGATGTTACCTATACTCCTTTACAATGGCTAGCTATCAGTTGCCGTTGCTATAAGTTTGTTTCGGTTCTAGTGTAATGAGCTATGACAACGAAAAAATAATTTTAATGTTTTGGTCATTAAAAATGTCATCATCATAATATCAGCCAAAGGACGTCCGGTGCTGAACAAAAGCCTCCCCCATAGATTTCCACAACGAGCGATCGCAGCCCGCAGCCAACGACTCCCATCGACCTTCACCAGGTCATCCGTCCACCTCGTTGGTCGGGTTGGTATGTCGTCCGAGGCTGCGTTTTCCGGTGCGCGGTCTCCACTCAAGAACCTTTTTACCCCAACGGCCATAAATTCTACGAGCAATGTGCCCCGCCCATTGCTACTTCAGTTTACGAATCCTTAGCAATGTAGGCAACTTCTATGGATCTCCTCATTTCTGATTCGATCTCTCTAGAAATACCAAGCATAGCTTTCTTCATAGCTCGCTGAGTGACCTTTTTATTGGACCCAGTGGAAATTCTACGTGATCCTCCTCCGCCTCGGGGAGAGAAGAAGGGGCATGCCGGACTCCGGCTAAAACGACTGGGGCGGTCATTTTCGGCACCTAAGGCGGGTCCAGATCCTCGTATGATCACACTAGAGCCGCCCACTTGTACCACGCCTATAGGCACATCTCGGAGAGGGTACTGTAAACCGGGGATTGTAAAGGATCCCCCGAAACGTCCCTCGCTGTGTAACCTTGAGCTTTCTTATGAGGCCCTAGTGAGTGATGACATCTCTGTCCCATATGTTATCACTGGTAAAAATTAAAAAATATATAGAGAAGAGAATATCTGATTGCGCAATTGTAGGAATAAAAGTGAATCGTAACGCCATCTTTCAGGTATATTGTAATTTTGAATTTCCGGATTCAAATAATACGGTATAGTAAAACTCGGTTAGTTGTAACCATGAAGCAATTGTATTTGCTTCATGGTTCTAACTACCGGTTACAAGATGTCACTAGTATAAGTATCGCCAAAGTATTACAATTTCATAATGAGTTCTCTGCACGTCATGTGTTCTGCTGAAAACTGACGCTATGATGACCAACAAAGGGCGGGATTTTATGGAACTCGCTTATATAATCAAGCCCGGGGATGGACAGAGATATCACTGATAGGAATGCTTCCTCAGCCTGGTGACGGCGAAGCCCTTTTTTGGCTTAATTATCCAGTAGTGTTGTTTTCGCAGATCGGAACATCTATACAAATAAATAAAATTTAAGCGTCTGTTTGTAATGTCAAAATAACAGTTTTTTACTAAATGCATCTGTTTGTTCCCGCTAATCTCCGAAACCGCTGGACCGATTTTTACGGGACTTTCACTGGGAGATAGCTGCTGTTATAAGAAATAAATTAGGCCACTTTTATTTTAGAAAAATAATTAGGGTTCCGCGCAAAAAAATTAAAACCCATGAAATCCAATAAATAAGTTAATTTAATTATGTAAAAATATTTCTGTGTGTACATAAATAAATAAATAAATATACATACTCTATGTCAAGTGTCTATGCCGAATGACTCTAAATTATTTATAAATAATCCAACTTCTTTTAAATTAAACGGCGGCTGAAACCGCGGGTCTCAGCTAGTAGTTTACAAACACATATGATTTCAAGAATCGGTTTCATCCCAGTCAACGGACACCCATGTCCTTTGGCTCGTCAAATGTAATAACCTGCTATTTTGCATTACGTGGAAGGGTGCTGATAGTCGCATCCATCCCTCAATTGTAAATATTTTCCAATTCCACACGCTTCCCTGACACCATCCTGGAAACGTTGCCATGGCCGGCAGGATGCAATGCTCAGCCCGGACGAAGTGTTGCCAAAGAAGAATACATTTATTTGATTGTACAATTTAATATTTTGGTAGTGTTTACTTGAATAGGTCAGATAATATAATTTATTTAGCTACTCTTGGTAAATGGGTTAGTAGTGTAGTAGAGTATCATAGCATTACAGTTACAGGATAACCATATTTAATTATCCTTTGTATTTTAAGGATCAGCAATGTTTTCTAAAAAAAAACCATTTGCAAATTTTGCAAGAGTTCCAAAGTTATGTTATGTTTAGTTCCAAAATTATTTACTTAAAATAATCTAAAATCATTAAAATTTAGCAAGGTAGGTTAAGTGTCCTAATCCAGTAACTAGAATTAAATTCGTGCTGTATTACGGCGATAAGGCAATATAGCAATGTAGATAAAGCGACCATAAGCATTCTGACTAAAAATATCCCACCCCGATCATTGACAGGCTCATGTTCAACAGTGGACGTTTACGGACTTATAAGTATATGTGTCCTAGTTTCGATACCAAGGTTGGGCAAAGTGTAATGATACCGTCATCGGCGATTTATTACTTGTTATCGACGTTTTGCTTTTGTTGAACGTAGTTGTGTTCCGTCCGAGTGAAGGGTATGAATAGCCAATGAACTCCGGAACACAAGGCATTGCATCTTCAGCTTTAGATCGGCAATGCATATATATATATATATATAATCTAAACTAGGTTGCTGATGTGAATGTCAAACATATTTTTACATTCATAATTTCGGCCGAATGGTCCACTGCTGGACAGGCCTCTCCCAAAAACTGCCACAACTACAGTTTTGGGTTTGTATCGTGTGCTAATTTTCTATAATCGCCACGCTTGGCAGGCGCGTTGGCGATCGCAGTTAAGTTGTATATGTATTCGAAAGACGTTGCTGCGAGTCCTCCAGCTAATGCCTTAGTCGCCTTTTATGACACCCACAGGATGACATAGGTTGATGCTATTCTTACCCGGCACCACACGGCAGGCTTACATTCATCTATATCGACGAAAAACAATGATTTCAGGACTATTAGTAAAATGTACCAATTCCTACAATAATCTGGCAACTCCTTCGAGGCGGAAAGAGCAGTGGCCATGACAGACGAAAGAGCAACGCGACACGCGGGGAACGTAATTCGATAATCGTCGTGCTCTTGAACGCTGTGCTGTCGTCCATTTGTCATGTTGACTGACTCCGACCTGCTGAGGATGTTACATGTAATATGAAGAGTAATCAACAATGTGTTGATTGTGTAGTTTACATATCTGATCGTAGAAACAAAGGAGATATGATAAAGAGATTGAACTAGTTACCTCAGTAAACTGAAAAAGATTATTAAATATTCAATTTGTATTGAGTGGATATAATCGTAGTTATATATAAAGCTCACCTATATATATGTTTTTCTCTTTTATCTAAAGGACCATCTGGTCGTACATTTGATCCGCATTTGGATTTCTGCGCTACTTGTGATGGGTTTGATCCCCGCACGGAACAGATAGGTATTTATATGGCTTGCCGATAGTCGTTCTGGGTTTAAGTGTTTGTGCATGTGTGATTCATGTCTGTAAACCCATGCTGCAGAAGAAATGGGAGAGTCACAGTGTAAAAAGAACATTAGAATTTATCTTAATATGCAGACAAGATAACTGGCTTCTTCCTTTAATGCATTCCTATTTGCATCTATTGTTATAGCTGTAACCAGAGAGCTAATCAATGCTGACACACGTCCGTATTGTTAAATCGCACTATGATCATGATATACGAGATTTTATCGATATGATAACGCACAACGTTAATCAATTTGCATAGCTGATATTGTCGACTGATACGAAACAGATCAGCACAAGGGCTATTTCACGGCGAGAGATGAGCAAGAAACCCGTTGCTGACTACTACTAGGGTCTATAAACCTTCATTTCCTAATTATATGCCATGGCTGCACGATACATTAAGTAAATTTCTCCTAAGGAATATTCTTACGACGTCTCTCAAAACACATATAAGGTAAATAGGAAATAATCAAACTTTTCCCAAGCAAACCAACTTCCACCTCAACTGTACACCGAGGACAGCATACTGGCAAATGTTTTTTATTCATAGCTAGGTAGTAGTTAACCTCTCTAGTGTGATCTAAAGTCAAAAATAGAGGAAAGTTAACTTTGATGGTTTGCGCGGCGCGCGTGTTCCGCGCGCGCCTCTCTGAAGGATAGGTGCGGCCAATCAGGCCGCACACAGAAGGGGCCCGTCAATCACTGACGGGCCGATACCTGCCGGGGGAGCGGTCCAATGCAGAAAAGCGTACAACTCACCCCCGGCTAGAGGTAAGAAGAAGGACACCGTGGGGTTTTAGCCGGTTTGATCCCGGCATGCCCCTCCGCCCTTCCCAAGGCGGAGGAAGTCCAAGAGGATTTCCCCACGTTAAAAAAAAAAAAAAAAAAAAAAAAAAAGGTTATGTGGAGACAATAATATTTGAAAAAAAATTTTTTTAAGGAAGAAAAAAAAAAGAAATATTTTCTCTAACTATGTAAACAAATCTTGGAAGTCGGTTCTAGCCTACTTATAATCGGATGACCGTAAGTAATCTGGTTACAACGAACTGATCATGACTGACATGGATAGTTGAGGAAGATGATGGTGGAATTCTTCAATTAGTAAACTCCTCGAGTTTGGGCTCATTTGATTTATTTTAACGAATCCCATTAACCAAGTGGGTCTGATGATGGAGCCGGGAAGTGGTTTTAGTTTTTTTTTTGTGGTTTTAATTTATTGTATAAGTATATAAGTAACTCTCGGCTTTCCACAATGGTCTTACTCTGAACTTATTGGTGTCCTTCAAAAAGGCCAGGTGACCGGCGCGCATGTATGGAAAGACACATGAAAGTGGAAAAGCAAAGAAGATGCACGTGGAGTTCTGTAGTTTCTGCCTAAAAAGGTATGATGAAGAAACCTTTCTAGTGCCTGCTCTATTTCTTCTTAGAGGTCAGCAGAACTTGAAGATGCAACGTAACAAACCACAATATTGTAAAAAAGTCAGTAACCACAGCTGTAAAAGAGATTCGTACTGATATATCACCAGACATACTGTTTCATACTGGCATTTAAAGTGGACAAAAAACGTGGTACTTGATAGGGTTTTCCTGAACAAACTTGTGGTTAATTATTCAATTTGGATGAAAAATAAATTCATTGTGAATCCGGATTAACAATATAACACCACTCCACCTCCTCTCGTGAATGTCGTAAATTATAATGTTGTGTTTATTCAGTTAATTGGATGAGAACTAGTAACTGTGTGCATTAGTGTGTATTTATGAAGAATGGTAGGGGCAAACTGAATTTCTAGGTTCGCATACATTTTTAACCACATAGCATATCTCCTTTCTTCCAATATCTTTTGACAATCTTCTCTACCGATCGCTTATTGTAGCGGTCTATCATATCCTTAATATAGGCTAACTTGTCATGGTTGACAAGAAGCGCGCGATTAAGGGATTCTAAACCACAGGGATGGGCAGCAGCGTCCCATCTGTGGAACAGTAGCCATACTCCGTTGCCTAAACCCGTCTGCCAAGTCTGATGAGTACTGGCAAATTCCGCCCAACATGTTCGCATTTGCTCAGCAGTGGACGTCCTTTGGCTGATATGACGATGCTTATGATGAAGGATAAAATAAAGGGGATTTTTTATCGATATCTCATTCTTCCACCAACTCAGATTACGTTTCTGAGTTCAAGAGATTCAAATTTCATCTAAAATATGGCAATATATGTTAAACATAGCAAAGTTCCAATTTCCACCGAATATTTTTTTTTAGAGTTACGATGCGTTGTGTCTTAACAGCCAAACAATAACTCAATGTGATCGTCCATGTCACCTTGGTCGCAAATAACCATCTCTCTTTGTTCGCCAATCTGTATTTATGCTTACTACTGACCTAACAAAGAGCGTGTCTTTGGCAAGGAAGCTTTAGATTAAGGTATGGCAGCAATTGAGCGTTTACTTACTTATCGCTGTTTTTATCTTATGAAACGAGTGGTGCTTGGGCTGGTATAAATCAGACTAGTAGGTAGGTATAAATCAGGTTAGTAGGTCTATTATTGTGTATGAATTTTACAATTTATCTAGCCTCATTAAAATCTTAACATAAATATGACATTGATGACAGCTTTTAAATTGTGAGGGGAATACCTAATCTCGAAATAATAATACCTAAATCGAATCTAGAGGCCGGATGTCGCAACTTCTTGGATTCATATCAACTACCTTTTGAGTAGTCGTCTTCTGCACATACTGAGGGATTCCGTGCGTAGGTCTGGACTCACGGTGGTTTCACCGTTTTCAAAGCAGCAAGCAGTGGTCTCATAGAGTGTTCCGGACGTTCAGAGCACTCTGTGAGACCGCGACAAATAATAATGTCGTTCTGCTCCATCTGTCCAAATGTAACATAATAAAGAAAACAACAATTTTAATTAATTATTTTTATAGACAAATACAAGGAAATTGCACTGCACTTGCATATTGTATATAATTCCTTCATTGATTTTCGCTTCGGTTTTTGAATGTTATCGCCGTTACAACACGGCACTTTAACAAAGTTTCACTTTGTTTTCACGCGATCGAATCTCAACTGATGTTATAAAACCGCCATTTTTCCGGATGGCCCATATGGTGCATTACTCGGTGGCGCGGTTACGCCCCCGTACCACTTCTCCTTATTTCCTATTTCTGTGGTAAAAACATACAGTTTTTAATAAAAAAAATTGCAGAGGATCTTTCTGCGATTCTGTGACTTTGTCAGCCTCATATTAGAATTGGATTTTATTTAGATATCCTCTGGGCTCTGACACATTTAGTTTCGATAAACAATTATAAGTTTCTATCATTTCTCAATAAAAGTGCATGTTTCTAAATTTTATATATTACCTACCTACATATATAAGCTGGTTATTCCATGTATCTATGATATGAGATATGTAGGTTAATACCTATCTAACTACCTATACATGCACATGCTCTCCACCAACCACCTACACGAGGAGAAAGAAAGGGCAGTCCAGCTGCCCTCCGGCCATCCCTGAGGTCCAAGATGGAGAGATGAAGTACTAGCGGCATTACATCTCCTTGAAAGGTACCTTACCGCTGCTGAGAGAGTGCAGTAGCTCACCAAACCCGCAGTAAATGCATGGAACGCCTATGAAGAGGTTCATGGGCGGCGGACTTGGAAAACTCTTTCGTACTATTTGGAAATCAAATTTGACGCGCGGCACGTCTTTGTTTCACACGCTCCTCCTGACGATTCGGGGCTTGCTTTAGGTGGGCCGAAACCTGCTGGCGGAGTAGCCATTCAGCCACACCCCCAGCAGATTTCGGCATGCCTTTTACCTATCGCTAGGCATTGGCCTTGGTAGGCAAAAGGCACACCGTGGGGTTTTAGCTGGTAAGAGACCGGCACATCCACGAGGATCTCCCCACGCACAAAAAAGTATTTATTAAGCTTCTCCTGAATGGCAAGTTCTTATTATAAATAGGCATACTTGACCCAATAAACAGGTATTTGTACTGTTAAAAATATTAAGTCACTTTCGTAATCAAAACTAAATGGACAGCGATACAAATTATCACCATCAGTCATCACATGCTACTACTGTATACGTACTTACAAACTTCAGTACCTACACTCTTTTAAGGTGTTGCCGTTACGAAAAAAAGTGTAACCAATTTACTTTGATCTCACGAATGTTCAACAATTACAAACTTAACGTATGACAGACGTGGGTCGTGTTTAATTGGTTTTTATTTGAATGATTGACAGATAGACAGACGACAAATGAGGCGTGTCGTTGACAAAGAGTTGTCGGCGAACAAAGAAAAGAGGTGCGTCTTACATAACTTTTGGGGGGGCGTAGGTAGCAAATTAACTAAGTGCTACTAAAGAAGGAGAGTTTTGACGGTACGGTTGGTGCAGTGGCTAAGCGATTGGCTTTCTGCGCTACGTGTTACAGGTTCGATTTCCGCACGGAACAAACATTAGAGTTATCTGCAGATAGTGCTTTCGGCTTTAGGTGTTTGTGCATAAACTATACGCACGACACAGGAGAAATACGATGTTGGACACATTTTATAAAAAAGGCAAAAAGAAAGAAATGCCTAAATTTACACAATCAAAACTGCTAAAAGTTGCGGTTCCGGGGTAAAAAGAGACTGGTCAATATCTTTTCGGGGGCGTCGGTAAAATCCGATCAGGATTATCAAGCAGATGCGATCATTGGTACCTATACTGATAGCATATACAAAAATATGGCTTCCCTAAGGTTACCATTACGCTAAACGCGTCTTATTGGTAGGATGAGCCGAGAACTAGTAACTTGAATGGAAAAGAAGTCGGTAAGTGCAGAGTACAATTTTTTTTATTACATTAAGTGTAAGTATGTAGATACAAATAAAAATATATATAATAGAATTTTAACAAAAAAAATATATCTTATTTAATTTACTGAAAGCTAGGTAACGTTAACCTCGTATCCTACTTGTTACATGGGTACTTCAGAAAAATTATTCAATGAACTTCACGGAAACCAAATTTTTAAGTCAGAATATTTTTGAGAAATATGTCTGTCATGTAAAACTCTCTTCTATTAATTGTTGTCTTAAAGCTTAACACAATTTTCGGTAGGGCAGCGATACAATCCTTTTCGGCGATGAATTATGAATCAGTGGTGCCATATATTGCATATACTACGTCGACACATTTAACTCTGGGTAGGGAGCAGCGATGGTTGATAATTACTAAAACATTTGAATTATTCGGTTGTACTTTTTCAATATTCAATAACAATTGGTGTTATTGTTATTCATCGATGTGACGACTTTTTTTTAGACCTCATGTTGATGAGATTTTTTTGATGTGGTGCTGAAGACAATTTTGTATTCGATTGCTCGATCACACAATTGCTCAATTGCTAATTTATGCTATTGTTTTTGCAATAAGACTCGTCCCATCGCTAGTAGGGAGTGCATAGGCGCGGCGACGAGTAGGTAAACTGTCCATTTTCTTGGTTGACTGATTCACACAGTTTAAGGTCAGACTGCGAGAGCCCCCTGCCGTCAGTTCATGGTGGGAGGCCTCGGGGGTCACGGGCGCGCAGATTGGGGAGTCTGCGTGCTCATACCGAGTGACCCTCGGGAAAAGCGAACAGCGCACAGCGAGACTTGGGAGGAGCCATTTTACAGCCGCCTGCCCTCCGCTAGAGAGGGTGACCGCTTTAGTCATCCCGTCCGAGATGTGCCTAAAGGCGTGGCACCAATGGGCGGCTGGGCGGCTCTAGTGTGATCTTACGAGGACCTGGACCCCCCTTCGGTGCCTAAGATGACCGCTCCAGTAGTTTCAGCCGGTAGGAGTCCCCTTCGCCCGTCCCCGGGGCGAAGGAAGTTCCATGTAGAATTTCCACTGGACACCAATAAAAAAAAGGCCAGACTGCGAATATAGAGGTATTTATACTACGAACAGCCATGGGAAACGGCTATTACATCAACTCTTTAAATATACTTAGCATTATCTAAACAAAATATTGAGACTGATAACCTCAAGTTTTGTCCAACTCACGCCAATTCCATAAAAGGAAACAGTGTAAAATAAAACTGGACATGCAAAATCTTATCTCCATAGACTAAAAGCAAACGCAGTCAATTGTTTCCGAGCGCGTGGACAGTTAAATAATCGCGGTACACAATTGGAATAGGTACCAGCGAGGTATACTAGCTGCTGGCAGGCCAGTTCACGCTCTCCCGGCGTTCGATGCGCACACGCAAAACGTACCAGTGAACTGACAACCCTAAAGTAACCCCGCCCCGAAAATATCGATGTTGCCAGCGTATGTGATAGTATTTGTGCAAGTTGCAAGTGCCATGAAAAGCTCTCAAAATGTACGAGTTCAATAATCGCAGTAAGTTTTGAGGATGTGATTTTTTCGTTGTTGGAGATCAAAAAACAGTAAAATTTAAGAACTTCCGTGTTTTATAATCTCGGACCTCAAATTCTCTCTATCGGTATATTAAATTCGCATCTTTACCGTTCCAAATAGGTTTTTAAATCACGAAACAACCGCAATCATCGAGACAAACAAAGTTTTAGATCAGGTAGGTGTACTTTAGTGTGTATGAAATCTTTATTAATTTTGGTCGGAAATTAAATGAAATTTAATTTATTATTCGAATTAAATCACATGTACATAATATAATCACATTCTATAGTAAGTTTCTACTAGCAAAATCCAACAAATAATCGGAATCCAAATGACGAACACGACAGGTTTAGGACTATACCTAATACAAAATGTATACACAACAAGGATAGTTCCGAACAAATATTGCGCATATTAAAAGTATTTTTCGCATTTTTTGTTAAATGCCCGCAATATCAGGTTTTGCCGTGAATGCTAAACGCGGAACTCATTTGAATTTCAAATATGATAACAACGTACAATTATTGAGTGTAGGATACATATCTTCTAAACATCAACAGCTGATGCGTAACGTATGTACACATTGTTGTTTTCAACAGCTTTTAATTACTATGTGAATCTCCTTGCTATCCGATCACTGATGGTAGGTCTCTTATTGCAAGTCTGGATAAATAGATACCGCTGCAGTGGCAGATATTCTGCTGCCAAGCAATGTTTAAACTTTAGACGCTACTGTTTTCCGGTATGAAGGGCACTGTAGCTAGTGAAACTATTGGACATAAGAGACTAAATAATTAATGTCTCGAAGCGATGAGCACAGTTTGGAGCCTCGCAGGAATAGTTCTGGGTAGCATTGCAATTGTTATGGGCAGGCGTGAAGGCGGAAGACATGCTCGTCGCGTCCCTGGTTTTTATAAAAAAGATCAAAGTTCACCAACCGTATTACTTCCAGATCCGTGTTGACTCTAGTACCCTACCAGAACAGTAAGCTAGAGTATTATATATGTATATATAATATTAAGAATAGCACCTCCCATCTCTTACTGTGGGTGCCGTAAAAGGTGACTATGGGATTAGTCGGAGATGAAGATTGCGCAGCAGTGTCCGTCGAGGCATTAATTACAACTCAACTGCGATCACCAACCCGCCTGCCATGCGTGGCAATTATGGCAAAATTCCCAATGAGGACACAACAAATCCAGATCGGTCTTTGGGGGAGGCTGTGTCCAGCAGTGGATTTATTTGGCTGAATAACGATGGTGATAACATTACTAGTAGATTAATAAACATAACAGCAGGTAGCCAATCTTGCACGTTGTGATTGATCTGTTTGCTTTTAGTAATATCGAACTAGTTCCGTTGTAAAAGCTATCAATGAAAGTGGTTTCTATCGATGCAGGTGCACGCTGATATTAATCCGCAAATCTGTTTCTAACTGCACCTGTAGTCTGTATCTGTACGTCTATATTTTAGTGAATACGCGCGAAATGTGTTAGAAATTCTAAAAAGAATCTGTTGGAATGGTTTTCATTGTATTTTTATGGGATAAAAATACAACGTTGTGTACTACTTAGCCAGGCTACTTAGGAGGCTAGTTCGCTTCGCCAATTGTCCGGTTGTGCATCCACATCTCCAACGAGATGTATGAGAGTAGGCCATCATAAAAAACTGTCTATTTAGACTTGTGACCAAGATCAGAACCTGAACGTCAAGCTATTCAAAGGTAACTTCACGCTTATTCCCGTTTCATAGTTAAATATTATCATGCAACGCGAAGGTTTGAAAGTTAGTAATTTGAGGATAGTTCAAGAGGCTAGTCAATAAATTTTCACGTGTGAGCGTTTTTATCCAGCCGTAATTTACAACCATGATCACGTTTAAAACTCGCTTTTCTGTCCAGCTTGGTCGAGTCAATTACTACACTGGATCGCGGAATAATTACATATATATGTCGTTTTGTAATTTTACAATGATAGGTATATAAGCAATAGATTCCATGTGGTGACCGGATTAAGAATATAGCACCACTCCATCTCCTCTCGTGGATTTCGTTAAAGGCGACTAAGGAACTCTAAACCAGCCGGATGGGCTGCAGCGTCCTTTCTGTTGGACAATAGTCATTCTGCGCTCACCAACCCACTTGCCAAGCGTGGTGATTACTGGCAAATTTCCCCTAAAATTACGAAAGAACTGTGGAAATCTATGGGGGACGTCTTCGTTCAGCAGTGGAGGTTCTTTGGCTGATATTATGATGAGCATTAGGAGCCGCAAAAGCAGACCTTTTTTAAATTTAGTTTCTTTGTATGCTACTAAGGGGTAACTAAATACTTTTATGACGTAAGCGTAACATAGTCATGTTTATGTCCATTCGGGTTTATTATTTACAAGCTGGGACCCGCGGTTTCACCCGCCGTTAGTTTTATATAAATAGAAATGAAATTCATTGGAATGATAGTGGCGCCATCTGTCAAAGATTGGTCGTACTAACTCAGAAACCTTTGTGGGCTCATGCACAACACTGCTGAAGATCATGATATGATCAAATGCATAGTTTACGATTCTATAAAGGACATACACACAAATATTCATTTTTATATATATAGATAGATTATTTCTATTCTATTTTTATTCAATTCAATACTAATAAGTAATAATTTATTATTATTTTATTAATAAATAAAAGGTAATAATTAATCAACAAGTAAACCGTAAACCTTTGTATGTATGTAGAAGAAACTTAATTTTAATAGTGGCTTTCGTAAATTCCTGTTAGGTAAAAATTTCGGCTAGTATAAGTCAAAATACTTGTAATGACCGCAAAACGCCTTTTTCTGTCAAGAATACATGGTAAAATACATAATATACAACTGTGACAAACTGTATGATATTAGGTACGTAAAAAATCGACGGGCAGTGGGTCTGTGTATTTTATTAGTGCCAACGGCTATTATGTGTAAAAAAACATGGATTTATGTGCGGTTGGATTTAAACTTTTGTATATTAATAAGTTTTACTTCAGACGTACACCGACATATATTATATGCACGCACTCATATTTTTTTAAGATTCCCTAATCAGCGTGGTCACGACCCTTAAGAAGGTTCCAAGCCTAGTGCATGATCTGGTTATAGGACACAAAATCTACGAGGTGGTGCTAAAATACATATACTTTCGGTCAACGGGCTAACAAGTTTTAGAGCATACACATCATGGGCATAGAACATTTGCATAACCAAACAAATAGTGAATTTGCTATTTCGAAGGAATTTAATGAAAATTACATCACTATTTTTAAAACAAGAATATTAACCTAGATAACAGGAACTTCAAGGTCCCGTTTAGTTTATTTTTCCAGATTGCCATTCTATGGAATGGTCGATTAGGTTTTAATAGAACGAAAACAATTTTTGAAAACCTTGATTCCCTAATTTCTTCCTGTTTGTTCGAAATAATGCACGTAATGCCTTACTCTGGACGCTTTTAAAAGACAACAATTTTGTGACTTTTAATTATGTTATGTTACATACACCATGTAACATATTTGTCACCGAATAACAACCGAATAAAAATTTACAATCGAAACAATTTCGTAGTGTTTGTAAAGCTATAGACAGTGCGTATTGAGTTTAATAAGTTCCCAAGCGACATTAAATAAGTTAAGTTACTATTAGAGTAGTAATACCTCCCAGCTAGTTATTTTATAAATTCATAACAAATGTTATGAATATATAAACATAACACAGGTTTTTAATCAAACTTTTACTTCCTGTTTTCATTCATATCATTATTTTGTTAGTTAAAGATTAAAATCATCATTCTACCCGTACTTTGATTGACTAATTTGGATAAAAAGTGGAGCTAGCTATAACAGTTAGACATATAGCCTAAGGTTCTAGAATGGAGACTGCGCACCGGAAAACGGACGGCCTCCAACAAGGTGGACATACGACCTGGTGAAGGTCGCTGGGAGTCGTTGGATGAGGGCGGCATGTAACCGCTCGTTGTGGAAATCTAAGGAGGAGGCCTTTGTTCAGCAGTAGACGTCCTGTGGCTGATATGATATAGCCTCCAGGATTTTTTTTGCGAGTAATTTAGTACTAAAAACACGTAGTACATTATTTTATATATCATCAATAGCTTTCGCAGCGCGCGCCAAATAATGACTTCTATAGGCAATTTTTTGATACACGGGTTACATTATTGCAATTTTCATAGGGCTCTCAAATTTGTTGAAAACAAAATACAGCCTATGTTACTCGCTGATGATGTAGCTTTCTATAAAGCTAGATTTTTTAAAATCTGTTTATTAGTATTTCAGTTTATCGATTACAAACAAACATTAAATAAACTTAAATGTTTAAATGTATTCTTAGTTGTAAAATGCGCTGGATAACAATCGTATACCACCGGCTGTTCTTGGATTGTAATGGTATAAAGTACCAATCGATCAATTCAATTATTTTAAGTAATAATTGCCCATAATTACTTTGCAGCAATACCCTCCGGTGAGGCTGTTTATCGTAACTGGATAGGGTATTTACGTTGGTTATACAGTCCTCGGTCGTCAGATAGAAGAATACCTACCTAAATCCTATATATAGATACTCTTTTAGATATATTATCAATTATACATAATATTATGCACCTGGAAATTTCATCTGCGTCAACCAAGCAAATATGTGGGTGTACCGATCTTACCTTGTCACTGCTCAGGACTACATTCAGCTCACGTAAAGAACCGCACAAAAAGAAAGTCTGTATCGAATTCACTCGTTTTATATTCGTGTTAGGATTAGTGCCAAATAAAGTACCTTATATACTCTCATAGTTCTAATTTTTTATGTAGGACCTCTCACAGAGCCTCATCAGATTTACCGATCTACAATGACGAAGCAAAAGGGCCTCCAGTCTAGCATGTCAATACTATAAACTAAGCATCAGCATCGTCCGTGTGTTGTCCGGATTAAGAACATAGCATATGGGAGGGGACGGAGTGGCCCTCCCATGAATATCGTAAAAGGTGACTAAGGGACTCTAAACCAGAGGGATAGGCAGCAGCGTCTCTTCTGTGGAACAATAGCCAGCGTGGTGAGTACTGATAAATTCCTCCCAAAATGGTGACAAAATTGTGGAAATCAATGGGGAAGGCCCAGTGATTTCCTGCTGAGTTTAGCTTTTGAGCATTTGACCGCCCGTAACGATTATCATAGGTATTGGTAGGACAACCACGACTGATGACTTGCTGTTTCTGTCCTTCGCCCGGAATACAACTACGCTTACACATAAGCATCTGTAGTTGCTATGGTGGGTTAAATAGGACTTTAGTAAAGCCCCAGTCGAGTCCTTAACATAGAACTCTACTACCACTAACTGCATGTGTAGGCTTTGTTCGTGTTGTTGTTTCTGAGCTTTGTAGCTTATCTGTACTTGTTATTTGGTGCAGCATGAAGGCAATAAATTTTTTTTTTATTGAATAAGTCCACATTCGACGGCACGGTTGGTGCAGTGGCTGATACAGTCGGCTGCTGCGCTCCGGGTCGTGGGTTCGATGCCCGCACGGATCAAATATTTGTATGATATGCAGGTAGTTGTCCCGGGTCTGGGATTCCGTCTGTATTGTATGTGGAATTCATGTCAATAAACGCACCCACAACACAGGAGAAATCATAGTGTGGGGCTACATAAAAAAAAAATACAACTTTCTTCTGGTTTGCGGCTTGAACATATATAATTCGTATGATGAAGTTTGCCAGTAGGAGGCCGCAGAAGCGGGGCCGAAGCTGCCGTGGGTAACAACTGTCCCGGTGAATATTTCCTACACGCCTCAGCTCCTGTCGCTGTAAGGCACTACGGTTACGCTATTGCAGAGTTGCAGGCGCAAATAGTGCTCATCCGAAGTGACCCCCGGGAAGTCAGCGGCACGTATGTGGTCATTTGCCACCGTGTGTGCACAGCGAGATTTAGGGGAGATCCAAAAAAATTCCCCCGCGATGAGTCTCTGGGGTGGACTTTTTACCTTCACCTCCCCTCCGCTAGAGCGAGTTACCTGCTTACAGCCACCACCTCTGAGATGTGCCTATTAGCATGTCACCAATGGGCTGCTCAGAAGTGTGCTTTATCAAGATCCCAGAGTCTTCCTATGGTGCAAAAGCTGACCACCCCGGTGGTCCGGTCCGGTAACCGGTAAGCGTATACCACTCTCCCTAAGGCTGTTAAACAAACAATGAGCAGTTCCAACTCTGTCAAAAAAAAGATGGGCCTGAGGCAGTTGTTTCTAAGAAGACGTGCTCGAGCCTAGTGGTCGATATTTCTTAAATATTTCACCAGCCTTATTGACAAAGTTGCGCCACTCTACTTTATGTTGCACTGACAGAGTCAGCAAGTAGAGTTCCTAACCTTTAGAAGGAATATCATATGCTGTTAGATGGCGTCTACATCTCTGTACCATACAAAATGTCCCTAGTACGCATGTTCTCGTAATGTAGGTGTACAACTACAGTCCCTAAACGACTGTTATAGAAATAATCTCAGGATGAGTGCGAAAAATCTGCACTCCCACAGTAAATCCAAGTAAACTGGTAAATAATATACTGGCATTAACATAGCGTTTGATTAGCGTAAGTAGAGCACGTAGGTGAGATGTCAGACGCACGCGCCGACACCGGCACACGACGACACATCTAATGCTGAATCAAGTGGGCTTTATTAATTCGTTGGCTGAGCCAATGCACGTAAAAATTTGAAGATTTATCTATTATAGTTCTTGTACCAAGTATAAGAACTTCCTACACAGTCCTTTTAACATAATATAGTTTGTCTTCTTTTACTTTTCATTTGGTTAGTGGCTAACCTTGTGTCAGAGTGGTTCAAGCCATCCGAAGACCTCCGACTTGCCTTAACAATCACTGCCGCCTAATGCCGTGCTAAGGGCTAAGAATACCAAGCCCCATCTCATCCTGTGGGTATCGTAAAAGGCGCCTATGGGATTAGCCGGAGGATCGGCAGCAGCATCCTTCGAGTATATTTATAACTCAACTGCGATCGCCAACCCGTCTGGCAAGCGTTTTTACGGCTGAAATGATGATGATGAATGACATCAACCGGGACTGGCCATTTTACGTGCCCATTTAGCTTGTGAGACTTTAGAACACTGTTTAATAACAAATGTGTCTGACTCACGTCAATGTCTATCAAAAAGCTGCGACAAAGTTATAATTTAGTACCTTAGAGCAAAGTCACCCAAAATTCCCAGAGTATATTTTTACCTACCATCCGGAATTTCTCTAGACGGGAAATTAACGCTTCTTAAATATGTCTTCCTACGGTATCTTAATTTTATTGGGGTCTTGGGCCAAATACTACTTAAGTTTAGTTCATCATGATTTTGGAGGATTGCCCGGAGGATGGGCAGCAGCGTCCCTCGAGTACATTAACAACTCAACTGCGATCGCCAACCCGTCTGCCAAGCGAGGCGATTATGGCAAAACCCCCCAATGAACCCACAACTCACCCATATCAGTCGTTGTGGTGATCTTTGAGGGAGGCCTGTGTCCAGCAGTAGACTTCATTCGGCCGAAATGATGATATATGCGATGCATTATTTTGTTACATTTTCTAATAAAATCCCATTAAAGCAAATGTTTATCACACATGAAGTCTATACGCCCATATAAATGTAACTTAAAAGCTTTTATTTATTATATATTCAACATAAAATTACGACATAACCTAGAATTTCTATAGAATTTCATACATGATAAAATCAGTGAGAGGACAACGCACCACCTGCGCCATTGCCTACTGTGCAAGTACATAGTTGGAAATCGTTATAAGGTTAATTTTGTACTTTGGCACTTAAACAGCGTGCCACTTTGAAATAGACGAGTATTAAATGAATGATTTAACTATTATTTTATTATACAGGCTCATTTAAAAGTCAATAAAGTGAACCTAGTTTGATCGTCAATGTTTGTTGGCAGATCGTCGTGTTGTTAATTTACCAGATTTCTCGACATATTTTATTGATACGCTCAATCAAATATATTTTATTAATGTTAGTGATATGTACCTATTTGATCCTAATGCTTGCGTATTATTTTCATACACATCTTCTGCCTGATATGATCGATTCTGGCCATTTTATCTACGTCTTTTTTTTTTCATCTCAAAACTGCTAAACATAGCAATAGGTAATTGTCATCAAAATCACCATTACCATTTACACCAAAGAGCAAAACTGGTTCAGTCCATTGTCCGGAGCGAGAGCGCATGGGATGCCGTCGCCTCCTTTTGCGAGGACGTGATGCAAGCAAAGGAGGTGGCAGAACGGGTACGGGAGGAGACCACCTCTGATCCCCGCCGTAGAAAACGTAACAGGCGCAGGCACCGGAGGAGGGCGCGAGGAAGCGGCCTGCGGGTGACGATTTAGGGGCGGTCCGTCTCCCGAACAGAATCAGGCCCCAGGCAGCGGCCACGTGTGTTCTGCGCGCGCCTCTCTGAAAATAGGTGCGACCAGCCAGGTCGCACAGACAGGGCCCGTCAACCAGTGACGGGCCGATACCTGCCGGGGGCGTGGTAGAGGTAAGTGGAAGGAAACCCTGGGTTTTGGCCGGTAAGAGTCCGGCATGTCCCTCCACCCTTCCCAAGGTGGAGGAAGTCCATGAGGATTTCCCCACAAAAAGGTAGGCGCAGTGTCATTCATCGCTTCCAACGCAAGGCGGTTTGGGATCGAGAAATGAAACTGTCATCTTTACTTATAAATATCTTTACAAGACTGTAATTTCTATACATAGACATTACAAATGTAACCTTATGTAGACTCCGAAAGAAATGGTACCTATTACATTTCTTCCTTCAATCGAATAAGTGTCCATTGCAGATTTTGAAAATGCTTTGTGCTCACATACCTGATATTTTGCAAAAAAGAAGAAAGAGAATATGGCATACGATACCAGCAATATTTCAATTAAATAGCTATTAAGTTTTAAAACAAATAATTCTCCATGAATCATAACAAAAATGCTTTCTTTTGTTGTTGCTGTCATAATTTCCTGTTATTTAATAAAAAGATCAACCGTACGAGTATAATGGTGGTACATACATAATGTCCATTATTAGAGCACAATGCAATGTAATTCAACCATATTTTAACCCAATTTTGCTATTATGGACCATTATCGTAGAGCGATGCTTGTAGGTCATTATACAGAGTTCCTCGGGATGTTAGAGAAACGACCACAACCAGAATTCACTGTAGCTTTAGATACACCAATCATGTGTACGTATTTCGACGACATCCAAACGGAATACGATGATGGTTCGCTGAAACACCCTTATTTTTTTAAATTTATTATCTACATGTTTCTCTATTCACGGGCTTATATGTCCCGGTCTTTTGATAGGCTTAGGCTTAGGCTTACGCAAACTATTGTATGAAATGGAAACTGCAAGTATAAGGTTTATTGCAATGGGTGCTAAATGGATTTAATACTAAGATAAACTTAAAAACGGCGTCTGCCTTTCAACCTTTAAAGTGAAATTCTGTGGCAGACGGTGACTTGCCACTCACAAGATGGGCCCCCTAAATGGCCACCACTACAGGCGACACGGAGCAACACCGGTGTGAGCGGCTAGGGGTGTAAAGAGGTGCGGCGCGTCTCGAAGACTCGGAGCGGGTTTCCCCGTTATTACGTCATTAGACACTTCCACCCACGAGAAGATAGCTCTGGCGGCCCCCCTCTGATCGGCCAACTAAGGCAAGCCAGAGTTGAAAATCCTACGGGCACTCATGGGGTACCACTCCAACCAACCAATAAAGGCAAGCCGGAGACGAGGCACTGAACGACTCTCTAGAGCATTCGGGTACGCAGTGACGCCACTCACATTCAGCTCGCCACAAACTGCCCTGCGTTTTATTATAATAATAATATCCTTATAAATCCTTAACCCGTAACTCTGTCCAAACGTACACTAATTAGTATATACATGCTACGAATATGTACGTATTTGTCTCAATAAGTAAAAAGTTTAAACTATCCTCAGCTTGCACCTTTTCGATCATAAAACACTTGTTCATTCTTAAACTGAACCATACTGTAGATTGTTAGATACGCATTCAATTTTAGAACCGCAACTATATAATCAGAAACTGAACAAATGTAGTCAGTGTTCTTCTTTCCTAATTCCTATTGCAAAAGTTAAGGCTAGTCACGACACCAAACAACTGTAATGGTGACCGTGTAGAAAGCCCTTTCTTTATTTTTCTTTTATATAAAAACGTTGCCCCACACTAGGACTTCTCCTGTGTCGTGGGTGCGTTTACAGACATGAATTTACACACATACTTTCGTACCGCTGACCCTGTGGGCCGTCAAGGTATGATGATCATCATCGTCATCATCATATCGGCCATGCAAAGTCCACTGCTGAACAAAGGCCTCCCCCATAGATTTCCACAATTGCGGCATCATATTGGCCAGTACAGAATGGCTACTGTTCCACAGAAGGGATGCTGCTGCCCATCCCTCTGGTTTAGAGTCCCTTAGTTGCCTTTTACGACATCCATGGGAGGAGATGGAGTGGTGCTATATTCTTAATCCGGACACCACACGGATGATATGAAGCGATATGAAGGTTTAATCAAATATTCAATGTAGCCATATATTAAAGTTATTAGCTGACGTCGCAATTATAATAAAGGACCCCACAATAATTTTACGACGTAATTATCCTCAACATGGTTGTATTTTCGCATGGACAATACTTAGGTCATATGTATGCCTCACGAGGCCTAGACACGGCAGTAATATTAGAGGACAGCAGATTATTATCCTGCCTGGCCTAAGGGCAACTCACATTAATATTATGATTCCGAAAGTGTCTGTTACTTCTTGTATGTTTTTTACTTCTTATCACCTTGGCTAACCTGATTCGCATGAAATTTGCACAGAGCTCGGTATGTCCGTTGTTTTTAGGGTTCCGAACGTCCGAAGGAAAAAACGGCTGTCTGTGGTCTGTCTGTCTGTCTGTCACAGCCAATTTTCTCCGAATCTACTTAACCGATTAAGTAGAAATTTAGTACACATATGGATTTCTGCAACCCAAACAGGTACGTGTAACGTAAAGTTTGAATAGGGGGGTCAGTTATGAGTGGCAATGTAGAAAATTAAAGAATAAAGTGTTGCAAACTGTACCGTGTGACATATGAAATGGAAGAGCTTGTTGTGAGGTTCTCAAATGTATTTGTTTTATAATTTAAAATATATAATTTAAAAGTTATTTAAGAAAATAGATGAAAATTGACCATCCCCCCCGCCTTATCTCTGAAACTACTGAACGTAAAATTGTGAAAAAAAAAGGTAGATAATAGCTCTTTCCCTAAATATTACAGGAAAACCTATAAGAAGTCTATAGTCTTAAAATAACATACTAAATCTTTCAATATTGTGCGTACAAACTTACGTTTGCGGTTGGAATGTATGGGGAAACATGTTTATCAACTACGATGTTAAGTTTATTTTTGGGGTAAGTTATTGGTACAAGACTGAATTTCACAATAGACAATATATTCAGAAATTTCGGAACCCTCTCGACGCGAGTTCAACTCGCACTTGTCTGCTTTTTAATGCATATTCTCGATGCACCAAGACTTCGTAATGGTATAGAGATGCAAGTAACTCATCTGGGGCAACACATTGTACAAGCCACTGTCATGACTGAAGTAACAAGAGGAGATTATGTTTTAATTCAACGTATTCCAATTAAACCCACTGAATTTCCATACCCGTTCCTATTAAAACTCACTTTCGCTATAGCGATAAATAGGGTTCAAGGTCAGACATTTAAAGTGACAGCCATCGAACCGTCTTGAAAACAATTACTTTCACAACGACAAGTCTATGTCGCCTCCTCACGTGTTTCCAGCCACAGAAACTTCTACGTCCTGACAAAAGAAGGAAGAAACGTAGTATATAAAACTGTATTGTAAGTCGATAAAAGATCTGCATACTACTCGCCTTTCTACGATTTTCTTTGAATGGCGATATGGTTAAATTTCTTGGGTACGAACCACGCTGGCGAAGCCGCGGTCGGCAGCTAGTTGTGCTATAAGTTTATGAAGATGTTGGAAAAAGGCAACTAAATAAGGATAGTTGAGTACAGCTCAATGTCACCGGCTATAAATATCCCGTATCTAATATTAAAATAATACTTTTTAACAAAAAAAATCCGTCTTTTAAAAACCCTATACGATATAAAAATATTAAAACCACTGAGAAGGAAAAAAAACTTTATTTATGAAATCGGGCGGGGTGTGGTATAAAATATAACTTCCCGTTGGTCTTCTTGAACCATGATTGCGGCAAACCTGGCCCCGCTCGACTTTATAAATAAAGTTTTTTTTTTTGCTTTTCAGTGGTTTTAATATTTTTATATGATATTTATATATATGATGATGATATGATTCAGGATCCATCCAGGATGGTGTTATTTGCTGATGATACTACTTTGATTTTTTAAATTGATAGGCGTTTACCAAATCTTGACGATGTAAATAACGCTCTTCTTAAGGTCCATGAATGGTTCACAATTAATAATTTAGTATTAAACGGGCAGAAAACTAAATGCCTAAAGTTTACTTTGCCAAATGTAGTAAGTAGGGATTGCGATATCATAATGGATAACGAGAAACTAGAATTTGTCGATCAAACAGTTTTCTTAGGAATCACGCTTGATTCAAAACTTCAATGGGGTCCCCATATTACATCTGTAGCAGGACGGTTGAGTTCGGCTGCTTATGCTGTTAGAAAAATCAGATACCGTACAGATGTAGCTACTGCAAGACTGGTTTACTTTAGCTACTTTCATAGCATAATGTCCTATGGTATTTTACTTTGAGGTCGGGCTGCCGATATAGAATCAATTTTTATATTGCAGAAGAGAGCTATCAAGGCTATTTACAACCTTGGTAGTCGTGTTTCCTTGAGAGAACTGTTTAAAAACATTAACATAATGACAGTGCCTTGTCAGTATATTTATGAAAATATAATGTACGTTAGGAAAAACATACATCTTTTTACAAAAAAATGTGATCGGCATAACTATAATACATGATATAAATCTAAACTAGTACAGCCAAAATTTCGCTTAGCTAAAGTCCATACTTCTTTTATGGTTTATAGTATAAAATTTTATAATAAAATACCGGAGACTGCTGCAATTACCGCAAAATAAGTTTAAAATATTTGTATATGCAAACAAGCATATTATACATTAGAGATATAAATGTTTGGCAGAGTGCTTGTCCAGCTCCGCAAGACCACTATAAGATATGATTAAAATTTTTCATTTTTGACTTATTGACATGCCATCTTGTTGTTGCATGTTTTGTGACATCAATTTATTCAGATTTACTTTTCTGACATTTCAATTATTATTTTTTGACATGACATTATTATTACTAATTATTTACACCTGAATTTATTATTGTATAATTTTTTATATTCAACTGGTTTATGATTTGATATTGACACTTTTAAGAGGTTTAGACTTTATTATGTTTAATGTAGGACCATTGTCTTTATATAACCTGAATTTTCGAGAACATTGTACACATAAATACTGTAACATGATTTTAAAAGAGTAACTATGGAGTTTCTTTCCCGTTCTTCTCCATAGGAAATCTACATCTTGGAACGTGGCTACTAAAGTCATGACGATTCATAAGTGCTATTAATGGTTTACTTTAAATGAATAAAAATCTTTTTATCTTTATCTTTATCATTGCTGTAGGGTTTTCGAAATCGGTTTTTTTTTTGTTAAAACGTTTTATTTTTTCTTTTTAGTGTAATTAAATGTAAGAACTTTTTCCAATTTCATCATTTTTTTTTTTCATCATTTCGGCCGAATGTAGTCCACTGCTGGACACAGGCCTCCCCCAAAGATCACCACAACCAACGATATGGATGTGTTGTGGGCTCATTGGGGGGTTTTGCCATAATCGCCACGCTTGGCAGACGGGTTGGCGATCGCAGTTGAGTTGTTAATGTACTCGAAGGACGCTGCTGCCCATCCTCCGGCTAATCCCTTAGTCGACTTTTACGACACCCATGGGAGGAGATGGGGTGGTGGAATTCTGAGCCGGCACCACACGGCATATGAGCCGGCACCACACGGCATATGAGCCGGCACCACACGGCATCTCAATTTATAATCGCAATATTATTTTATTGCGAATTATTTGTTTATTATCTGACAGAGTCATACTTATCTGTTAGTTCGATAAGATTCTAACAGATGGCGGTATAAGGTAATTAGTTGACTGGATTGAGTAAGTATCCAATAGATGGCGCTATGTTAAAGGTACAAACGTTTTATGTAGGCTACAATTTATTAGTATAACCGCAATTTATTAAAATTGCACACGTAAGAAGCCGCGGGCAAATCTAGTATATAGATAAATACGTACTATCTTAAATCGATATTAAAAATAAAAATAGTATTTAGTTATATATTTTATTACGCGGTCTTATGGCGGCCGGCACCCCGTTCTGTAGTGCAATAATGTTCGAGTATAGCTCGTCTATTTGTAAAATGTCATTGGTTCCAGTCATGTGTAAATTGTGTTCATGCAGCTATAAATATATAACACAACCAATTGCATAAACCATAAAAAACATATTGTGTATTACAGTGAGACAATCAATCTAATTTAAAGGTTGCTAGAAAAATAATATTCCAATTGGTATCAGTAATTAACACTAAAAATATAAATGACTTAAATCGGTTCTCTGATCATAAGGGAATCGAAACTATTAAGACATCATCTAGATAAGCGCAACCAAATTAACCTGTTTATTGAAGCTGGTTAAAAACTGCTCATTCAAATGTAATGAAATTTATATGGGACCAACTCGAAATTATTTTGCACTAGTTAAAAAAAGAATTGCACAAATCGGTCTACAAATCTCGGAGTTATCGGTGTACATACATAAAAAAATACGCATCGAATTAAGAACCTCCTCCTTTTTGAAGTCGGTTAAAAATAAAAGCAAACCTTCGTCAGATCTTCTCGTCATCTTGTTTTCCGCAATGTTTGAAACACGAAAGTTTTTAATCGGTGCGTCCTACCTGTTATGACTTACGGAGCTGAAACGTGGACACTAACAGTCGGAGTAGTCCCCAAGTTTAAAGTCGCTCAGCGGTTGTAGAACGTGCTATACTCGGAGTCTCTGTAATGGACAGAATCCGAAACGAAGACATCCGGAAGAGAACCCAAGTGATCGACATAACACACCGAATTAGCAAGCTGAAGCGACAGTGGACTGGTCAAGTCTGCCGAAGGACCGATGGCCGGTGGAACACTGCGCAGATGAGAACTAGAGTGAAGACCGCGTATGGGCAAACGTTGTGTGGGACCGGCCCGGCCCACCGGCCAGATGGATGGACGACCTCAAGAAGGTTGCTGTATCGGCTGGATGCAGACTACTGATGACCAGGTGTAGTGGCACACGCTGGGAGAGGCCTACGTCCACCAGTGGACCGAAATAGGCTGAGGATAAATTATAAAAAAAAATCGTAATCATTAGGGTATTCATCTGCAGAAGCAAACTCTGGTTTCATCATCATTTTTGAGTATAGACTAACGACCGAATACTGAAATGCCAATTTATCATTTCGGCTGAAAAACGTCCACTGCTGGACAGAAGCCTCCCCCAAAGATTTGCCACAACGACCGGTATGGGTTTGTGTTGCGTGCTCATTGGGGGTTTTGCCATTATCCCCACGCTTGGTAGACGGCCTGGGGACCGTAGTTAACGTATAAATATACTCAAAGGACGCTGCTGCCCATCCTCCGGTTAATCCGATAGTCGCTTTTTACGACAATCACGGGATGAGATGGGGTGGTGGTATTCTTGGCCGGCACCACACGGCAAATACCAATTTATATTTTATAAATCCCGCTAAACTATTTGAGACGTCTTTTTCAGTACGAAAGCAGGTACTTAAATATTAAATGGAGTATCAGTATTTGACCTTATGTCTGTTAAGGCGTTTTGATTTACATGGAGTAAAAACACATTTTTTAACATACACCGTTTTTTCACATTAGTTACAACGCTTTTTTTTTTCTTTTTCTCTTTTGTTAAAACTAAGCCCCATACAAGGATATCTCCTGTGTCGTGAGTGCGTTTACAAACACAAATTCCACACACAATACACCCAGACCCGGAACAACTACCGGCAGATCGTACAAATATTTGTTCCGTGCGGGAATCGAACCCGCGACTAGGGCTGCACCAGCGGTCTATATCAGCCACTGCACCAACCGTGCCGTCAAATTTCTCAAAGACACGCTAGAATTCATTGCAGTAGTCAATATGTGGTCAACTAGAGATCAATGTCGGAACCACTATAAGTTAGTACTACTATAAATTCGGGTCTATAAGGGCGTAAATGAAATGCACACGAAACAAGGCACGGACAGGGTACTTTATTAATTACTGAACAGACACCGGCAATTGAGACCGACCTTCGTCAATGGACAGGTATCGGAGCGCAGAATGTATGTAAACGCTGCATGCCACACATTTGATTGGCGTATTAATAACTGAATTCTAGCTATCGCGAAGTCGGGTCATGAGACATATGTTGTAGACGTTTGAACAGTAAGTATCTACATAGGTACCTTTGTACGAATTAGAGTCACCACAGTCGTAGTTTTATAAATTTAATGTAAATGTCTTTAGAGTAAAGATATCAGAAAACGATAGACGAAGATCCAGTAGAAATGTTTGACGGCACAGTTGGCGCAGGGGTTAAGCAATTGGCTTCCTGCCCTACGTGTTCGATCCCCGCACGGAACAAATATTTGTATGATCTAAAGATAGTTTTGTTTTTGTTATAGGGGTTATTATATTACAGAGGATATTATGTAATTTGAGTAGGTAACTATTGTATTGTAATTTAATATAAAATAATAAAACGTTTTAACAAAAATACACTCACTGTTATTGTTCATACTTGCTCCACAATCCAACAGCAGCGCGTCAACTAATAAAAGCAACGTCATTATCAATTCCTTGCCTTCCTTCTTACGAGGAACATGATAAGCGTGGAATTTTATAATACGAGGTATTCCGCAATATGAGTGCACGGTCCTGTGGGAGGGATAAAGACATCCGACACTAGTCATTGGGGCGCCGGGCGTCAACTGTGTAAAGTATGGAGATCGACCACATCCTAATGAGAACAAGGACGAAACGTGTCAAACTAAACGCCAGAACATTTCGGTAACGACAGTTTTCAAGAAAACGATTTAATGAATGGCTTAAAATTAGACTAATCCACGTATTACAGAACGGGAATCAACAATTATGTTGAACTTAGTCTAGATTGCGTTAATCAAGTATGAACCCTACGCAATAAGTCCAATAGTTATATTCAGTTGATGTAATCTCGACTCCAATTTGACTTGAGTTTTGATTTTCGTTCTGCAATACGGGCCTAAGTATAATATTATTAGACCTCATTTTCTCTTTGTGCAATATTATCATTTAGATAAATGACCAATAGATGTCACTATTTTAAATAGTTGATATAAAATGCAATGGTTTTCGTTTTCTAATAATATTACTACTGCTTTATTAGTAAAACTAGATCTTTGCTCATTTTAGGAGCTGCTAGTTTACGAATATCATAACAACTGTTTTGTATTTTTAGTTGTACTATTCGATAACAGATGGCAGTCAATTCTACAGCTTTACCCATAATTACAATTAGCGTAAAGATTTTACTTAAGATTGTTTTATTTTTTCATCTTACATAATTAAATAACTCGGTTACATTACGCCGTGAATGTTACATCATAGTATTATACGAAGTAATTAAGAACGCAGATGTTGAGTTGAACTAATTAAATTTGACATGACACTTATGAACTCGGACTTTTAGACGTTAGATAGAGTACTTATTTAATTTTCGAAACCTGCGTTTTAGTGTACCTCTTGCTACGTTTATATACCTATACCTACTCTGTTTGGCGGTTAGGATTACAACCAAATCAATTAGATCTTATTCGCACGGTTTCATTTGTCTTTTATAATACATTTTATAACAAAAGTAGATACTTTTGTTACAAAATGTATTATATATATATATATCAGTTATCTAGTCAGTCATGTTTAGATATAGATATATCTAAACATGGCTGACTAGATAACTGACTGAGATGATAATGGCAATATTATATGTAGCGCCAGCCCGAGCTAATTCATCACCCCAGGCGAACTATTTGAATGGCGCCCCTTAAAACAAACATTTCACAACATAAACACTACGCGAATAGAAGAAAAAAAGTGTCGATTATATTTCAAAGGCTGTATATATAAATCACCGTAGCAATACAAAAAATAAAGTACTTAAAGCTTTTAATCCCTTGTTTGGAAATTTAAACAGTAAAAACAGAATAGTAATCAATAATATACGCGATTAAACCGTTTAAAAGTGTTTTATTATAATGAGTAATAATGGCGAAAACCTAAGACTACAGGTAATGGTGAACATTTTTGAGCAATAAAGAGAGAATCAGCGAAAAAACGTCCACTGTCTTTTACAGTAAATAGTCACTAAGATTTCCTTGATTGATTCATCATCAGCCAAAGGACGTATACCGCCGAACAAAGGCCTCCGCCATAGATTTCCACAATTGTGTTACCATTATGGGGGGAATTTGCTAATTATCACCAAGTTTGACCGGCGGAATGGTGCCTGCAGTATGGCTACTGTTCCACAGAAGAGACTGGTGATGGCGATGCTGTCCATCCCTTTCAGACACCAAACCGATATTAGATTGATTCATCATTTCGGCCGAATTAAGTCCACTGCTGGACACAGGCCTACCCCAAAAATCACCACAACGACCGATATGGATGTGTTGTGGGCTCATTGGGGGGTTTTGCCATAATCGGCACGCTTGGCAGACGGGTTGGCGATCGCAGTTGAGTTGTTAATGTACTCGAAGGACGCTGCTGCCCATCCTCCGGCTAATCCCTTAGTCGACTTTTACGACACCCATGGGAGGAGATGGGGTGGTGGCATTCTGAGCAGGCACCACAAATTTATTATTCTTCTCTAATTAGAGCTTTAGTAAGCCTGACGATACGTTACGATAATTTTGGAACTAATGATCGCACGCAGGACTTAGTGACGGCTCTGAAAAGCTTTCTATATATTCACAGTTTATAGATGAATGAAATCTAAAATCTCATTCCATAAAAATATAAAAACATTTTCTGATTAGCTTATAATTACTTTTTTAATAAAGGTTGAACTGAGGAGCATTACTGTTTTTTAACTTCAAAGTATTCCGAATAAACCACAAAAAACGAAACCTCTGCGTTTTTTATCATAGTTCACCCCGGTTTTTTTTCGGAGTAATACAATTCAAAGATAAATATTATTTGGTGATAGATATTACCATATTTACTTTAGATATTACCAGATTTACCTGGTGCTAAAAAACCGTAATTTTTCAATTTTCGTATTTGGTCCTCTAGGGCACTGGTCAGACGAACAACTGACCGACTGGCTACCCGTATCAGCCGGTCACCTTACGCTGGCACATCGTCCTCGCCGTGCCACCACGCATCGATCCACTACTTACCTTGATCATTATAAACTACAGTTTTTTTTTCATTTTCAGGTTCATCAATATATGCAGAAGAAAAATCATTGCGCTAAACACACAATGAAGTCTAAGGAAACGTTAACTAAAATGCCGACCATTAGAAACTATGTAAGGACACTTTTGTGACAACGGTTGACCTTGAACAATGGCGGAAGCGGCTTCGTCTTATGAAATGCAAGTACGCAACGATGAACAAAAAGATGAGAAAACAAAGCCGGGATTGTCCGCGGGAAAAATATTCTATAAGCCAGGGGTCATTGAGGAAGAAACGGATGAGACGAGTGCTTTCGATAGCTCAGTGGTTGACACCCCTATGTTAGGCATAGGGCTTGGAGGCAGCGGTTTCCTGAGGCCACCAACCCAGATGTACCCCTCAAGCAGTCTTCACAGAATACCAACATATAGTAGTTCGATTGGACAGAGCACTGTATACCGACAGGATACTTGCAGGTAAACTAATGGTTTTAACTTTAACTATACTATTAGAAGATTATCATCATCACCATATCAGCCATTTATACGTCCACTGCTGAACAAATCCTCCCCTATTGATTTTCACAATTGTCTCGTCATTTTGGGGGTATTTTCCAGTACTTACCACGCTTGGCAGGCGGGTTGGTGAGCGCAGTATGGCTTATGTACCACAGAAGGGACGCTGCTGCCCATCCTTCTAGTGTAGAGTCCCTTAGTCGCCTTTTACGACATCCACGGGAGGAGATGGAGTGGTGTGATATTCTTAATCCGGACACCACACAGAACAGTATACTTCAACCTAAAATTAATTCAACACACTACCTAAGGGTCACCGTATTATGGACCAATAATGTATTTTGACCTCGCTATTGTCCTGGGGAGTTGGGGAAATCATATTCATCCGGCAAATGCCAGGAAGAAGAACATTTTTTAAAATTATTATAATATAGGTTTCGTTTTGCTTACCCCACGGCATAAATAATAAAACGTTTTAACAAAAAAATACCGACTGCAGAAACCCTACCCGATTTAAAAATATTAAAATCACTGAAAAGAGAAAAAAAACTTTATTTATGAAGTCGGGCGGGGCGGGGTATAAAATATAACTTCTAGTTGGTCTGCATAAGAATGACTCAAATCGGTTCTCTGATCTGAGAGGAATCGAAACTATTAAACATCATCTAGACAAACGCAGTTAAATTAACCTGTTTATTGAAGCTGGTTAAAAACACTACTCAATCAAATGTAATGAAATTTATATGGGACCAACTCGAAATTATTCAGCACCAGTTAAAAAAAGAATTGCTCAAATCGGTCAACAAATCTCGGAGTAATCAGCGTACATACATAAAAACAATACCCATCGAATTGAGAACCTCCTCCTTTTTGAAGTCGGTTAAAAATAAATTCTATGACATGTTCGACGCTTTTACAATCTAGAATTACAGCAGATGATGTAACTTTCATTAGTTTGAACTGGTAAAATTTCAGAATACTTCATTGGTTGCATTAAACTCAACTACAAATCTTAGTATTTGCATATGAAGATGAAACGTTTCCTTATTTTCTTATAATAGATAGATAGATAGATAATCTTTTGATCTATAATTATGACGGTTATGAAATTGTTAAGTGTCGCTTTGCACATTAGGTTCTTTAGGTCAACGAAGATTTTATAAATGATCATTAATTACTTTACAATGTCATTAATTGCAATTATTATCAAGAATGCCGTTTTTGTTGGAGCTGTTAGGAACAACAAATTGTACGCCGTGAATCAATCCTTGAGGCACTGATATCTAATCATAAAGATAATAAGTTAACTTATCGAAATAGTTTTGTAGAATGAGTTATTCGCGTGGGTATTTGCGACTGTTTTGTGTCGTACGTTAGTAAGTTTTCCTTAAAAAAACTTTTGGTGATATCAACTCATGGTGTGCAGTGTAAAATTTATAAAATTTCAGAGTAAAATGCGTCGCCGTCGTAAACAGTGTTAGAATTAATAAGTGTTGAATAAGTGTTACATTTACTTAAATGACGTCTTTAACAGGTATGTTATTGTAGGTTTGAGTAAGACTCTAGAAGATAACAATACATTTTAGGCCTATCAGTCCACCAAATTATATTGAGAGGCCCCGTTTGTATGTAGTATCAGGTGTTGTATAAGGCAATTAGATTCAGGTTGGTGTATTTTGTTGTGGCCTGTATTTATCCAATGATTGCTTCTTACCAAAAAACCTAATTTCTTTTCAAACTATGGAAGAAAGATGTTAGTTACTTTGCGTAGAGCCAGTTAATCGCCATATATTTGATGAGCAAACGAGTCAAACGCTTAAGAAAGATTAATAGTACAGGATCCTGTGCAAAGATAAAAAAACCTGGAAAAAGGTTTTGTTAGTTTTTATAGCCTTTTATTTTCATTGCTATTGCAAACTACTTACAAACTGTGACACTAACAGATCAAGAGACTGTCAAAGAATGTCCGGTTTAATTGATAAAATAATACATACACTAAATTTGGATTGAATGACTCACAATAATAAACGGATTATGACTGAAATTATAATCTTTATTAGTACTTAGGCTACAACTTCTTGCAAGCCCATAGATTGTAAAGTATATGGTTATACTTGACCTGTTTGTCACCATTATCTTTCAGTATTTTATTGATGAATTCGACGTTACGATGGGCTAATTATTATTCAATATTTGCTGTCTTAACTGTGTCACATCCTTCAAATTTGTTATTTCCAAGGTTCAAGTTGGTTACAAGTTTATCAAAATAATTGGTATCACTGGAACAGGAACGCGGTGAATGCGCGAGCGTATCTTGCACCTCCAGCTACTGCTGCTTACTAGCAGCAGTGCAATTTTCTAAGCTCAAACATCCATACATCCTTAAATATAAAATTGAAATAACGGTGACAACCCAATTTAGTATTCGCTAAGACTTGCCGTCATGGCTCATTGTCTGCAACGTGTCCTTGAATAGCGTCAATAATGCTTTAGCGTCCATCTCCTCCCGTGGAGGTCGTAAAAGGTGACTAAGGGACTTTAAACCAGAGGGATGGGCAGCAGCGTCTTTTCTGTGGAACAGTAGCCATTCTGCGCTCACCAAGACAGTGCCAAGCGTGGTGAGTACTGGCAAAGACCCCCAATATAATATAGTTGTAGAAATCTATGCTATGTTGTGGCCTCCCCGGCCTTTGTGCAATAGTGGACGTTGTATGGCCGATGATGATGATGATGTCTTAGCGTATACCAAATTGGTTTTACACTGTTATTTTAATTCTGTATTCAAGGATGTATGGATGTTTATGCTTAGAGAATTGCACCACAGGTCGAACGCAGTCCGTGGGGTTTTAGCCGGTACGACTTCAGCCTCTTCACCTTTCCCAGGATTACACAAAGTGCATATATACAAGTACAAAAAAATGTATCGCTGAAATTCACGGTTTTCCGCCTTCATCGCCAAATCTGCCGCAGCCATACGATCAAATTTGTCGGCATAAACGATTACTTAAATAGGACCCGCGGTTTCACTCGCAGTTTAATTTAAAAGAAATTGATTTATTTATGAGGGCACGGTTGCTACAGTGGCTGATACAGTCGGCTGCTGCGCTCCGGGTCGTGGGTTCGATTCTCGCACGGAACAAATATTTGTATGATCTGCAGGTAGTTGTTCCGGGTCTGGGTGTATTGTATGTGGAATTCGTGTCTGTAAAAGCACCCACGACCCAGGATAAAAAAAATTGAGTACTTCGGCATAGACACTTGACGTAGAGTATGTATATATATTGTATTTCATTGGTTAAATTTTTTTCGCGCGGAACCAATCATTGATAGCAATTTATTCCTTATAACATCAGCTATCTGCCAGTGAAAGTCCCGTTGTAATCGGTCCAGCCGTTTCGGAGATTAGCGGGACCAAAAAACAGACAGACCGACAGACAGACAGCCAGACAAAAATAATAAAAATCGTTTTTGTTACCTATACTATACCTTTTTTTGTTTTTTGTACCGTATATACTTTCATATTAATTTAGTAAAAAAAATTAATTTACTTGTATAGATAAAATAATATGTATAATGTATTGTATATTTTCAAAAAGCTAATAAAAACCGTCCTATTGAGATTATGTCACTATTCAATAGATTTATGTATAATATTAGCTCTGCATATTTGATCATTAAAAGCTATAAAACGTTACGTAGATACATAGAAATGGCGGGTTTATCATCATCACAATTGTAATATAACAATTGTGTCATCATTTTAGGGGGAATTTACATCCTTCTGGTTTAGAATCCCTTAGTCGCCTTTTACGATATCCACGGGAAGAAATGGAGTGGTGCTATATTCTTGATTCGGACACCACCCGAAATGGCGGTTTGATATTTATATTAAAAATAAAATTATATCATGTTTCGTGACATAATTTCTATATGCTAAATTTCATTAGAATAGGTTCTGCCGTTTGAGCGTGGTAAAGCCTCAAACATTCAAACATAAAAATAATCTTAATTTTGTTTGTAAGGAAATGTCTTGTAGTTGTAGCCGATGTTTCATGTTTATTTCAAATATAAAATGTTGTGGAACAATAGTAATAATACTTACAAAAGAATGTAAAATATTCCTATGATGATGAAGAATTAAAAGGAGGCTATTTTCTGTGATGAATAAATAATTTCAAAACTAGATATTATTTGTGTTTATTGGGAATGGCCAGTTATATAGTTGTTTGTTTAATTAACCTACAAAGGTAACAAAACTGCTTGGCATTCTATGCTCTCTTAATATATCTCCACCAGTAATCGACTGGTTTCGTAGTTACCTGTCTGGTCACCGACAACGTATCTGCATTGAGGACACTTCATCTACAAGGTCCAACACTAATGTCGGTATACCGCAGGGTGGCGTTTTATCTCCATTACTTTTCGCAATTTTTATAAATTCTATCTCTAGTCAATTACTCTCTTCTTATCACCTATATGCAGATGATTTCTAGAATCGACAGGACCACACTTCCTCAGGTTTCTTTTGAAGGTACTTCAGTTCCTTTCAGTGAAAACATCAGGAACTTGGGGGTGATAATTGACAGAAATCTATTCTGGACTACCCAGCTGCAAGAAGTTAGTCGCAAGATGTTTGCTTCGGCTGGATCCTTAAGAAGATTACGCAACTTTCTTCCAACTGCTATTAAAAATGCGCTTGCACAATCCCTTCTCCTTCCGATCCTCGATTATGCTGATGCCAGCTATCTTGATCTTACAGAGGAACAACTTGATAAGCTTGAGCGACTTCAAAATTTTTGTATTAGATTCTTATTTGGTTTAAGAAAATATGATCACGTTTCAGAATTCCGCACTAAGCTCAAGTGGTTACCTATTCGTCTTCGCCGGAATACTCATATTCTTTCACTACTTTACAGTGTACTATTCATTCCTTCTACTCCCTCCTACCTTAAAAAACGTTTCGAATTCCTTGGTATCACTCATTCGCGAATCCTAAGATCATCAGAAAACCTAAGGCTTAAAATGCCAATGCATTCTACAAATTTTATTGATAAATCCTTCACGGTTCAGGCCGCTCGTTTGTGGAATGCATTACCGATCTCAATTAAACGGGCTCAGTCACTACCGGTATTTAAAAGACTAGTGAGAGAACATTACTTGTCACTGTAAATACCTTTTGTTACATCTTTGATATCAGTTGTCCTAATTTTGTTTATACTTGGATATTTATATATTTTATATGTGTATATTACCATATATGTTTATAATTATGTATGTAATGTATTTATAATTTTCATTATTTACATATTTAGTATAGTATTATTTAAGTTTAAGGATATTTATTTGTGTGCACCATAGACTACCCCATATCTTGTCCAGTAATATTTTTTCCATCCTAAGGTTGCCTGGAAGAAATCGCCGTGTGCGATAAGGCCGCCCATTGTACTCTAGATTCAAAGTGTTACTTTTTATTGTACTATTTAATAACTGGTGTACAATAAAGAATATAATAAATAAATAAATAACAAGAAAGAATTGAAAATTATTAGTAAAAAAACTAGAAACACTTCATACAAATTAAAATTATCAATCCTAATCGTGCCAATCCGACTACGATCAATTCTCCATGTTTTGTTTACTTTCAGAGCCTCCAAGGTTCATAAGAATGAGAATATAAGCGAAAACAACCTAAAGCCTACTGTTGATAGGTTAATCTCTAAATCCGGCAAAACCTGCAAACACTGATACGTGTCCAGATAATCTTGATTAATCACGTCTAGAAACCTTTCCAGCACAATAACTAGTAACTACATAGCATTCTGGTAACTGATTAATTGAGTTTGTGGCGCATATATAATATATCATGTGGGAGTATGTTATAAGAAGAAAAGTTAACCTTTAAGGCTCGCGCACATTATGGCGGGCCGCGCCGCCGTACATTGCATTGCTATAATCCTTCTACATCACTTTCGTACATTTTGTATATACCAGCGCTCACTACATGCGGACCACAGTGCGTCGCACTGGCGGATCGCTAGTCAGCCATATTTTTGCGCCAGCTGTTATGACTTGGGATGCGGCCCGCCTCAGTCTGCGAAGGCGCAGTTAACATCGTGCTCCGCTCGTGTTTTACGTTTACGAAAAAGTTATTATATGGCCAAGGGTTCAATAATTACTTAATTTATTTGGCTAGATATTGAATTAGATTAGATTTGTAATACTAATAAATCTTAAAGTAAGGTGCGAAATTCACCAAACACCTTTCTTTTCTTGAAAACTTCCTGGAACCATATGAGTATACTACGTTTCCTATATATTTATTGTTTTAAAGCTTCATCAAACAGAAGATTTAATAAATACAACTCTTTGTTGGTACTATCCTTTCAACTTACTGGCTACACTCGATGTCAACAGCTGACTGATTTGATTATTGCGTTGCGAGTGCGGCGCGGCCCGATGACGCGTCCTTCAATGTGCTTTGGCGCAATTTTTCACCACGACGCGCTGCGGCCTATCCTAATTTGCGCGAGCCTTTAGAGCTTTGTGTGAACAAATCTGGGTGCGCTCGGTCCATCGTAGATATCATCATTCGCGAGCTGACAATTCCTAAAAACAAGTAGATAATGTACCCATCTTACGCAAGTCCATTGTCTTTGGCGAAATTATTTATGAACTTTTTAGTTATGCTTAACGTGGTTTCAGTGTTATTTGTTGATTATGCATCTGACACTAACTGGATCGAGCTTATAATTGTTTAAAGTAGGTATTGATGCTTCGAGGTAATGACCATTGGAAAAAATAAGCCTTCGAGGGTTCGATCGCAGAAGAGACGTCGTTCGAAGTATAATATTAAATCGCGGGCATATTATAAATTTTTGGACCACACCCATCGGGCGGGCCAGGTATGCCCCAACAATGGTTCATGCAGACCAACCAGAAGTTATATTCTTTACTAGGCCCTGCCCGACTTCATAAATAAAGTTTTGTTTTTCCTTTTCAGTGGTTTTAATATTTTTATATCGTGTAGGGTTTTTGAAGTCGGTATTTCTTTTGTTAAAAAGTTTTAAATTTAAAAACATTTACTTATAAAGAATGCATTTTTAAATATTAAAAGGTCAAGGGTCGCTGACAAGACAATAGTCCATACGTCATTTCGTCTAATGAATACTTGCAATATTAAATTAGACTGGATATGAAACCAGATTTTAATCCAATACTATAACCATTCATACGCTCTGGGTTATTTTAATTATTACATACCGTTCAAAATCGATTTTAAGCTTAATTCTATCCCAGGTCCCGCATGAATAGCATCCCGCTTCCTCAGAGTAAATCCCAGTAGTATTTTAATACTTTTTCTCCAAAAGAGGTCTGTGTAAAGAAGTGAATTTATGGTATTGCTAAATTAGTCTAAGCTAGCCGAGGATAAATTAAACGGCGGGTGAAACCGTGGCTAGTATTAAATAAAAGGATTTACTGAGTTTATTTAAATTTTGTCATACCGGGCTAATTTAGATAAAAAAATACATAAAAAGTAGATGATTTTGAATAAAAAATGGGCAACAAAAAAAAGACTGTTTTTGTCTCATAATTAATTTAAGCTTAAATTTAAAGTAGTATAACGATTCATGAATAACTCTCTCTGGTAAAGACTTACCTTTGCCCTAATGTTCTTTTTCATGAAAAAAATACTTAGGCATTCTACACACCGATGGCTCCAACCTGACGGTTCAGTCATATTTGACTGTGTGTGGTTTTCGGATATAATTCTATCATATTTTCAGTATTTAACAAATGAGAATGTTGTATACCGCCGGGAAGCGTGTGCGGGTACAACCCCGCGCCAGCGTCGGCACGTTTGCCGTAAACGACTTTGGTGTGTAGAACGCCTTACCATACACTGAATGGTACACTGAATGTCTACCGTCAGATATCAAAACCGACAAGTGTGACAAAATAACTTTGACTACAGACTATTTTGATTTTCTTGTTCGTGGCGTAATCTTTATCAATGTCGTTCGCCTTGAGGAGGCGGAGGGGTATGCCATACTCTTACCGGCTAAAACCCCTCTGTATTCCTCCGTGCATATTGCGGATCGTTCGCTATCACCGTGCCGGTTCGCTTGATACGGATGCCGTTTCGTCGGAGCCTGGAGGGGGAAAAGTTATGGTTGAGCTTGTGGGACACAAACGCGCCGCCACCTCGAGTCTGTTTATTGATGGAGCTACGGACCTCCCCAAATCCACCGCTCACAGGCCTTGATTACGAGGGCCTGAACGAGGCGTTATCTGCCAGTCTTCTTCGGCCCCCAGATCGTCTGTGGGAGTGCGGTCGATCTCTCTCCTCAGAAGAAGACCACCGTGTCCCAGGCGCTGTCAATACCGACTATGACTATTTTGCATCATCCGAGAATGATTAAAAATGATTTAATATTGACGTTTACTTATCACTTTGGAAATACCGAAGGATATAATGAGAAATAAAACGTTAATTTACATTACGCTTATTATTTAAACATTCGTGTAAGTTCGTTAATCTTTGTTCAAACCTAACGTGTCGATTTGGTCTCAGTAATGTAAGAGTTATTATATTTACAGAGCAAATTGGTTATGATTAAATTAAAACGGTGGATTGACTTATATTCGTAAAGAATCGTGTTGATAGGCCAACCCTGTGACCTACTCTATGAACAAGCTCCTTTATATGTTTTGAAGGCGAAGGGAAGAGTTGGCGTAATCATTTATTATCTCAGGCCGAGGGGATTGAAGCCAGAAAACGTCGTTCCTCGCTATCTGTGGACTTTGTTACAGGCACGTTTTTTTGGGCCCAGTGGATATTCTTCATGAACCTCCTCCGCCCGGGGAAGGACGAAGGGGCATGCCGGACTCCTACCGGCTAAAACCACTGGGGCGGTCATCTTCGGCACCTAACGGGGGCTCCAGGTCCTCGTATGATCACACTAGAGCCGCCCACCGGTGCCACGCCCATAGGCACATCTCGGAGAGGGTGACTGTAAAGCGGTCACCCCTTCGGGTTGTTAAAGGCACCTGAGCTTGTAGTCTATCGTATGGACAGCAGCATTGATTTTGCAACGTGGGGAAACCTTCCTAAGCCCTTCGTAAGGTAGAGGGGTGTATCTGACTCTTACCTGTTATAAGACCCCAAGACCATCACTGTCAGCCTAGCATCTCTAGTCAACATTCTCAAATCTATGACCTGGTTACATTTTATTTATTATTTATCAGGTTGTCATAGTCAAGACATAGGGCAAACAAATCGTAGTATAGCCACCAGACTAAAAGAACATAGTGTGTATGTGCGATCACGCCTTAGAGAAACCCAACCATTTTATTCATTCCGATCAACCTCAAGTCCTCGCGAAAGAGAACAGATATGTACCAAGAATATTTCGTGAGGCTACTGAAATAAAAAAAACATCCTAACTTTAATATAGAGTAGGCTGGCAGGTCCCACCAGTTTGGAATCCTGTTATTAAAATAGTAAAGTCCCAAACTAAATACTACACTAATAAACATCAAGACACTGAGTGATTACTGCGTGCATTGAAATCATTTTCTATTATAATTGTATGGTAGATAAAATAAAATAACTAAAAATCTGTAACGACGACTGTCACCTTAGTCATCCTGCGTCAGGAAAAACATAAATCTATAATATACGCGATGTAATCCGTTTAAAAGTGTTTTATCATATTACTTATCGGAAGTCATCATCTTCATCCTATCAGCCATTGGACGTCCACTGCTGAACACCCTCGTGGCCTCCATCGTGGATTTCCACAATTGTGTAATCATTTTGTAGGGTAATCATTTGCCGGTACTTACCACGCTTGGCTGGTGGACTGGTGAGCGCAGTATGGCTACAGTTCAACAGAAGGGACGCTACTGCCCACCCCTCTAGTTTAGAGGCCCTTAGTCAGCTTTTATGAGTAGAGGTGATGGATTGCTGCTATATTCTTAATCCAGACACCACATGGATGACGACACACAACGGAAGTAGAGACTATTTAATCAATTTCATTTCAAGAAATATTTAGATTTTTATCTTTTATAGGCATCGATTGGACTCATTCTAGCTAAGTATCAAAATCTTTTATTCATAATACAGATAATATTGTAATCAGATTATATTCATCACACAATTCTTGCGTAGCAGCTATAAAGATATCAGTATAAATATAACTTTAAATAAATACATATGTTTAAGTTTCGTCTTAATAAGATTTATGAGTATATGGTTGGGTTGACAGTAACAGATTACTGTAATAAACATAAACTATGTAAATAGTGTCAGGCTATTTAACTCATAGCTAAGAAGATAGGTTATATTAAATAAATAAAAGTTTAAGCCACGTGATCCTTGGCTAAAGAATAACCAGCCCCCCAGTGTTTTCAACCATCATCATATTAGCCACAGGACGTCCACTGCTGAACAAAGGCCTCGCCCTTAAATTTCCACAACGAGTGGTCACATGTCGCTCTCATCCAACGACTTCCAGCAACCTTCACCAGGTCGTCTGTCCACCTCGTTGGAGGTCGTCCCACGCTGCGTTTTCCGGTGCGCGGTCTCCATTCGAGAACCTTTATGCCCCAACGGCCATCAGTTCTACGAGCAATGTGCCCTGCCCATTGCCACTTCAGTTTACTAATCCTTTTAGCTTTGTCGACAACTTTAGTTCTTCTACGGATCTCCTCATTTCTGATTCGATCTCGTAGTAATACAAAGCATAGCTCTCTCCATAGCTCGCTGAGTGACCTTGAGCCTTCTTATGAGGCCCATTGTGAGTGACCACGTCTCTGTTCCATATGTCATCACTGGTAACACACACTGGTTAAAGGTTAACTTTCGTCTTGAGGCATTGCGGTATTGTTGACGACGTTGCGAAGTTTCCTAAACGCTGCCCAGCCGAGTCGGATTCGTCGATTGACCTCTTCATCGAAGTTGGACCTACCTAACTGGACAGTTTCTTCCAGGTAGACATACTCGTCAACAACTTCGAGAACAGAGCTCCCAACGGATATTGGGATGGGCACGACATGGGCATTTGACATGACTTTTGTCTTGCCCATGTTCATTTTAAGGCCCACCTGTTGGGAAACACTGTTGAGATCATCGAGCATTGTGCTGAGCTCTTGCAGCGATTCTGCCATGACTACGATGTCATCGGCAAATCGAAGGTGACTGATATACTCGCCATTGATGTTAATGCCGAATCCTTTCCACTCCAGTAGCTTGAAGGCATCCTCCATTGCAGCGGTGAACAGTTTCGGGGAAATTACACCCCCCTGTCTCACACCTCTCTGCAATGGAATTGCCCCCGTGCTTTGTTCATGTACTCGGACTGACATGGTGGCGTTTCTCTATAAGCACTTCAACACTTCAATGTTCGATAGTCAATCTGGCACCGCTGCAGAGATGGCAGCACTGCCTAGGTTTCGATCAAATCGAAGGCTTTCTCATAGTCCACAAACGCCAAGCATAGTGGCAGATTATAATCCTCGCTCTTCTATATAACCTGCCGCAGCATGTGGATGTGGTCTATGGTACTGAAACCTTTTTGGAAACCGGCTTGTACGGGAGGCTGGAAGTCATCAAACCTGCACTCGAGACGATTCGTGATGACCCTTGAAAACAGCTTATAAACATGGCTCAGAAGTGAGATGGGTCTATAATTCTTCAATCAGGTGTTATCACCCTTTTTGAAGAAGAGCACCACCTCACCTCTGTTCCATGCTTTCAGCGTTGTGCCCTCGAGTAAGACGGAATTGAATAGCTTCTGAAGGACTTTAAGTACCGGTGTGCCAGTTGCCACCCGCTTTCAGAAGCTCGGTCGTAATTCCGTCTTCACCCGGCGCCTTGTTATTTTTAAGCTGTTTCAAGGCTATCCTAATCTCGTACAGGCTGATGTCCGGGATATACTCGGTATAGTGTTGGGTTAGTTTGGCTCGCGGGTCTATGTCAGAGCCAATGGTAGGTATAGTAAGCGAGGTGTATAACTGCCGGTAGAAGTTCTCAATCTCTCTCAAAACCTGTGTCTTAGTCGACTTTATACTGCCGACCTCGGTCTTCAGCTTCATAATACGACTTTGCCCAATAGACTTGTCTCTTGCGAACACTTTGGAGCCTTGATTCTGCTCAATCACCTCTTTACTTGCCGTGTGGTGTCCGGATTAAGAATATAGCACCACTCCATCTCCTCCCGTGGATGTCGTAAAAGACGACTAAGGGAATCTAAACCAGAGGGATGGGCAGCAGCGTCCCCCTTTGTGAACCGGTAGCCATACTGCGCTCACCAACCCGCCTGCCAAGCGTGGTGAGTATTGGCAAATACCCCCTGAAATGATGACACAGTTTTGGAATCTATGGGGGAGGCCTTTGTTCAGCAGTGGACGTATAAATGGCCGATATGATATGATGACCTCTTTAACACCGTTGGTGTTAAAGGTGAAATTTAGACCCAACCGTTTGGACAGTTTCTACAAACCTACCATTTAAATCGTCCACAGATACGCAATGTTCTAGGCACTAGAAGCGGTTTTGGAGTTCGAGTTAAAGCTCTCGGGGTGTTGGATATGAGCACTAGAGGGCCGGAGCGTAGACCTCATCAGACGAGACCTCTCAACTTTGAGATAAATATTCAATGTGCCCCTTACCATTCGGTGATCACTACCGGTTTTCACCCTATGGATCACAGAGACATCATTGAATATTTGTCTTTTATTGGTCATGATGAAGCCAATCTCATTCCTCGTGGAACCATCGGGACTCATCCAGGTCCACTTCCTGTGAGGCGGCTTTTGGCAAAAGGAGTTCATCACAAAGAGTCTCTCCTTTTCCAAAAAGTCGGCCAGCCTCTGTCCCCTGGGGTTCCGTTGCCCATATCCAAATTGCCCCACTCTCAACTCACCATCCCATCGAGTGCCCAGCTTTGCGTTGAAGTCCCCCATCACAACAGTGAAGTGTGTCTTATGTATGGCCCTACTTACGTCCTCATATATACTCTCTACTTTATCATCTGGGTGTGTTGAGGTCGCTGCGTAGACCCGTATGACCTTCAACGAATACCTCTTGGATATTCCGAGTATAAGGTACGCTACCCTGCTCGACTCACTTTCGATGGACACTATGCTGTTAATGATTGGTGCCCAGTGGAAATTCTTCATGAACTTCCTTATATGCAACTTATCTATTTCTTCTTCCAGCTCAATAATCTTTTCGTCTGCCCTCAGTGTGCGTGTGTTATACGTTACCAGGGCCAGTTTTCGTTTGGGGTGGTAGCTGGATCTCATCCGGAGATTCTTGGCACCCCCTGCCCCGCCGTTACCATGGCCGCTACCATGACCAGGAATAGAGGGGGCTGCCGGGAACTGGGGGCCGGTGCTTACATTGTGTTGTCATTTTGGGGGGAATTTTGACGGCACAGTTGGTGCTGTGGCGGATATAGTCGGCTGCTGCGCTCTGGGTCGTGGGTTCGATTCCTGCACGGAACAAATATTTGTATGATCTGTAGGTAGTTGTTCCGGGTCTGGGTTTATTGTGTGTGGAATATATGTCTGTAAAACGCACCCACGACACAGGAGAAATCCTAGTGTGGGGCAACGTTTTTTTAATAAATAAAAAAAAAAGCGCAGAATTGCTACTGCTCAGCAAAAGGGACGCTGCTGCCCATCCCTCTGGTTAAGAGTCCCTTAGTCGACTTTTACGACCTCCACGGGAGGAGATGGAGTGGTGCTGTATTCTTAATCCGGACACCACACGGATCCGGAACCATATTTATGATTAATTTATATATAGTATGCTTTTTCAGTAATATTTATGCATAATTCAGCATGCCGCAGAAGGCACATTGCAAAACCATATCGCGTACACCCACGGTCATGAGAGCAGTGATTTGTCGCATGCTGTCAGATCGGAGGATAGTATTTACAGATGCATAAAACACAGAAAAATATATACTATAAATGATTATTGTTTATAGAAATAAGTAACAGAGGCAGTTACTTTTACTAGTCTAGGTAACTTATTGCAGGAGTGCGGTGAGGTTGGTACCACCGCAGTACCAGATACTCGCCGCCAAACATTAGTGTTTAAACTTTGAACATTACTTTGTTCCTGTTTAACGGGCACTACATGTAGTGAAATTACTTATGAGACTAAATAACTAATGCCTTGAGGTGATGAGTGCAGGACTAGCCCTGGGTAGCATGACAATTGTTGGCAGGCGTGACACTTACCATCAGGCTAATGATTCCATGAATGTATCATGAATCCATTATTTATTTATAGTAAGGAACAGCAAACAGTTACATTACAAGAACTTAAATTATTAGAACAAAATGTATACAAATACTAAGTTACCCACAACGCTGTCCACAAATCCATTACCCAAACTGAAACACTGGAAAGCAAATGTTGTGATTGTTTTTTGTTGATGATGTTCGAAAAGAATGCATCTATTCCAGACTATTTTGATTTTGACGATTTATCCTTTCTTCTCTCTCTGTTTCGAAGAGGAAGATATAAGTAACATTTAACGTGGGTGGTGGCTGCCTCCTGCGACCAATCACTTGTTTCATTTGGGTTATTGCGTGTAGGTATATAGGGTTGTCTGCTTTAGTAATACAATTTTGTAAAATATTTAACTAAGTATAGGTAGTATTTATAAAATCAACCTGTCGTCATTAACCATGTCCCAAAAGATGTTGACCTTTAGAAGCTTTCCGAAAAGGTACCGCATCGTAGATATAAGGGAGATTCAAGTCAGCACAATGGTTCGAAGGCTTATAGATTATAATGGAATAGAATATGCTTTATTGTATACCATTTGGAAACATAATATATTATCTAATGTATAAATATTATGTACAATGGGCGGTCTAATTGCTAATAGCGATCTTTTCTAGAGAATCTTAGGATGGACAAGAAGTTCAGTGAAAATAAATTGTTAGTATATTTAATTATTAGGATATTTAGTATCCTAAATATCCAGGTGAGAAGTAAAATGTACTATTATATATGTATATATATTAGTTATTTATACTCGTTTGTATAATATTTTATTATTTAATATTACGTTCACAAAGCGGTCTTAATGCCATGTAGAATTTTCTAACAGTCCATCTTTGGGTTATTGTTTTATTATCTTTGTAATGCATTGAAAAAGGTACAAAGACTAGATATATACTTACATACTAAAGATCTGGTAAAATACAAGAATTAAAATTGCTAATACAGCGAAGGAATTAATATATGTGCTGTGAGAATCTGAAGAACAAATTTTCCGCAGCATGCAGGCATGCAGGGTGTGGAAAATAGAAGAACAAGGATAATTAATAAGGATACAAGGAGACAAAGAGATGTAAGCTAAGAACGGTAAAATGAGACGTGGTTACAAAAGTCCAAAAATGTTGCAAATGAAGTTGTTCAGAAGGCGATCCAATTTGTGATTAACTTGAGTAACAAATATCCGCTTAATCAATAACAGGAAGCACAATGGACTGGACCAGAAGGATTGTAGTGCTAGATGGAACGAAATGTTTAAATCTATAGAGAGACATGCAGAATAACAGTGACATTTTGGCAAACCTGACAGACTTGCTAATCTCAACTAAGCCTATAGTCATTATGTACATCCAAATCCTTTAGGTCGGCTAATAAAGGAATAAAGGAATATTGTTGAATTTAATCAGTGTACGGTGATCAGTATATAGGTTTTTTAGGTGAAACGAGCAGCCAGTAAGTATAGCTTAACATTTGCCGACGTTTACAGAAATTTCGTATTTACAAGATCTGTCTTATATATGGTATTTAAGTCAGCGATATGGCTAGAAATATCGCTGTATACGTTGCTGATCTTAGTTTGAGCGTAAACTGCAACTGCACGTCATCAGCGTACATATGGTTAGAACATTGAGAATGTTAGTAATGGAATAAATAAATAATGAAAACAAAAGAGGAGAAAGTAAACTACCTTGTGGTACACCAGTTGCCAGGTTGCACCAATTAAAGGATTCCAGATCAACACGCAATGCTTGCTGGCGCTCACGAACATTAACATAATAAATATTCTTACCCCATGATCATTTACTTTTAGCCTGGACCAAACTGAAAAAATCACATTGTTTTTGCCTACAAAGTCTAAATACGGTCCGTATAATATTGGGTATAAATTTCGAACAACATAGATTCTATTGATATTTATTCAAATAAACATAATCAAACTCAGATATTTTAGCATAGCCCTGATGGCTATTCAGGGTACTTGACACGCGCTAACTTATTCAAGTGCATGATTGTTCTTAACAGCGCAGCGTTGAAGCGCTAATGCTGTAGTAAGAGATTGGGTATAGCGACGTTTAAACCTATTCTACATTTTATATGAAAGTTCATGATCACAGCCAGGTACTATAATAATCACAATTCGGTGAGGTGATTTTTCAAGACAACAATAGAATGGACTGGTATAATATGGAAAGATACGATAGGGCGGAATAATTGAATTCATGCGAAGAATAATATAAATAGAAATATATTTGAACATAAATATTTTTGCACCTTTTTTGTGTTTTTAAATCTATATTGATATTAGTTACTATCCTTAATCGATTATCATTTTCATTACCTTCTATGTGTGCCATGCATAAGAGCCACAAGAGCAAAACGAATGTGTTTTTAAATTATCAGTATGAAATCAGTCTAATTTCCAAGAAGTTCCAATCACGCATGTAAAGTAATATCCGAGCTTAGAATAATAACACCTAGAATAGGGCTGCCATACGTCCCGGTACACCGGGACATATTCCAGTTTGAAGCGTTGTATCCCAGTCAGTAGTCATTTGTCCCGATTTGTGAATTATAATTAGAGATAGTAGGTATAAGGCATGAACGATTTGCCGATAGCCGGGAAGAGCGAGATTTTAAATGACATGCATAGAATTGTATTAGTATGTTGAATGTGAAAAGGAGTTAATGGAATAGGTAGGTAGTAGATAAAGGCAACTGTAATATTAAACGACTTCATGGATATCCATGGTAAACTCTATTTCTATCCCAAATGTACAGGTCGGCGATCTAACTTATATGGCAGCCCTAATTTAGCAGGATAGTCACTTGCGGACAGCTGTCGCAAACGGGTATCCTTAACACTATTATTGTGTGCGTAAGCTTAGACAGCGAAAGTACACACATGCATGGATATAATAACAATAATATAATAACAATAACGGCTCAAAATACCACCACCCCATCTCCTCCCGTGGGTGTCGTAAAAGTCGACTAAGGGATTAACCGGAGGATGGGCAGCAGCGTCCTTCGAGTACTTTAACAACTCAACTGCGATCGCCAACTCGTCTGCCAAGCGTGGCGATTATGGCAAAACCCCCCAATGAGCCCGCAACACACCAATATCGGTCGTTGTGGTGATCTTTGGGGAGGCCTATGTCCAGCAGTAGACTTAATTCGGCCGAAATGATGAATAACAATACATAAGCGCATAGATATTGAAATAGCCATTTGCGTCACATCACAAATCGACATAATTAATATTTCCCGGAGCATCGTTCACAAATAAATGATAGAGCACTAACGAGTTGCCCCGCGAGTGGTGTCAAATCCGTCACCGTTGAAATAGTTACGCATTTTTTGTACCGGCTATCCTTCCAGATGTTATTGTTTTAAGTTATCGAAATATATTTAGCAGTAATCACTGTACTAATTGCAAGACCAGCGCTCTCTACAGGCTGACGTTATCAACAACAACATTCACGGTTACGGAAAAATAACCAAGTGTCACCTACACAGGTGTTTATTTCTGTATCACGACTAATTTGTCGCGATATTAACAACACAATGATGTGTCGTGTCGGAAAATGTTTACTCGAAGGCGTGGTGTGAATTAATTCTTATTAAAATCATAAAGTAAATAAGTGGTGAGTAATGAGCGGAGTGCAGATTAATATTCAAAATATGCTAATGTGTCGTGAATTTTATATAACATGAATGACAAGTCAAGGGGGCTGGACTTTGAGGGCTTGGCTAGTGTGAAAAGATGGACAACGATTTTCTTATCACAACAACAAGTCACAGAATCTCGTAGCGATTTTACTGTTGCTAGCTTATGGAAATGAGTCATCATTATTATCATCATCGACATTTCAGTCAAAAGCGTCTACCGCTGGACATAGGCCTCTTCTAAAGAACGAACAAAGACCGGTCTGGATTTGTTATGTGCTTGGCAGGCGGGTTGGCGATTGTAGTTGAAATGTAAATGTACTCGAAGGCCGTTGCTGCCCATATTCCGGCTAACCCCGTAGTGGACTTTTACGACACCCACGCGAAGCGATGGGTTGGTGCTATTCTTAGCCGACACTACACGGCAAATGAGTAGTAACTACTATTTCAGTCTTCAATATAAAAAATACTAGGCACGGCATAAGAGCTTTTTAAACTAAGTATAACAATAGCAATATGTTAAATGAGATATATTTTTAGTTTTCTACATAAATATACCCTAGAGGTCCGACAATAAGTGGAGCTGTAGCTGTTAAAAGAAGTATCCATGGAGTTTCTTGCCGGCTCTTCTCCATGGGATCAACCAATTCGAACCGTTGCATGTTAAATTTTGACGTTTCATAAGTGCCAGTAATTGAGGTATTTGAAATAAAAATATTTGACTTTAACTTTGCAGACCTTAAAGTCGTTGCATCCTAGCTTCGTTCGCTAGGACAGGAAAAAATATTGGTTTTACTGTCATGAACATTAAAATAAAATGATTTATCGAAACTTAAGTCAACTACTATCAGAAATAATCTTCACATGTAAACACCTTTCAATAGTTTCCGTGGCCTTGAATCAGAAAATGATCGAGAACAACGAATTAGTGTTGGAAAATGATTTGCATTAGCGCCTAAAACTCGCGCGCTGTCAAATTAACCATTTAATGAAAATACTGGGGTGGGCGCCATCTTACTTTTATATACAGGTTGTGTACAAATTTGCACGACATTCGTATTTCACTGATATTTTGATAGTAGACCTTTATATGAGTATATATTTTTACTTGCGAAAATTAAGAATCGAGATTCACTGGTTTCAATTTTAGACTTGTTCTTAAAATAGACAATATATTGTGTTTATAGTATAACCGAGTGGAACTGGAAATTCCAGAAATTTTACTGAAAAGAATGGATATTCAGCTGGAGCTCCAGGACCTCGTATGAATAGTACAATCCTATGGCGCGGGAGACCCAGTGGATTTGAAGTGTTTAAAAAATCCAGTGGATTTGAAGTGTTTAAAAAATCCCATTGAATAATGAACATCTTCATTTTTATTTACCAGTGGTCTATGAATTTGTCCACCATTTCTTCTCCCTTAAACAATTGCAGCAACATGTCAAGCTTCATCATCATTTCAGCCGAATGACGTCCACTGCTGGACATAAGCCTCCCCAAAGAACGACCAAGAAAGAAAAAGAGTAACCATGGAGTTTCTTGCCCGTTCTTCTCCATAGGAAATCAACATCTTGGAACGCGGCAACTAAAGCCTTGACTATTCATAAGTGCCTGTATATGGTTTTACATGAATAAAAATATTTTTATCTTATCTTATCTTAACGATCAACAAAGGTTCTGGGTTTGTATTGTGTGCTCGTTGGGGGCAATAATCGTTACGCTTGGCAGGTGGGTTAGCAATCGCAATTGAGTTGTAAATGTACTCGAAGGACGCTGTCCCCCACGGTGCCGGCTCAGAAAGCCACCACTCCATCTCCTCCCATGGGTGTCGTAAACGTCGAGTGAGGGATTAGCACGAGGATGGGCAGCAGCGTCCTTCGAGTACATTAACAACTCAACTGCGATCGCCAACCCGCCTGACAAGCGTGGCGATTATGGCAAAACCCCCCAATGAGCCCACAACACATCCATATGGGTGGTTGTGGTGATCCTTGGGGGAGGCCTGTGTCCAGCAGTGGACTTCATTCGGCCGAACTGAAAATGATAATTATAATTACATAAGTATAAAAAAAGTACACCGCAGACTGTCCCGTTACCAAAATTTCCATCCTATCAAGGTTGTCCGAAAGAGATCGCCAATTTCCGATAAGAATTCCAATCGTAGCAGTTGCAGCAATTTTTTTCTTTTGTTTTTGCAGGGATCCTTTTACAAGTACCTCCTATATATATTCCGTTTAGTTTGCATAGATTTACTATACTGTGATTAAAAGTCCGTTTCCCTAGCGTGATTAGGGTTAAGGTGTTAGGTTGAGGTGCACATAGCCATGTTATTTTCCGTGTGGTGTCCGGATTAAGAATATAGCACCACTCCATCCTCCATCTCCTCCCGTGGATGTCGTAAAAGGCGACTAAGGGACTCTAAACAAGAGGGATGGACAGCAGCGTCCCTTCTGTGGAATAGTAGCCATACTGTACTCACCAACCTGCCTGCCAAGCGTGCTGGGTACAGGCAAATAACATAACATGATGACACAATTATGGTGTATATCTATGGGGGAGGCGCAGTGGACGTCCTTTGGCTGATATGATGATGTTGCTCATAGCCAATTGCACTCACTGATCGGTGAGGTTAAGCAACTCTCGGTGCGATCATTCTTTAGATGGATGACTGCAAAGCGGTTTTTGAACTGAACGTCTCCGTGTTTCGAAGGGCACGTAAAAATCGTCAGTCCGCGTTGTTGTCATTAGCCAAATCGGAGGCTTTCCGTGTGGTGTCCGGATTAAGAATATAGCACCACTCCATCTCCTCCCGTGGATGTCGTAAAAGGCGACTAAGGGAATCTAAACCAGAGGGATGGGCAGCAGCGTCCCTTCTATGACACGGTAGCCATACTGCGCTCACCAACCCGCTTGCCAAGCGTGGTGAGTATTGGCAAATACCCCCCAGAATGATGACACAGTTGTGAAAATCTATGGGGGAGGCCTTTGTTCAGCAGTGGACGTATAAATGGCCGATATATGATGAGGCTTTCGGGTGGCTTAAACAATTCTGACACCACACCACAGCCGCAAAGGAACCGAAAATTTTTGGAATATTTAATATTATAATATTTAAAATAATAATGAAGCTCTACAAATTACTCGGTGAATAAACAAATCTACTGATTCGAATAAGGAATAAGTATTTGTTTTTTGCGAATGCACGTTATGTATCAGGTTGGTAATTCTCGCATAATAAATAGGTTAGCTAAGTCCTATATGTATGTTTATTATATTTATAAAATATGTTTATTCTGTTCACCGTTTCTTTTTCTTATACATTATTGCACCTGCCATGTAAATCGATGTTTTGATGGCTATTTTCAATGTTTTAATCGTTTTTTTTTGCTACCATATTGATTTGAAGATCGCCACGAAATTAATAGATCGAAGATCGATTGTCAACTATAAATTATTAGTAGGAATAAATAAATAAATAAAATATATACTATATTCTAAAGCATTGTAACTTTGATTGGTTGTAGGTATACACTCAGCCTACTTTGACTTTTTATATGAAAACGTCTAGTTTCCTTATCTACGGTTCGCTATCCCTTTGTATAAAAAATAGACTAGGGGAAAGTGACTTTCTAGCATGATCTTACGAGGACCTGGAGCCCCCCTTCGGTGCCGAAGATGACCGTTCTAGTGCTTTTGCCGGTAGGAGTACGGCATACCCCTTCACCCTTCCTCGGGGTGAAGGAAGTTCCATGTAGAATTTCCATTGGACATCAATAGAAAATAAAGGGGAAAGTGACTTGAACCTAAGACCAAGTATCTTTGACTTGAACGGGCAGATTTTCTCCAAAATTATGAATACTTTTTTTTTTTTTTTTTTTTTTTTTTTTATAACAACGGTTATGTTTTACTACATACTCACTTTATTGAAATTTACCATAAGCTTATTCATGTAAACAAAGAACTTTGATCTGGTGAAAAAGTCTTAGTAAAATAAACTATTTTAGCCTAATCGTTTTTTCCTACATCAAAAATCACAATTGGAATCAATCTATAAGATCTATCTTTAATCAAAGATCGAAAAATAGCTTCCACCATCCTACCACGATTTTTCTTTGGATAAGTTTTCACCATTAAGAGTGTTTAATTTGAGGATTAGAATTTAAAACTTTTGTATAACTCTGTATCATCATTTTATGATACAAGTAAGTATGTTGGCACACGGCCCGAAAATCCTTTTGACATTCAAAGTCGTAAATGATGACGTGTTCAAGTATAGTATCTAATGTCAATTAACTGACTAGCTATTGAATATCACGTGTTAATGTCGGAGTCAACTGCGTCGACCGTAGACATTATATATATATATAATATTATTTAATCCGTGTGGTGCCCGGATTAAGAATATAGCATCTCTCCATCTCCTCCCGTGGATGTCGTAGAAGGCGACTAAGGGACTCTAAACCAGAGGGATGGGCAGCAGCGTCCCTTGTGTGAAGCCATACTGCGCCCACCAACCCGCCTGCCAAGCGTGGTGGTTGGCAAATGCCCCCCAAAATTATGACACAGTTGTGGAATCTATGGGGGAGGCCTTTGTTCAGCAGTGGACGTATAAATAGCCGATATGATGAATATTTTTTGACCTGTTATTAACAAACCCAATATAACATTATTTAAGCATTGGTGCTCTAATATCCTTTAATTTATAAACTATAATAATATTTTCTACATTTTGTAAATGTGAGAACTTGATCGGCTTGACTAGTGCTTATAATCATTCTCAATTTCCAGTTGTTATTTTAAGTAGAAGCAACCGTATATTATTACTTGTTGTGTATTTATTTCAACTAATGTAGTCTAGTTTGTTTTCACATACCTAACTTACTGATCAAATTTTAATATTAGATAAGTACTGTTTTCCAAAACGAGTATCTCTAGAGTTGCTTACCGGCCATTCTCTAGTCTACTTTGTTGTCGCATAGGTACCTAACTTATTAATATGAATTGTAATATTACTTTTTCCAAACAGAGTATCTATTGAGTTGCTAGGCGGCTCTTTTCCGAACCGTGCATCTTGACTTTTTTTAATCATTGAAATTAAAATTGTTAAATTAAAACTATGAGATTTATTTATTTAAATTTATGCAATAGTTGTACATAGGTGGACTCAGTGCCTTAGGGCATTCTCTGCCAGTCAACCCTAAGATGATGCAGTAGTATACCTACAACCAATCAAAGTTACAATACTTTAGAATATAGTATATATTTATATTTTATTTATTTATTTATTCCTACTAACAATTTATAGTTGACAATCGATCTTCGATCTATTAATTTCGTGGCGATCTTCAAATCAATATAATTGCAAAAAAAACGATTAAAACATCAAAACATCGATTTCGATAATATCGAATTGGGATTGGAAAATTGAGTTCCCTACTGGAATCGCGAAGATAAATTATTTACTTCTTTTTTTTATGACGACTGATTTGTTATATTATGTAAAATATGTCACTCTATTCGTTCCACTGTATATAACATTATTTCATAATAACGCCGATCTTATATTTATTCAAATGTTTCGTGTGTAAAAACTGCATAATAAAGTATTGAAATCAGAAAATAAAGACAATCTTAATCTTTTGACCGATATCATATGTGTGTCAAATCAATCGAATTGTATTAACTTGATAAACCATACGATGTCAATATTCTCTTACTAGATAAAAGACGGTATAAGATGTAAGATATTCTCTTTTTTTTCTAGTGTATCGCTCTTCGAGGTACTTTAATGATACACAAAACTTGGTCATTGGTAATAGTTGTTTCATTATATATAACTAGACTAGATCACAACTCTGAGACATAAAATACCTTGGCAGATTACTTTCGGCATTTTTCTCAGTCCTCAGAGGCTGTCATAGTCAAAGACAAAGTTTTTTCAAATAAACCAAATATTGGCACTTATGAAACGTCAGAATCTAAGTTGCACGGTTCCATATAGTGAAATACCGTCAGTCGTCGTTTTAATATGACGTTAAAAAGTCCCAGTTAGGACTTAATGACTGAATAAACGATTCTATTGTATTTTGTTCGTGCTATAACTTAAATAGTCCTCATTCTCGCAAAAAAAATTCTATAACATACGCGATGTAATCCGTTTAAGAGTATTTTATTATAATAATAAGTAATAATCGCGAAAACCTAAGACATTACATTACATAGAATACGTTCATAATGTCGTCCTTTGCCTATTTTAATTTTTTTGTTGTAATCCTCGTTGTCTACTTGTGCCCTGGGGATGCAGAGGGGTGTACCAAACTCTTACTCTCTAAAACTACCACGATTTTCCTTTAACCTACCACGTGCTGGGAACGCGGACTTGACTCGCCCATTTACGGCACCCCAGACAGGTCTGGTGACCGTTTTACAGTCACCTTTTCAGAGATGTGCCTACAGGCGTGGCACCAGTGGGCGGCTCTAGTGTGATCGTACGAGGAGCTAGAGCCCCATTTCGGTGTTGAAGAGGACCGCCCCTGGTTTAAGCTGGTAGGAATCCGGCATGCCCCTCCGTCCTTCTCCGCGGCGGAGGAAATTCATGTAGAATTTCCACTGGACCCCAATAAAATAAAAAAAGCTGGGTTGGTGAGCGTAGGATAACTACGGTTCTACAAAAAGTATGCTGCTGCTCATTCGTCTGCCTTGGAGGATTTATAGTCGCCTTTTACGACATTCACGGGAGGACATGGAGTGGTGTCATATTCTTAATTCGGACACCACACGGAGGTCAGGCGTAATTATGTAACGATAAAATGCATAAGTTAAATAGGGAAACGCCCTCGGGGACAATCCATGCTAGTATTTTTATAGTGCAGCCATGGAGAGTACTATAAGGATGCCAGGGCTTTTAGGGGCTTATAGCTTTTTAAAATAAAAGGAAAACTACTATTGAACTTGTATATTGGATTATCATTTAGCGACCACCCAAAACAAACTATAATGACAAATGTACGACCAGAGTGTGCTTTTGTCAGATGTATTATGATTTGTAGTTAAATCGAATATCTTTGTATGTATTATACTTTCTAAAATAACGCTTAATACTAGCTCGAGGCGTTCATAGCATGTTGCACTCATTGATCTGTAAATGATCAGTGATCATCTAAGGATGGTGGACCGCATTAGTGGTATTCCAACTGAGCGTCTCCGTGCCCCGCAGGGCACCTAAAATTATCGGTCCCGGTGTTTGCCATTAGACGGCAGTCGCTAAGCCAAGTCTGAGGCTTTTGAGGGGCTTGAACAACTCTGACATATTGTTGTCAAAGAATCAAACTAGAAAAAATATTGATAGCTTGTATCAGTGAGGTTAAACTGGAAACTTTTTTTAGGAAATGATATGCCACCTCATTAGGTAATTTGTCCTACAGTACTACATTAGTGACATTATAGACACATATATTACATATTTTACATAAAAAATAAAATAAATTAAAAATTCCTAAGGGCCTCTCCGTGTTGAACCCATGCCGCTATGCCTATCACATAAGCGGTTTCCTCCATGCAGATAACGTTAACATATGAAGAGAATAACACGAATTAAAGACGCCCGTTAAACTTTGCTATTTTGGAAACCGAAACCAGAAACTCAAAACCAATAACACTCCGAATTGAAGTTTTTGCCACCTCCTTGGTCTCTCCCATACCATGCATAAACACATGTTTTAAGAGAAAGGGTGAAATATAAAATTATACTTCGCAGGCTTTTTGATTTACTGTAGATTGTCAATAAAGTAATTGGAAGCTTCGCTTTAAGAATTACTCTTATAAAATCGATTAACTCTGTATATTTTTCATTATTTCATCCGAAAAAACGTCTACAGCTGGAAGTAGGTCTGTCCCAAACATAGCTCTTCTCCGGCTAATTCCTTACTTACCGTAATAGACGATATTACGACACTCACAGGACGAGATGGGTTGGTGCGATTCTTAGCCGGCACCACACGGCAAGTCTATGGACATTGTCGTGATAAACAGCAATGGGCTAGCAAATTGTATGATGCCCTTAAATATCATCTAATTATTATTTTATCATCCTTCTAGTTTTTTCTGGTAGGATCCATTTTGGTTGTCGATAATTCTTGATCAAGCGTAAGATAATTTCGAAGGTTTGGTTGTAAACTATTACTACAATTATTGCTACTGAATCTTTGCGGCTCTTACAGTAGACCTCGCTTAGTTAATAAATTCTATATAACAATGAAATAGGTTAATCTATCCAAATAGCTGACAGTACATGTTTTCTTACTTTAAGTAACAAGAAACGACTGAAAATATTGAGTTAAAATATAAACTTGTGACCATGTATGAACAAATGGACATAAATAATTATTTATTAACAGCAAACGTTAGGCCGTCGCCTGCGCATCTTTGATGACGCTAATAACGACTGTCAGTGGCTTGTGCTCTGTTTGGATTTCATTATTGTATGTCGCTATCTCATAATCTTATATCATAAAGTATCACCGTATATAAAAGGAAGTATAATGTTAATGTAGTTCTAGATATAAGAGTTATTCAAGCAACGAGAGTCAAAAACAAAGCAATTTTAAATTTATGATTCTAAATTCAGATTAGAACTGTGGCTGTACTTCACGCACCTACATATCTCTTGTATCAAAATATCAGCCTGTAGGTCTGATAACGTCAACGCAGGCACTAACTAAAATTTGTTTTCCGTAGCGAACTGATAATTTCCGATATAGAATCTCGCGATACAATTATACAACGTTTAGCGCGTTGTTGTGCGGGCGGGCACGAGAGAGTCAGTCGTGACCGAGACATTATCGCGCGCGATGCTTCAGGAGGCTGCCCACTGAGGGATGGTGGCGCAGACGGTCCGCTGCCAGTGAGTCGAGCGCACGACGCCAAACCAGCCATGCACGTCGACCCGGAGTCGCCCACCTGCCGCGAGGAGTCGCAGCTGCTGCCCGATGAGTGGCTCAAAGTGAAGCCTGTTCCCGCCAACGGCAATCTCTCGCCTGGCGTGTACTACCCCACAGGCAGTAAGAGGTTCGTCGACGCCCGACACCCCGTGCCGTCTCTAACAGATACGAATCCGTACTGTGTCGCCTTTGTCCGTCCATTTGCTTTTCAATGTCCTCCTTTTGTTTTAAGTCGTGATGATTAGAAACGATTTATGTTAATTAGAAAGCCTATTCTCTATGTTAGTGGTAGTATATTACCGATATTAACATTGATGAAGGTCGTAGCCATCGAACCCGGAGATGCAAGCGAGAACTAAGCATTCGCCTTCCAGTAGTGTACCGGACAGATAGATAACTAGAATCGTTGAAGTGAAGTGTAAATAAATATATTTATGTGTGCGTGTTTGTTGTTTTTAGGAGCCGATCTCACAGACATGGTGCTACTAGAAGGACAAGGCGACGAGCGATTCTCAAAAACGGAGAGTGCAACATTCTCAAGTCTCGGATCTCACAACGGCGGTTGAGATTCCTTCAGGATATGTTCACGACCCTCGTGGATGCTCAATGGCGATGGACACTGCTAGTATTCACACTCTCCTTCATTCTATCCTGGCTGGGATTCGCACTGATCTGGTGGCTTATTGCATTCACACACGGTGACTTAGAGGACGACCATCTGCCTCCCATGCAGGAAGGATCTAACTGGAAACCGTGCGTGTTCAACATTTTTGACTTCACCTCGTGCTTCCTGTTCAGTATCGAGACGCAACACACTATCGGTTACGGTTCGCGTACTACCACAGAGGAATGCCCGGAGGCGATATTTATTATGTGCCTTCAGAGTATTGTAGGTGTTATGATTCAAGCCTTCATGGTCGGCATAGTGTTCGCTAAGATGACACGACCCAAACACAGAACGCAAACGCTTCTGTTCTCAAAGTACGCCGTAGTGTGCCAAAGAGACGGTGAGCTATGTTTGATGTTCAGAGTGGGCGACTTGAGGAAGTCGCACATTATTGGAGCTAGTGTGAGAGCTCAGCTGATACGATCTAGAACGACTAAGGAAGGCGAGGTACTGTCTCATTACCAGACAGAACTAGAGTTGAACGCGGATGGATGTGACAGTAATCTATTCTTCATTTGGCCGATAACGATGGTACATAAGATAAATGCCGATAGTCCGTTCTACGGAGTGTCCGCTCCAGATGTTTTGCAAGAAAGATTTGAGATTGTGGTTATTTTAGAGGGAACGATAGAATCTACGGGTCAGACGACTCAGGCACGTTCCAGTTATACGACTAGTGAAATAATGTGGGGACACAGGTTCCTACCGTTGGTGACGTACAATCGTGAGCGTCAAGGGTACGAGGTGGACTATTCCAAGTTCGAGGAGACGATGCAGGTGGACACACCGCTGTGCTCGGCAAAGGAATTGGACGAGTTCTACGGCAGTCAGAGTGATCGTAGATCGATCGGTGAGTTCCTTTTTAGACTTAAATCTGGTGATAGAGGTGGTGGAGATTGTGGTAGCTGGGTATACGTGGCACCTGTTAACTAACAACGCATTTCACAATTTTTATCACATGGCAGGAAAATCTGTAGACAATTAATAGTCACAGTGTCATATAAGGATGTAAATGTATTTGTGCGTATCAGTGTAAAATAACTAATATATAAAACAACATTTATTTATTAACAAATTCAGGATTGATTGTCATATTCCTTTATCTCATCTGTGTTGTTGTTGGTATATTCCTTCGAATCATTGTACGACCTACTTAGTTTATATTTAAACAATAATTGCAGTAAATCATGTGGTACAGACATATGTAAGCGGCACAAATACAAGTTTCTTGCCCTATTATATTTCCGTTACGTGCTATATTGTATGATTTTATCATATTAGCAATATTATTTATCAAGGGTCAACAGACGTACTAGCTAAACATACATAGCTCTCTTCTGCTACTTCATAAGATAATGTCTAAGGGATATATTTACAAACTAAAGTTTTCGACCCCTTTACTGATACGTATGTTTGTTTTTTACATTTTCATATCTTTACTTTCTTCGCTATTTACAAAACAACTCAGTATAAACAAGATAATAAAATAAACATTAAGGAAATTAGTAAATAAGTAATCATATCTTATACTTACGTAGATATATATCTTTATTCCGAGAAAAATAACGACACAATTAATTTGCGCTATCATCGTATATTGCTATATCATACCTATACATCAATATTTTTGGAAACATCCAGTTTCAGGCGTTTTAGTCTCTGAAGACTTCGCCCTTAAGTATCCATTATTTGAGTGATACACATTGTTATGATAAAGTTATTCATGCCTCGTTAGAGCATATTCTCGTGATATCTTATGAAGCGTGTCACATATCTGGACACAATGGTTTTATATATTAAAATACTAGGTGCATAACACGTACGTAGGCGGCAAACATATTACATGTAATACAACTGTAGATATGATTTGTATACGGTGCTTCAGGTGTAGATAACTTAGTAATTCTATCTATCGAGCTGTGTGAGTTGTGTGACAGATTAGATCAATTGTTTCATTGGTCAAATGCTTGCGCATTTCATGCATAGGTACTCATATGCGTAGGCGACTAAAGCGGTAGCAGCGTCATATATAATTTTTACCTTCATAACAATTAAGCCTTTATTTTTTAATTCTTAATACATAATATCTAATTGCCGTGTGGTGCCGGCTCAGAATACCACCACCCCATTTCCTACCGTGGGTGTCGTAAAAGTCGACTAAGAGATTAGCCGGAGGATGGGCAGCAGAGTCCTTCTAGTACATTAACAACTCAACTGCGATCGCCAACCTACTACGTACTACTGTAAATGCGTAAGATTTTGCTGAACATATATTGTGTTTTTTTGGTAGGTATTGACCCAAGCTCTCACCCCCTGCAGTATGTCGTGCTATTTACTGGACAGCCTGTATGATCAACACTTTATAATACGTTCTTCGTAACCTTAGCATCACGTAGGTAGTTATTTTAATTAGCAACAGTAAATAAGATCACAAGTTACTAGTTAGCGCTAAATGTGTAAACTGTTATTCTGAGTATCATTTACTTAAATTACTTCACTCGTACGTGTTTTAACACAATTGTATGCTCATACATAACGCTAATAAACTTTTAAATAGGTGCTATAGCGCCATCATTTCCATTTTGACGTCATCGAATATAAAAAATTAATATCGCCAATAATTGTTCAAATGAAGCTTTATGTATCACGTACATACGAGTATATTATGTATGTCCATGATTAGATTGATAAACATATTTCTGAATATATAGAACTCTAGCTCTACAAAATTGACTATTCGGAAATGTTGTCTCGAAGTGTGTTTATGAATCTTGATAAGACAATGTAGAGCATGAGTAATAAATAATTTCTAGATTAGACAGCGCCGTCCCTCAGTATTAATATCAACACGAGTATCGTAATTGCATCGCCAAACATTCTCAAAGCATTAAACCAACATGAATTTAATCCTTTTTGTGAGGAGCAATATTATGTATAATTCATAGCACCATACATTGCCGATGACTGCTGAGTTTGCCAGCTCAATTGTTATTTGTGTGAAGGTCCTAAACACTCCTTTGGTAGTCCTACACCCTAAATTACTACGTTACCCGTCGGAACCATTATCAAATCTGGCAGGATGTACCATTTTGCCAATTTGTTGCCCCTTTTTGATACAGGATACATTTGTTTTGTCAATCGTTTAAGACGATCGGTTTAACGGTCGCTTCTCATTTCGAACGATAGTTTGAATCGAGGCTAAATGGTGACAAGCATTACTTTAATAGTTCCATTTTCAAATACATATTCAAATATTTTTAACCGTTTTATTAGTCAGTTGTTTGTATTGTTACATTGCACTCTACGTTTCTGTGAAGCAGGTGCGTTGTTGAACGACTTATTATTTATCTTTTGTGTCATCGACTCTTTAACTGCGTCAGTCTTAATTTGCAGCCATTGGTGATATATGTATTTGAATACTATGACAATGATTACGAAATGCCTGTGGCTTTATTTCCATGTCGGTTGGGTTAATGTCATCATCACCATCAACATTGATCATCAGCCTAAGTACATCCACTGCTGAACAAAGTCCTCCCCAATAGATTTCCAAGACGACCGGGTGCCACCCGCATCCACCGACTCCCAGCTGCTAGCCATATCACTGAAGGCCGTCCCACGCTGTGCTTGCCAGTGCGTGATCTCCACTTGAGAACCTTTCTGCATCAACGGTCGTCAGCTTTCAGCTATGTTGGCTACTTTAATTCTTCTACGGATCTCCTCATATCTGATTCGATCTCTTAGAGAAATACCAAGGATTGCTCTCTTCATAGCTCACCTTGATCTTATGAGACCCATAGCGAGTGACCACGTATATGGCACAGAGAATATGTTATCGCTAGTAAAACATGGTTAAAGACTTTTGTCTTGAGGCACTGCGGTATTGCTGACGAAAAGACGTTGCGAAGTTTCCCGATCGCTGCACAGCTGAATCAGATTCGTCGATTGACACCTACGTAACTGGACAGTTTGTCCCAGGTAGACATACTCATCAACAACTTCGAGACTTCCCAATGGATATTGGGTTAATTTTAGTGTTAGGTTAATCAAATCAAGTAAATTATATTGATATCTGCTACTAAGATACATAAACATTGTTTATGTATTAACTTCATTTGTACAAATGATTGACTCAGACTTTAGTAAACTTCAAGACTCAACTGCACCCTAATATTTGGATTTCTGTTCAATGTCTCTTCTAAGGTTTGGTTTGTTTGTTGACTTTAATAATTTTAAAATCATGCTTTCAGCCAATTCCATTGTGTCTAACAATTAATTTATATATAATAATAGATCATATTGTTTTAATAATTTTCATTAAAACTTATTGCGAGATTTCAACTTGAAAATGTATCTACGAAGATTGATACGGTGCAGACGTTTGTTTGCTTGTGTTATCAAGAAAAACATTCACGACTGACCTTAAAATGAATCTTACCTTGTCTGGTATATTTTGGTACTATTTTAAAATAGGTTAAATGTATAAACATTAAGTAAAATATGACATATTTATTAACAGTTCTTGATAGTATATCTTGAATTACTGAAAGCATTTCTCAACGTAGTCGTTCAGTCCTAAATAATTTACATAAGGCACTATTTTCCAAATATGTGTGTGTTGTAGCACATATGACGGTATAATCTTGCCCCGCATATTATTTGAGCTGCAAGGTTAAGCCGCACTGTCCGCAGTAAAGTCTCGGATGGGTGACCATCGTTTACCCATCGAGATTTCTCAAATCTCGCTGGAAATGTTGGTGACAGCCTATGATAGACGTTACAGACAGTCTAAATCCCGCAAATCTATCATCCGGTTTAACCTCTGGATATCGATATTTCTCTGTAAATGAGTTGCGGAGGTTTACCGATATTCATACGCATCTGGTTATACTGGACTTTGAACCTGACATAGTTAATGGATAGCTAGTCTGATGATGTTGATTAAGGTATAATCATTGATATATATATTACTATGGTATAATAAGATAAGTAGAACTAGACAATAGCAGACAGAGATCTTTTAAGAGAGATATATGTTCGGCTCCAAACTAAAAAAATACTAGAAGCACATAATTTAATAATTTTACATGTGTGCACTAGTACGTCCTATTGCACACTACGAGGGCGGCACTGAAAATTTCGGGAATCAAGGAAGTGACACAACATTACTATTTAAAAATGTATTTATTGCTTTTCGAAGTATTCTCCGCGAAATTTGACACATTTTTCCATACGATGGAACCAATCATTGAAGCAACCATTCCATTCGGAAGTTGGGGTCTCCAAAATGGCCGTTTTGTAGGCGTCCACGGCTTCTTTAGGTGATGAAAATCTCTGTCCACGCAATTTATTCTTTATTTTAGGGAAAGTATAGAAATCATTAGGGCTTAGGTCGGGGCTGTACGGCGGATGGTCTAATAATTCTATGTTTTCTTGCTCTAAAAACTCTTTTGTTCTGTGGGCGGTGTGAGAACTCGCATTGTCGTGATGGAGGATGATGCGGCGGTTGCAGTTCTCTCTACGGAGTTCAGAAACGACCTGTGGCAAACAAATGCTAGCATACCATTCTGCATTAACCGTTCTTTGTCCCTCAAGAGGAATAGTCGTAACATGGCCGGTTTTGGAAACAAACGTGGCCACCATTTTTTTTGCAACACTCCGTGAACGAACAATTTTTGTTGGCTTTAACTCATTTTCGAACACCCAAACTCGTGACTGGTTTTTTGTTTCGGGTTCGTACGCATATATCCAGGATTCGTCACCTGATACGATGTTGTATACAGCATTTGAGGATCCTGCGTGGAATCTTTCGAGAGTTCTGACGCACCAAGTAACGCGAGCCGCTTTTTGCTCTTCACATAGCAAATGCGGTATCCATCGGGAAAACAACTTTTTTACACCTAATTGTTCATGCAAGATTATTTGTATTTGACTCATGCCAATGTCTAAAGTTGCCTGAATTTCGCGGTATGTCACATGTCGATCTTCCTCAATCAGCTTACGCACAGCATCAACGTTTTCTTGGGTGACTGCAGTTTTTGGACGACCTTGACGAGGATCATCACTGAGCTTGACACGTCCACGTTGAAATTCAGCAAACCAGCGATAAATTGTGGTTTTGGATGGGGCTTCATCACCAAATGCAGAAATTGTCCGGTCAACATACTGTTTTTGTGTTAAACCACTTCGAAAGTCATAATAAATCATCGCTCTTGAATTTTCTCGAGTCAATTCCATTTTCTCAACGACTAAACAAGTTTGACAAAACCTTGTGACAAGACCGTGAATCTTTTTTTAAATAAATAAATGGTATCCGATTTGTAAAACCAAGGAGTTTTCAATTAAAAAGATTTTAATATGACAGGAACAGTGGAAATATTCCATTCCCGATACTTTTAGTGCAGCCTATGTAGTAGTAGTATGTTTGTATGTATATGTAACTGTGTATGTGTTTGTGATGTCGTACAGAAAGCGGGGAGCAGCACCTGATGCTGAAGACGCCTGATCGCGAACCGCACGAGCCGAAAGCCGAGCAAAAAGACGGAGATTTTACCGTCACTCTATAAATTAAGTTAAACAATACTAGTTATTATTTAAATAAAACTTAGAAAAACGGAAGAGATCTGTTATAGCCTCGAACACTCAATTTAAGGGCGTTTCCTTATTTCGAAATGAAATACGCTTTGATGCGAGTTGTATTGTTCATTAATTTGTTGTTCGTTGTGTTGTTTATTAAGTTTCATCAAAGCGTCAAAAATAATCGATGTAAAAAAATGATTATTTTATTTTTAAGTTTGAATAATAATTATAGCAGGATTACGTGTCTGCCTTTAGGTAAGTTTTGGTTGTATTAAGTATAGACTTGGCCATAACTCAGTATTATGATCTGAATTAAGTTGTATCAAGAAATATGTTGGGTATAATTGCTATGAGATTATTATTTACTATGTGATCTAGTATCAGGAAAACAAAGATCTGGTAAAACATTAACGCGGTTAAGTAATTTGTTTTATTGTACCCAGTGCCACTAGTCAGCATTTAGAATAAATACACAAAAATAATCAAAAGGAAAGTTCTCATGGGTTGTGCTATCGTCAAAACATTCCAGTTGTAAAAAGTGCAATTTTATTAATTTATTAGTTACAAGTAGCGAATGTAATTCACTGCTCGTAAATTGTAGCTACAATGTGATAGTTTTAGTTACTGTATAAAGATTTATTGTAAATTTGTTCTATATTTAATAGTTACGAACTATACGCATGTTTTGTCACTTATAAAGATGTTGTTTTAAATGTAAATATTGGATGAATAATTATTTATGTTGTGACGTTTATTTGTGTTTAATTTGCTTGATACCTTGAACTTCTAGCACTCTATGCAATCTGTAATATTGCAACGCAATGTGATGCATCTTATTTGAGTTCTTCCCATAAACCTCGCGAATGACATTTAGGCCAAATTTATTTTATAAAATTTTGGAAAGAAAACCTACGCCAAAAAGCACTCAGGAAAATAATTTGAAAATTGTAAAAGACACTGAATTATATAAACTGTGTACTGTAAAGTAAACCTCTTTCACGCAGACAAGGTTTTTATTCTAAGGAAATATTCACTATTAAAACGGATGCAAAAACATTGTTTAATTTCATAGAATCAACAAATCTATTTACGGTCTATATAAGACACGATGCGAATGACCGTGTGCTATAGTAGAACTTGGGAGAGTCCAGTACCCAGCAGTGGACAGTGATATGCTGATTTGATTGATCGATTGAACCAATAAAATATCAACCCAGCCTATGCATTAAATTGCTAGATATTTATCTATCCAAGTTGCCCTAAAAGCTGCAGCTTCTTCCACATCTAACTATCCCTAGTCATCATCAGTATTATCTTATATTTTTGAACTTAAATTAGACCAAATGTTTGGTATCGGTCGGAAAAAGCTTGCTCAGCAGAAGTTTTCTTAAATTTGGAACAAACTACTGCCAACATCAGACTTGATTTTTCCTTATAATATGTATACAACTAGACTTAGGTATACAGAGCTTCTGGGGAATATAAGATGCATGGTTGTTTCGGATAGGTAGATATCCTCTGCTAAGCATTCGAAAACAAAATAGTTTTACGTTGATTTTAGCGTTCTATTTTATTTATTTATTATAGTCAAATTTATATTATAAACGTTACTATACGAGTTTAAGTAGCGGCTGTCGTGGACATATAGAGGTCACTACGGAATTGGCCAGGTTGACTTGCTTTAGAAAAACGGGTATAAAGCATAAACCTACAAAAAGGTTGTGATTATTAGTGCCTATGTTCCTCACAAGAGACGGAGAAAAACTTAAGTCTTAATAAAATTAAATAAGCATTTATTGGTATTTTATTACTCAAATGTATTTGTCATGAAGTTAGAAGGGTTAACGCGCCGCAATAAGGCAAGTTGACACATACATTTGCCATCAAGAAGCATGCAAGTTTTCTTGAGTAAAAATATTGCTCTTTAAATGGGTGTTCGTGTGCCCAAGGGCCCTTGCATGACCTAAGACGGCCTTGTGTTTTAGTTATTATGCATAGAGTGATAGAAGATTTATACCTGAAGGTTTATAGTGTTTGTCGAGTGTCTTTCGTAAAGATAATCGTCTGCTTATCTATTTGTGGCGAAATTGTGTTGTGATGTCAGAGTGCTGTGACGTCGAAATCCTCTCAGTAATCCAGGTAAAGTAGGTAGTAAGTAATCAATTAGCTTACAAGAGTCTGACCTTGGAATAGATAAGAAATGGCTTATATTACCACGTAGGTACTTGCTAACCTCAATGAGATCTATAAAGGCATGCGTTATGCTATTGATACTAAATATTTAGGTTATTAAGGAAAATATCACAAGTCTTTAGTGTTCACAGTGATGCTTCTGATTCACAAATGTAAGCATTAATTGTACATATGCATTGAACAAGTGTAGCGTGATTCATTGTCGGTGTACCCCTAACTGTACCACCAGTAACCACTCAAGCTATATTATATCTCAGAAACTTCTGGAGCATTCCGATTATTGGCCATCGGAGCTGCAAACGTGAGAACTGTACATGATATGCATTGAGTAATCATAACAGACTCAGTTGCCATTCTAAGCAGTCAAGTCAGTTTTTTTCGCCTGCTAGCTATCAATATTTTTCCAAAGTACTGATGCACAATTTGTTGAGCTCTGCTGAGCACAAATATGATGGTTTATGTGGTGCGCTCACCGCAAACACACGTCCTACTCCATCGCGCCAAGCTCCAGAAGGAGACCGCAGAGCGGGATCGGGAGAGGACCGATCCTGCTCGAAGACGGAGGAGACGGCGCCGGCGTAACAACTGCCCTGATGCTTAATTCCTATACGCCTGAAACCTCCTGCCGTCGCTATAAGGCGGGGTGGGTCCTCTGGGTTCGCGGGTGCGTAGATTGGGGAAGCTGCGTGCCCACACCGAGCGACTCACGAGAGGACGGTGGCCCGCAGGTGGTTACGCGCCGCCGTGTGCGCAGCACAGCACAGCGCACAAGGACGTTTCGGGGGATCCTTTACAATCCCGCCGGGGGGGTGACTGCTTCGCTGTCACCCTCTCCAAGATGTGCCTATTGGCGTGGCACCAGTGGGAGGCTCTAGTGTGATCCTACGAGTACCTGGAGCCCCCCTTGGGTGCCGAAGATGACCGCCCCAGTGGTTTTAGCCGGTAGGAGTCCGGCATGCCCCTTCGTCCTTCCCCAGGGCGGAGGAAGTTTATGAAGAATTTCCACATGGCCCAATAAAAAACAGGCACACTCATTACGTGGGCCGGGACGGTAGCGTAAGGCGCAGGGAGGTTACGTGCAGGGTTTCACAGGAGTCGGTTGTCGGTCCCCTCTTATGGAACCTCGCCTACGACGCAGTCCTGCGTGTCGCTTTCCCCACTGGCGTCAGCTTGGTCTGCTAAGCTGACGATACAGTTGGCCGGCTGTCAGGCGTCCGGTGCTGCAGAACCAAAGAGAAGCTCCGAGAAGCTATACGGGTCGCACGAGGATACAGGACTTTAGACATGCCTAATTTATCAGTCAAAATTTAATGTACCTGCTTATTTCAAATCCCTATATTATCAACAATGCCACGCACTTTTAATCTTCAGTATTGTAACCATTTTATGAATTGTATAGTTGATTTATTGCGAAGTGGATGTCCAAGGCCTACCACGCTCTCCCTGTCTTTTTTAAACAAAGCTATCCGATGACAGTGTGGAAAATGAAGGCGCAGACTCGTCTCATGTGATACCTATCCATGTCTTCTTTAATTTAATACGATATCTGCCCTGACTTGGTGAATAGTTTATGCTACTTGGTTCCTCGAATAGATTATTGGCGGAGGTGCGCACTAGGCGCCTTTTTGCTACCAGCGTTTGTAAAACAAATTTCGGTGTGCGCTCACCGCTACACCGCTTAGTCCACACGTACAACAAGCAATTTTGTGCAATTGCCGTATTATTTATACACAAAAATAAATTCATCAGATCAGCAGTAGGCTCTGTAAGCTCCATGATACTTGTGTGATACATCACACATGCATGATGTGTGGTTATTCTTGTTATTTGCTTTTTTCTTTTAGTTGCAAACTTCTGTTTCTCTTTACCTTTCATTTTGCTTCATAAAGTAAAATAGCTGTGACAGCAGTTAACTTCTGCTAACAGCTTAAATTCTATAAAGTAATTAAGTAGTGGGTAGTATATTTATTTATCTAGTTGTATGAAACTATTGTATAAGACTTAATATACTACTGTTTGTTTTCTCTTAAAATAAATCATTCATTAGAGTTCATATTTTTTTTCAACAAAATATTTCATCGCGGTTCTGATTCCAGTTTTACTTTAAGTTTTTAATTAAAATTATACGGTCGATTAAATAAAATAACTTTTTAAAATCTGGAACGACGCCTGTCACATTAGCCATCCTGCGACCACGAACCCTGCAGTGTTCGAAACGTCAGGAAAAACAAAAATCTATAATATACGCGATGTAATCCATTTAAAAGTGTTTTATTATTTAGAGCCAAACCTAAACTGGACGCCATGGCGACGTCGCCGGTTACGTAGCCAAATAATTCATATTGAAATATATGGCAGCTAAGCTGCTTGGCTACGGATTGGCCACGTTGCCAATTTGGTAGCGTAGCCATTACCGATGTACCCCGCTATGCAAAGTTTGTAGATGCTGGCGCGCTGGTGACGTCGTCAGTAAAATGTATTAATGTTAATGTGTAAACCGCACTTCCCTCACTTCAGTCGCCGTAGTGGATGCCCATCCGTCTACTTTACGTTTTAAGTAGATAAATATGGCTTTCGATACAGAAATAGTGATTGTGAAATTTGGAAACAGGCCGTGCTTATGGAATAGTTCATTAAAACAATATTCCGACCTTAACTGAAAAATTAAATGTTCGGATGAATTAGTAAATATTAATATTTTTCCGATTCCACAATAAAATAAGAGCGATTTCTTCCGCGTCCATACCTGACGACGCAAATGAATGACGTCAGTAGGCACTCGTGGCTAGGCTACTCTGTTTGGCGACCTTCAGTTGCCAGAGGTAGCCAAGTCTACACTGCTGGCGACGTGGCCATGGTGTCACGGTGAGGCATGGCTCTAATTGTTCTACTGGGTTAATTATGGGTTAGGCCGGGAACTCATCTCAACATATTCAAATTAAATTGTACTGGCGAGAACGCTTGCATGAAAGTTATCACAAATTTATAAAATTCTAAATACAAATTTCAGGTTACATGGCAGCCGGTTCACCGATACCAGGTGAAGTAACACTGAGGCAGTCTATCAACTCTGCAATTTTACCGTCACTTGCGCCAAGTTCCCCCCTTGGGAATATAGCGGACAGACTTGTGGCGGATGCTATACGACGAGCAAGCCTCACAAGACGACCATCATCTGTCAAGTACCCTCCGCATTACTTCAGCAGTCCTACCGAGGAATCGTCTTCATCAAGCGACGAAGAAACCACGAAGCGGCGAAAGAAAAAGAACGACAAAGTTTGAAATGTATTTGTATTGAATAATATGTGTAAGTGTATATCCTTGCTAAATCGGCCTAGTGATCGAAGCGACGGACACGCGATCAATCTCTCCTTATCGCACATGAGATGTAATGTGGCGATGATACATAATGCTCGAAATACTTGCGGCAAGGTAAAATTAAAATGATGTCTACATGTCTAAATAATTTCTGGGAATCTGTTAGAAATGATTTCTGGAATATTCAAAATTATTAATTTGATAATTTACATAAACTAAGCACATAAGTTCCGTGTGTTGACCGGATTAAAAATATAGCACCACTCCATCTACCCGGGTGGACGTCGTAAAAGGCGACTAAGGCAATCTAAATCAGTGGGATGGGTAGCATCGTTTCTGCTATGGAAAAGCATCCACTCTCTCTCACCAACCTCTCCTGCCTAGCGTGGTGAGTACTGGCAAATCCCTCCCAAAACTATGACACAGTTGTGGGAATTTATGAGGATTTCTTTCAGCGGTGGACGTCCTTTGGCTGATATGAGTTAATAATAAAGACCGTTAAATGCCCTTTTTAAATGTAACATTATTAATTTTAAGGTAGTTGTAAAAATATCTTGGTGGCCAAATAAATTGTGTACTATATAACATAATAATAATTAGTTAAAGTTTATTTCAGTCATATATAAATACATTGTGTCGCAAGTGTAATATTGTCCAATGTTTAAAAATTAGGCCGCCAACTTCGTCTGCAATTATGGACAGGAGACTATTGGAGCTGTTCCTAACGAGTCATAAGTATTAAAGCAACTGCTTTCCTTTAGCATCGCAACGGCATCGAGTCGGGGTAGCCCCAGCAGCATCCTGTGGGCATTGTTGTAAAGGAAGCGCTGAACATCATAGGCTTTTTGTGTAAATTTAAAAATGTATCATACCTGAGGCTTTGAACAGTTTTAGTTTAGTGCTACTATTTACTTTGAAAACTTATGGGACAACATGTTACATCTCACCTATATCTTCACTTACTATCAATATCAACGTCATAATGTAGATACTGAGACCATGGTACTTAGAATAACACTCCTTGACCATACCATTAAGTACCTGCTTTGAAAGCTGCTTTTGACTACATTATACCTGAACTCATGAGTATATATCTCACAAATACCAAGTAGGTGATGTAATCAATGGACTCAGCAAGAAAATGTTTTCGGCATAATTATAGTTATTTACGAACCTACCGCCAATTATACAACCCGTACTACTGCGCCATCTGTTATCGAGTAGCCACGTTATTCAATACTTCTTAGGTATGATGTGCAAGTCATCTGTAAAATCATTGTAATACACACGAACGGGATATTTAGAGAATAAAGTAAAACTCGAGTAAGATTGTATTTAAACTAGGTACTATATTTGTTTAATCTAATATCATCTATCAGGTCAAGACAATGCTCTGGGCTAATGTATTGAACAGACAGCGCCCGCACCGCTAAATTACCCAGCATATAATTCCATCCCAATGAACTATTGCAATAATGATATGATTTGTGTACAAAACATTAATAATAATATTGATCTTATCGTTCTAAAAATCAAATGTCTATTCTCACTGAGACCCAGCTACTTAAAATGGTACTCCTTTGCCGTTGTTACATTATGTACCTACTTCGGAAGCCAACAGCTTTTGTCTACATTATACCTGAACCATTAGATATCTTACACATACCAACTCGGTAATCTAATCGATGGACTCAGCAAGAAAATGTCTCTGGCCCAGCCTTACATTTTTATTTACGAATCTATCAATTATGCAACCCATGCTACAACGCCATCTGCTATCAAGTGGCGGCGATATTCAATATTTTTTGGTATGATGCGTGAGGCATGTTTAAAAACATTGTAATACACACAAACGGGATATTTAGAGGTTAAAATAAAACTCAAGTAAGTTCGTATTTAAACTAAGTACTTTATTTGTTTAATCTGATATCATCTATCAGGTAAGGACAATGCTTTGGGCTAATTTATTTAACAGACAGCGCCCGCGCCGCTTAAGGCCCCTGAATACAATACGATCCCAATGAACGATTACAATAATACTAGGATTTGTGTATAAAACTTTAATAATAGAATTCATATTATCGTTCTATAATTAAACATTATAATCAGTACATAGATATTGCAAAGCATTAGTAGTAACTAACACTTCGATATATAAATTAGTTATCCTAGTTACACGAGGAAAATGTGTCGATAACAAAGTGAACCGCGGACGGCAGTGCGACAGCCAAGTTCTAAGTACTTTAGTCCGAATAATTTAAGTATCCAAATATATCACAAATTTTGTTGTACATATTAAATTTAATAGTACTTTGTACATTTTTTAATTTATAAAAGCGTTATATTTTATGCTACTTGTACATTCACAACTCTTTACGTAGATAGCTTGATACAATTTTAAATACTTAAGTAGGTATATTATTTCGCACTATTCAATAGTTTTTTTGGATTTAATCCGAAAGCGCATTTATAACTTATATTTCGTTCATAACAATATTTTTAGAATTTCGTCATATAATGGTACAGGTACTGGTAAAATGATTTTAAATCGAACAGGGGCCATAGTAACAATTTTGAATTAAATTCGTCATTGGATATATCTCTTAAATATAATTTCTAATTCCATCTCTAGTTTGACTGTCGATAGAACGAGGGCTCTTACACGCTATGCCATGTGAAATAATTGCATGCACGGAACGCGATTGTGACGCAATAGAAAAATGATAATTCGTCATTCCGTGAGTGGAATGACTTCAGATGGCATATGTGAAATAATTCCACGTAAGGGCCAAGTAGATGTAATTTCTCCTACATTTTCGTAATTTTACACACAAACTGCGGAGACAGACTCACTAAGATTTTAAAGCTGATCGTCATTTAACTGCTATATATTATATAAGTTTTTAATCTCCGCTATCTACGTTCTAATATTAACTAAATAAATACTTGGTCTAAATACAACCCTATCTGGTACATCGATGTTTGATGAAGTAGACGATTAAGTAGATTCTTTGTCTATTACAAAATATGGCTGCATGATTTTTGAACGCTTAAAAAGACATAGTTAATATTATAATAATAAGTAAACTATGTATTAACATTTGGTATAAGAATAAGTACCTCAAACGCAATAAAAACCTTTTAATATTAGTAACACAACTTTTGTATTGACTACCACAAAATCCTGGGTTACCATATCATTAAGTACTAAATAGTTTTGAACACTGGAAATATGGAGACGCCATTTTTCTTCACAGTTTTAAACAATGAAATCTTTTGTGAGCCATATCGAACAGCGTTGCTGTCGTACCCTGGAGGCCAATTGTCCTGCCCCAACGATGAGAGTAAAATTTCAAGGTCGTTTTGAGTGTAACGTTGTGCGCATGCGCAGGCCACGGACTAGAAAATCTAGTCCGTGGAGCAGGCAAGTTTTACTTCTGTCACGTGCATTTTTATTTGTTACTATTGACTAAACTGTTTTTTATGTTCACCACTGTTATCGAAATGGCTTAAAATTAGCGACATGGGTAAGACCTACTAATCTTTGCAAGTAAACCAAAAATTTTCAATTTATTTACATATTTTGAAAACCTAATACCATTGGCATGTAACGTGAATCTCAGGGTGTTTTCTACTATGATTCTGCTACTGATCATCTATTGGAAGGTTCTCGAAGCTCTGCGTGTGCGGCGAGAAGGTGACGTGCGGAGTGCGCAGGCGCGCGGCGGGCGGCAACAGCGCGCGCGGCGCCCGTCAGGCCGGCTCCGGCGCCGGTGACGTCACCAGGATCGGGATCACCGGCGCTTTGACCCCTATGTAGTTCTCACTCGGTGATCTGGAATGAATTATAGGCTTAACAAAAGGTTTCAAAATAGATAATCAACTATTTTGTTTGACTTTTTCGTTAGTGGCCAATCTTATCTCAGAATTATTCAAGCCATTCAAACAATAATCTGGGGGCCATCGGGTCAAGATGTTTGATCAGAGATCATTGTTGCTACTAGGTTTAAGGTCGCTCCGTGATGTAGCTAAAGGCGTGGCGCCAATGGACGGCTCTAGTGTGATCTTACGAGGACCTGGAGCCCCCCTTCGGTGCCGAAGATGACCGGTCCAGTGGTTATAGCCGGTAGGAGTTCGGCATACCACTTCTCCCTACCCCGGGGCGGAGGAAGAGCATGATGAATTTTCACTGGAGACTAATAAAAAAAGGTCTAAGATCAACTGCATCCCACAGTTTGGGAGGGGGGCGCATGTCCCCCTGAGACCCCCCCCCCCCACTCCTGGATCCGACCTTGCACTGAAAGGCCTTCGACTTTGCTTAATGACAACAACCGAGACCGACCATTTTACTTGCCCTCCAAAGCACGGAGACGCTTAGTTCAAATACCACTAGCGATTAGCGATGTTACGGCGCATTGACTCCGAAATATCATTTGAACCTCCGCTCCGGTTTGGAATCTTGCTACCGAATCCAACTCTGATTCCGATAATATTAAAACTAAGGTTTCAAATAAACTTGACAATACTTCAAGTATCTCGCAATTAATGGCTTCTACAAAATTTCATTTTCATGCGCGTATAAAAATACAAATTTTGCATACAGTAATACATGAAACCTGAATTATATATCTGCTGCGACCATACAATAAAAAAACATGACCATGTGGTGCTCGGCAAAAAATAGATGGGTTACTCGTGAGTGGAGTAAAAAGCGAAAAGAGTTGACAGAAACGGGACATCATCAACATCCTCCCCTGTCAGCGGGCGGAACCGGGGGGGCTCAGGGGGTCGTGCCCCAAACTGTGGGATGCTGTTGACCTTAGACCTAGTAGCAACACGATGAGCGCTTAAAATCTTTACATGAGACCTGAGGCCCCTCAGATTGAAATCCAGGCTCCACCCCTGTCCCCTGTGCCAATTACATACTGCGATCACAGTCCGCCTGCCAAGCGTCGTGATTATGGCAATATTCCCTCATTGCATCATTGGGATGTCCTCAGTCCATGTTCTGCAGTAGATGTTTACCGGCTGATAAGTGCGTATAAGGGTACTTACTTTTTAATTTTATGATGCTCATCATGTCTATGGTCATGGCCGTTGCCCGCATGGCCGATGCCATTCGGGGTCAGACCATGAACTCTCTTCATACTAGCGTGACTGTGGCTCCTATGCATATGCTCTTTTACTTCGGGGTGTTTGTTCTCAATTTGATTATGATTTCTATGTAATTCTTGCCCATTCTCAACAGCTAAGTGCGTATGGCTTGGGTTTCTAGATTTTTCGTTGATGTGGTGAACGAAGTTGTTTTGCGCCATTAGCCTGTTTTCACGGGCTCTCGCTTCGGGGATTTTGATTTCAATGTGCTCGTCTAAAGATATGGAGTCGACGGAGCTCAAGTCCAGGGTGTCTGCGGAGAACGTCTTCGGAATGGTGCCTAGCATACGATCTAAAATATAAAAGCAGTGAATAATTAATTCAATAAGTAAGTATTATTATAAATTTTGACACGTCATTTTGAATTAACAAGAGTATAACTTCACAAGCATAATGTTTGAAAATAATACGTAAACGTTATTTTATTAGTAGGAAAATTAAGAAGTCATGATGAAATGATTTATTTTATTTTCTGTTGATATGTAATCGCTTGTACACGTCAGTATTTTAAAAATAGAATCAATACTAGATGGCCCTGTACAAACAAACAAATTCAGAGCTCCAGCCATAGTTATAGTGTAAATTAAAAACTTTAGCCACATCTACTGGTTCTAAACAAATATTGTTCTTTTAACACAAACAACCGGATATAGGGATGGGGTTTATTAAAAAAAACATGTTGGATGTTTAATAGATTTTTTTGCAGCAATTGATAAGGCAAGTATGTATTCAAACACATAAATAGTGCACTATTTTATTACAGCGGCGCCTGTTCCTTATCTGTATGCGTCTTGATAACAAAAATAAAGGAAAAAAGAACTCTTTGCAACTGCATTCATTATTTATTCACTATAATTGCAAAAAGTGCTGGACACAGGCCTCCCCCAACGATCACCACAATGGCCGATATGGGTGTGTTGTGTGCTCATAACCCCCAGTATTTCCATAATCGCCACGATTGGCAGACGGGTTGGCGATCGCAGTTGAGTTGAGTTGAGTTATTGTCTTCGAAGGACGCTGCTGCCCATCCTCCGGCTAATCCCTTAGTCAACTCTTACGACACCCGCGGGAGGAGATGGGGTAGTGGTATTCTGAGCCGGCACCACACGTAATAATGATGTATTATAACTATAATAAAACACTTTTATACGGATTACATCGCGTATATTATAGATTTTTGTTTATCCTGATATTTCGAACACTTTGCAGCGTTTGTGGTCGCAGGATGACTAAGGTGACAGGCGTCGTTACAGATTTAAAAAGTTGTTTTATTTAATCTACCATACAAATCTGGTAAATAATAAATAAATCTAATGAAAAATTGTTTCGATGCATACAGTAATCCCTCACGGTGTCTTGATGTGTTTTATTGTGTGGTATGTTGTTTGATTCCAAACTGGAGGAACCTGCCAACTATCTTCTCTGTTAAAATTAGGATGATTTATTATTTGAATAGCCTCACGAAACTTTCTTGGTACATATCGGTTCACTTTCGCGAGGACTTGAGGTTGATCAAAACAAAGAAAAAGGTTAAGTTTGCCTAAGGCATGTTCACACACTGCAAACTTTGTGGAGCGTGTATGCTTGACGTCAGATATGTGTTGTTTTTTTTTTTTTGGTATCTTCCGCCAAAAAAAAAAAAACAGTATGGTGTAATACTATGGGCTTTATTGCCTGAAATAAACGATTATTATTATTATTTACTCTGGTGGCTATACTACGCTTTGTTCGCCCAATGTATGAACCCTGCAAAGTGTTCGAAGCGTCAGGAGAAACAAAAATCTATAATATCCGCGATGTAATCCGTTTAAAGAGGTCAATCGTCGAATCCAACTCGGCTGGGCAGCGTTAGGAGCCTAGGGAAACTCCGCAACGTCTTTTCGTCAACAATACTGCATTATCTCAAGATGAAAGTCTTTAACCAGTGTGTATTACCAATGATGACATCGGACACAGACGTGGTCACTCATTATGAGCCTCATAAGAAAGCTCAAGGTCCCTCAGCAAGCTATGGAGAGAGCTATACTTGGTATTTCTCTACGAGATCGAATAAGAAATGAGGAGATTTGTAGAACTAAAGTTGCCGACATACCTGAAAGGATTAGTAAACTAAATTGGCAACAAAGAACTAATGGCGGTTGGAAAAATGCATGGAGTGGATGCTAGAAGTCGTTGGATGCGGGCGGCAGGTAACCGCTCGTTGTGGAAATCTATGGGGGTGGCATTTGTGCGGCAGTGGACGTCCTTTGGCTGATATGATGATGATGAATCCGTTTAAAAGCGTTTTATTATAATGTGTAATAATTGCGAAAACCTAAGACAATACTAAAGTATTATAAATTACATCTTTTTCTTAAGAAAATTATTTCCTACAGCGTAACTACTGTTTGTTCTTTTAAAATGAGTTTCACTATTATTGTAGGACCCGATTCAATAATATTATCTACACTCTACATCATAGCAATTAATGTATTCCGGCTCTAACCGCTTTGGAACCAGTATTATATTCTAAACAATGTAGATATACCAAACATAACTTTATTCGATTAGCTATGAACGTTCATAAGGACAAATTTATAAATATAAATGATCCATACCTAATTTTTGTGAGGTCGAAACTGTAGCTCGTAACTCGTCTAGTTGCTTCGCGGAACACAATGGAGTGTCGACCTCGTACGTGTTGTTGAATCTGGTGTAATCAACCTGTAACATAAAATAATTGCATTTCATGAATAAACAAATACATTACATATTATGTACCTTTATATGCATCTTGTAACAAAATAATAAAGGAGACTTTTGCTAACTAAATGTTTTAATCTTGAGTTTTAGGAAGACTACGATATTGTTACCCGCGGCATTGTCCGCGAATCAATAAATAACGTAATAAAACGTATCCTACGTACCTATGTCCTAGTTCACACGTCCTATATAATACATAACATAATCTACCTGTCTGTCAAATTTCACTAAAATTCGTTCAGCCGTATAAGCGTTATTGCGAAACAAACATACAAACTTTCACATTTATAATATTAGTGTAGCAAATGATAATTCGGAGTACATAGTAAAGGTGCTGTCATAGATGTCTTATTTAATACATAACATAATCTAGCTGTCTGTCAAATTTCACTTAAATTCATTCAGCCTTATAAGCGTTCTTGCGAAACAAACATACAAGCTTTCACATTTATAATATTAGTGTAGCCTATGACAGTTCGGAGTACATAATGAAGGTACTATCAAAATGTATCAAAGATTGGTTCAGTGTTTTATAAAACAAAAAAACTAACGTTTCCACTCTATACAATAGTAAGAAGATACAGAAGATATTTTTCAACGATGCACAGCACTAGTTTCTCTCGTGTGTTGTGGGTACAGTTTACATACATGCATCACTCAAGTACACACACCTAGACACAAAAATTACATGAATGAAATTAGACGGCTTATGGGACTAAATAACGCAAGACTATTCCCGAGAAAAACAAACTCGTAAGTAAAAAGAATCGTCTGTAGGAGAATCGACATGTAGAATCCAAAAGTTTTTAATATAAAATAACGTTAATGTTATTTTGCCGCCCTCAGACAAGAATGGTCATTTGTTTAAATAATATTAAATTATGTAAACCTATGATTTGAAATTTGTGCCTAAATCAAAACAAACATCACATATAGAAACCCTGAAATATTGTATTGTTATGCATTCTACACACATATATACACACATATACGTATAAATCGTGTGTATCATAATAATTATATTAAATGGTTTTACAAAACGATCTGCTGAATATAAACTAAAAATAAATTGCAATCTTTATGCTGCCTGGAGGCCACTTTTGGTTTCGCTAGAAATTACTGGTTAAGCAATCACATTTCCCAGAAAAGTATGCGAGAAGCCCAACATAAAAGATTGCAATGTTTATCAAACTTATGCTATCAAGTCACTGCTAGGTATGTTTTTTAACCTTGGAAAATTAGCGAAGCGTAGTTTGGTCTTGGTGGAATGTTCTTTCTACCAAATCATTGCTTTCCTTTTTTAATCTAATATCTATAAAATATAGCGTATATATTGTTTTGATACGAATGCACTGTAGGGAAGAAACCAGGTTTGACCACTTTTAGAAAATAAATTACTTTTGTATTACCTCATTGAGTCTGTGTGTGTATAACTTTTGTTTTACCCCATTAAGTCTGTGTTTGTTGGAACTTTAAATGCCTAGGTCCTATCGTGACTTCCTACGATATCCATGGGAAATAATTTAAAACTACACCTGATTTGTTAAATTAAATTTGGTTGCGTGTGATTCCCAGTAAAGAATAGACCAACCATGCCAAGCGTAGTGAGTACTGGTAAATTCTCCCCAAAATAACGACACACAGCATGTGACGGTACGGTTGGTGTAGTGGTCGAAACATTTAAAAAAATGACTGAATAAAGCAGAATGGCTGCTGTTCCATAGAAGGGAAGCGCTGCTGCCCATCCCTCTAGTTAGTTTCTTAGTCGCCTTTTACGACATCCACGGGAGGAAATGGAGTGCTGCTATATTCTTAATCCGAACAACACACGGACATATAGCCTAAAGTTACCTAGTGAAGGACCCAATACAAACTAAAAGCTGGTTACTTGAAATAAATGTATAGGTATAATACTTGGATCTGTAACTGTTACTGTTCCATATATTATGTATTTTTTTGTGTGTGTATTTATATTTTATAAATTTTGTGATTTATTCATACATTTTTGGGAATAACTATGTATATACATTTTGTTACTTTGTTTAATATATGTATTTGTTATATAAAGTATTACTGTTTATAAATATTAGTTACAACAGTGGGACACCAACTACTCGTCATTATCTTCTTTCGTGATTCTTGTCCGTCCAGTGGTTGTCTGGAAGACGCTCTTAGCGATAAGACCGCCAACTATGCTATTATGTATGTAAAATTAATTTGCACTTTACTTTGGTGTACACTACTCTACTCTCTCACTACTACTCTGTACTCTACTATGATTCATTTTTGGCTAAAAATCAATTATTGCCGTATTCAAATAATGAAATGGAATTATCAAGTCCAGCGTTGTTTGCCGTTGAATCCATCCGTGTTGACTGGGGGCATTAAGAGACAAAGATTTATTAAAGGTCACTGTTATCAAAATATTATTGGTTTAAGTAATTGTTGTAGTAACGGTACGCCGATAACCTCGGAAGCAAATGATTGGAGAATAAATAAATGTTATATACATATATATAAATTTTCATTATATTATTTTGTGTACTATCCCAATCAAATCCCAAAACAATGTTAACTACAACTAAAACTATACTGACCCTAAATCGCTATTAGCCTATTAGGCTGACCATATTAACGCAATATTCTAAATTAACTCATAAGCAACACGCGCTCCCACCCTCACATTACCACCACACACTTGCATATCTACACACAAATATGGGCGTTTTTGCCGCTTGCACCTGTAATTTTTGTTAACGTTTCATTGTTTTGTATACTTTTCTCTAATTAATACCCTTCTTTGAAGTCCAAACTAACCATAGTTTAAAAATCCCACATTCAATTGTATACTGTAGATAACTATAATTGGAAGAACGGAATCTCCAAACACAAACAATTCCTTGCTTTAAAGGTGACTCCAAATCATGTATTGTAAACGCACTTATGTAATTGAAATAAATTTATTATTATTATTATCGTTTGAACCTTGATTTAGGGTTTGAGTCGCCCCTAGACTGATACAACCGCTCCGAGATGTGCCTATAGGCGTAGCATCAATGGGCAGCTCCAGTGCCTCCAGTGTGATTATTTGCGAGTTCCTGGAGGCCCCTTGGGTACCAAAAATAACTATTCCGGTGGTTTTAGCCGTTAGGAGTCCAGCTGGCCATCCTCGGGGCGGTGGAAAAGTAAAAAAGATGTATTTCTACTGGGTGAAAAAAAAGACATTTGATATAATACAATCGGGGAGCCAAGAAATGTCTTTCATAATCATACCCAGAAAACAAAATATTAAAAAACATTTAATCAAAATTGCGAATACAAGACTCTATTTACACCATTCAAGATTCAGAGCTCGCCACGATATTGGCGGTAAGACCCATCATGCGGGAATAGCTGGAGAGGCAGCATGGCGCCTTCACTTTCCGGATGACGCATAATCGCCACGCTTGGCAGACGGGTTGGCGATCGCAGTTGAGTTGTTAATGTACTTGAAAGACGCTGCTGCCCATCCTCCGGCTAATCCCTTAATCCACTTTTACGACACCCACGGGAGGAGATGGGGTGGTGGTATTCTGAGCCGGCACCACACTATAAATTAGATATCTATTAAATACTAAATACGTTAAATATTAATATTATTATTATATTGATACTTAAATATTCACGAACAAAACTGTTCCTGGTAGTAAATTCCTTCTATGCATCTATTATTATTATATATACATGCAATCTAAGAAACAAGGTAATTAATATACAATTAATAATAATATAACACATTGCAGTGGTCATTAAACCACAGCATGGCGCCATAAGCTATGTGAACAACTTATAATAAATATAACTTTATAAACATTATCGATATACCATTCTTTTAGCTCGGTTTACCTTGAAAATATATTTTTTTTCTTGCTTAAAATGATATAGTTACCTATATTTTAAAATAAATAGTACCAGTTGGATACCTAAATATTTGGTTGTGACATTTTATTTGAAACATTCTTTGATAGTGCAGCTGTTTGTGCCGAGTTCTCGTTCTGTTCCGTACATATTAGTCAATACAGTAAGAATATTTTTGTGATATTTTACACGTGTTCAGCTTCATTATTTTAACTATTATTACTACACGAATTTTACTACATTTATTATTGTTGTTATTTGTATTTTAAGACGATCTAGGGCTGTAGCGTGATATATTACTATTGACTCTCATTGGATTCTGCATTGTTTGTCAATATATTTTATAACAATGTACTAGTGTTACTGTTTGGTTGTGTGACGTTTGTGTTTTAAAATAGGCTATCATCCTTGTTGTTTACTAAAATAATAAACTTTGCCCGCGGCGTCACCCCGCATATGATTCGGCTTATCATGGAAAGATTTATCGCGCATCCCTCGGGTACTGTTTTTTTCCTGGGATAAAAAGCAAACATTTAAAACGCCTATATTTTAATCTGGGTTATGGTGTATTTGTGTACCAAATGGGAATGCCCATTCTGGGCCCAATTGCGGACACACCAATAGGACTTGTTTCAATTATGGATTATTTTGGACAAAAAGAAATGCGATAATTAATCCTAGTTTAAAGTCTGCCAGCGGTTTATTACAAGTTTTGGATTTAAATGGGACTCAGATTGATAAGCCATGAATCAAAACAAATTAAATATTGATATGAAATAAAAAGAACGAGAATCGATTAAAGTATTATTACTGGCAATAATACTTTAATCGATTCTCGTTCTTTTTATTGTGTAAATCCATTCCTACTCTTCCACTTTTTGCAGATTATTTAATAAAAGTTATGTAAAATAAAGTATTATTAAAGTTAACTGTAAGTATCCTACATATTACACTTAAAAACATATTTTCTATCACTGCGATTACGATTATTTGGATTTTCAGACCATAGTTTTCTGAAATATGGCATCACTATTGCCATTTGCCACCAGTCACAGTCAATATTATTTATTAGTTTTTTTGTTTGTGCGTACCGTTAATGGGATTTCTGTGTGTTATTAGATTTCCTTGACAATTTTGAAGTCCACTTTTAATCAAAAATATCATAAAATCAACAAAGGCACATCTCATCACTAATCAATGCACATCATTCAAATATTTTTCTCCGCAAAAGCGTGTTTTTTTACTAACAATTTGAACACAAATAACGAATACGTTATAACAGTGTGGCGTACTTTTTGATGGATTTTTCTATTATATTACACATTTACGGAACTAAAAACCGAAACGCATTTACAATATTTGTCTATCCACTCTGGGCCCACGGTCCTTAGCACAATGGGCAATCCCCTTTCATCCAAATCCGTTCAGGCGTTTCAACGTGATAGAGTAACAAACATCCAAACATCTTCACAAACTTTCACATTTATAATATTAGTAGGATCATAATCTCGAGTGCCTTCATCTCGAACTAAGCGTTCCTGACTACCACACTGATTGAATCATATTGCTGTTAACCACGAATTAAAAATAACATACCTCATATTCACCAGTGTCCTTCCTGAACGTGACCATAGTCTCGAACCGATGGCCCCAGAGAATCTCGGATGGCAAGAAACTGCTGCGCGCTTGGGTAGTCATACCCGTTGATTCGATCACACCCTCTGTAATAAAAACACAATATTATAGCGACCATAATACAATATATCCAACCCTTAGGTTACAGGTCTTTAGGCTAAGGCCTTAGATCGCGTGATATGGGTGGATTATTTAAGGACAGGTGCTAGCACGACTCTAGCATTTATAGCGACATTAACATAATGTATTTGCCGAAGGGCTGCTGTTCCACAAAAGATACGCTGCTATCCCACAAAAGATACGCTGCTGCCCATCCCTCTGGTTTAGATTCCCTTAGTCGCCTTTTACGACTTCCGCGGGAGGAGATGGAGTGGCGCTATATTCTTAATGCGGACACCACACGGATATTATAACATAAAATAAAAATTTTCTTTTCTGCAAAGAGGAACCCGGTCTTTTGCTAGGCTTACGCAAGGACATCATGCAGAGGCCCTTTAGAGAATTTTAATTGCCCTTGCCCTTGCCCTTCGGTCACAGGTCTGTAGGCTAAGGCCTTAGGTTACGTGGTATGGATGGATTATTTAGAGAAAGACGCTAGTACGTATACTTGACTATTCACTTTTATTAATTCAATACATACACAATATTAAGCCTTTAAACGTTTACCAAAAGTGCATGGATATGAAACAGTTGTTAGACAATATTGCCATTGCCTTGCTTGACAAAGGTATGGCTGATCGCAGTATTTATTTACTACCACAAAGTATTTTACAGTTGCCCATCCTCATAATATACAAATAAATATATTTACAGAAATATAGTTTTGAACACTGATAACGATACCTAGAGTTGAATATACCTGCAGTTATGCCTAGCCTTATGGAGGGGAAATATCGTAAAAATAGCTGCGTAATAATATTTTTTACAACGAACAAAACCAAACAATGTTATTGTTTTCGTCTCTCTGTTTAAGTGTAACAATCACCACGACTAAACAAATTGAGTTTTCTCAACTCAACTCAAATTTTGCAGTCCAAGCTGAGTCACACATAGGTCGCTTTAAAATTTAATTTTCTCATAATCCGGTAGTCATCCTTTCTGAATTAGTTATTATGTATCTATATAAGTGTAAATTGGCAATATATGATCGGATCTTACTTTCAATAAACGCCTGATTTATTGCCCTTGGAGGCCAATATATAGTTTTACACCAGTGGGAAATTCTACTGAGCATCTGTATAGGAAGTTTTACTTTATACTAAGTTCATTTCTATGAATAGTATATTAACAGTAGCATGGCTTACAAAGTAGATTTAAACATTATTTTGTGATTAAATTTAGTGGATAGCGCAGAATATAAATTTTGCCACAAATCTTCTGCCTCATCTATTTTCAGGGACATTCAAAATGATGATGATAAAGAAGCTTCATTACTATCTCTGAAGATCAGTCAATATATACCAAAAACTTATTATAATATATGAGATGTTATATTATTATCATGTGTAAAGTTCAGGGCAATTTACCAAGACTCTGTCAAGGAAGTGCCAAGAGGAGACCATGTGGTGTCGTTACGTGCAGTCTAGATACATTCCGTGCGGCCATTACCGAAAATTTGTTGTACAAAATTAACAATGTCTAGTGTATTTGCCGTCTAGATACTGAATATAAAAGTGATAATGACATACTCGAAGTAAACGAAACTAGTTTGATTAGTTTGATATGTATTTTTTCTAAAATAGCTTTGTTGCTATATTTCATTCTGCTATACGAACTGGAGTAATTATTGTTTAATTTGCAAGAAAAACATTGTTTATTAGAGTAATGCCTTGCAGATTTTCTTATAAAAATACGCGGTGCTGGGGGATGTAAGCATCATTATTTTGCGCAATGTTGTACATTGTAGGATGTTGGCGTGCACTTTGGGCCAACAGCGCTATATCACGCATCTGATAATCAGCTCAGATGGATCAACAATAATACTTCTTGTTCAATTTACAAATTGATGTCATTTGGCTATAATTATACGTATAAATATAGCCATATGACATTTAATACGTATATTAATTCTCGGTAGAATTCTTACTAATAACAGTATTAGGAAGAATGGTCATATAGAAATATTGTATTTTCTCATACCTCTGTCCGACTAGGCCTTGTTTCCCTTAAATACTTTCATCGCTTTAAGAAATCAGAACATACTCTTTGGCTTCGGCGTCTGAATAATAAAGAAATAAAATTCGTGAAACTTACCTAACATAACAACGATTTCAAATCTCTCCCTTAGCATGTCCGATGCGGAAAGGTTATAAAGCGGTGATTTTTCATTGATCTTGTGCACTATGGTCATTGGCCATATAAACATCAGTCTGTCTTCCTCTCCATCAGCACCGACTTTCAACTCTTGTTGGTAAAACGGCAACACTTCGCCCTCCCTAGTTATCTATGTTTAGGAAATTACCAAATTATTACAACTGCTTTTTTATACATTATAATGGGCATGTCGTTAGCACGAAATCGTATTGTACATTGTTTGCGGTTTTTATTTCTTGATATTTTATTTTAATGATGCAATAGAAGTAATTGGTACAATCGATGTGTTTCGTACTTTCGTTATGCACAACTCAAAACCAATCGTTTAAAGTTATGTTGCAAAAACGACGCTGTAGATTTGTAGATTTTGATGCAGTTGCGTGATTTTTGGGACACAACTTTATGGAAAAGAATGTTTGACTGTGTTTTCATAGAAATTGTCTTTAATAATATTATAATTTAATTAATATTATACCATGGCGGCTACTGCTTAAAAACTCTGTTTAGCAAGAAAAGGACAAAGAATTCCTCCTCCAGACGTTTCAAAAGCGTATCACTTCGCCATTTCTCCACCTTTCTTTGTTTTAAAACTATTGTCATCTGAGAGAGGACTTAAAGTAGCTACAAAAAGATTATGTCTTCATTCTCGAAAGTAGTCAAACATCCTATTGTTAATAACAGCGAATATGCAAATTGAAAATAGAAAGATGTTAGTATCACTTATTGATAAATATTAAAAACTACATTTGTTTCTTTAGATATTTCGTAAAAACAGTTTTGTTCGTTTATGTCGATTTAATTTTTCGAAATGGTCTCTGAATAATCAAATCTTGAAGTTGTACCACGTTTTCTACATGTGCGTACATTTTGATAGATAAAAATCGAGCAAATAATCCTTGAAAGTACTGACAAACAGATAAACCGTTTATAGAGGTTTAAGCTACTGACTTTCATTCAACGAACAATAAGATTTTTATATTTCATAGGTCATACGGAAATTCTATATATCTAAGAAGTCTTAAAAATACATTCAACTAAGTAGTTTATACGTGTACTTATAGTAGGATAGAAATTATGGTTGGAATAAAAAGGGGCATTAATCTTGAAGCTTATTTAATTCGATCTGTAGTTGCCTGAATGGACTGATGTACATACCGACTTAAAGTATAAAAAGATTTGATTTTTACAGACCACTACAGGTATATTGCTATTGCATACTACAGGAAGTGATATTTTGTATATAATGTGGTGAACTGGACCGTTACATAACTTTATCAATATATTTATAATAATTGGTCGTTATTTAACTTAAATGAGATTGTAATTCAAACGAACTATTTGTTATCAAATGTTTTAAATATAACTGTTTATTTGAATATTTGAATATATATTTAGTAGTAGCTCGTGGAAACTTGAGAGAATCGAATAATAAAACAAAAATGTATCAGCATATTTTCGATAGTTATTGAATTCAATCAATTCAAGCAACTGTCTTAAATATATTAAATAGTATTATGTTAAAATTAGGGGTATGCAATATGCAAAGGCAAGTAAACAAACTAAAGATAAGAAGGTAGGAATAGCATTAATAAAATAAACTCATGCTGTATTGTCCATAGATGGGTCATATTGTAACAAAGCAAACGATGCAAAATAAACGCTTTAACAACGTAGTTACGTTGAATGCAAATTTACAAATAGCATATTGGAATTTTATGAGATACCTTTTTCCTTATAATCTGAGCGCGCACGTGCGCTTCCAGAATGTGCGACTTGCGGATATCTCCAACACGGAACAGAAGGTAATATTCACCGTCCCTCAGACAAATAACCGCGTTTCGCGAAAACAGGAGTGTGGTGTTACGCTTTTTTGCGCGCGCCAGCTTTGCGAATATAAGACCCACCTACGGACAAGAGAGAAAAGTTCTGAATTTTCATATTCCAAAACTTGGGGAATCGAAGTCTGAAGAGCAAATTGTACCGTTATATTTTGGAAGGGTTTTGTATTCAGAGTTCAATGCCCCACAAGTTAGAGAGAGGAGTCAGTGTAAACTCATATTAGACGTAACTAAGCGTGCGTGCTGACTGAAATCCCCAATCACTAACCAGTCTCCGTTTTTGGCGAAATAATATACCTTGCGGCGAATTATTTGTGCTCTTATATGTGCTTCAACGATATGGGATTTCCTCATGTCACCGACACGGAACATCAAACACAGCTCGCCATCGCGCAAACAAATGACAGCGTTTCGGGAGTAGAGCAGGGTCTGGGCTCGCTTTTTGGGCCTAGACATCTTTGCAAAGACGATTCCCACCTAAAATTAGAATAACATGCATTGCCCATCGCGTAGTAAATCACATGTTCAGAATCGTGTGACACCCTCGCTTACATACTACCTGAAAATAAGTAATATCGCAACACTGAAAGTTACGTATTTGCGTGGGCTTAAAACATCGGCGTTAAGTATGATGATATAGTAACAGCCGGCTTATGAGTACAATCAAAAGCAATATTTTAAATTTGTAATGATTTTTAAAAGAACATCTGGCTGGATCGTATAGTTTCGTTACGATAATACATTTGGCTCGATTCCAAGTTTATTTTAATATTGAATTATCATATAAGCTTCAGAGCCGGAAGAATTTTTCGAGTATGATGTGTTAAAAACCCTTTAGTATAAAATCGTTACGTAGATCTGTTAAACAAGACTAAAGCCAAGATTGCAACGTAAAAACAGGTCGTTATTTTTATGGCAGTCTAGTTCAATGGTATTAGGATTTACTGCCAGTTAACTGTATTTGTTTTGACAGTAAGTGCCTACTCTTTCGGCATCTATCGTAAACACATGTTTGTTTAACTAATTAAACTGATGAAATATTGAGAGTAACTCAAATATTTAAAGCTTACCATGAAGGCCTGGATGAAGACGCCCACAATGCTTTGTATGCACATAACAAAGATAGCCTCTGGGCATTCCTCGTTGGTTGTTCTTGAGCCATAACCGATGGTGTGTTGGGTCTCTACGGAGAATAGGAAGCAACCGGTGAAGGTGTTAACGTTATTGAGACAGGGTATAAATGTAACGTTTTCGTTGGGAGGGGGAGGGGTCAGGTCGCCGTGGGTGAAGATAATGAGCCACCAGATCAGAGCAAACATTAACCAGGAGAGGATGAAGGAGAGCGCGAACACAAGCAGCGTCCAGCGCCACTGAGCGTCCACAAGGGTCGTGAAGATGTCCTGAAGGTATCGGCGCCTGCGCTTGGCCACGTTCCATTGGACGACGTTGCAGTCTCCATGTTTGAAAATGACGCGTTTTCGGACACGTCTCGCTGCGTAACGGGCTTGACGGTATCTGGAAATGAATTATAATACTTTATAACCTTTTGTCAATCTCAAAAGACTGAAAGACCTAAGTTAACATACTTATGAAAAGGCTTGGATGAGAGAGGTAATGTAACAATTTTCACTTAATTAAGACTACATAGAACTATTGTACCCTGGATGATACGGCTAATGGATGTAAAATTTATAATTTCGCGAGAAAAGTTACAATCAAATTAAATTAAAATGTTATCTGTCTATTTTTCAATCATAACGATCGACGATTGCAAATAAATGGTACGTCAATATTTGATTTCCATTGAAATCGTGATGATGAATGGCGGTCTGTGATGAATGTTTGCTGTATTTTATGTATAATACATATTTTTTTCTACGAGTGATATTAGTAATTGTACCAGTATTCTTATAGTTTTCGAAGCCAATATTGACGCAAAATTCATGTTTGGACCAAAGGTGTTCTAGACCAAATTAATTTTCTTTACGATTAACTTCTTGAATGTGACCGTAGATACGAGAATTGAACTTAAAAGGAACGGTGAAATCAGCTGGGATTCATTAGATTCGGGCGGCATGTAACCTGTCATTCTGGAAATTTATAAGGGATGCCTTTCTTCAGCACTCGACGTCCTTCGGCTTTGATTCAATAATGATGATGAACACAATTTTGATGACAATGATTTTTATAAATGAATAATGAATAGTAAGATAATAAATTAATATTTTTCTTATTTATTGAATAGTAATTAGGTTAGCTCTAAGATAATATATTGTTAATGATAGCTTTGTATGAATTCAGAGTATGACGTTTAATTGACGTCTATGTAAACTAAGATTACAAGAGTGCAATTTATTCAATTATGTAAATTGTTTCTGTCTGATCGATGCCTGTACATTGTTAATGTTACCTGAGTTATTTTGCAATAACTAACTGTGGTATTTCCAGTAATACGCACAATATAGAATTTATATTAGTAATGTACTAATACCTGGAAGCAAAAAGTGTAATATTGGTATAAATGCATATATAACTATCATATCATATTGCAACTAAGATTTAATAGACTCTTATAATTCCGATTTAATTTATTTGCTCAATAAATTTTGCTGTAATCTTTATTTTGTTAACGTTTATCGTATTTGGTGGATTGGGTTTCGTTGCACAGCATTTTCGTGTCTGCTTAAAAATCGGGTTTAAAGTTCTCAGTTTTATTACGAATTGAACAAAATTTAAAAACAATTACGATTCACCCATGTATATTGAATTGCACTTTGATTAAATTTAATTTATCACCTGATCGACAGTTTACGCATTTTAAAATTGAAATTCATTAAACAAATCAAAATTATTCACCACCGTTGAATGAAGAGGATGTTTAACTAACCGTAAATGAATAAATCCATGTCACTTTAGGATATGGAGTGCTCACTATTATTATAGATAGCGTCACCATAAAACCACCACTCTGTATTTCTATAGTACCACTGAGATAGCGAATACGGGTGATTTTATGGGGCTTACGCAGTACTCAGCATAGATATTTTATCACTCGCCGTGACTATCACAAAAGTACTATAAAAAAGCACTCCCATTTATCTCTTAAAAGCTTTTTACAAACGTACTCTTTTATCTTCACGGCTGTTGGAAGTTTATTTGATTTTATGCCCTGGATTATGATATTATATTATTAAATATTTTGTATTTTTATTCGCAACGCATAAAGGATGTTGTGATGTGCCCCTGGTGGTTTACAAACGTTCCTTCTTTGTATGAAAACAGGCTTTTGTCCAGCAGTGGGATAGCTATAGGCTGATATTATTATTCACAATGCAGTCGAAATTGGAGGTCTGAAATTCTAAAGTAAGATAATCTTGAATGATATGTTTACATATTTCAACACTATATTTTTTTTGTGAATATATAAGTGATGACTATAATTATGTATTATTTAGTAACGCTTTTCATACGTACATTTATAAAAACAAATTACTCACGATTTTTATAATAAAACCAGGTGAATGATTAATTATACGTATTCATACAATACAAAGAGTAAATGCTACTCCGAGAAACTGAGGTACCTATCATACGTCACAGTTAACGCTTAATGATACTTAGATAAACAATTCAGTTTTTGCACGCTGTGAATATATAGAGGTAATTAGAACAAACAATTCTGGTAATCTATTTGAAATTGCCAACGATTCGATGGGAAACATATCCACATGTCTTGAATAGCGAAAGGTAAAATTAAGATTAATAGTAAGTACAAATGTGACTGAAAAATCATGTCGGAGAGATCTAACCTACTAACTTTGAAATTATTTAAATTGAGTGATGTAGAGTTCAAATATTGTATCGCATATCGTCGGGTTTTGTAAAATGTGTAGCAATGCGGAATATACTGAGGTAGTTGGAAGAAACAATTCTGGTAATCTATTTGACATTGCCAACGATTCGGTGGGAATCATATCAACTTGTCGTGTATAGCGAAAGGTAATATTAATAGTCAGTGGTTAACAAATGTTCAGAAACTGTGACTGAAAAATCATATCGACGAGATCTTACTACAAACTTAAAATTATAGTGATGCCTAGTTCAAAATTGTGTAGAAATGAAATTTTTGGTGAAACCCTGTTTGCGCTTAAGCCTTAATATGTGCAATTAATGGTATAAGTAAGCGGATGGCAATAACAGCTCACACATGGCCTCCAGCATAATACACTTTAAACCATACATGGTGAAAACCGGCTTAAGTAAAAATTACTTGTTCACCCATTCTCCGAAATAAGGACGATATTATATAGATCTTGAACTCTTCATATTGTGGAGTTTTGTAATAATCTAAAAATACTATATCACATAGTTTTCAAAAGAACACTTTCCCTGTGCAACATTTTTTCCTATCTATCATTACAGTATCAGTCGTATAGTTAAGAATAGAATACACTTTATTGTACACCATTAGGAATAGGCATACAGAAAAGCGATGAGAGTAAAATAAAACGCAATTTGATAACATGGATAATAGTGAAACAGCATGTACAAATTATATGATTAAAAGGGCAGATAATGTTCTTTTACTAGTTTTTTAAAGGAGCCATGATTTGGCACCTCTTACTGACACTGGAAATACATTCTACAGCCGGATAGCCTGAGCTGCAAAATATTGATTGAAGAATTTGATGGAATGCATTAGCATCTCCAGCCTCGAGTTCTCCGTAGATCTTAAGTAGGTATCTAGTGTGTATGTCATGAAGGAACTTAAAACGTTCTTTAATATAAGAATTATTGTGGGAGCAAATAAAATCCTGCTAAGCAATAATACGATTCAAATACGATTGATTTGCGAAATAACTATTGATAAACTGAGATTCGTCTCTTGTTTCGTAAAAGGCAACTAATGGTTGATATCAAGGGGATGGGCAGCAGCATCATCATCAGGTGCTAATAAAAACATGTTGCAATCACTAATCCGCCTGACAAACGTGGTGTAGTTTAGTTTAGTTTTCTATCAGAATTTCAATGTCCATATTCAAGCTGGGATCAACGATGCGGTTGATTCCAGTATCCTTAGGGGCGCCGAGGTCAATATGAGAGATCATTTTGCAAAAAAAACCGTAACTCGTATGCCAATATTCACGGTCATCATTTCGGCCGAATGAAGTCCACTGCTGGACTCAGCCCTCTCCCAAAGATCACCACAACGACCGATATGGGTGTGGTGTCCTTGGAGGGTCTTGCCATAATCGCCACGCTTGGCAGATGGGTTGGCGATCGCAGTTGAGTTGTTAATGTACTCGAAGGACGCTGCTGCCCATCCTCCGGTTTATCCCTTAGTCGACTTTTACGACACCCACGGGATGAAATGGGGTGGTGGCATTCGGAGCCGGCACCACACGGCAAGCCGGCACCACACGGCAAATATTCACGGTGCCAAGAAACAAAGCGAATGTCGTTTCTTTTCTTGACAAATTGACATTTACGTTTTCAATGCCATGCTTAAATAATCGACAAGTCGATTAATGATACAGCAAAAAGAACTATTTTTAAATTTATTTACGATGTAAGTTATAATTTCTTAGTGTTTTTTATGTAAATACTATACATATTGACATGAATAAAATCAATTTTAATTTTTTAAATAAAGGAATAACTACAGGAAACATTATGCAAGATTGAAGCCAGAAAATTACGAAACTTAAGCAAAAATCTATTAAAATACTTATTATTTTAAGTAATTATCTTCTATTAATATATGCATCAACTTACACCTTGTGTATATTTAAAAACGAAACGTAATTATATATCAAATATTTTTCCTGAGCATCATGTTCACGTGAGGCCAGTAATGGACAATGTCCTTTCATCTTGTTCATTTACAGCTATGGATCTGCCTCATTGTTTGCAACAATTTACTTTATAGTGCACTGGAATAGATCCACAACCTCAAGATTGTAGATTGTAATCTAAGTATGTTTGTTATCTGGTAACACAAAGCAAACTATGACACACATTCACATTTACATAGGTTTATTTAAAACCACCTTGAAAATGTATTTGTCATCTGAATGCGTCCCTGTTACCGCAGACTAAGAATGTGCTGAGGAATTTCTGTCATTATACGAGTTAATTTTTCGAATAATTCATATACCTAGTATTTGAAAAAACCCGCTATGGTTTTACTAAATTATCTACGATATAATTAACAAAATATCCAATATACTAAAAGGAATCCGGTTAAGTGTCAAGAGTAAGTAAAGGCAAATTGGATCATGGACCAAAACAGCATTCTAATGCTGACATGAAACTAGATTAAGATGGGTTTTAAAACTTTGGATCTCAGCTAACAGGTAATGTTAGCGAACATTCAAGCATAGTTCCGAATAAGTATATTTATTCTGTGTATCATGTTGTGACTTCAGTGAGTAATGATTGTAATAATTGATTTAATGATGCAGATAATTTGTTTGATTACTCTGTTCAAATCAATCAACTAGTTCTAATCGAACTACTATTTAACCACCTTCTACAAATAATCCATCATCGTCATCATATCAACCAAAAATATGTCCACTGCTGAACAAAGGCCTCCCTCATAGATTTCCACAATTGTGTCATCGTTTTGGAGGGAATTTGCCAGTAGTCACCACGCTTGGAAGGCAGGTTGGCGAGCGCAGTATGGCTACTGTTCTACAAAAGGGACGCTGCTGCCCATCCCTCTGATTTAGGTTCCCTTTTACGACATCCACGGGCTGAGATGGAGTAGCGCTATATTCTTAATCCGGACACCACACATTAACCATGCAATATTTCTTGATTTTTACGAGTGTTTACGAAATGTTAAACATTCCATTAAGGAAAACCGCAGAACACGAAAATTGTATGTCTTAGATGTTATTTATGCAACATTAATGAGAAATACCACTTTTTGATACCTAAGGCGTGGGTCGATCTTAACTTTTTCTAAGAACTAGGCTTTACTTGAATGTGGGTGCCACCGTGCCATAGTATTTTTTGCGTCTGAAGTGTAAAAGCATGGTACGCAGTCACGAAACATAAAACCCGTATAACTCCATCTCGAAAACACGCCACCACGACCGTAGTTAACACAGATAAACCTTGCTTGAATAGCTACATGACGAAATCAGTCCACTACGAATCGATACATCACGAAATCACGCTACCACGAATCTCACTGATCCTATAATCATCTTCTCAGGCGGATAGGTTAGGTTAGAAGGCGAAGGCGGATGCGAAGGTGAGCGATGCTCCCGACTTGGCCTAACGTTGCCTCCGTAGCGGTTGTATTCTTTTAGATTTATAGCAGGGATCATCAGCCTACTGTAGCTTTAAAGGACTGTTAAATAACATATTAGCCTTGTTGGACGGATATTGTGTGTTTATAAATAACGTTTTATTTACTATAAGAGGTTTAAGAACACGTTAGAGTGGTGTTATTACCTATTATACGGTTACTATTGGAGTGTTATAATGCGTTTATGAATAACGATTTCTTTTATCAAAGTAATGTGTCCGTAACCTAAAAGAAATATAATATACGCACAATATTCACTATTACATCGAAGTGTTAACGTGCTTATACAAATTGCCATCATTTCGCTCCGAGTAAATGAACAGAGCACGGAGACAATTCCTTTGTAAGGTGTGAGACAGGGAGACATTATTTCCCCAAAACCGTGCGCTGCAATGTGCAATTTATAATTCAAGCTAATGGAGTGGAAAGAACATTACATTTTTCGCCATTAACATCAGTGGCAATTATATTACCGATTTGCCGACGACATCGTAGTCATGGCAGAACCGCTGCAAGACCTCAGCACGATGCTCGAAGAACTCGACAGAGTTTCCCAACAGGTGGACTTTAAAAACGAACATGGGCAAGACGAAAGTCATGTTACGCCCATGTCGTGCCATATTATCCATTGAGAACTGTTATTGAAGTTTTTGACGATTATGTCTACTTGGGACAAATCATGCAGATAGGTTGTCTTACCTAACTTCTAGAAAGAGGTCACCCATCTAATACGATTTGGCTGGGTAGCGTTCGGGAAACTTCACACCATCTTTTCGTCATCATTACCGCAGTGCCTCAAGACTACCTTCAAGTGTATGTTACCAGCGTTGACATATGGCACAAACACGCGGTAACTCACTAAGGGCCTCATAAGAAAGCTCAAAGTCACGCTGCGAGCTATGGATAGAACAGCAGTGGACGTAATGGGCTGATATAATGATGATGATAATATGCGCAATGTAATACGTTTAAAGGTGTTTTTTTATAATGTGTAATAATCGCGAATCCTAAGACATTTATATTTTAATGTCATTTTACACCTCTGTTAATAACGACTATAATATCTTATATTTTTTATGAATTAGAAATAGATATTCCTTTCTTATAATATGTTGATAATTCTATAAAAAACAATACAATTTGTTACTACTCAGTTCTAGCTGTCAAAACAAAGACGGTAGATTGTCGAAACATTTTTTTAAACGCTTTACATCACAACAAAAAAACAATTTTTAATTTTTTGTTTGGCTGTCGGTCTGTCTATTTGTTCCGAGTAATCTCCGAAACGGCTGGACCGATTTTGACAAGACTTTCACTGGAAGATAGCTGATGTTATAAGGAATAACTTAGGTTACTTTTATTTTAGAAAAATAATTAGGGTTCCGTGCAGAAAAATAAAACCCATGAAATCTAATAAATAAATATTCTATGTCAAGTGTCTATGTCGAAGTACTCTAAATTTCTTTCAAATTAAACGCGGGTGAAAAATAGTATTACGCTGTTTATAACGGAACATAACCGTTATTTTACAACTATAGTCCAAAATGACCCTCCACCTTTTTTAGTTCACCGCGTGTTGTGTCAGTCGTGTGAACGCCCACATATGAACAGATGACATCAAGCGATATGAAAGTCGCCCGGGTATGGATTATCCAGACGAGAAAATACGAGACTATGGAAGACTTGCCCATCACGCGGCGTAAGGTTGACAAAACCCACTCTATAGTTGAGCTTTTAGAACTGTCATTTTTCCTAGTTGTTGTTCCCCTAATGGTGTACAATAAAGATTGCTCTATTCTAAATGCACGCGTACATAAGCCGAGTTTTGATGAATCCGAACCATTTTTGAATGTGATTTGTTACAAAATAATTTAACATTTACATTATTTTATTGTTCACTAGTTCAGCTGGCTTCTGTCAGCTTCTGGTATTATCTTTGTGCCATAAAAAAAGAGTTAGTAGAAAACTTTGTTGTATGCTAAAAATGTTTACATTTGTTTCAATTGATCGGTCTCAACAATTCTTCATAGGTTTCATGACCTAACTTCTGGCTAAGCTATTGAAATTTAACAAATCATTCTAAAGTTATTGCATTCAGACGTAAGCATTTTATGTAGTGTTACTAAATATTAAATACTTTTCGATTATTAATATGATCTTAATACTATGTTTATAAACATATGTGCCGTTATGTTTTCGGATAGCTACAGGTAAACTACAGAGTATCTGAATAAAAAACATGTTACAGTCAACTTCACCTTGTTAAAACTATATCCGAAGCCAAGGGGATTCCGAGAAGAAATTGCGGGAGCAATGAAATAGCGTATCACTTGTTGCCAAATATTTGAACATGTTTCTAGGAGCAAAGAGGCCGCTTCCTTTTCTTCGCTTAGCCAATATGATAAAGATATTTAATCGTAAAACTGAAACGCAAACTCACTTCTGTAGTTCTTCGCTCCATGCAGATTCCGATGAGTTAATCGGCTTGCCAGTCATTAACATGGACACTTGACTTATACATCGCTTTAATCCAGACATTCTAAACGGTATGGAATTCACTTTTGTTTTGATTAAATTAATACTGAATAAACTCTTCAAACGTTAACAATAACTCTTAAACAGTCTTTGTAAACCCACTAAAGGAACTATCGATATCAAATTCAAACGCAAATCAGCGCTCGTAGTTATATATTAACCTTAAATTATATTATCACACAGTCGAATACTTTCTTTGTTAATGTTATGCTTCAGAATATTGCACTTAGTTATACAATTGTCTGCACTCTATCTTTCAACAGAACGTTGATGAGAGATTCACTGAACACTTCTTTGATATCAAACAACAAAACTACGAATTTCCGCAACATCGTTATTAACGTCAGTTCGGAACGAAAACAAAAAGACGAAGGAAATCAAAATGGCGACGAAAGAAAACCTGCGTGTCTATTAGTACGTGCGAGGGACTTTTCACTCGCACCGATTGCGATGAGAATTGGTCCAATACTGAAACGCACGGATGTTTAATGAAACAGATGCGAAGATATTCACAAACAAACACTATAGGGCGTCCCGTGCCAACATTGCCAGTGGCGCCGTGGTGCGTCGCGACGTCGGCCATCCTATTTTTTTGAATATAAATCTACTGGGTACTTTCTATACCTACATAGATATACTTCAAGTATCACGGTTAGTACAGGGTGCTTATTAAGATTTACGAATGATCCATGGATAAATATTTGGATTGCAGATATTCAGAGAACTGAATTGTTGGCGCTTTAGTATTTATTTACTATGGACGTTGATTGATGGCTTTTTCGACTTCGCTGCTAATACTTCTGTAGAGCGTCATTCTCGAGCAAGATTTAATGCATAATGATGCATCATTATATTTTGGGGAACATAAGAAGAACGGTGTGACACAAATGCAATATTTTTTCTATGTATTTTCATTGCACTAAATTGATAACGGTTGTGTTTATAGACCCGTCAACTATTGCAACAACATAAAATCTGCACAATTTTTCTAATATACTTTTACAAGTAGTTAAATGCGTTTATTGTTAGAAAATAGCTGATATCGAACTCGTGTTGACTAAATTTTTGATAGTATATGTAGGTACTAAAATACACAATATACATCGAATTTGTAAAGAAACCAAATATTTTATCTATGGCTATGAAGCGGTCATACGAATCAAATTGTTTATCCTGGTTGCCAAGGTTATTACAAAATACATTGTATGCGAATAGCCGTAAATTTTCATATATAAAATTACCGCCTGAAGCCGTATTTTGCTGACATATCACTTTTATAGACCGGATTCAATGACGTCATCTATAGTTGCGACAGTGGTCCGGGCCACGAATAGATTCCCTTCTGTGGCCGCGCACGACGCGACCGACTATATCAATAGCATGGGAAGCTTCTGTGCATATGTATTATAAATACCTCATAATATTATTATCAGTGCCATTCAAGTGTGTGTGTTATTCAAGGCGGTTGTTACGGGGTTACATGTATCAGCAATGATCAATGCCTGATTTGTAATAAACAGCACTGTTAAATACAGTGGTTTTTGCAAAGAGGCTTTTTATCGTTGACATTTATGAACACGTGTATACTCGTATTTATACAAAATTATAAAAATCTACGAAGAAACATTATGTATAGAGTCAGTCGTCTGACATATATAATTATTTATACATATTCATTTCAAAGCTTTAAACGTGTCTTTTCTAAGACATTCCGACATTTTTCTTTTTTACTATTTGTCCACCAAGGTGTTTCTTGTATCAAGACAAATTCAGTCTTATATCCAGGCTGACATATTGTTTAATGTCAACTAGTAATGTCTTGGGTATTCGCGATTATTATACATTATAATTTTACACCTTTAAATTTATGTCACATACACCGGAACATCGTGCATCGTCTCAACGACACATGCACGTCTAAATGCGTTGATTACATTAACGTCTGAACCACCGATCACATACTTTCTCGACGGGTTGGATGAAATATAACCCATCGTTTTTATTTAATCTCTGTACCTACAAATCTGTTGTTATAGCTCCGTGTTTTGAAAAGGAATATATGTAATATAGTAATTGACCACACGATCAGACAGAATCAAAGGATGCAATCTCGGGCTCTCAGCCAATTTCTAGTCTCGAGAAGATTCGGATTGATGAAAGGGGAATCCAGGAAATTTCTAGATTGTCACATGACTTTTACTGGCTGTATTAAAATTTTGTGATAAATATTACTCGTAAAATCTACAATAATTAGGACGAGCGAAGCAAGTCCTTATACAAGGGTGAAATTATTTTTATTTTATAAAAAAAACTATAAAACCTGACTAGAAATTGATCTTAGTAATATATAAATGTGTTATAAATATATAGATGAGTAATTAATTTGGAAAACACGTTGGTTAGGTTAGTTAGGATAAAATTAGTTAGTACTAATTAATTTCCACAAGTCACTTATTTATAAATATAAAAGTGCACAGCACCACCGTTTGTTGATTATTTTTAATATTCGTAAAAATGTTATCACAGTTGTATATTATATTTTACCATTTGTATTATTTAACATCAAATAATTTGATTTATACAAGCTAAAAGATGAGCTTAACAGGAATTTACGAAATCTCCATTATGAAAGTTAAAAGTAACCTAAAGTTCCTTTTACATATTTTAATGGATTCATTCATTTACTTTCAGCTTGTTTAAATTTCAATAAAAGATATTGCACATAGCTGTTCGTAACCGCCTATGTATCGATCACTTCTATTAGTACTTCTTTATTTTATTTGCCTAGTAGTCGTATCACGGCTTGGTTCTTGTTAAAAAAAGTAATCCCGGGTGGATTACTTTTTTTTAACAATGGCCTACCTCATCATCATATCGGCCATACAACGTCCACTACTGAACAAAGGCCTCCCCCATAGATGTCCACAATTGTGTCATCATATAGGGGGAAAATTGCCAGTACTCACCACGCTTGGCAGGCGGGTTGGTGAGCGCAGAATGGCTACTGTTGCACAGTGGTTCAGTACCTAAGTCGCCCTTTATGACATCCACGGAAGGAGATGGAGTAGTGTTATATTCTTAATCCGGACACCACACGGCCTATCTCATGTAAATAGCAATCTAGAGATTACTGATGCGTAACTAAACTAAGGCTTAAGATGGAAGGCCTTGTATACCGGTACACAGCTATTCTTTCGCACAGTAGTGGCGGGTGATATAAGGGTCGTGAGTGGATTCTCTACTTGGAACGAACTAGTGTTTTCTAGACTTTTTTTTATTGGTGTCCAGTGGAAATTCTACATGAACTTCCTCCTGCCCGGGGAAGGGTGCAGGGGCATGCCGGACTCCTACTGGCTAAAACCACTGGAGCGGTCACCTTCGACACTGAAGAAGGGGCTCCAGGTCCTCGTAAGATCACACTAGAGCCACCCATTGATGCCACGCCTTTAAGCACATCTCGGAGGGGATGACTGTAAAGCGGTCAGCCCCTCTAGCGGAGGGAAGGCGACTGTAAAAAGGTCGCCCCCCAGGCACTTTTCGGGGTGGATTGTAAAGGATCCCCCAATAACAGTTTTCTAGACTAACAGCATTAACTATTTGAGACTTTGAACTATTTTTAATAATAATTCACCCGCCTCAAATACTTAAGCGGGATTTAAATATTGAATGGCGTTAGTGAATTGGAGTGTTCTTGTAATGAGGATTAGCAGTGTTTTCCTTTACACTGATTATAACTTATGCCTATAACCACAGAACAAGCAAAATTATCCATGTTCCATGGTTATAACCAAACTTTTCGCCAAGCATTGTAATAATGACGATGTTGATGATACATCAATTGATTGTTGTGGCATATCAAATGGTATACGCAGCAGTATACCTTTACATGTCGATAATGATATAATGTATTTCAAAATATTTATTTATTTCCTTATGAAGGACGAAGCAGGTGTTAGAGACGTCAGTATTCACGTACACAACGTGAGTCAGATACGTGTTATGGTTGATATCTAAAAATGATAAGTACCTTTGGCAGTTGTTCCTACATTCGACGTGTATAATGTTTTCTAGACAACTCTTTCGATAACAGGACAATGATTGAAACGTGATCTGGATGGTTGGTGTTGGCCTTCATGGATTTAATATTAACATTTATCGCAGCACATTATCCTTAGGAATTTTAATGGCGCCATTTAACGTGACCCTTTCAGGGCACTAAAGAATAGTCTTTATCGCACGTATTTGTGCGTTATTGTCTCTGTATCTTTAAATACGTATGTAACAAACGACATTGAAATCCTTTCTTATAATAAAAACTTGTTTAGTCTCTTCTCTCTCTTTTACTCAAATAAAAGCATAAGTTAGTTCCGTATTTGCCCAATAAAACCTTTCATGTACTTGACTAGCTTTTATAAGTGCACTTGAGAACTGTTTAATATCGCTTCTAGGCTATAAAGCATGCCTGGGCCTCTTTACAGTCGCCTTCCCACCACTAGAGGGGGTGACCGCTTTATAGTCATCCCCTCCGAGATGTGCCTAAAGGCGTGTCACCAATGGGTGGCTCTAGATAGAGATTATTCGAGTTCCTGGAGCCCCCCTTCGGTGATGAAGTTGACCACTCCGGTCGTTTTAGCCGGTAGGAGTAGGGCGGAGGAAGTACGTGAAGTATTTGCAGCTGTACAAAAAAACGCTTTAAAACAAATGCTTATTTACGTGACTATAAATTTATTTTCACGTTTTAATAAATACATTAGATATGATACTATGGGGGCGGATGAGAGAGAGAGTGAGAGAGAGAACCCTATAAATACATTTATAGTTGCCTCTCTTTCGTTACACATTTTCGTTTCATAAAATCCAATTCACACCGTACCAAAAGAATTTTAACTTCAACATACAATAAAAGCAAATACACGAAAAACAAAATCGATCAGGAGAGAAATAATAAAAATTGAGGTTTACAACTATGATCAATTTAGTTGCCATAAGGGTACGAAAAACTATTTATTTATTTATTTACGGAATCATATTTATTTTAGTAAACCACCAAATTTTGCATACGACCACCAAATCTAAAAGCTTTAAAATATATACTCACATCATATTAAGTTACACCAAATATTGTCACAGCAGGTTAAGGTATGGCTAGGGCACCGGTAGGCAATGTCACAAACGCAAACATTACTAAATAATAGTACCATTATAATACAGAAACGCACACAAATAAAGAACACGCGCCGCTGTTATAAAATGTTGAATAAATGTTTTTTGTGATCGAACAACAACTACGTTATTTAATTATTAAAAACAATGACACAAGGAATTATGTGCCGCTTATTTTTTAGTTAAATTGAATTCAATCGTTTATTCAGTAATTGTTCCTAACAGTCTAACGTCATATTGTAACAAACTCTGAGAAGAAATTCCAAACTAATCTCAGGGCTAGCTATTTTTTGATTAATTTTCTTTTTTTAAACTTTACAAATATGTGTATACAAATTATTTAGAACTGTTATAAATTAAAAACATTTTGTAGCTATACATAGCATATATATTGCAAGTAAAATGTATTTCCAGGGAAGCCGCATGTGCAGATAAGAATAGATAAGAATTAACGCCACACGTCCCTATCGTCAACATAGTATTTGATTTTACAATATGCTTTTAGAATAAAATATATTAGAGTTTCTGTAATGTGAGTTTTAAAGTACCCATCAGTAAGATCTGTAATTTGTTTTGGTAACTTATTATAGAGTCGGACACAATTCCCTAAGAAAGACTTTTTTGTCTCGGTTAATCTATATAAACGTACCACTATTTTATGTCTGTTTCTAGTATATTTGTCATGATAGTCGCTTTTTACATGAAATGAATCGAGGTTTTTACGCACGTACATTATACTCACGAAGATATAAAGTGACAGCAGAGTGAGTATATTGATTACTTTAGAACACTCTCTAAGGTACTCGCGAGGACCAATGTCGTAGACAGTGCGGATAGCTCTTTTCTTTAATATTAAAATTGAGTTAACGTCCGCTGCTGCCCCCCAGAGCAGTGATAATCGTGACCCCTGTGGTCTCATCATCATCATATCAACCATTTGTACGTCCACTGCTGAACAAAGGCTTCCCCAAAGATTTACACAATAATGTCGTCATTTTGGGGGTATTTGCCAGTACTCACCACGTTCGGCAGGCGGGTTGGTGAGCGCAGTATGGCTACCGTTTCACAGAAGGGACGCTGCTGCCCATCCCTCTGGTTTAGTTTCCGTTAGTCGCCTTTTACGACATCCACGGGAGGAGATGGAGTGGTGCTATATTCTTAATCCGGACGGACGATGTAAGACAATCAGTAGACCACAGTGTCTACTATTTTTGTAGAATGTTACGTAAGACAAGGGGGTGTACTCTATATATTTTTCGCAACTAAACTATTTCTATTATTTTCACTAAATATTGGCAAGCATACCGAGCAATTTATCAGAACTTTTTATCTAAACGACAATAAATTACAAACAACGTTATACGTCTGGCTTTTTTCGTATAGCTTTATTATTAGTCTGTTACTAACTCAATTTTAGCGACTAAAGGGTTAGAATAATGATACTTTTTTTTGTCGTGGGGAATTCCTCATGGGCTTCCTACACCTTGGCACGGAGGAGCATGGCTCTTACCAACGACCAACCCCACGGTGCTCCTTCCAATTACCTATTGCTGGGGGGAGAGAATAATAATAGTTGGATGGATAGTTTCTTGCGGAGCGCCTTTCGGAAACGCGCAACCTAAACACTATTCCTATGTGCGTAAGCAGCGTATGTTTAGTTTAGCTGTCAGACACAAACGCATGGATAATGTTGTTATAGTTCGCCACTTTCGTTTCATTACAAATCATCAAATTTAGCTATTTTTCGGGACCAGCCTTCACAAGGAAATCACAGAGCGAGCCGCATAGCGAACACTGTCATATCCGACACCGCTCAAATGGTTACGCATTGCGTGTGGTGACCATCCTACTAGCTGTTATTATTATTGTAAGGGTTACAACTGATAATATACTTATATTATATATATATTGAGCAGGCATACCCAATACGTTTAGTAAGCGCCAAAGATCCGATCACTCATCGGAGACTTTGTAAATTAGTGCATTTCCATGAAGCGCGGCCGAGAATAAACAAGTTTACAGACGCAATTTCTTACATTTATTTTTGTTAACCGATGAGTAATTAGTAGTTGATTCTAACCCCAAGCCAAGACAGCCGGATCATATTGGCAAGATATCTAAGTGAAAATTATTTAGATAATTGAGATATATTGCCCATTGAATGTTCATATTTATGCTTATCCTGCTACTGTTTCAGTTAGAACTGACAACATATAAATGAGTAGTCGCTGTAACATGTACAGCATAACGAATGGTTGTACACAATTGAAAATACATTGGTGACAAGCGGAACTCGTAATGATTGCAGATAATTGACATTTGAAATGCGAAGTTAACGAGTAATAATTCGACCTTAGTACGAAGTTCGTTACCCGATGCGCAGACGCAGACGGTCACCTCACAGAGCATTGCACAAAAACTGGTATCGGAGTTTTATAGGTAGATATAAGTGTAAATAAATGTCGTTCAGGAGTGACACTACAAACTGAAACACACTGAAACTGAAAATGGCCTTATTAGTTATTCTCCGTCAATTGACGCGTAATTTTCACAAGGTAATGCGAAATTGTAGAAGGATACTTTATTCACGCTATTTTGTATAACATTTAACTGAAAAGAGGAACTAAGAACTTCCACCTAATCAAATCAATTAATTATTATTTATAATTAGACGGGCAGTTGAGTCAACTGGTAAGAGCATACATCCTGTTTATATTTTTGGAGTCGAGAAGATATTTGTCAAGTCGGTTTTTGATTGCCAAAAATAGTAATAACCACCAAAATATTATCTCCATTTTGTGCTAGAACTCTATGGAATCAGTACTTTTGATTAAGGTAAAGCGTAAATTTGCACGCTACGATTTGGTGGTAATTTACAAAGTTTGGTGGTAATTATATTTAATGCCATTCTTTATTACCTATGCACCTATATCATTTAAATAAGAATTCACATTGTATATATTCTATAGTACGTAGCTATAGCCTAGTGGGTGGCCTTCCATACACGAGGGTCTGACTTTGATCCCGGGCCACACTTCTGACTTTTCGAATTCATGTGTAGACATTCAGAATTTGAGAAGCTCGATGTTGGTGGCCTCTTAGATGGTCGTTCTTGTTACATATCAATAGTTTACTGGAACTCTGAACGTTTTAATATCCATTTAAGATCTTTTAAGTCTCACTTAGATCTCTTGGTTACAAGGTAACCAATGCCAAATAGATATACGTAAAGTTTATTGTTCAAATAAAAATCACCATCAACATTATGTCTGCCGAAAGACGTCCACTGCTGAGCAAAGGCCTCCCCTATAGACAATAAAATTTCCACAATTGTGTCGTCGTTTCCGGGGGAACTTGCCAATAGTCACCACGCTTGATAGGCGTGTTGGTGAGCGCATTATGGCTCCTTCCACCGGAGGGATCCTTCTGCCCATCTCTCTGATTCCCTTACGGCCGAAAATAATAATCAATCAAATCCAAAATCTTTAGATCTAAGATTTTGAACTTCATACGTTTTTGTGTTGAGATCACATTTAACACAATAAACAGACAAATCCTCAATCTCAAATTCAAAGATTGTGGATAATATTGATTACTAATTTCGTACGGTAGTCGCCTTTTATGACATTAACAACCAATCTTAGACCATAATGGTCTAAGAAGGAGATAGAGCGGTGCTATATTCTTACTTTGGACACCACACGGAAGATAATAAAAATAGCAGATAGTTATTACTATTATTAGTTTCTTAGTGTAAACTAAGGAACATAATTATTTTTTTTAAACGTTGCCCCACACTAGGATTTCTCCCTTGTCGTGGGTGCGTTTACAAACACGAATTCCACCCAGACCCGGAACAACTACCTGCAAATCGTACAAATATTTGTTCCATGCGGGAATCGAACCCACGACCCGGTGCGCAGTAGCCGACTGTATCAGCCACTGCACCAACCGTGCCGTCAATGTAAAGTAAAGAATGTATTTTCATTTAGAGAATATTCGGTATAGTGAAGTTGACCTGGAAATCTATCGGAGACCCTTTGTTCAGCAGTACTGCAACAGTTTTATTCTATGCTGATTATAAATGACGATGATATAGGTACCGATAGTTAATAATACACACACAGACGACATACACATGCATTTATTTATATATAGGTACAACATCAACACAGAAATACACTAATAAACTAGGTACATAAACGCCTTTGTTCAGCAGTGGACGCCCTTCGGCTGATATGATAATAATGATGGTTGTTATAGTAAATAAAGCATACACGTACGCACACACACATACAACATACACGCATGCATTTAGGTGTACAACGTCTACACAAAAATATACTAATGAACTAGGAACTTGAACCTGCGCTACTACGACACTATAACTCACAAGAAAAATTGACTATAAGGCAAAAATATATATTCCACAAATTTAAGCGCATTTTACTGGAATCTCGTGTCATATTAACTAATCGGACAATCACTTGGATACGTTTATTGAATTTGCGTCATCAAAAGTCAGTGCCAAAACCATTTGGAGCAAAGTTCATAATACCTAAATTTTCCCTATAATACCATTAAAATGTATCATTTTACAATGATTAAATTTATTACCAGTTTCGTGGCATATTCATTGCTTACGTAGAATCTCGTTTGACTTTACGTATATACATATTATGAGTCGGATGACGTCAGCGTAGTACAACGAACACCCACATAAAAATTGAATTGTGTCGACATTTAAATAATAAAACAGTCTTAATAGTACAACCTGTGACGTAGGTAGATCGGACGGGTTCGTTGAAATATAGTATGGAACAATTACTTGTGTATCTAAGAAGTGAGTACAATAATCAATTGGCAATATCCTACAATACAAAAAGTAAATAATCTTCTTGTATATTAATAATAAAATGGTAGTGTAAGGAACCATGACGTGTTCCTTAACTAAATTGGAACGCATTGATAAAGGCCACGAGGGACCTAGGCCTGGAAATATTTAGTAACAAAATCAAATATCATATACCTTAACTCTGGTGAACATGAAGTTATGTCAATCATACTTTTAATATAAATGTAAAAGTTTGTATATTTGAATGGTTTTTAGACTAGAGTATAGAGTATAGTTTGCATATGATATATCATAGACGATAGATCATATGCAAACTATCCGTAGAGGTAGATTATGTCTTGGAATAGGACATATTTTTAGAACCATCACTAAATTTAAATACGCCTAGCGAAGCAGGCGGTTAACAGCTAGTTGTTAAAAAGGTTTGTTTACTGTATGTATGTTCTGCTTTCTATTTCTAACTCGTACATTCTGATACTTCGGGACTGCTTATTAAGGCCAAGGCAACAATATAAAAAAGTGCTAGGATTGCACTTTGTATATGTATACGGAACGTATTGAAGCTGCACGTAGGTATATAGAATGAATGCAATAAACCCGATATATTTCCGTAAGCTACCTATTTAAATTTAACTAAAACATGTTTCTTTTCAGATTTTCACCGATTACCACGTTGCAGCTGAGGAAAACGAGTGGCAATTTCCATTACATACGTAATCTTACCGTTAATCTATCGACAATTTTAGCCACTGACAAAAATCCGACATTAGAAAATGTTTGAACTTCGTTCTCAATGAAATAGAGCCGGGAACTGTTGCCAAGTCGGATCGTCTGGTGACACGTGAGACGGAAATAGATGTCCTAAACTGACTACCGTTTTACGTTGGGCAAACGATTACAGTTTCTGAAGATTCAGCTACTCCCTAGTAGATGGCATTGTAACCAAAAATATTTTTTCATTTCATACCACATTGTTATGACCCATAATTATGTGGGCACGAACGATAAGTTCACAAGTCTTGCTTTATTTGGTATTGGTTGCAAGAATTGACCATGTACACGTTAACTCATATCACTCCGAGTGAGTCAGCGCTCATAGGTCTTACAAGATTATATACGGTTGATACATGTATGATATTTAAACACTGACTACCATCAATATTTTCAGTATGAATTGGCCAAGATTTCCATTGACAATAGTGATGATCTATTAGGTACACGATTTTCAAACAATATGGCGATGACAGGTTGAGAAGGAAACGTCCATTCCTGACTATACCTCTTTGCTACCTCTATGCTAGTGTTTTCAGTGTGGAAGTTTCATAATCATCATCATTATATCAACCGAAGGACGTCTACTGCAGAATACATGCCTCCACCATTGATTTCCACAACAGCGATTATATGACGCCTGCATGCTAAGTTGGATGCGTAAGAGATAATGGAGGAAGGCAAACAAATGCGGGTTACCTGATAGTAAGCAATCACCATCGCTCAGAAACATCGACATCAATAGAGGTGTACCTGATGCGTTTCCAACGTATAAGGAGGGGGCGGAAGTGGGTTCCTGGTACTCGCATTGTTACTACTTTGTTGTGAGAGCTTTACTACAGTTAGGGCTCTACTATAAAAACCCAATATACTTTTTTACTATGACGTCAGTAAATAACCGTTTATGCATCTAGCTACTACTAAGATACTCAGACTCTACCACAAGAAACTTAGATACGTCACTTAATGTCCATTTTTTGCCGTTCGAATTTTTTGCCATAGCAAACTTCTTTTTCCTCTTGCTATAACGTAGCTTATTTCCAGGTAAGACGTGTCTAAAAATAACCAAAACTCATGGAGCTAAGATTAATGAATTTCAAACAGGTCAACGTTTCGTTCGATATAACTAGGGTCTGAGTCATTCTTATTATCTATAACTATAAATCTCGAGTCCTAAAAACTTGAGGTGAGCTGTAATTTAACTAATTGTCAATCTGCGGTATGATTAATTTTACGTTTTTGTTTTTATCATAGATGTGAATCTGGATTCATCCAATTTAATATTTATTATTGCCATATTAAAATTTATTACTTGCAATTTATAAAATCGTTAAGATTACCTTTCTGATTGCATGATTGCTCACCGAGTTTAGCAATTACGTTCGTAATTATAAGTACAAATAAGAAGACGGTATTAGCCTTTCGAATGCCACAGTCGTCTTTATCCGACAAATAGAAACGCGTTTGCCACGCCAACGACGATAATCGAAGACAATAAACTGCGGCATCTAAATTACAGAACAAATATATCGATATCATTTTGGAATCCCTACTTTGTTTGATGGTATTTGCGTTGAATTAGTTGCTTTGCTTAGCGTAGAGGAGCGCTCTTTCAGTTCTGAGGGTAGCGGACTAAAGTAAAAAAACTTATTTATTTATTTATTATACTCTTTATTGTACACCAATCGTTAAAGGTAATAAAAACAGTAGTGCTTATAAGTAACGGCCTGAACCGTAAAGGAGTTATCAATAAAAAAAATCTTTTATTATTTATTGATAAAAACTTAAATAAAAATGAAGCCAAGGATCATGGAGTGCCCTTCTATATACATTTTTATATCCATAAAGTAGATGTTCATTCTGTGTGGTGTCCGTATTAAGAACATAGCACCACTCCATCTCCTGCCGTAAATGAATAAAAGGCGACTAAGGGAATCTAAACTAGAGGGATGGGTAGCAGCCATATTGCGCTCACCGACCCACCTGCCAAGCATGCTGAGCTACAACTGGCAAGTTGCCCCTAATATGACGACACAATTGTTGAAATCTATAGGGGAGGCCTTCGGCTGAAGACGTCCTTTGGGTGATAAGAAAACGTAGGTGTGAAAGTACGTGTCGGATATGTTAGCAGAGCACGAAAACTGGTCTCTTTCTGTGAGAGCGTCATGCTCCAGAAGGAACACGCAGAGCAGGATCGGGAGCGGGCCAATCCCGCTCGAAGAAGGAGGAGACGGTGCCGGGGTAACAAACGCCCTGGCGCCTAATTCCCATACGCCTGAAACCCCCTGCCGTTGCTATCAGACGGGTGCCTCTGGGTTCGCGGGTGCGTAGATTGTGGAATCTGCATGCCCACACCGAGCGACCCAAGAGAAGAAGGTAGCACGCATGTGGTCACGCACTGCCATGGGACGCTTTGGGGATCATTTACTATCCCCCGGGGGGGTGACCGCTTTACAGTCACCCTCTCCGAGATGTGCTTATAGGCGTGGCATCAGTGGGCGGCTCTAGTGTGATCATCTAGTGTGGTATGCGAGGACCTGGAGCCTCCCTTAGGTGCCGAAGATGACCGCTCCAGTGGTTTTAGCCGGTAGGAGTCCGGAAAATCCTTCGCCCTTCCCCGGGGCGAAGGAAGTTCATGAAGAATTTCCACTGGGCACCAATAAAAAATAAATAAAAAAGGTGTGAAAGTACAATTGCTGATAAATTATATCTACGTATCTCGAAGCAGTATCAGCCTATGCATACATCCCTATTAACGAGGAATGAATTCAGCGGCATGACGCATCGGTTACACAATATTATAATTGTTAGTACTAAAAGTAATTTCCAGTATATGATGTCCTATAGTTGCATGCGTCATACTCGTAAACGGGTACCATCATTTGGGAATGGCATTTGTCAAGTCCTAACTGCCATGCAATCTTATTTATTAATAGCTGGGACCCGCGGTTTCACCCACCGTTTAATTTAAAATAAAGTATTTTCATTCTTTCTTTTTTTTTAAAACGTTGCCCCACACTAAGATTTCTTCTGTGTCGTGAGTGCGTTTACAGACACAAATTCCACACACAATACACCCAGACCCGGAACAACTACCTGCAGATTATACAAATATTTATTCCGTGCGGGAATCGAACCCACGACCCGGTGCGCAGCAGCCGACTGCATCAGCCACTGTACCAACCGAGCCGTCAAGTCAAAAATAATTGTAAAAATATAAAATGTAGTAGCGTCTATGATTTAAGTCATGAAATTAAAGAAAGAAAGTGGATTCATCATCATCATTTCGGCTGAATAAAATCCACTGCTGGATACAGGCCTCCCTCAAAGATCACCACAACGACCGACATCAGTGTGTTGTGTTCTCATTGGGGGGGATTTGCCATAATCGCCACGCTTGGCAGGCGGATTGGCGATCGCAGTTGAGTTGTTAATGTATTCGATGGACGCTGCTACCCATCCTCCGGCTAATCCCTTAGTCGCCTTTTATGACACCCACAGGATGAGATGGGTTGGTGCTATTCGTAGCATGTGGTGTCACATGGCAAGTGGATTATTTATCTATAATTTAGAGTACTTCGGCATAGACACTCGACATAGAGTATGTATCTTGGATTCATGGGATTTTTTTTCACGGTACCCTAATTATTTTTCTAAAATAAAAGTAGCCTAAGTTATTCCTTATAACATCAGCTATCCAGGGAGAAAACACGATGATTTTTTAACAATACCTATATATATACAGGATGTAATCGAAACCGTAAACTGTTGTCCTCACACCGGATACATCTCTGTTTTTCTTTCATTCTAATTTCTAACAACGGCAGTTTAAAGATTCACGCTTATAGGGGTAATAGAGCTTATAATTGAAACCACATGTCAAATTATTTTTGAATACTACCGAGAGGTTAATGACTCTACATGAACGCCTGAGGTGACTAACTGTAGAATTTGTAATAGATTTGTAGTAGACGACTACTACGGTTCAATTGAATTTTTATAAATGTGTTATTTTTATTAATGTCTATAATAGATTGCAGAGATTCATCCATAGTATATTTATTAACCATTAATGTTTGTAAGTTATGTCACATCAAACCAAACAAAGAAAAGAAACGTAATGTAATCCTTAATCAATTTCCATTATCTGTTTATAAATAAACTAGCTGGGACCCGCGGTTTTACCCGCGTTTAATTTAAAAGAAATTTAGAGTACTTCGACATATACACTTGGCATAGAATATATGTATATTGGATTTCAAGGGGTTTATTTTTTTTGCGCGGAACCCTAATTATTTTTCTAAAATAAAAGTAGCCTAAGTTATTCCTTATAACATCAGCTATCTGCCAGTGAAAGTTCCGTCAAAATCGGTCCAGCCGTTTCGGAGATTACCCGGAACAAACAGACAGACAGACAAAAAATTCAAAAATTGTTTTTTTGTTGTAGGTATCGTATATATTTTCATATGCATTTAGTAAAAAGTTGTTATTTTGACATTACAAACAGACACTTCAATTTTATTTATTTGTATAGATAATAAGAGTGTTAAGTCATCATACTATTTACATATTTATCACCAAGCGACCCAAGAGAAGACAGTAGCACGCATGTGGGACGCTTTGGGGGATCCTTTACAATCCCCCTGGGGGGGTGACCGCTTTACAGTCACCCTCTCCGAGATGTGCCAATAGGCGTGGCACCAGTGGGTGGCTCTAGTGTGATCATACGAGGACCTGGAGCCTCCCTTAGGTGCCGAAGATGACCGCTCCAGTGGTTTTAGCCGGTAGGAGTCCGGCATACCCCTTCGTCCTTCCCCGGGGCGAAGGAAGTCCATGATGAATTTCCAACCAATAAAAAAAGAAATAAAAAAAAGGAATACCTCAATTAGTTTTGCCGTGTTATTTTACGTACTTACATGATAAATAACTTAAATGCATAGGATAGGTATATAGTATATTGGTAAAATGCACGTCATATATTATCGATAAATATATTATCGTAGTTATGTTTGTAAGGATTTTAAATCCTGTTATTACTAATCGATGAATATTGATGACCATTCTAGTAGCGTCTATGATTTAAGTCACGAAATTAAAGAAAGAAAATGCGTACTTACATTTCATGGTCAACCGATCAGGTCAAGTTAATAATATATTGTATTTATTATAATTATATTGATTCTGTTTTTCGCTCTTCTATATTACAGGTGTAAGTGACACCATAACGAAAATTGATAACATGGATTTGGTAGATGATTCTGGACTAAGGGTTGATATTGACCGCACAGTTGGTGCAGTGGCTGACACAGTCGGCTGCTGAACTCCGGGTCGTGGATTCGATTCCCGCACGGAACAAAATATTTGGACGATTTGTAGGTAGCTGTTCCGGGTCTGGGTGAATTTGTGTATGAAATTTGTGTCTATAAACGCACCCACGACACAGGAGATATACTAGTGTGGGGCAAAATAAAAAAGATGATAGGCAGCAGCATCCTCCCGTGTACCAATAAAAACATACAGCGATTACCAATCCGCCTGCTAAGCGTGGTGATTATGGCCAATATGGGCACTAATTGAAGTGATAATTGCGAGGCCCATGTTCTGCAGTGTACATTTACGGGTTGATGTGTGTGTGCGTAAGTTTTTGTTGGACCTACTTACTTCAAAGCGACTCATGTGAAAACCATATGCCCCAAATGGCAGCGTCATGGTCCGATATGTATGTTTTATAGTTCCTCTGAACCAGATCTGGTTCATTATTCATAACTGCGTACATTTAAATCGATGTCGGTATCCATTATGTTCAGGATTCTCTAATATGATTTATGGCAGATCGAATGAACTAATTTCATAGACGTCACTCTAGCATCGAGAGTAATATTAAATGTTTATTTCTGATAATTGTACGCTGGTAACTAAGGTCCCAATACTGCGCCTGCTTCCTATCGTATTTGGTGATTGAACTTATGACTAACATTATGTCATAAAACATACCTACCTAAATTGTGATTATTAGTCATTAATTCAGTTGATCGATGCTAGTTTGAATAACTTACGAGACGGTATCTCAGTATGACGAATGACGCAAGTAATTCAGATGCAGTTTATATTTTCAGACCAATGGCCTAGGTTTTTTTGAGAAAGTCGATGATGGTACATTTTCTGAAGCTGATAGTAAAAATTAACCATATACCTAAGTAAGAAGAGCAATGAATTTAAGTACATTAAAACTAAAAAGATACGTAATGAAAACTTCGATGCTTATATCGAAGTAGGTACTCCTTTTCATCGCTGTCATCCGGTGACTGTACTGTTAACCAGTATCATCGTATATGCTATTCAGTTACGTTGCCACGTTACCACGTTGAATTGCAATGCTAATTGTTTGACCCAAGAAAATGCAACTTTTTGGTCACGTATAGGTCGACCAGCCGCTTCAAAATATCACGAGAAACAATTCCATCAACAATCCACGACTACGTTTCCAACCCAAAAGACTCAGTTATAACCGCGATGGTTATATTTGCGCTTTTTAAGTTTTCAGCAAACAGTTCTCATATGCAAATCATTTAACGTATTATCCTTAGTTGGTATAATTTTGACCTATTTTCCTCTGCCCTTTCTCTTCTTTTAAGGGGCTTTTCCCTTTAGAAAGTAAGAGTCCGGGATAATATGTACCTTTTTTACCCACTGGAAATACTTCACGTACTTCGGAGGAGACACGGGGAAGGGCGGACGGACATGCCAGGTTTCTACGGGCTCAAACCACCGGAGTTGTCATCTTCGGAACCGAAGGCGGCTCCAGGAAATCGCAAGCGCATCGAAGCAACTAAACACATCACAGACTACGTACATTATTCCATTATGTGTGCTGAAAATGCAAGTTAGCAGATAAATGTAATACATGAGGAAGTTATTTCATCTACCCGCTAGCATACATTTACAATTTTACATACACGGCCAATTAAGGTAGGTAGTCTGTACAAGAATATAAATAATTATGTCATCATTACAAAGAAATACTTGATTGTGACTGGTTTCAGTTTTTGTACGATTCTCTGTGCTGTTTGTATCTGTGCTAGAAGGAAAAATTGCCAGGTTGGTTTAATGAAGCTCAGATGTCTTGGAAATACAAGTCTTGTATTTTTTAATACGTATTTCCCTACATAATGTTTGAGCTTAGCGTTGCTGATACGATATGATGCGTCATGCTCAAGAACGGTCACCGTCTGTCGTGACTCGTCAGCTGTTAATCGCCATGGCATTTTCATTACTATTATATTATTGTTGTATGTTCCTTCTTTACACATTAACATATATTATTATATTATAACATCATTTGCATCAATCAAGACTGTTATCTCCATTATTTTAAAAGACTATCCATGGAGTTTCTTTCCGGCTGTTCTCCATAAGATCAACCAATTGGACCGTGCAACTTAAATTCTGACGTTATACAAGTGTAGTTGTTGTTCTAGTAATTGGTTTATTTGAAATAAAATCTTTGACCACTGGCTACTACATTGTTTTGGTATGTCTATCGAACGTAATGTAGAATACCGTTAAATTTTCTAATAAACCAGTCTGCCTTTCATGATGTAAGTACGGGTGCCGCTGTTTCACGCGTTTTTTTTTTTTCATCCAGTGGAAATTCTACATGGAACTTCCTTCACCCCGGCGAAGGGCGAAGGCGTATGCCGGCCGACTCCTATCGGCTAAAACCACTGGAGCGGTCATCTTCGGCACCGAAGGGGGGCTCCAGGTCCTCGTAAGATCACACTAGAGCCGCCCATTGGTGCCACACCTTTAGGCACATCACGGAGGGGATGACTGTAAAGCGGTCACCCCCTCTAGCGCTGTTTCACGCCTAGCGAACAATAACTCAGCAAGTATCTATTCTGTCACCGTCACCATGTTATATGCACATATAATATCATTTTCAATATAAAAAAAATTACAAGGGCAGTAATCTCCCTGCATCAGTCGGCTTTTGACCACGATCAGTGCGACATAAGGGATTCTCGTAATTCATTTACACTGTTGGCTGAAAGTTGACTGAATTCAAATTATAGTAGTTTACGTTTAAATTTGTTGTTAGTTAAGAAGACATTTGTGACATTCAGACTAGATCGGAACTAAATTGGCCCACAGTTCGAATCGTCAAGCGATTCAATAATAATTGGCAATGTAATAATTGATGTAGCGCGCTAATTACCTTTATGTTTACATACTTCTTTTCCTAGACAACAATATAGGAACAGTTTTTTGCCAAAGGACTATAATACAGTTACTGGAGGAAACGAATAATACGAATTGAAATTTATTAAGGCCCGTAGTAATGTATTTGTTTTAGGGCAGTGTTTATGCCTGTTGGCTGTAGATATTTTAGTATACTATTAGTATTAATATTCAGTGTTGAGTCCGGATTAAGAATACAGCACCACTCTAGCTCTTAACGTGGATGTCGTAAAAGGCGATTATGGGACTCTAAACCTGAGTGATGGGCAGCAGTGTACGTTCTGTGGAACAGTAGCCATTGTACGCTTACCAGCTCACCTGCCAAGCTTGGTTAGTACTGGCAAGTTGCCCCCAAAATGACAACACAATTGTGGAAATCTATGGGAAGGCCTTTGTTCAGTAGTGGACGTTCTTTGGCTGATATGTTGATGACGAAGATTAGTATTAAAGTACCTACATGTAACTTCAAACTTTCTGCATGAATGTAAGGTACACAATATCGTTACTCCTCACTACATTCTTCACTCACTTAACGATGCACCATATAGGACATAATTGCATTGTTTTTCTAACTTATGATAAGTGTTATCTTTAACGCCCTCAAAGAACCTTACCACAATGTTGCTTTGTAGAGAAACATAAAATGTAACGTAACTAATATGTTCTATTTAACTTACTTCGGTATTGCACCTTTGCTACAAAGTCGTTCATTTATACTTAATTTTCCTAGAAATAATGCATTATGGTGTATGTATAGTATAGGACAAAGTTACTAAGATTTTCTTGTAACCTTATTTATACAGGTGACAACATACGATACGTCAGCGTTCCGTAATTGCACGCGTCGACTGTTAACAACGCTAGGTGATTTCGACATTGTCTAAGAAAAGCGGTTGTGAGTGAAAGTGTTCCTGAGTGCCGATCCTGTTAGCTATTTTAGTACACATAAACTGCAAAAACGTAATGGATTTTTTAAGATTTTTATTACTGCTCTTTTGTTTAATTGAAATCTACATCAGTCAGTTCTGTAAACACCGAGAACGATTAAGATACATATTCATCGTCTTCAGTTTATACTTCTGAAATATCAACATCCTTTCGATCTATTCCCGAAGTTGAACCACAAGCTAAACAGAGCAAATAGTCCACGTCGTAAAACGTGCACAGAAAACCGAATCCCAGGTCGGGCACGCCGCGAGAGACGCGCGATAAGGCATGCCAGGAAGCGGGCTGAATGTTCAATTGCAAATATTGGCACCAACATACACACACACATTGTGAGCGTACCGATAGGTGATCACGTAGAAGTGCGAACACGTTGAAGGAAGTGAATGGCCTCGCGACGTTCTTGGTACAACCGTGCTGTGAATTCGTATATAATCATGTAAAATGTTAAACTCACTTCATTAACATAACGTTATTCTGGATCAAAGTTGTCTAGATGCCATTATTAATTCGAAGTGTGCGAATGAACTGCGAATAGTTATATGATTACTATTTATAGTGCGGGTTATAAATCATCTGCAACGAGACGTATCCACTCTCTATAATATGGGCGATATACGCCGAATACTTTATTAAAATAGAGCAAGACGTAGTTTATTACTTCTTAATAAAATATAAAATATACTCAATCTATTTTTGAGTGAGGTAAGCCATATTTCATATACGTATGTATTTTTGTTTTACGTATAAACGATGCCTCTGACTAGGACTTGTCCTATATCGAGGGTATAATTTACAGAGGGCACGTCGCGATGGCGGCGGTAAAACCCGTCGTGGAGGAATGGCTGGAGAGGCGGTATGGCGCCCGCACCTTCCGGATGATCCAGATGCTATGGGTCTTTTGGGAAGTAGCTCTGTAAAATAGACCGAGAAGAGACGCCCGGTAGTCATCAATGTGGAGACTGCCCGGAGGACACGGTCTAGCACACGTTGGAGTAGTGCCCAGCTTGGGCAACGCAGCGCCGTGATCTCGTCGCAGCGGTCGAAGAGGGTGACCACTCGCTTCCGGCTGTGGTTCATTCCATCGTCTGGAGCGAGAGTGCGGGGGATGCCGTCGCCTCCTTTTGCGAGGCTGTGATGCAAGGAGGCTGCAGATCGGGGAGGGAGGAGACCACCTCTGATCCCCGCCGCAGAAAACGAACCGGGTGTGGGCGCCGGAGGTTCAGCGCGAACGATCTCCAGCCACCATGAGAAGCGGCCTGCGGGCGACGAACTAAGGGCAGAACAGAAACAGGCCCGAGACGGCAGCACGAGTGTTCTGCGTGTATCAATCTGAAGATATGTGCGGCCGGCCAGGTCATATAGAGACGGGCCCCGTCAAACAGTGACATGCCGATACCTGTCGGGTGTGCGGTCTAATGCTGACAAAGCGTACACCTCGACCCCGGCCAGTGGTAAGTGCAAGGACGCCGTGGGGTTTTAGCCGGTAAGAGTAAGGTATGCCCTCCCACCCTTCTCGGGGCGTAAAAGTCCATGAGGATTTCCACACGACAAATACAAGGTATAATTTACAGGTAATTTTTGCATCTACAAACACGCTTATATTTTACCATTTTCTTCAATAGATATTTTTAATGGAATTCATGTCAGAAAACGTTTTTGTTGTGCAGCTACAGGACAATGACCTTATGTTCATGACCCAAGTGTGCGTTGATAAAAACAGTTACGAATTGATAAGTATAACTGTATCAACAAACTCATTATCTTTTATCATATTTTACACCATGTACTAGGGCATGAAAGTAGGTCATTCGCGCATACTATAGGTACATATTGAACATCACTGTTATAATAGTAACAGTAAATATGTAATGGAACTATTGCAAAAGCCGCACAAATCTTGCTAGATTTGTGCGGCTAATTTATTCATTAGATACTTTTATATACTTAGATTATCTTTATAAATTCGTATAGTTTACAGACATAAATCTTACATGCATAAAACGCCAGACGTGAAACAAATAACTGTAGCATTTCAAAATATTTGTTTCCTGCAGGCTCAGATCCGCGTCCAGAAAGCCAATCATTGAGCCACTGACTGTACCGACCATGCCGTCAAACCATGCTCTTTTGGAGGTAAGGCAGGTAATTTGAACACACTATAGTGGAGTATAGTGTATATCCGTATTATTATCGAAGTAAATTAGATTTTTTGTCAATTTTAGGGGCAGTGGCCTGAAAGTCAAATGTTAGCAAAAAATCTAGCAAAGAACGGATTTTAACTGTTACTTCAAATCATTATAGTTATTTGCGTTGAACGGTTTTTATTGCGAAAATAGTGCGGTCCTAGAGGCACGATTTATTAACATTCGCTGCTAGCAAGAAAATTGCTAACAATTGTTAATGTTATACGTTATAAAGTATTGATACATGCAACAACAGTTTCAGTCGATAATCCAACTGTATAATAAATAAGTAAATAATATAAACAGAACAAGTGCGGTTTGCAAGACACCTTTTTAATAGTTTATCATCACTTTCATAAACAGACACTCACATTGGTAAATAGCATGTTACTACCCCTCCCCGTGCACCCGCACCCGTGAAGCGTAATTATGCGTGATAAGTGATAACAAGCCTATAAATTTTTGAGATATCTCTTTTTTGTTTTTTAATCTTTGCCCCACACTCGGATTTCTCCTGTGTTCATCTATGTAAAGGCACCCACGCGTTTACATACATGAATTCCACATACAATACACGCAGACCCGATAAACGGACTATTAGGGTGATTCCGAGCACGACGAAGTTTCTACAGAATATTAAAAGATTTTATAAGTTAATTAGACATATTATTTATAAGTTACGCTGAGTGTAAGTGCGTGCATTTAATTATATCAACTCAGTGTGGGTGGTCCAAAGGCAATACAATTATAACAAATATCTACACATAACAGCAATAAATCTTAGCTACCTATCCAAAATGGACCTCACGTGTTTTTCTGGATGTTTTATGTATTCGCTTGTTTCCGTCGGTGACGAGCCCAAATCAGTTGAAAAGTACTTTGTATTCAGGACTTGTATCGGCGATAAAAATAAGAGGACTCGGTTGCGCTAAACGGATGACTGAATTGCAACTTCCAATCATTCGGTACACCTATTCATTGTTTTCTGCAAGTAGCATTGTTTTAGAATGACTGCCTACTCTGACTGACTGCCTTGTTTCCTGCAATTCGTATTTAAATAAGGACGTCCGCTTCCTTTGCAATTTTGCATATGAGAAAGTTATCGGTAAAAATCTTTTATTTGGTGTTGATGTTAATGATAATAATTTATAAACGGACTCTTCCTTCCTTCCTTTCTTGATATTTATGACAATTGATTATCAATTTTAAACAGAAACGTCTATCAAATTACATAATGTTTTATAGCCTCATAATATTGAATACGTGTCCAGTAGACTTATAAATTTATAGCCTATCGACAGGTTGACTATAAATTTATCAATCTACTGGAGCTATTAGAAGTCCTGTCGACAGTGTTAAGTTCCGGAGCACCTTAGGTATCTTAAAAAGTTTAAATTTTAAACAAGAAACAATCGGATATTTCCTTTATCTGCTACGATAAGAATAGTCCCTGGCACAAATGCCTCGAACAAATCGATTTTCCTTTAAAAATAGCACAGATAGCAGCAGGCAATAGGTCAAGTTACATCTCTATGACCAATCAGTGCGAAGCCTCACTTATTTGGACCGCGAAGGTTGCAATTATGTGGAAAGGCTCTACTAGTAACCAGACAGTAATTAAGGTTGTCGAAGAAGTAATAAGACAGCGTCCGAGACGAAGCCTTGTGATCATGAGACGCCATTTGTTCTTGACCTCTAATGTATTTTCAAATGAAAATTCCTGAGTGAAGTCCTACGTGACGGTAAATTAGAAACTGCAGTTTCAAGGGCTTGTGTGAGAGAATATATGTTGAGATATGTCATTATGACGTTATTAATACGAGTATTACTCATTAGCCTATTATTACAAAATTAATACACGTTTTGGAAGTTTTGTAATATAAAAAAGCTTGAAGTACTTTGTTTCAACTTTAATGTCAACATAAGTACTTAGACATAACATCGCTTGTTATGCATAAGTACCTATTGTTCATAGATGAAAATAATTCGTCTTGCGTCATTAACTGCGTTGGGTCACAGTATCTACTTCCCCTTTTTAACAAGAGGCAGCCGCATAAAATTTATGCTTGCGATATTTTCTGTGTATGTGTTGAATCGTTTTATAGAATGTCAAGTTACAAATCAATCAAGGCCTTTTTGAGGCCTTTCTTTTGCACAAGATATTTAATAAAAAATATCTGTATATTGAATTAAATCCGCTTAGTATAAATTTATTGTTTTATTATATTATAGTAAGATGTAAAATTATCCGTGTGGTGTCCGGATTAAGAATATAGCATCACTCCATATCCCTCCATGTATGTCGTAAAAGACAACTAAGGGACTTCTAAACCAAGAGGATGGGCAGCAGCGTCCCTTCTGTGGAATAGCAGCCATTCTGCACTTACCACCCCACTTGCCAATCGAGGTAAATACTGGCTACATCCCCCCAAAATCAATCAATCAAAAATATCTATATATTGAATTAAATCCGCTTAGCATAAATTTATTGTTTTATTATATTATAGTAAGATGTAAAATTATCCGTGTGGTGTCCGGATTAAGAATATAGCATCACTCCATATCCCTCCATGTATGTCGTAAAAGACAACTAAGGGACTTCTAAACCAAGAGGATGGGCAGCAGCGTCCCTTCTGTGGAATAGCAGCCATTCTGCACTTACCACCCCACTTGCCAATCGAGGTAAATACTGGCTACATCCCCCCAAAATCACGACACACGGCATGTAGTCGGTCGTTTATGGGGGAGGCCTTTGAAAATGTAAAATGGAAAAATATAACTTACCTAAGAAGAAGGTTGAGAGAGCTATCATTTCTTGTTGTAGGCACATCCTTAACACTAGAAGGTTCGCTTCGAACACCACGCAGTGAGAGCCTCAACTGTCTTGGGATCGAGCTGAGAAGGCCGCTGCTACTATTTCTGCGTTGATTAAGGCTCTTGGATCGCGTCAACTTGTTTCCCTCCAGATCCTCAGCTTGAGGGTGGGCAGACACCTCCTCATCGCATCTAGAGATGGTTGTACTCGACACATTAGTCTTTATTATCGTAGGAACAGCAGTCTTCACCTCTCCCAACAATTTCTCCCATGGCGACGCGGCGAGGTCCTCCTCAGAGATCGTTTCGAAACTCCTGGGGCCAACCGACGACGAGGTCTTGTCTGACATTTTGAGAACTAAACAAGTAAGGGGAAAGCAGCGGAACGTAGCACAGACACCTACAGGGCACTTCGTCACTTTGGGTTTTTAGTTTCTTGGCAGCACTTCACTCTTATCATAATATCCATTTGTAAATCATAATGTTTGGGGTAGAAATGTTGACACTGGAACAAAAAGGAAAAGGAGTGTTATTGCAATCGAATCACATGCGGTCTTTAAAACAGTCGCACATACGCTGACACATGGAACTCATTTGTGTAAATGTGTAGATACTCTATTCAAAAGTGAGTAACGAAAACTACTTTCATAAAAAAACTACCAACTTTTACTTTTACTGAAATTCGTATAATGGACTCTCATACAATAAACAGAATATAAAACAGACATTAAAACATTTAATCTTATAGTATAAATGCTTTCGAGTAACTAACTGCAACGTATTTACAGAAATTCTAAGAAACCAAGAGAAGATGCCTTTCTAAATAATTTTCTTTTGCAATATTCTGTTATTGTTTGAAGAGAAAGGTGCAGTTCCTCGTTAGCCAGAGAAATGTAAACAAGCGAAGCTAGTCTTAATTAATAGGTACACAGACTTTTAGGCTGACTAACTGTCAATTAAGCCGACATCTTTGATAACTGAAATGGTAATTGGCTTTTAGAAATTTTCACTTAACCCGTTGTAATTTCTGTTTGCGGGTTTTTTATTATGCAAGAGAAGATTAAGATTATATAGATATTAAGATTTTTAACGTTCGCAAATTATAAGTAGGTATGAGAAGCCGAGAAAGTTTCGACATCTGACAATAAGTATATTTAACTGCCTACATTTTGCAAGCGGCTGTACATAAAAATGCCCGAGTAATGTGGTATCGCGTGCAGAAACTCTGCATAATCAAATGATATGTTATAATAGACACAAATTATAGATGATATCTTTAGGATTGTTTCTATATGAACACATGACAGACAAGACTATTGTCTACCAAGGGAGACAAACACTTTTGTTAGAAATAGAGCCATCTGGGCTTTTAAATATACTATGCTTGACGTTGATATTAAAAGGTCAATTAGATAGGAATAACAAATGAATAAGATATTAAACTGGGCGAAACTTCCTCAGTCTTATATGTAGATTCTTTATGATTTGTGGTCAACGAATTACGAAAACCCATTGTTATCGTAAGAGAAAAGTACTACTCAATACTTATGGTTAGGTTTGCGCGATTATTACACATTATAATGAAACACTTTAAAAAAAATCTTGTTGCTTGCCATTTTTGCGAAAGTGAAACATGTCCCTAATGCATAGTTTAATTTGTAAAAAGAGAAAGTGGAATACCACTCGCTATTATTCCGCTCCTATAATTTGTGCGGTGTTTATTTTTTTGGGTTCCGAACGTCCGAAGGAAAAAACGGCGGAACCCTTATAGGATCACTAGTGTGTTTGTCTGTCTGTCCGTCCGTCTGTCACAGCCAATTTGCTCCGAACCTACGGGACCGATTAAGCTGAAATTTGGTACACATATGGATTTCTGCGACCCAAACACGGACGTGTAACGTAAGTAAATGAATTTTTAATATGGGGGTCACTTTTGGGGAGCAATATAGAAAATTAAAGAATAAAGTTTTGGAAACTGTACCGTGGCTTTAACCGGTGTAATAGATGGCTGTGTCATCGGCGAATACGGCAAATTTGGAAGTTCAACCTGAGCGTATCGGAATGTCACTGATGTACAGCGTGAAGATTATCGGGGCTAGTACTGATCCTTGCGAGACACGGGCTCTTATGGGATAAGAGAACAACAGTACGCCCTCGATGCGATAGTGGAAACTGCTATGCGACAAATAATCTCGAATAATGAGCATGAGACGGTAGAGAACTCCGAGCTTGTATACTTACATAATAAGCCATTAAGCCAGACTTTGTCGAATGCTTTCGCCATATCGAAGAAGAGTCCGCTCGTAATCACTATCACTTTCATATCCGTAGCTGATACATTCAATTATGTGGTGAATTTCTTGGACATATAAGTGGTTGGTTCGAAAATCAAACTGCTCGTCGGGAATGAGTTTCCTAGATTCGGCATAATCTTTTAATATTTGCAAGAGCATTGAGAAGACTTCTTGAGCGATAACTGGAGGGCTAAGATTGGGGTTTACTGGGTTTGTGGATACCAATAACTATGGCTTCTTTTCACTTGTGTAGGAAGAGGTTATATGCCGCATTGAAGATGGCGGTCATTAGTATGATGAGGTGGGTAGGGAAAAGTTTGACCACCTTATTGGTGATCCCGTTTGAGACAGAGGCTTTTCTGGGGTGTGGGTTTTTCACTAAGATCGTGACTTCGTCTGCCGAGACCGGAGGGAGTGGGTCGTCAGGGTCTTCGGCAGGTGGTATCGCAGCTCAACTTCAGCATCAACAGAGAGATATGCTTGGTTCACAGGTAAACTGCTAAGGGTGCATTGGGCTTTTAGACTGTCGGCATTCGGATTTTTCGTCGTTATCAAATCGTCAATCGTCTGCTTGAATTTGGTTCGGACGATTGAGAAGCGGCATGCGTTTCGATGAATCGGATATGAATTTCTGTTGCAAATACTAGAACGCTTTGTTGGTTGGCTGTACATCATCCAACAACTTGTCCCAGCCAGCCTCTAGGCACTCTTTTATGCGCTCCTGTACGCACCTCCTCCAGTCCGTCAACACTTTGGTCTGAGGGTGGAGTCCTGTGTTCGTGGGGCCAAATAACATCTAGCATCTCAGGATGGTGGTCGGAATCAAGCTCTTTTAACACTTCAATGAAGCGCTAACTAAGGTTGACGTAGGTACTTTAGAAGTACTATTTCGAGGATGTCAGGGCAATAATCAGTTTATAGACACGGGGTAGTGAGTTGGAGACATCGAGGCGGTTAGTATGATATCCTTTTAAATAAACTTAATTTACTCCTAGCTTTACGTTAGTAGTAGTTATTGTTTTAAAGTTAGAAGTATAAATAGCCGAGCTACCGCATTTCTTTTAATTTTTTTTAATCCAATCAGCTTCTATTTTTACTTTTTAAGTAAATGTTATATTAAGTGCTAGCGGCTATAGTACAAAAGAAAAGAAATATATTTGTCTTCACAGTAATTCTTTGTAAAAAGGCTATTCAGTTAAACTTATAAGATGTTCAGTAAATGTGAGTAATACAATGACGCAATGATAGTCTCTTTTTAAAATAAAGAAATATAATAGGTGGTTATTATGAGAAATACGTGGAACGAATGCATTCTACACGCAGAATTATTACATTAACATGAACAAATGTCAAGCAACAATATGGCTATACTGGGAACTAATCACTGTATATGTATATTGTATCTCTATATATATAGTCGTTAACTCAGTTTGTATTAAAATGTTACATAATCTCTACGGAAATAATTTATGGATGCTTTAAATAAACGGGAAGATTCGACACGAGTGATAAAAATATATAGAGCAGAACGTTAGACACGGGGACTCAATGAAATTTCTTCAAAGCGATTCACACATCGACGGAAAATTATTCAGATTTAGCGTAACTCTACACTTGCGGGCTGAGACTCGTACCACCCAAAGACACTTCGGCTGGTCGTATTTTAAAACGAAACGTCTGCCAAATGTCCCACAGTGCATGAATGTGGGTCAATGCTCCAGTGAGACTACGCTGAATAATGGACTGATAGCTCTGGCCTGATACTACTGATGTATTCTGACCGGTAACGTCGAAATATTTGCTGATAAATGCAATGAGCTCTTTGATGTTACCCAAACCCGTCTGATTAATGTTCTTCCGCACAAAAGTTTTATGTTGAAATGCAGTTCATGTGAACTCCAACAGCGTTATTTTAGAATTAAGTCACTACGCCGTTGGTCAATTAAGATGAATACATTAAAACTTCCGTGCCTGCCCGGTGCTAAATGTTGATTTCACAGCAAGGTTATGTTTACATCTTTCATTTTTAGTAATAAACTATAAATAGTATTACATTTACAACTACCAACTAGTTTCAAATAGTCGTAGTTCAATTGAATGTCACAAAATATAATCGCTGCAAAAACTTGACATCAAAACATTTATCGTTCCTGACAAGAGTAATAAACGGCGCCGTGTGGGAACTAGTAACAATACGTAGACCGTGTCTAGGCTATTATTTATTATCAGATCCTGCTTATGCCCTACACGACCGGTTCTTGGCAATATAATTAAGGGGAAGCCTGAATGCTTTCGCGTTTCAATAAAATTCATGTTTAATTATATACATATTTAAGGATAAATATTTTAACTCGCTAAAATATTTAAACTTGGATCAATTCATCAATCCAGTTCTATTTTTTTTAAACTCTTAATTTTAACGCATCACGTTATCGTTATTAAAGTTTATATGCTGATAATTACGCAGTTTTGGTTATGAACTCTTGGACTTAGTTTCCTGAAGAATTTCAGAAAGTCGTATAAAAATATTTGATTTACAGTAATGTTAATATTTTAATTCTAATATTAATTCACTGTCGCGTCGTTGCTTGCACAAATACGCAGTCAATTTCATAACGATTTATTAGGTACATAAGTAACGGTGATTCAATAAGCTCTTACCTAGCATTTACTCGTATTGGAATGTTAAATGAAATGAAATAGCTAACGTAAACGATTGTCCTTTGATCGGTCACAACACTAGAAGAGAGATCTATAAATCATCTGTTACCAGGATATTGTTGTTGAAAATATGACACGAACCCAGAATCTTTTGTTTTTGGCACAGACAGCGCTGTAGACAGTACTTTAATTTAAAACAAATTTTATTATATAGACTTCAGCAAAGCCAAACGGAAGTGAAGAAAATGTTATGAATCAGTCAAAGTATTAGTATTCCTTCTGTGTAAACTATTCTACATATCACGAGCCATATTTTCTATTAATGTATGTATGTCACGAGCAACTATTAATGTTCCACGAACGCGTTTTGTAAGTTGATGTAGAAAATTCGAGGCGAGCCTGACCATACGTAGATCAGCACTTATTAGGCAAATTGTTTAAATTGTATTAGCCAATTAGGTCAATTTATTAGGTGAATTGTTTAAATTGCATATAATTATTAATGACTTGATGTCAATTCGTATTATTCTGCTAATTTATGGTGAACATTAATGGGGAACATAGGGATAATAAAATAATGAAATATAATATTCAAAATAAAATTAATCGCTAAAAATATGTATTACGATTTAGCTTTTAATTAGTCTTATGTTAGCAGACTTCTGACAGTTATAGTTAGGTAGAGTTAATTTTACAATAATATTTTTGTAATAGTTGTTTGTCTATAAATCAGAGCTATAAATTCAAGGAGTCAATAAAATTCGAGTTACTAATATTAAACCTTTGTAAGGAGCTTCAAGACAATACATGAGTTGCTTGCTAATTATATCGCTATATAATTCTTTGTTTACCTATAGTAAGGTAGTGCAGCATAAGGATGCAATTACCAACTCCTATTATTGCAGTATTAACATAGTTATCTGCATAGAGATCCTAATTACTCATATATGAGCACGAGGATAGTAAATCTACACAACGGTCACGCCATATTATAAAACTACTATTGTCATAGATACCGCAAGTTCCTTGAAATGTTTTAAATATGGATACTTTATTTGTAACTCACATTATTTATATAAAATTCAAACGGAATTTCATATATCTTCTATTACTTACTTAATTTATAAATTATGATATGGTTAAGAAAATATAAACATGTGCAATACTGATGTATAATATGTAGAAAAGAATTATATTCAGAGCATAAAATCAATTCTCTTGTGGAAGTTGTTCAGTCAACTAATCAAAACGATACGGCTGCTGATGATTGCAGGAATACTACCCGTTCATCACTGCGGAGACTGCCTGGAGGACATGGCGCAGCACACGTTGGAGGAGTACCCAGCTTGGGCAGCGCAGCGCCGTGATCTCGTCGCGGCGGTGAAAGGGGGTGACCTCTCGCTTCCGGCCGTGGTTCAGTCCATCGTCCGGAGCGAGAGGGCGTAGGATGCCGTCGCCTCCTTTTGCGAGGAAGTGATACAAGCAAAGGAGGCGGCAGAGCGGGGACGGCGGGAGATCTCTGATCCCCTCCGCAGAAGACGCGCCGGGCGTGGGCACCGGGGTAGGGCGCTGAACGATCTCCGGCCACCATGAGGATCGCCCTGCGGGCGACGAACCAGGGGTGGTCTGTCGCCCGAACAGAAACAGTCCCAAGATGGCGGCGTGCGAGTTCCGCGTGCGCCTCTCTGAAGGATAAATGCGGCCAGGAAGGTCGCACAGAGAAGGGACCCATCAATCATTGACGAGCCGATACCTGCCGGGGCGCGGTCTAATCCAGACAAAACGTACACATCACCCCCGGCTAAAGGTAAGAAGGACACCATGGGGTTTTAGCCCGTTTGAGCCCGGCATGCCCCTCCGCCCTTCCCAAGGCGGAGGAAGTCCAAGAGATTTCCCCAAGTTAAAAAAAAATTGCCTGTTGTGTTATAGCATTTCATCAACTACATAATTTTGAATTATAGTTTCAATTCTGTCTGCTCATAATAGCTCCAATTTGTCTAGTCATGTGCTCCTTTTAACAAGATGTTTTGTGACGCTAGCAACGAACAGTTCAGTCACATGTTTATTTAGACCAAAAAACTATACGCTCCTTACATATTTAGTAATATGAATCAAATTAGCGTCTGTCGCTCACTACGGAGGTAACCCAAATTCAGTCTTTCATCAGTGGGTCGCTTGTATTTGATAAAAAAACATGCCTATCATGTAAATAATGGATTCCAATTCATACGGTTTTGTGATGTTTGAAATACTGCCCAATCAACATCAAACTCAAAGGATTTTAAGCAGAATGTGTAACGAATAACGGTGCTCACAACGTGATGCTATTTTAGGTGCTTCAACCAATAGCAACCAGACCAAATTTTACTCACTAATAAATGTTTATTTATGGACCTCGCTGGACACAAATAAAGTCAACATTTTGAATTTGTATCAATTATAAAATCTTTTGTCTCTTGTTCTACGACAAAACTGTTTTGTATATGATTCAAAATATAATTAATTACAAAGATTGGGCTATGACAATTTTTTTGGAAATATCTCTATGAAGCAATTATCAAGTATCACTGGACTGATTCTCTCTGATTGCTATTCCAACAATACATTATAGGTACCTGCAATCCGCATCATTAGACGAATTTGATATAAAAAAACCTAATCGAACACTGGATTTTTAAACGTTGATTTGCGTTGTTGATTACTAAACAAAGTTTAACTGTAAAGGAAATGCATGCACTTCATCGTCATCATCAATTAGCCAAAGGACGTCCACGGCCGAACAAATGTCTCCCCATAGATTCCACAACGATCGGTTACATGTCGCCCACATCCAACGACTCCCAGCAAACTTCACCAGGGTCGTCAATCTAGTCAATCTATCTCTTCGGAGGTCATCCCACGCTCCATTTTCCGGAGCGTGATCTTCACTCGAAAACCTTTTTGACCCAACGGCCATCAGTTCTACGAGCAATGCGCCCCGCCCATTGCCACTTCAGCTTAATCCTTTCAGCTATGTCGGCAAGTTTTACTACGGATCTCCTCATTCTGATTCGATGACGTAGAGAAATACAAAGCATAGCTACTTCCATAGCTCGCTGAGTAACTTTGAGCTTTCTTATGAGGCCCATAGTGAGTGACCACGTCTCTGTGCCATGTCTTAACTAAATTACTTATCTCATAATTAGTAGTAAAGAATGCAAATACTTTATAACTCATATTGTTATTTTATGTGCTGATAAAATATCATTATGTAGACAACCATAATTTACGACAAAATTATCGTTCAACAACACTGCAATAAATAAAACCAATGAATGCGAGTAATTTTCTTAACTTTACACTGTCTGAATAATTTTATACGAACGTACGGCGAAGGAATATTTTCTAGAAAGTTAAGTTAATCTTAAAGAGCTAGAAGCTGATTCAATTAGTAATTTATTTTTTTGTTTCTTACACAGAGTTTGAAGATATAGGAACACAAGGAAAATCTTAAGCACTTTATTTTCAAATTATTTGTCAGAAAACTAACAATATGTAGTAACAATAAAACAAAACATAGTCACAAACCGAAGATAGACAGTCTTGTTAATCAAGAAAAAATCGTTAAATAAATCAGAGGTTGAAACATGAATTTCGGCTACCAAAGTATCCACGAACCCGGAAGCCAACGAACTTGATTATATTATTAGGGCGGCACACTCTCTCGTGCAGTTGTTCTCGGGAATAAGGTTATTTCCGCGGATTCGTGAAATCATTTCACAAACACATATGCGGACCGTTGGCCTGAACATTAACTGGTACGAGATAAAGTGGCAAAACGGTTCATTCATAATTGAATAATTGATTCACTAATTCAGTTAGGTGATTTATATATGGCCTACAAAATTTATGATTCATCTATATATTAATACGTGAAGAGAACCTTTGACAACTTTGTACCCATTTTTAAGCACATTGCGCGCACGGAGCAGTCTGAAATTTGGCATAGTGAAAGTTCATATGGAGGAGGAGTACAGAAAGCTAAAATCTATCTTTAAAAAAACGGTATAATTTCGACCACTTGGCGGCCACTAGTAATTATTGCCACTAACACTATAAACCACCAATTCCATTTAGACACTACTTGGAAAATACTGATTCTTACAGATGAGATCTAAACGTATGCATCAACCATCAAGTAATATTAAGTACTATAATATACATGTTTAAAAATATCTTACACTGATTTTGGAAACGCAAACATTACTATAATAATTCTGCAAACAAATTTAAATTGATTTTTAACTAAGAAATTTAATTTTATCGCCAGTATTATTATTAGCTACCTAGGGATTAAATTAGTCATCGATAATTCCGTTGAAATACGAGTAAAAAAACTTGAACTTTGAAATCAAGAGATATCTGATGTTGCTAAAATTGTTGCTAGGGTATCACTTGACAATGATATAGATCTTACAAATCATATTTAATCAAAGTATATTTTTCAACTAATCGTGTTACTTACATTATTGTTAGCGTAGTTCTAGGTAGCTATCGGCTGACTAGCGTCGTTGTGATAGGTAATGGGATCCTTATCATACATTGTTGCTAGGCACGCATTTGTGTATATTTGATTATTCTTCGCCACGGAATATTTTTGCACTAAGCTCTTAGTAGTAATCTATTATATATAATAGTCTTCGTAGTAATCAGTTTTCGATAGATAAATAACACAATTTAAAAATACTGAAACGGTTATATAATTGATGTATTAATTCATAATAAGATAATTTTTCCTAACATTACACCTATTTAATTTGATGCTTTCTGATGGAATAACTGAGTCAAGTTCAATTTGCCTGACAATTTTGATAGAGCGGAAACAACGGATAGCAGTTATCTGTCATAATAAAACACTTTTAAACGGATTCTATGGCGTATATTTTAGATTTTTGTTTTTCCTGACGATAGAATCCGTTTAAAAGTGTTTTATTATAATGTGTAATACTCGCGAAAACCTAAGACAGTTATCTGTCAGTTGTATGAAATACGCTTCGAGTCGTAGTTCTATACGAGTTTTGTAACAAACAAAATTATTTAATTTTGATCGGTACTTACTCTACTCGGACTCATGGCGACAACCGCTGACCTTGCGGCACCAATATTTTACCGATGGTCGGAATCCATGGGTGGATAGATGTTTGTTAAATAATATAATAGAATATAGATTAAATAATAAAGTGATGTATTACTAAAGTTTGTATTTAACCACCGAAAGAATAATAATTTACACCCCTCACTACTGTACCCGACTTGTATTTTTATCTTATATTTACGGGCTTTCAATCCCAAACTAACCAAACCAAACCCAAAACGAACAAAGAAGGTATTATTTACCTATGCGTAAACATTCAGAATATATTTACGGTAGAGTTTGGTTCCGCTGGAATAGGTAAAATGGTACCAACATCGTTCAATTTGCCGTCTTCGATATTTGAAACATTCAATTTATAAATGTTGAACATCATCTAGTATCCACACCATTCTACCTGACTTCCGCATCATCATATCAGCTAAATTACGTCCACAGACAAGACACAACAAGAGCCTTCCTCATACATTTCCACAACGACCAGTTACATGCCGTGTATCGTCATTTTGGGCGAGAATATGCCAGTACTCACCACGCTTTGCAGGCGGGTTGGTGAGCACAAAATGGCAGCTGTACCACAGAAAGAATGCTGCGGCCCGTCCCTGTGGTTTTAACTCCTTTAATCGCCTTTTACGACATCCACTGGAGAAGATGAAGTGGTGCTTTATTTTTAATCCGGACACCACACGGAATTTCTGTATACGTATGCGTTAGAAGTTAATAACTGTAAATTGTTATCAATATCATCTACAGTTTCTTGTTAATTATCAGTATCAATTGCGACCAGTCATCATGTAAAAAACTGCGTAAATCTCTGACGCATGTAAACAGATATTGTTATCAAAGTCAAGTTAAACGTGATTGATTCTGATGAATGTCAATTACTGTGTCTATATCATTACAAAACAGCTAATGTATGAATGATCGAATGTAATAGATATAAGGCCAGTCGTTCGAGTGGTTGTTAATTGCCAAGAATATACTTAATTGTTAGATATACCAACAAATAGTAATAGACATTAATTGAAACGCCCGCTGTGATTGAACAATGGTAGCCACCTACTGCATAGCGGCATAACGGCCAAGTGTAGAAAGAATTGAGCTAAGGTCACGCCCATACGTCGGGTAGTGAATCAGTTGTAAAATAGTCTGCGTAGACCGCAGATACCCGAAAAAAATATCCCTGTTTTGTTACTTTATGTTAATTTAAATAATTTAGTTAGTTTCGTTATTGGAATGAATAATTATTTGTTTGTTTATTGACTTACAAACGGGTATTGAGCATATTACATAGTTAAATAGCTAGGAAAATGCGTCCGCCCTTCGATAAAGCAGCCAATGTCAAAGGAAAAATTTTACTTATCACGACTTGGTAATTTATAATGTTGATTCAGATAAGTTTAATTTTGTTATTCATTAGACTCGAACCTATACGATTTTTAACCTATGACTTTCACATCACGTGGTTTCGAAGTCTACATATGATTATAACTGATTACTGTAAGTATTATACTCCAATTCTAGCCACAATATCTCCTCGTGATGATAAAATGATGGTTGAGACTGTACCAGGGGAATTAGGTAGCCAGAAGCAGACCAGAAGATCGTTTCGATTCTTAAGGTAATAATGTACTGCTTAGTGGTCCAAAGGTTTTAATTAATACGGATAAAGTCCAGTCAGGCTAGAACATACTAGCGCAACACAGAAAACACGAGAATTATAGATATTAAATAAAATATTTAATAACAGAATAATAAGCAAATCAGTTACTGTTCCCATGGCATTATAAAATTATGATTGGAACCACTGGAATCTCAATAAATTGTATGAACATTTCCGTTGTTTCAACTGACTACCACGCATTTACTATGTTTCAACTAGCTTTACCTATACATTTTTAACGTTGTAAATGATTTCATCGTTCTATGCACAGTTTTATCTTGCCCTCAATAGTAATTATAACATGTTATCTTTCAATATACTTCTTTGAATTCTAGCCTTTTGCACACAGATTTTAGAAAATAACTTATCGTGCAGCTAGCAGCAGACAGGTTTTTATAGACATCCTGGTATTGTTATCATTTTATAATTCCGTCACTCAATGAGCAGATAAATATATCTTTAATATACGTGATGTAATCCGTTTAAAAGTATTTTATTAGAATGAGTAATACCGCGAAAACCTAAGACACTATTATCATAGATTATGAGTTCATAGAATTTGATTTCGGAGAGGGTTGAGAGCGATGGCTTTTTGATTCAACTACCAAATTAGTTTTGTTATACAAGGTAAGGTTTTAGACAAGGCGTTACCCACCCGCTTCACAGATGACAAATCTAGAGGCATAATTGTATTCGCCACCAAAGGCCAGGCAAATAATTACAGTTTTGAAACAAGTACAAATTACCTTGCCTAATGTTGCTTTGATTGGAATGTTAATACTGCCGTGTAGCATCTTGTCTAGCAATAAAACGATTGGTTTCATTTTAATAACTCCCCTAAGGTGTAACATATGCGACACGTGCTTGCCAGGCAGAAATTAATCATCGCTCAGGTCTTAATTGCTTCTTTAAACCTTGAATGACCATGGTGTTCATTGATGCGATTTTGCATGGCTGTACCTACCTTACCTTTTAAATTGCACGGATATTAATCATGAAATAAACAGACGCATTTATTATTTGTTTTGTATATTTTAAATTAACCCAAAGATTTGAGAAATTAGAGAACGGAAGATTTTTCTAATTGTGAATTTGTTGGTTTACAATGAATGTAACTGTGTAATGACATATGAAACAGAGACGTGGTTACTCACAATGGGTCTCATAAGGAAACTCAAGGTCATTCAGCGAGCTATGGAGAGAGCTATGCTTGGTATTTCTCTACGAGATTGAATCAGAAATGAGGAGATCCGTAGAAGAACTAAAGTTGTCGACATAGCCAAAAGGATTAGTAAACTGAAGTGGCAATGGGTGGGGCACATTGCTCGTAGAACTGATGACTGTTGGGGCAAAAAGGTTCTCGTATGGAGACCGCGCACCGGAAAAGGCAGAGTGGGATGACCTCCAACGAGGTGGACAGACGACCTGGTGAAGTTCGCTGGGAGTCATTGGATGAGAGTGGCATGTGACCGCTCGTTCTGGAAATCTAAGGGGGCGGCCATTGTTCAGCAGTGGACGGCCTGTGGCTGATATGATAATGATGATGAACTGTGTAATATGTTTTTATTTTCACAGTGCTGCCCAGCGTAATACAGTGATCAGCGATGAGTGTTAAAATAATGATAATCACGGCTATTATTGTACCTTCCTTCAGCGTTGAAAATGTGGGCGTTAGAGTATCAAATAAAGTTAATTTGCGGTTCAGGGGCACACCGTCAATCGCGATGGCTTTTATTTTTGAATCAGTGCTATGCCAGCATGATACATCAGCATTATGTCATAAGTGATTAGCTGGCCATTATTGTACGGAACGAGATGGCAAAATATGTAAAGCGTGATACGAATTATTACGACACAAAATGACTGGTTCGAATTAATTCTTTTTTATAGAATTTCAACCTTATTGTTAGTGTTGTAGTGTTAAATGTTGCGTTAGTAAACGCTTTGCGTTTTTTAAAACGTTGGCGGCAAAGAGTCGGTTTTTTGCTATAGTAACTAATTGTAGAACAATTGAAAGTATTAAAACATTACTTGTCTGTCAAAGCTCCGCTAATTTATAGTTTCAGCATTATTTGAATGGTTTAACCATTGTCTTGAGACATCATGTTTTTTACATGGTTCTAGAAATATTGAATGAATCATTAAAGATTTTGTGTACGCTTTTATATATGCATTAAGTGGGGAAATTTACTGGAATGTTATTTTAAGATGTCCTCTACAGTGAAAGCTGAATTATATTTTAAGAAGATAAGTATATGTTGAAGGAGCGTACCTTGATAAGCTTTACGCAATAAAGATATATGGTTTTAAGTTTAGCTTTGGGTGTACTGAGATGTATACACGCGGCAGCTAGTAGCGCTAGACTATGGAAGCAATATAGCAATATCTGACCTAGAGACTGTGTCATTCGCATTCGGTCAATTTCCCATGAATGAACGATGTAAATACCTATCTGCGCCCACCACAGCATGGCGCCTTTGATATCCGATATCCGTGCAAGGCGCCATTGGTATGATAAAGTTTTAATTTCATTAATATTTTCTTATCTTTACATATCTATCTTAGTGTATGCCTGAGGCGGTAGAGCAATTTTCTACTGTAAAACATCTCATGCGCATGGGGGTAACAACCGCTCCTATGAAACGTCGTCTCATCGCCTGGAATTATTTGCATCTACCCATTTTTATCCTTACGTCTATTGAGTTTAGCAATAAGTCAGCTCCACTTCTGCTTCTGTATCAAATTGTAGACCTACACAGAATAAATGCGAAATTTTTATTAAAATACCTACGTAGTTTGCTTTGCTTTGCTTTATATGCTGCAATAGTAAAACACTGTTTAAAGTCTAATTGGCTTGGCATTATTTTTGAATTGCTGGCAATGAGAAATTTCTCGTACCGTCATTCCCATTTCCGGAGAAGTGAAGGTTTACCGTTGGTTATCATTATCTATTGGATCTTAACATTCTTAGATGCGAAGTAATTATAGTCTTCATTCGTATTTATATCTATCGCTAGATTATTGAAAAGTATTTAAGAGAATGTTTGGTTAGCCCATAATTGGGAAGTGCATGAGAAAGGACGATGTCATTGAGTTATTATATTATATCAGAGCATCACTACATAATATATCCTGAACGAGATATTGTTTAAATACCGCAAAATTGACAACAAATATATATATTTATTAATTGACGTAGGCACCTTTACCTCCGGGGGGGGGGGGGGGGGGGGCACTTTACAGTCACCCTCTCCGAGATGTGCCTATAGGCGTGGCACCAGTGGGCGGCTCTAGTGTGACCATACGAGGGCCTGGAGCCTCCCGTAGGTGCCGAAGATGACCGCTTCAGTGGTTTTAGCCGGTAGGAGCCCGGCATACCCCTGCGCCTTTCCCCGGGGCAAAGAAAGTTCATGAAGAATTTCCACTTGGCACCAATAAAAAAAAGGTACCTATACCTACTGTGCTCCAACGCATATAACTTCCTGATTCAGAAATATTGCCATATTTAAGGAATAAGGAACACTGTTGCAATAATACTACAGAGGCCATGCCATTGATACATACGAGGAGACTACCAAGTACTTTGCCATCCAAAACCCTGTATACTATTATCACCGCTAGTGTGCAAAAAGTAATGTTGATATTCCCATAGGAGATGTTTTAAAGGCCATCGATGAAACGGCCCATTGTATCCATAATGTCAGGTATATATATATATATATATACCTATATATATATACATAATGTCAGGTATATATATATATATATATATATACCTGACATTACATGTACATCGATACAACGGTCTTCTCTACGAATTTCATTTTAATGGATCGATGATTCATTGAATAAAAAACCGGTATGCACGTGTCCATAGTTTTTTCCGGAGCGATAGTCGAGTCGAAAAATGTCTTTGACATTCGGGTTAATTTTATTTTTTACTACTAAATGTGACGCATTAAAGGTACCTTTTCGACGGTTGATAACTTTTAAGTTAACATTATGACGCTATAAGTGGGTTATTTACTTGCGATTAGTTTTGTGAAAGCCCAAATGTTCGATGAGAGTCACTATTTACGTTCTTCTCTTCACTGAGATTTATTTCATATGGGAATAGCTCATGCTGTCGTAAAAAGATTTTTCAATCAGCAAGATTGGTAACGAGGCTGTCTGCGTAGGTAGCTAGCGTCGGACGTACTGAGGTATCATCATTTATCACTGGCATTGGCGGAGCCAGGAAGGGGAGGGATTACCCAGAAACCCGGTGCTCCTCATAAAAATATCCGAAATTATTTAATCCAATTAATTGATCAATTACATTTAAATTTCACCTTAGGATTGATATGGACATGGACATTGTTGGTGATGATTGTAGCAGTTATTTAGTTTAAAAAAATCCACTATTCGCCTAGCAGAAAGTATAGTGCAGGTCTAAAATAAAGGAATATTGTTGTAAATATTATGATAAACTTGTAAGCGGCTCTTATTCACGCCTCCCTTAAAATTTGCCCTTTAATTACATCTAATCTAATAATGCGAACATATCCACCAAATTAAAATGACTATCATTCACTACTAATTTGTTGGATATTCCAGTAAAATGCATGTGAGCGTCCTGATTTTTATTTGGTACCTACCTTCATCTATGTAATTAAAATTATATCATCAGTCTGTAAAAATAAAATTTGTTGTTTGTTAAAATAAAACAAAATATGATAACTAGGTTTAAAGATAATACTTATGTTATCCATTTACATGGCGGTCTGGAACAAAACAATAGCATAAAACCATTCGCGGACTATTTGGACACTATGTAATGCATATCGTAGTGGTGTAAACTGTCACTTTATTAGGTACATGCAAGATACATGTGTATATTTTAAGTAGGTTATAATACACTTAAAATTGTTATTTTAATGCATATTGTGTTATACCCACTGGAGCAGCAAATAATTTAACAAATATAGAGGCGTTTAATGTAGAGTCAGTTCAAAAATAATGCAAATGATCACCTACATTGGTTTTAGGTTTTTATCAATAGTTTTAAGAATGAAGCAGATTTCGTTTTGAATTCTAAATCAAAGCAGGTACTTTTTGTTTAAATGTATCGAAGCCATAACTGATAACATTGCTGCCATAGGATAAAGCAAATTTCTAATGAATCTTAGTCACTATGCAGGAAACATTAAATTATCAAAAACGTCATCTACGTAACGTATACGTACTAAAAAGAGTAGTATCAAGAGTGATTAATTGGAGATTTTCAAATATTTTATTGTTTCATAACACCTAGAGTATAAGAGATTAAGTTTGAAAATTTGTCTCTGGCATCAAAATTTCATTCTCAGTGGAATGCAGATAAGCACTTACAGTTTATCAGTAAGCGTTTAAAATATCAACTCATGTACAGAGCCAGTTTGAGGTTACTAAACGTGCTCAATTCCATTGTATAAGCAGCAACCGATAACTTACCTACCAAAATCATTATAAAATATTTCATTGACTTGATTAAAAAACATGAAGTATGTTTTAAATAAAAACCTTAACGTTTTTGTGAAATAATGTTGACACTTCTACAATGATTTGTCACTTTAGGAGCGACCAAATCAATTTACACTATATTAACACATTCATAATCCCTAAACAGCGGTATCTAACTTAATATTCAAATGCACGTGAAACACAAGTGTTACAGAAACCTCGTTACAATCCTTGAATATGTTAAGTGTGTAATTAAACTAAATAATAATACAAGACCTCACCTTCATATATGGACCTATCATAAAGAATTTTTGTTTACTCCTTCGCGAAATAAAATTTCACGAAACCCGAAAAGTCTAATATGACAAAGTCTTGATGCACTAAATAGTTTATAAAACTAAACGTTTCACAGCAAAGTAGTATCACAGAATATTTGTACACGAAAACACTGCCACTGTTATCATATGGTTCGTAATGTCACAATATAATACGTATTCCATAAAAAAATACAAAAGTACCTAATAATCTATTTCTTTTTAGGCATATTTCAAAAGCTACCAATAGCTGGTGAGGAACTTTGAATTCAGAACGTGCGCTTTTCAATTTGCGGCGGGAAAAACTGTTCGCTTGCGCGCGGCGCGAATGTCTACCGTGTGTTGTCTGAGCGGTGACTGGCTGAATGCCGCTAAACACACCACACTTGTATATTCGCAGACGTTAAAAAATAAATACGCCGAGGTGTAATGATGGAAGACTCGTGGCTCGTTTCATAGGAATTATCTAACTGGCTGGCATTTCCAATACATACTTCGGACAACTTCAAATGGCGCCTTACGTTCTTTCCACGTTTTGTTGGCGCAAATTCCGATTGCAAAAAACTTCTTAGAAAAATCTCGCCTAGCCCATATACCACACCCAGTAGTAGATAGTTAGTTTAGAATTTAAATAGGTGGTCCTACTTAGAACAAAGCAATAGCAATAGTGTTTAGAAATCAGAACGTTTACGAACTGAAGCTACCGAAGACGATGTACCTACATATCGTGATTTTTGTATAATACAGTATTAACATACAAGTCTCATCTTCATCCGGGGATCCAGAACTTTGTTAAAATGTATCCTATCGAAATAACAATCTCTAGGTGCTGTTTTTATTTGTTGCTATTTAATTCAGTAAGAAAAGCGTTATCTGATACTGACGTCGTATCCTGAAAAAATCTAAACATTTTCACTTTCAGTTTTAAATATAATTATGCCATATTTTCACATACACGTTTTTAGTCAAATTAATTCTTCTCAAAATCTAAAAAATATGTCGGTAACGTCGTACGGTTCAATTGCCAATTAGAAAAGCTGCCGTTGAAAATTTTATTTAAATTTCAAATGAAATATTCTTTGGGAAGCAGTAGATGTACAATGAATTCATAAATGTCATTTGTTTTTACAAATTGGCGGCAATTTGAAAAGTGTGTGTCATGCCTTAAAATGAATTTGACTAGAGAATATTTTCGTTCCATGATTTATTACGGCTTTTATTGCGGTCTTAACCAACAACTATGTTATGGTAGATTTCGATTGGCATTTCGTGATGAAGCCTCATCTCATGCCACTGTTCATAACTGGTATAATGAGTTTAAACATGGGCGAAGCAATATCAGTAATGATTTGCGCGAAGGACATCCTTCTACGGCGACCACTCTAGATAACGTGAGTGTTGTGCGGCTAATGATGGAAGCTGATAAAAGTGTGACATATCAACAGATTCGGGCAAGTTGGTATTGGTATGAGTCAAGTGCAACAAGTCTTACACGAACATTTAGGCGTCAGAAAGCTTTGCACCAGATGGATACCTCATAATTTGACGGAAGATCAAAAACGCCGTAGTTTGGATTGGTGCCGCGAAATGCTTGAAAAGTGTGACTCGAATACTGCGTTTGACATCGTCACAGGTGATGAAAGCTGGATATATTGCTACGAGCCCGAAACCAATAGACTATCGGCCCGATGGATGTTTCCATTCGATGATTTGCCAACAAAAGTAAGGAAAGGCAAGGGAAAAAAATGATTCCCTTATACTCTGGGCGGACGGTTATTTCGCAACAAGTGCACTAAAGGATAAAAGTACTGTTACTGCAGATTGGTATGATAGAGTCAGGATCCCTCGTCCATCAAGACAACGCTCCAACTCACTCCGCCAGACCAACAATCGAATATTTATCTATGGAAGGTGTGGAATTAGTGAGTCATCTTCCTTACAGTTCCGTCCTGGCACCTTGCGACTTTGATTTATTTCCCAACATTAAAGTTAAACTCAGGATATCAGTACTAATGGCCATTAATGAAACTAATGAAACTAATCAACTTAATAACTAAACCTCTTTGGGGCAGTCGTTAGCTCAACATGGCACAAACGCATTCCTGGAGAGAAGAGAAGACCAGCTGAATCCCTTTGATTAAAAGATTGTAATTTTGATAACATAAAGTAAATTATGTTACCAGTGATGACATATGGAACAGAGACGTGGTCACTCACAATGGGTCTCATAAGAAAGCTCAAGGTCACTCGGCGAGCTATGGAGAGAACTATGCTTCGTATTTCTCTATGAGATCGAATCAGAAATGAGGAGATCCGTAGAAGAACTAAAGTTGTCGACATAGCTGAAATGATTAGTAAACTGAAGTGGCAATGGGCAGAGCACATTGCTCGTAGAACTGATGGCCGCTAGGGCACAGAGGTTCTCGAATGGAGACCGCGCACCGGAAAACGCAGCGTGGGACGACCTCCAACGAGGTGGACAGACGACCTGGTGAAGGTCGCTGGGAGTCGTTGGATGAGGGCGGCATGTAACCGCTCGTTGTGGAAATCTAAGGGGGAGGCCTTTGTTCAGCAGTGGACGTCCTGTGGCTGATATGATGAAAGTAAATCATAAAGATATCTATTAAGAAGCATACAGCCGCAGGGTAGTGCCTCGTTTACATATTTATTTCTTTCAACTTTATTCAATTCCAGTACCTAAATTTGTAAACCAATCTACGCTGGACTGGGCTGGATGATATCGTCTTTACTGTTTTAGTAATTTGAAATGCTGTTGAATTGAACCAATGATTGAAAAATGATTTCAAGAAAACAGTAGTTTAGAAAATGTTTTAAGCGTGCTCAATTTTTGTGTTACAAGAATTAATTGATGACTAGTACATGTTAGTGTGTGAAATTAATATTAAATATTTTAATTTTCATATCCTCCACTGTGAATCCTTCTATTTGCATATCATCGCAGAGTACTCGCAAAACAAATGGTTGCCTGGCTTTGTGCTTATAACAATCTGATGTATGTCCCTCTAAGACTCATGTTTTCTATATAAAGTAACAAACTAAAATATCAATATAAACATTTTCACCATTGTTGTAAAAAATATCTTCGCAAGAAACAACAACACATTAGGTACTGTGTAATGTTTCTCCGTGCACTGGATGGACACTGACTGAATTGGCCTTTTACATTAATCCAGTGGCGCTAGGTGCGCTGGATTAAAATGTTGACCGCCAGTCCAATTACTGGACTGGATCTCTCACTGGATCCAATGCTGGATGCATCCGTCCGTCCCGGGTTAGATTATTTCAGTTGCAATCCAGCGGTGGGTTCTTTCGCTGGACTGAAACGCTACTAGAATCATGTAAATTGCCAGGCGAGCTGTATGTGGGTGGCGACACAGCGCTACCCTGCCCTAGAGAGACAATCAGGGCCTTTTCTCCAGCTTGCCTGTAATGGTTTGAACTTAAGGGTACTATAACCCATTGCGAAGTTCCAGTGTTGCTGTTGTTCTGCAAACTCAGTTCAGAACGATGTTACTGTAATTTTCTATCGTCAAACTTAATATTAAATAAAGATTTTATTGTTAGAGAGCAGTGAAACATAGTAATCGTTTAAAAATAGCGTTTAAAATTCTATGTGATACAGACCATTCTGGATCGAGCTCCAAGAAAGGCAAGGCCGTTGCCCAAAGCTGAGGTCTAAGTCCCACTAGGGGGTCGCTCTTAGCTGCGTTGTTTACTTTTGAAATTCATTGCATGTCGGGAGACCTTTTTGAATGCCTTCGCCACTTTAGTCATGTTAAGCAGCTACACCTCTACGAGATATCTGCGAGAAGGTCTATATATAAAAAAACATACAACAAACAGTTATCATAACTTGCGCGGGAGGACCTTTTTGAGTATGTATTAAAAAAACACAATGATCTCCCGCACGGACAGTTAAGAAACAAAACAATCTGGTTAAAAGCACTCACATTTAAAACAACCTATTATTAATTTCACAAAACGTATACAAATGCAGGTTTGAATCTGAATTAAGATCGAATTCGAACTAATAACCGTAAGTCCTTCGGCAACAACGTGAGAACTCGATACAATTCTTCGAAACTTAGTATTTAGTATCCGCTGACAACTACCTACTTAATGCAGCCTTGTAGTAAATAATTACTTCATAAAACAGTCAATTTTAGCTGACACTCGTCATTTTACTACAGTAAACAACACGGCTATTAAGCTATAAATAAATGTGCCAATGTAGTTTATGTAAGCGATTTCATCATTTCGGCCGAATGAAGTCCACTGCTGGACACAGGCCTCCCCCAAAGATTACCACAACGACCGATATGACTGTGTTGTGGGCTCATTGGGGGGTTTTGCCATAATCGCCACGCTTGGCAGACGGGTTGGCGATCGCAGTTGAGTTGTTAATGTACTCGAAGGACGCTGCTGCCCATCCTCCGGCTAATCCCTTAGTCGACTTTTACGACACCCACGGAAGGAGATGGGGTGGTGGTATTCTGAGCCAGCACCACACGGCATAAGTAAGCGATTTAGTTATGTCATATTTGTAACCGCTTGTTCCAGTGCTCAGTGTATAAGGAAATCAAATAAAATGCAATTTTTACGCACTACAGGCGCAGTCAACATCAAAAGAAAAGCATAAAGGTAGAGAATTAAAGAGAGAACTAGAACGAGAAGTAAAAAAATTATTATTAAACTATTACTATTATCAAATAAAAAATAATTTTATTTATGTTAAGAATTTAGAGGCACTTACAAATATAGTAAGACATTAGTTGCCGTGTTCCAAGATGTAGATTTCCAATGTAGAAGAACGGGCAAGAAGAGAGAAGAATTAAATTATATATTTACGCTAATCACTGACTCATTGACGCCCCACTGACTGACTCTGTCACGCTGTAAGATGATTCATTCTCTTTCTTTTTCAACGGGCGTCTTACAACTCACTACTGTTACAACATTTATGACTACCTATATTGTTCTCGAAATGCAGGTTATGTAAGGAGAATGTCTTTATGGCATACAGGAGAAATAGTGTGGGACAATGTTCAAAAAAAATTCAAATTTATGATTAAATTGTCATGGCAGCATTAGTCTGACCAATCTCTGCTCTAGGGTGATTGAACGCGACTTCCTGGAGACCCCCTTCGGTGCCGAAGATGACCGCTCCGATGGTTACAGCCGGTAGCCCTTTGCCCTTCCCCGGAGCGGAGGAATTTCATGATGAATTTCTACTGGAAATTAATAAAAAAGAAGCCTGGCATGCCCCTCCGGGCTCCGCCATTCCCCGGGCGGTGAAAGCATATGAGGCACCTTTAATAATTATGAATTTGTTAAAACATGAGGCCAAAATTGATACCATCAGCTAGGGCCACAGAAAACAATATTCTCTAGCGTCGACATTCTGATAGGTCCGAATGATGATGTCACGGATTGGATGCCGGTTTTTTTATTATGTTGTCATTTTGGATTGAATTTTCCATTGCACCGCAGAAAGGCTACTGTTCTAAAGAAGGGATGCTGCCGTCCATCCTTCTTGTTTAGAGTCCCTTAGCCACCTTTTACGACATTCATGGGATTAGTGGAGTGAAAGTAGAAACAAAATGTCAATGAAAAAAAATTCACACCTGTAGCAATCTGAATCAATAATTTTGTAATGAATAGTTAAGCTCATACTCACCGGCCCAGCAATTACTTTTCCAGTTCCACTAAAGATGATATTCCAAGTCATTATTTTTATTTTGTACCTCCGTTATGGAGATTTTGCTATACGACAAATCATTTTGAATAACTTAAAGTAATTATTAACATAAAACTATTTATTCATTTGTGGCAATCCTTAAATCTTTACCACCAACCTCTTTTGCTAACACTTTACACATTATACAAATTTTTAGGTATTTATACTTTTTGGTTCCTAGCCATTAAAAGGAAAAATTAATTTTCGAAATTCTTTTTCTGACATAAAGAATTTTCATGGAAACAAAGACATAACCCTTGTTACTAAATGAAATTACTCTGTTAATTATAAAAAGACTATTCGTGCTAGTATTTCGTTTATAAACTGACTCTGCAGTGATGTGCTTAATTTAAATTCTTCCTGTATTTTGATACCTTCTGATCTTGATGTAAATGAGAATTCGGTGAACGAATATTACAACCGTAAGTACTTGAAGAACTAGTTTTATTTACTTATTACCACTCATCGAATCATTCAAATCAATTTATAGTGTACAACCACTGTTACACTAAACTGGTGACCCCGACTAGAAAAACGCCAGAAAGGCTTAGACGTGGCCAGAACCCTAAAAAGGACGCCCGTTATTTTTAAGAATAGCCTTAGCACACAAAGCACAATGAGTGACAGCAGTGATTCAACGAAATCGTGCATTAGTACCCGTTCACGTCGACGTCAACAACGGATCGCGAAGTGCGTTTCCATTGACGACGCATCCGACATTTGCCGTGTCGGTGTTCGGATACCACCGTTTTGGCCGGATGACCCCGAAGTTTGGTTTGCGCAAGTGGAAGCTCAGTTCTCAAACGCGAACATTACCAATGATGCAACCAAATTCAATTACGTCATCGGCAACATCGAGCACCAGTACGCTCGACAAGTGAGGGACATTTTTCTTTCTCCACCGGCACAAAATAAATATGAGAAGCTCAAACACGAGCTCATCAAACGGCTTTCAGCGTCACATGAGAAGAAGGTAAAGCAGCTTCTCATGCATGAGGAACTCGGAGACCGCAAGCCGTCATAGTTCTTGCGTCATCTGCAGAGCTTAGCAGGCCCGAGTGTCCCAGAAGACCTTCTCCGAACGATCTGGAGTAGCCGTCTTCCGAACAACATCCAGACACTTCTAGCATCACAGCCTCACAGTTCCCTCGAGTCACTTGCCGACCTGGCAGACAGGGTCCAGGACACTGTTGCACGCTTTCCATGAGAGAAAGAACAACTGCTCTCCACGTCAGTATAGACACCTCGACCTGATATCTCAGTTTACAACCGACATACAGCATATTTCCGGCAAGGACAATATCGTCGCTGATACCTTGTCCCGTGTCAGTGAACTGCAGACTCCAGTCGACTTCAAAGTTCTCGCCAAATCTCAAGCTTCAGACCCCGAATTGCTGCAGCTGCTAAAGACTGAGTCGTCGCTTCGACTAAAGTGGTTTAAAATCGACGATAATCCCGTCGAGTTGCTCTGTGATGTGAGTACAGACAATCCGAGACCTTTCGTGACTAAATCATTCAGAAAACAGGTATTTGACAGCCTTCACAGCCTTAGTCACCCGGGGACAAACGCATCTGCTAAATTGGTTGCTCAACGATTTGTTTGGCCCGGGGTCCGCAAGGACTGTCGAGATTGGTCACGAACATGTCTGAGCTGTCAACGCTCAAAGGTAAATCGACATGTATCATCACCATTGGGCACATTCAATTTACCCCGCGCCAGGTTTTCCTTTGTGCACATTGACCTAATAGGTCCACTACCTCCATCACAGGGTTACCGGTACTGCCTAACGGCCGTGGATCGTTTCACCAGATGGCCGGAAGTAGTGCCAATAGTAGATATTACTGCTGAAACAGTAGGCAAAGCATTATTGACCGGCTGGATTTCCCGCTTTGGTTGTTCAACCGATATTGTTACAGACCGTGGACGACAATTTGAGTCCGCGCTATTCCAATATCTCGCCAAAATAATCGGATTCAAACACCGAAAGACCACTGCCTACCACCCAGCATGTAACGGCCTGGTGGAACGATTCCACCGACAACTGAAAACGGCCATAATGTGCCACGCCGATAATAACTGGACAGAATCCTTGCCCTTGGTTTTACTGGGCGTCCGGAGCGCTATTAAAGAGGATCTTAAGACTTCATCTGCGTAACTCCTATACGGTGAGCCTTTACGTCTCCCAGGTGAATTTTTCAACACCAATGTAAGTGGCACCACCGATGTCACGGAATTCATCGCCCGCTTACATTCATTTGCCGCAAAAATAAAACCAGCTCCAGTTTCACGCCATTCTAAGGACAAAATATTTGTCTATAAAGATCTCGCGACCTGCAGCCACATATTTCTTCGGGACGATGCGCTGCGTGGTTCATTGCAACCAGCGTACACCGGGCCCTACGAAGTGGTTGAAAGAAGCGACAAAATCTTCAAAATTTTGGTTAAGGGGAAAGTGGTCACAGTCTCCGTAGATCGGTTAAAACCGGCCTACATGATGGATGACAACCCACCACCTGACCAAGCAGTTCAGGGGAACATATTGTTTAACGCCCCAACTCCTGACCAAGCTGACCAAGGTCGGTTACAGCCTATGGACACCATGGTTAAAACGACCAGGTCTGGCCGAAGGGTTCGATTTCCCGATTTTTATCGCCCGTAGGACGGTCTCTGGGGGGGAGTGATGTGGCAATCCTTAAATCTTTACCACCAACCTCTTTTGCTAACACTTTACACATTATACAAATTTTTAGGTATTTATACTTTTTGGTTCCTAGCCATTAAAAGGAAAAATTAATTTTCGAAATTCTTTTTCTGACATAAAGAATTTTCATGGAAACAAAGACATAACCCTTGTTACTAAATGTAATTACTCTGTTAATTATAAAAAGACTATTCGTGCTAGTATTTCGTTTATAAACTGACTCTGCAGTGATGTGCTTAATTTAAATTCTTCCTGTATTTTGATACCTTCTGATCTTGATGTAAATGAGAATTCGGTGAACGAATATTACAACCGTAAGTACTTGAAGAACTAGTTTTATTTACTTATTACCACTCATCGAATCATTCAAATCAATTTATAGTGTACAACCACTGTTACACTAAACATTAATATTACTATATTATTATGTTCATTCATTGTATAACTCTTAAAGCCTCTTTCTTCTTACATGAATTCCAACAGTAATCCATTCATTAAAGGTTTTTAAATGAATTATTAAATTGTCATTAAGGCAATCCCAGGATTACCTTGAGGACAAAAGATTTCGTAAATTATTTATGGTGCGTGTTTAAAAAAACAATGTTGGATTATTATCAATAGCAAAAATGATAATCTATTACGAAGTTTATTTCTAAATCTTTCCAAGCGACCTGGATTTTTTGGATTAACAGTACCTACCTTATCTACTATCCTTCTTAGCCAAAAAGTAATTTGGTTCGCAACAGTAATCTGCTGTCCACAGTGATCAGGGTCCATTATGTTAGTACCTTGCTTATGGTGAGGTATATCATCTATATAAATATTATCTAAACATGTGGCTGTAGTTGTATAATTCTGGTAGCATCCAGAAACAAATTGACGAAGTTGTACAGCTGAAAAAGGCGTGGAATTTCTACACTAATTATTTAATTATCTAATACATTACAATCACATGAAGTGACTCTATAATAAGGCTGAGGCCCGTATTACAAATCGAGAATCAAAACTCAAGTAGAACTTGACTCGTGATTGCGTTAGTCAAATATGAACCCTACGTTATAGGTCCAACATTTATATTCAATTGTTGCAAACTCGACTCAAGTGCCACTTAAGTTTTGATTCCCGATCTGTAATACGGTCCTAAGAGTTGATATCAGGACGATGAGCTGCACGTTATCTCGTGTCACGTGTTTGTCTCGTGTGACAAATGAACAAAGCTGAGTTATTAAACTCAGCTTGGTACTTTTTTCTTTTCTTTGGTTTATTCGTTATTAATTCAAAATATTTTTTTTACTTATTTCAAGACAATAAAACGCACAACAATATGATTTATTAAGTACGTTGCATATTAAAAGAAGTTGGGAATGCGATTTTGCATGGGCATTTAATTATCCTTAAAATATAGGGCGGCGATGACGTGTTCTAATTATGGCCCGAGATTATTTAAAACGTAATTATAAAACTATTTACAGTATTTATTTTTATTATCATTCACAGGGGCTGCAGCCTCCTCATATGCGCCAATAACAAGCGCTGTCTGGGAAGCAGTTCTTTTATTCTTACAGTTCCGTGTGGTTCCCGGCAAGGAATAGACTACATCTCCCACCTATCGATGTAGTAAAAGGTGACTGAGTGTATGAAGAAGTTGATGTCTGTCCCGTGTTCTGCGATCACCAATACGCCTGCCAAGAATAACAAAACCGTGTGTTTTCGCTTACGTTTACAATACCAATGATTGCCAGACAAGGACAAGTAAACACAGAGAATCGTATCTTCTGGCAAATCTTCGAGTTTGTTCCAAAGTTCAAACAAACCACGGTCGCAGCAAAAAGTTGTAAACTCGAAATTATTAAATCTATTTGTGCAAACATACAACACAACATTTGCGGCTTGTGCTTGATTGAAAGGTTATTATTAAGCTTGTCCGGAGGCGAGTCTTTACACATTTTAATGATATATGATTCTTAATTTCCATAAAGAACTCCTCAGCTTTGCAAGTAATTCAGATGGCGCCAGCATTTCCTAGCTCAAGACTCTCTTTTATAGGCCTGGTATTATGTTGCAGAAGTATTCGGAATGTAGGGCAATGTCGGGCCTGGCCTTTTCAAGAAAAAGCCGAAATGATCTTGAACTTATACAACCCCGGTAAAATATTAGGCAGTTCCTTCCCTCCATACCCGCCCAACTACGGTTACTCATAGTTGTTATGATGAGCTAAAAAGCCTTTGTAAGAGCCTTGTCAGTGCTGAAAAATCAAGTCACAGCTATATTATGGCTTGTTCAATGTAGCGCAAAATTATTCAGATTCAGGCACTTAGGTCTTAGTATATATATGTATATACTAAGACTGATTTCGTAAGTTATTTGTGTCTAAAGACAAAGTCTTTTATGCGTTTGCGTACGTCTTTAACGACTGCTGTGAGCCAGTAATAACATACGGCACCGAAATGTGGTCCCTGAATATTTGAAGGACCGTATGGCGACCACAAATTGGAATGAAAGATACAGATTTTCTGTCTATAAAGATCGAGACGAATAATCAGGGGGCCTAAAAAGGCCGCTTTAGGTGAATCATAATACGGTTCACAAAACGTTCACGTTAATGGTCAGTTTATTTTGTGATTTCTAATGTGAATCGTATTGAGATCATTATTATGAATCACCTAAGCGGCCTTTTTGACCACCTTCAGCCTCCTGGACCATTTTTTGATGTCTAATGTGAATCGTATTATTCACCTAAAGCGGCCTTTTTAGGCCCGCTGGTGACGGTCGCAATGAGAAGTTAGACGAGGGCGGCACGGAGTTTTTTTAAATTTCATGGGCGAAGTCTGTGTGTAGAAGTGGACTTCAAAAGCTGATTTGATGAATATAAAGATAAATGATGAACATAATAATGGTAATTTAGTGTTTATTGTAAAGATATGTTAAGTAATATTTGGATTCTCAGCTTAAATGTACCTACCGCTAAGAACAAACACATAAATTATTTTTCAAGAAGACGATTCGCTTTTTTTGATTTCATATTCATTAGTGTATGATCTTCCTTTGCCCTTATTTCGTGGTAAGTACGATTTTTTTAGGACATATAAATCAAAAGTACAAATAAATAATAACTCTGACTGTTCTTGTTGTTTTTTATAATTAATGTTAAATTTGATTGATGGTGTGGTTAAGCTTAATGATTTATTTTTTATTTTCTCCAGTTTTTATTACTATTTTTTATTGAAATAAAATATTAATTGTATAAAATTAATTGTCGAGTGTGAGTTCACACGCGGTAGAAGTGAAACTTCGTATATTGGTTAGTTTGTAAGAGAATAAGATGAATACACTTTGGAATACCTAAACGAACAAGCTAAGAATTTTCACATTCGATATACTGGGAAACATTTATAAATAAGGTTTCCTTTTGAAAGCCCTGAATTGTATAATATATGTCGATAAGTACTCGACCATATTAAGAATATAGCACTAATCTATCTTCTCGTGTGGATATCGTAAAGGGCGACTAATGGACTAAACCAGAAGAATGGGAAGTAGCGTCCCTTCTGTGAACAGCGGCATTTTGCGCAAAATGACGACACACGGTAGGTAAACGGTCGTCTTATGGGGGAAGCTTTTGTTCAGCAGTGGATGTGTTTTTATCTGATATGATGATGATAATTAGATAAGGATTTCCCTCAAAGCTGCTTATTTTATGGATTGGGCTCATTACTAAAACTACCTACCTATAATGTTCACCATGACGTTGCTTTCTACGTAAGCAATTATACTTCTTAGTCATGGCCAGTATTCGAGGTAGACGGATTGTGCCGTATTATTATGACGTAACCGTCATGTCTATAATAGGTGACGACACTGACGGAATGCCTCAAAGAGTATTAATTTATCGGAAATATATCAGTTTGTCTATGCATTTACATCATTAACTATTAGGGATGATGACGACTATTCATATATATTTTAATGTATATGTATGTGATTTAATTCTCGTCTCATCCCATCTCATCCCGTGGGTGTCGTAAAAGGCGACTATGGAATTAGCAGGAGGATGGGCATCAGCGTCGTTCGAGTACATTAACAACTCAACTGCGCTCGCCAACCCGCCTGCCAATCGTGGCGATTATAACCCCCCAATGAGCACACAACACACCCATATAGGTGGTTCTGGTGACTTTTGGAGGGAGGCCTGTGTCCAGCAGTGGACTTTATTCGGTACAGTGATTTAAAATATAGCTATGTACTTGAGATAAATGCTTAGACAGAAAGAAAACGAAGTTATCTCAATAATTTGGTTAAGTACTTTTTGGTCATCCATTCATACATATAAGTAAATATACGTCCACTGCTGAACAAAGGCCTCCCATATAGATTTCCACAACTGTGTCATAATTTTAGGGGGGAATTTGCCAATACTCACCACGCTTGGCAAGCGGGTTGGTGAACCCAGTATCGCTACTGTTCCAGTGAAGGGATGCTGCTGCCCATCCCTCTGTCTAAGCCAGTCCCTTTATTTTTCACCTTTTTTCGACATATACGGGAGTTGTTGATGTTGTTTGTATACATTTATATAATTTGTATAATTCTAATCTAATATCTATCGGCTATATGTCGGGCTCAGCTGTCGCCAAAAGCACCTTGACCCTTGTGAATCTTTTGTGGATCTGATACAGTAAAGCTGTTCCCAGGTGATTCGCCCTACGCCCAGCAAGAGCGTCGCAGCCACGAAATATGTGTAACATTGAGTCTTTTTCACAATCGCAGAATCGGTATGTATCCACCGTGCTCAGTTTCATTCTGTGGAGGTGCTCATTGTACCGAAATGCACTGTGAATGCCTTGTGCTAGGGAAGGTCTTGAATTGGTTTAGGCCTACTACTCCGTTCTTTTGCTTGTCTTTTTCTAGCATGTGCATATAATACATAATGATAGGTTCCGTGAGGAATACCTATAAAGGATTCAGTGCCAACTAACTACATTTGTAAGCCAACCTTTGCTAATTCATCAGCCTTCTCATTTCCCTCGACACCTTCGTGGTGACACCAGGTACCCAGATAAGTCTGACATTGTTGTTTTCCCAGGCTGTTTAGGCTTGAGACGCCTTCTTTGACCAATTGTGACTGTCGCTGAGTGTGTAAATTCTTCCTTTGCGTTTCTTTGATGCTGACAATTATCACATATGTTTTTGTTTGGAACACAAATGCGTAATGTCCCTTACTTATTATAAATTAATATTCACACATCTCCATATGTTATAACCGTGGTAAATTAGGTTATGGTGCTGCAAAGGAAAATAAAATAAAACTGAGTACGACGCCTACCAGTCTAAGACACGCAATAAAAAATGGCTAGACCAATAATATTATATCATCCTTAGCCTTAGTCTTGGTCTTGACATGAATTTTATGAGGAGACTATTCAAAAAAGGAAGTGTAGGACTCCCATGCCAGGAGGAACAGTGACCTGGGAATTAGGTCACCTGGAAGCATGGAAAGAGATGATGATAAGATGATGGATAGAGGTGATTAATTAATTCACCATCATGAATCATAGTAGATTCATAATATTGGAAACGTATAACATAAGAAATAAATTAAGAAAGGAAACGTGTGTGCCTTGTGCATAAATTACGATGGTCGCCTTCTAGGAAAAAAATCACAAGGATAACTGTATTTATGATCACATAAATAGCAACAGCACTTTAAATCAAAACAATGAACTGACGCGATAAAAATATCTACGTCACAACACTTGGAATGGGTTTTGTTTGAAATTGCGCAGATTTAATACAGTTATTATTAGAGAGGTTGCCCCCAGGTGAGTATGTAAGTACATTACTGACGCAACATTATATATTTACATCGCAATCAGTTTAAATTTGCTTGAAGTAAATATAAGAATTGGGTTATCCATGTCATTCATTCATGCAAATAATAAATGTTCATTTTACAGGTCGTTCAGTATACTTATCAGTCATACTTTATTTTAGGCAATGTGACTACTAGATTGACAGTGTAACTTGATTTTAGTTTTTACTGTAATTGTTCTCATGATCATCGACTACGTGATAACCTTGTGATAATATAACAGGTGTAAGGAACATCGTAACGAAAACTGATACTATGGATTCAGTACATGATTATGGAACCCTAGTTAGAACTTTACGTCAGTCTTTTCATGATTTTTCCAGTTTAAATACGTAATTACAGTAAAAAATAATTGTTATCATCTATCCTATCGCTATTTTGAATAAACACACCATAAACTATTAATTTTCACATAAAACTGCAAGGTGAATCAAAACTAGACAGCTGTCATTTCGCTACAGTTACGGATGAGGTCATCGGTCATTTTTTATCATCATTTCGGTCGAATGAAGTCCACTGCTGGACACAGGCCTCCCCCAAAGATCACCACCACCACCGATATGGATGTGTTGTGGGCTCATTGGGGGTTTTGCCATAATCGCCACGCTTGGCAGGCGGGTTGGCGATCGCAGTTGTGTTGTTAATGTACTCGAAGAACGCTGCTGCCCATCCTCCGGCTAATCCCTTAGTCGAGTTTTACGATACCCATAGGAGGAGATGGTGTGGTGGAATGCCTGAGCCGGCACCACACGGCAAACCATCGGTCGCAGTAGCAAATTACCTTAAAATAGTACAATAACCACGTAATGTTTTGATCGCGTTGTTTACAATACATTGCGTGTTTAAAAATGACAAAAACTGTAAACTGTGTGTAAACCTTATATTTCCCTCATAAATGGCTACCCTATTTTTAGTATAGGCCCAAGTGTAACCTCTACTCAAAGTTTTCAGTACGTTGTCACTTACACCCTGTATAATAGAAGTAGTTACGTTTATTTCACTTCCAGTTGCGCAAATATTATTTACTTAAATTTATTTAAACAATTTTTACTATATAGTTATCGGCATGTAAAAGCTTCTACAATAAATAAATAATTAAGAGTTACCAAGTTACCTAAAGTTACCTTACATAAAAAAGGGTTGCACTCCGGGAGTGCCGATAGAAGTGAAAACTTAGTTTTATTTTTATAGCTGCGTCTCGTAACGGTGTCGCGAGTCCAGAGATTTTATATCATCTTAAAATATGCGCTGAAAGAAGTTTTCACTTCAATTATACAAAATATTTGTTTGTTAAAATACAATTTTTATAATGTCAAATTTAAATCAATCAGTTCTATAAAAGTCACAGAACATGTTATAATTCATAAGACAACTGTTCGATGACGCTGTTGCTCTGTTGTTTTTAACTCCAAACTTCTTCTTAGTATGATTAGGTGATAAATTAATGGTGTCATATAATTGTTTAACACAGCTTTATTGTTTTAAGGTTATAATGGCCTCGTAGCTAAGTAACAGCTGAGCAGATTGAAAGATCTGAGAAGTTAGACGAAGCCATGGAGACCTCGCATGTGCCTCGGAAAACACGTTAAGCTGTTGATTCCGGTTGGTCATATAAACCTCTATGACACTTATTATGGGTAGTCAGAAGCCCAATATCCATAGTAATAGCGCTCACTTGTCCTACAATATGAATATGGCTGAGTTGAGCGACATCATGCTCGTGAACGAGTGCTGTCTGTTGGGATTGTTTCAGAAAATCCAATTCACACCGTCCCAAAAGAAGTTTCAGTTCAAAAATTAAGACAATAGAGGCAATCTACTTCGTTTTTTTACTGACATTCCAGCTTCAACCACTAACTTACTTCACTCATCGGCCACTGTTAGCGAGTATCTACTGAAAGAAAATGTTGATATAATATATGTTATAATGATTTTTATTTTAGAAATGTAATTGGTAAAGATATTGTAAAAAATGTTATTAATCTAAAAAAAGACAATTGGTCGAGTGTGAGTTCACACGCGGTAGAAGTGAAACTGTATTTTGGTCAATTTGTAAGAGAATGAGATATTCATCTCTATCATACTATGGAGGTGGTAAACAAAGAGAGAGCGATTGGTCGACAATAGCAAAACTATATAGAAACTTGTATTATCTCATTCTCTTATAGCCCAAACCCTATAAATACATATAAATAATATAAATAAACAACTATAAAGTTGTCTCTCCTTGGTTACACATTTTCGTTTCATAAAATCAAATTCACACCGTCCCAAAAGAAGTTTCATTTCAAAAAGACCACCGCTACCGACCGGTAGTTCTGTAGAGTTCAACAGATAGTTCTAAAGACCCCATAGATCGGTGGTCTTTTTAACCTTACTAGATCCATAATAAACATAGTAGTGCCTAAATTGGCTCTATTATATAATACATGTACTGTAGTGTATTTTTAGACTTCACAATTTTTTTTAAGATTAATACCATTGTTTAAATCGGGCAGCAAATCTGACCCCATAAACTTTAGACTTATTTATGTGCTACCTTCAGTAAAATTGAGAAGTTGATTTAAGATCGACACCCATGGGAGGAGATGGGGTGGTGGCATTCTGAGCCAGCACCACACGGCACTGTTTTCATTCGAAGTGTTGTTATTATTTATCATAAAACATATTCTTGTTGGAATTATAGAAGACCCCAACATGTTGTTTTAAATATTCATGGTATGTTTTCATCATTGCTTACGTAATGTTTTATATATAAATCTGTTTAAAAATAATCCATTAACTTAAGGCAATATACTAAAATAGCCTTCGTATAACTGCTGAAATTCTCTCCCAAATTGTGCCCCAACGCTCGGATCTCCGTCTTCCGCTTTTATAGAACTCCAGCTACTATTTCGGTGTATCGTTTTCTCTGGCTAGGGGTGTCCCACTTTTGATTAACCAATTTTTTTTTAGCCCGAGCCTCCGTTTTAATAGGAACATGAATAGTTAAACCGAATATTCGTTTTGGCTAACGTTAAACCGAACATAAATTATACCGAAATTCTAACTCGTGCTGTAGATTACTTTTGAGCAAAACCAAGTGCTTTGCTTTGCATGTTAAAAACATAAATTTACACAAGCAACAACCTGACAACGTACAATACAGTGCTAACGTAAACTAGCCTGGCACCTATCTTAAAATATACATACACTTTGTTTTGCCTACTATTTTAAGGAATAACTGAATAAACAATACTATCTATTTAACATAAATATAATAAAATCGATCGTAACATTCCGCATACATAAATAAGTACATCAAAATAGATTAACCAAAAAGGTACTTCCCGTACCGGGAATCGAACCCGAGCCTCCTGGGTGAAAGCCAGGTATCCTAGCCACTAGACCATACGGGATTTGAGAATGATGTTGAAATATAAGTAAATAAACCAAGATAAGTTAAGATTATGTAAATTAACTCATTTTATTTCAGACAAAATAAACTTACAATTTTTGTACACACAAATCAGACCCTAAATAGTAAGTACTCTATTGCAACTTAGTTTCTTAAATTACAATTACTGACATCTGTTGACCCAATTAAATACTACGTAAAGAAGTTTCTGTGTAATAGTTATACTATTGCACACTAGATGGCAATGCGAATACTACATATCTATGATTACAATTAATAATTTAATAACTAATAATATGTATCTAGGAAGATCGTATATTTTAATATCTTTGTTAAAATCTATAAAAATAATATTGAGTTTTTCAACAAAAAATAATAATTGTCTAATAAACAGCAAAAGCTGGCGCCATCATTTCCAAGTCCAACGCATACTTGTTTTAATTTTTTTTTATTGCCCCACACTATTATTTCTCATGTTCCGTGGGTGCGTTTACAGTTTAAATTCAACACACAATACATCACAGCAACCGACAGTTTCAGCCACTGCACCAAACGTGCCGTCGAGTCTGAGTCAAGAGTACTCAGTCTTGCCAGCTGTCCCGATTTGCGCGGGATGTTTCAATTTCCAAAGGAAGGTCTGTGGATACGTCGGAACCGGGACTGGGCAACACAAGTCAAAAGGCCGATATCGAAATACCAGGCTCTAGGCCGGGCATTTGTTTAATGCGCCGGTTGCCATACCAATCTTTTTTGCAACGTCTGGTTTTGCAATTAAATAGCAGCTGTATCCAAACTAGCCCACGATATTGCTGAATGCTCGCGTGTTATCGCTAATTTACGTATCTATTACATAATTATTATATACCCACTCAAATTGTCTTGTCCTTATGGAGTAGAAAAAATCGGTATTCATTTCAGTATATAGATAATTACGTACCCATGCAACTCAGTTGAATCTTCAAAGAAAATTACAATGTAATAAAAAATTAACATCTTAACGGCCCACTGCAAGGGCTTCAAAATGAATTTGTGTATCAATTTTTAGTTTTTTAGTATGCAGAAGGACACCTCCCATGTCTGCATAATTCATTGGTTGCCTATCACGATGCCCAATGGTGAAAAAGGTTTGAATTATTCTTTACAGGTAACCAAATAAAAAAAAACACATCTAATTAGATAATGTACAAAAAATCTATAAACTTATCTGTGAACTAGCAAAAATTTGAACTTCGACCGTATAAAGCGCACTGCCTTACAGGTATATTTATATATAATATACTCAATACTCAATCATATATTTTCATTCCACAATGTTGACTTAGGCCGTAACTTAAAATATATGAGATCATTATGGACTATATTGGACGCAGCAAGTATTTAAATATCTAAACTGCGACCGCTGAGAGAATGCGTTGTCAGGAACTGTTAATTGGTCGTCTCTATTATATTAAAGATTAAATTTCATATAAGTATAATATGATTTTGATGTAGCTACGTCTACACACAATAAACTTAAATAGTTTATCGCTAAATTAAATGTTTAATATAACAGAAACTAGGCCAATTAGCAGACATAAGGAACGCATTCTCTCAGCAGCCGCACATTATGTAGTACCTATTTAAAGGCATATACATATTTAGGCATTATGTAGTGCCAGTAGCGCCGCCTTTCAATTGACAGATAAGTTGGTAGAACTATAGTTGTGACATATAGACTCGAATACCACTCCGCATTCGACGAGCACTTCTTGACTCCTCATTGAGCTCCTAATTTTCTTTCCTAAATTTTCAATAGGTGGCGCTGTGCACCATAAAAACTTTAACCAAATTTTACAACTGCTAAGCGTGGCAGGGTTCAGCTAGTTTAACATAATATTCGACATATAACTGGAAAGGTTTAGAAAGTAACTTGAACAATTGTCTATAGGTGGCGCTGTGCACCATTAAAACTTTAACCAAAGCAGAGTTCAGTTTAAAATAAAGGATTACATAAAAAATACTCTAACATAGGCATCAATCATGATATCTATATTTAGTTATTCATCAGTCAATTGAACCTCTATCATGCGTACACGGAAGAACCTTACTCACGCAGCAAGCGACAAGTTATAAGCTCATTGAATTTAGAATTACAAAACATTTGTCATCGGCTTAGTCATTATTGATGATTGTTACTCGGATGGTCCATCTTAGATGATAAAAGACATACACACGAAATCTTATACACTTATAAGTTCATACATAGTGAAAAAACGTGTGGTTAAAAGTTTGAACGTATTAAGTTGAGGCTTTTCTTGTTCAACATTGTTGTTTTAGACTCTGAATAATTCATGTAAGGCGTGAACCCACATAACTACATCATGAACATCATCAAGCTTATTCACGTTGTAATATATATTTTTATTATTGTATATAAACTTATAGTCGTACCTGAGTTGTTTAGGTATTATAAGTACATCCCCAACCTTCTTTGTCATACTCATCATAACCATAACGGAGCTCAAATATGGATAAAGATATAGGTATCTACTGGATACACCTACGCAATGCATCGTATTTTTTCCTTAAATCGTCTATAATATAGTAATGTCTTAGGTTTTCGCGATTATTACATACTATAATAAAATACTTTTAAACGGATTACATCCCGTACTTATATTATAGATTTTTGTTTTTCCTAACGTTTCGAACACTTTGCAGCATTCGTGGTCGCAGGATGACTAAGGTGACCATAAATTATACACTAATATTGAAAAAAAGGTGACAGGCGTAGTTACAGATTTAAAAAAGTTATTAAATTGATCAACCGTACAATTTTATTCAAAATTTTTATCGATGCACGCAGTAATCATTTATTGTCTAGATGTCTTTTGTTATTATGTCTTTTCATTTTTTCTTTTCTTTATTATGTAGTTTGAGGTTTTATTATTATAATAACATTAATAACCAAACTGGTTCCAAACCGACGGTACCTTTTTTTCAATTTTTAAACTTTTCCCCGCACTAGGATTTCTCCTGTCGGGGGTCGCGGGTGCGCAGATATTCGTATACCCCTTCACCCTTCCCCCGGGGTGAAGGAAGTTCCATGTAGAATTTCCATGGACATCAATAAAAAAAATGGATTTCTCCTGTGTCGTGAGACATGAATTCCACATACAATACACCCAGACCCGGAGCAACTACCTGCAGATCATAGAAATATTTGTTCCGTGCGGGTATTGAAATTAAAAAAACACCCTAATTCTAATCGGGAAGATGATTGACATGATGACGGCACGGTTGGTGCAGTTGGTGGTGGTGTACCCTATACCGCCATCGGTTAGAATCTTATCGAACTAACAGATAATTATGACTCTTTATCAGGTAATAAACAAATAATTCGCAATTAAATAATATTGCGATTATAAATTGAGATATAAACTATCCTTTCTTTTAAGTTGGATAATATTGCACACAGTGTGCAAAATTATATTAAAATCGGTTCAGTAGTTTAGGAGTCCATAGCGGACAAACAACGTGATACCTAATTTATATATATTAAGATTATTATATTTTATTTTACTATCTATTATTACGGCAATTAGTCTTCAAAACATTAAAATGGTAGGTAGCTTTGTAGGCCTGGCGCCAATAAGGAATGAGTCGATCATTGGCACCATGCTTACAAAGCTTAAGCTATGACCCAGACCCAGACTTGTGTAGTGCAAGCGCAATCCCCACATACTTAAATTATATTTGTTAGCACACAAAGCTTTTTGAATAACCGACATTATTTATTTTACTTACAAAAATTGTTTAGAAATCCATCCGTGTTTGTTGTAGCTACGTGGACAATTTTTCTATGTTAATAATCCATTACATATTATGCATTTTATTACGTCGGTACCATCACATATGTATAAAAATTCCCATCACTAGCTTTATCCACTTAGCTGCGACCAAAAATTGTAGTACCTTTCTTCATATAAAGTTCAAGTTGGTATTTCAGGTACCTACGCGGAGATTTTTTAGTAGGTATATTATATTCTTTTATTTTATTTAATCCCTATATAATGTGTTTGTTATACTTATATGTGCGGTGGCATTGGTGTAAAAATAAGTAAATGATTTTGTTTTATTTTTATTCTCCTTATTTAATTTCTTCGAACTTTGAGAATCCAACCTTTGATGACATTTTGAAATCTCTGATGGCGCATGTAAACATTCTACTACTGCTTTTGAGCTATTGTACTCTAATTATTCGATCGGTCATATGCTTTAAGACTTATCTGAATAGGTACTAGCCTCTATGAGTACCTACTTTACATACTCCCATGTTCATATCATGTGTAGTGATGGGTCACGTAAAATGACTCAATCTCCGCACAATATAATATATTACAAAATAATGCGAATAATTATTGTCGTAATGAGTCATGTAAGCGCCCTCATTCCTGTTTGACTCATGTAATGACCATGTGAATATCTAAATTAGACCATATAAATAGCCCATTCAACAATATATCATTGTGGCTCATCTATGTATTTCTACAACATGCCACAACATGCTATATGGTTCTTTCTCAATTTTTTTAAGTTTATACTTATTTATATTAAGTTGTAATTGCCCGTGGCATCAACTATTGGCAAAATCCAAAATAAAACAGTTTCTTTCTTTCTTTCTTCCTATTCTCACTGAAGACACAGTAAATTTGGCACAATTGCTAATCACTTGGCTTACTGCGCTGCGGGTCGCGAGTTCGACCTCTGCATGAATGTAAAGTTTAAGCCCTTTTTTAACACGGTGTTATCGTCCAGAGATTTTTTGGACAAATTATCAACAGGATTTATTATTGAATTTGACAGGCTAAACTTCGCGCTAGCTTCTAGAAAAATACGGGATGTGAAAACACGAATTCCATCCTGCGCGAAACCATCAATTTGTGTAGGTTGCCCAAAATTCACAAAAACACCAAAATTCAATACACTAAAATTCAGTTCCGTGTTCCGTGTGGTGTCCGGATTAAGAATATAGCACTACTCCATCTCCTCCCGCGGATGTCGTAAAAGGCGACTAAGGGAATATAAACCAGAGGGATGGGCAGCAGCCCCCCTCCGGAAAACGGTAGCCATACTGCGCTCACCAACCCGCCTGCCAAGCGTGGTGAGTATTGGCAAATACCCCCAAAACGACGACACAGTTGTGAAACTATGTGGGGGCCTTTGTTCAGCAGTGGACATATAAATGGCCGATATGATGATGATGATGAAAATTCAGTTTACCTACTATGGAATTGGAGGATAAAAATCCTTGGCCTTTCTTGACTTACTTCTCACCCATAATCCTGATCATTCTGTAAGCCATACGGTGTATAGAAAGCCACCCATACAGACCGGTACCTTAACAGTAAATCCCTCGTCAGTTAGCTACCGGGACCAAATCTTTGATACAGAGAGCACATGACATCTATGACGCCGACGATCTGGCAGCAGAGCTTGACCATGAAAAGGAAATTCTTCAACATAATAATTTAAGAGCGCCACATCCCCGTCGCAGAAGCTGCATTAAGGGGAGTCCCCGACTGAATTGGTCATATCTTAAAGGAGAAGAAGAAGAAGGATGGCAGGTGTCACCAGTTTACCCCCTGCCGTTACTATAAGGCACTATAACGCACCCGCGAACCCAGAGGTCCCCCCTCTGGGTTCGCGGGTGCGTAGATTGGGGAATCTGCGTGTCCACACCGAGCGACCCAAGAGAAGACGGTAGCACGCATGTGGTCACGCGCTGCCGTGTGACGCTTTGGGGGATCCTTTAGAATACCCCCCAGGGGGGGCGACTGTTTTACAGTCACCCTCTCCGAGATGTGCCTATAGGCGTGGCACCAGTGGGCGGCTCTAGTGTGATCATACGAGAACCTGGAGCCTCCCTTAGGTGCCGAAGATGACCGCCCCAGTGGTTTTAGCCGGTAGGAGTCCATACCCCTTAAAATCGATGCAGCCGTTTCGGAGATTAGCTGGAACAAACTGACAGACAGATTTTTTTATCACTGGTTCCGTATATACTTTCATATGAATTTAGTAAAAAGATGTTTTTGACATTACAAACAGACACTTAAATTTTATTTATTTGTATATATGAATAATAATTGCGAAAACCTAAGACATTACACACTGACAAATTCCCTCTAATGACGTTTCAAATAAAAAACCGGCCCCCAGTGTAACCCGTCGTTGTGGAAATCTATAGCAGAGGCTTTGTTTAGCAGTGGACGTCGTAATCTATACAAATAATTATAAAATTGAAGTGTCTGTTTGTAATGTCAAAATAACAGCTTTTTATTAAATGCATATGAAAGTATTTTTTTATTTTTTTTTAAATTACAAAAAAAAAATGAAAGTATATACGGAACCTACAACAAAAAATCTCTTTTTATTTTTCTGCCTAGGGTCTGTCTATCTGTCTGCTTGTTCCCGCTAATCTCCGAAATGGCTGGACTGATTTCTACGGGATTTTCACTGGCAGATAGTTGATGTTATAAGGAATAAGCTTAAGCTTCCTTTATTTGAGACAAATAATTAGGGTTCCGCGCAAAAAAATTAAATCCCATGAAATCCAATATATATACTCTATGTCCAGTGTCTAGGAAATCTACACCTTTGAACGAGGCAACTAAAGTCTTGACTATTCATAAGTGCCTATAAATGGTTTTACATGAATAAAAATATTTATATCTTATCTTTATGCCGAAATACTCAAAATTATTTATAAATAATCTAATTTCTTTTAAATTAAACGGCGTGTGAAACCGCTAGTCCTAACTAGTATACAATAGAAATAAATGCTAGATGCAGGTAGAATTGCCTTTCAGAGAAGCCACATGTGCAGAAAAGAATTAACACCACACGTCCCTGCTGTCAACATAGTCTATGATCTGGTGGCTTATTCTGTAAAAACTCACTTCTAAATCCGTGGTGAAATCTATAATATCGTACTGTTTGACTACTTTTCACTGCGGAGTCTTATGTGCGTTTGCTTCACTAGCAAGCTCGGTTCTCTCAATCTGAAGTAAAATGTCTAATTTCGTATTATTTTTACTACTTTCGACTCCAGATTCAGAAGTGAGTTTGCAAGTGAGTTTTTACAGAATAGCACTGCTGTAATGGGAATTAAGTTAGGTAACATGTGTCAATATAGTACCATGTCGTAAAAGGCGACTAAGGGATTCTAAACCAGAGGGATGGGTAACAGCGTCCCATCTGTCTAACAGTGGTCATACTGCGCTCACCAACCCGCTTGCCAAGCATGGTTAGTACTGGCGCGTTCCCCCAAAAATGATGACACTATTGAGGAAATATATGGTTGATATAGTGCTATGCTGCTGCTGCTAACGCTTTTTGAAGGCTTTTTGTTTCTTACCGTTAGTAAAATTCATATATTTTTAAATAACTTATAATCGGAATCGGACACCCTAAGATGTAGTTAGTGCCCAAATAGCTACTAAATATATTCGTTTCTGCAAAACCTTTTACTAATGTCGTGTTGATCATGATGATGTGCTTTGTTCTGCCTTCTTTATATGTAAGTAACTTATTCAACGTGCATGCCTATCTAAAGCCATTAGTTATTCTGCATTTGTTTTGTCTGCAAGTACAGAAAGCGAAGGATTTTTCTAGATCCATACTATTAGTAAAAAGCATTTAAACAAAACTTTAGTTTGTTAAAGCTTGAGGTTCCGATTGTATATACATTTTACAAATATTACGTTCTTTAGAAAAAACAGTCACTCATAGGCAGCTATACTATACAAATAAATACTACAGATAGATTTGTTTTACAGGGAAGTTACAGGAGCAGGGGTGCAATTCTCTAAGCTCAGACATCCATACATCCTTGAATCTAGAATTGAAATAAAGGTAAAAAACCAATTTTGTATTATCTGAGATTGGTTCTCATGGCTCGCCGTCTGCAATGTATCCTTGAACAGCTTTAGTAATGTGTTAGCTAATACCAAATAGGTTTTTCACCATTATTTCAATTCTAGATTCATGATGTATGGATGTCTGAGCTTAGAGAATTGCACCCCAGGAACTAGCGCCATGCACTCGTCTCTGTCGATGTAATCTATAAGTTAATAATTTGTTTTAGAATGAGGATGGATTTGTACCTAATGCTTTGAACTTGCATAAGATACTAACATAGGTACTGCCATACCACTGATCCATATTTTTCATAGTTTATAAAGTTATTTACGTATAATATTTAAAAAAAAATAAGTTATTCAGTCCTGATAGTTTTATGTAAACTATGGCATACAATAAAAATATATGTTTCGGCTCATCACTGACTCACTGACTCTGTCACGTCAGTGTCAGTAAGCTGATTTATTATTTTTCTTTTTTAACGGGCGCCTAATGCTCCTTACAATACAACTACCAGGTTACCACGGGTGTTAATGATATCATAACGAAAACTGACACCACGGAAACAGTACATGATTATGAAACCCTCATTGCTAGAATTGTGCGTCGGTCTTTCAGATTTTTCCCCAGTTTATTTAACTGATTTCAGTATACAATAATTATTTCCGTCTATCCTAACGCTATTTTGAATCAAAACATAATATATTATTTATTGTCACACAAAATAGCAATGTAAATAAAAACTATACAATTCACGGATGTGCGGACGACGGACGTGCTCAAAAATGACTATAACCTATTAATTGCGGGTTGAATGGGTTTTCTAATTTTGTTATAGGCTTAAGTGTAACCTCTTCCCTAAGTTTTTGGTACGTTATCACTTACACTCAGTAATAATCACATACAATTTATTCGGTAACATGCTCCCCTCCACCCACAAGTGTCGTAAATGGCAACTAAGGGTTTATGTGAAAGAAAGAAAGAAAGAAAAGTATTTATTGGCACAAACAATTACACAGTAAACAAAAACATAATATTAAAACAAAAGTGCCAAAAGGGCCAACAGCTCAGCATGATGTCAGGTAGTAGTACCAAGTACCACTATCTAACGCTGATTTTCAGCTGCAACCCACGAGTGCCATACGCACGAAATCAGTAGAAAATTTAAAAAAAACTCTATAATATGTATATAATGTATGTAACAGCATGTGATATAATAATTAGGTACATAATGTAATGATATTTGTTTAGTATACAGTAATAATAAAAACATGTAACGATGAATTAAATAGGCGTACATAGGCTGCACTAAAAGTATCGGGAATGGAATATTTCCACTGTTCCTGTCATATTAAAATCTTTTTAATTGAAAACTCCTTGGTTTTACAAATCGAATACCATTTATTTATTTAAAAAAAGATTCACGGTCTTGTCACAAGGTTTTGTCAAACTTGTTTAGTCGTTGAGAAAATGGAATTGACTCGAGAAAATTCAAGAGCGATGATTTATTATGACTTTCGAAGTGGTTTAACACAAAAACAGTGTGTTGACCGGATGATTTCTGCATTTGGTGGTGAAGCCCCATCCAAAACCACAATTTATCGCTGGTTTGCTGAATTTCAACGTGGACGTGTCAAGCTCAGTGATGATCCTCGTCAAGGTCGTCCAAAAACTGCAGTCACCCAAGAAAACGTTGATGCTGTGCGTAAGCTGATTGAGGAAGATCGACATGTGACATACCGCGAAATTCAGGCAACTTTAGACATTGGCATGAGTCAAATACAAATAATCTTGCATGAACAATCAGGTGTAAAAAAGTTGTTTTCCCGATGGATACCGCATTTGCTATGTGAAGAGCAAAAAGCGGCTCGCGTTACTTGGTGCGTCAGAACTCTCGAAAGATTCGACGCAGGATCCTCAAATGCTGTATACAACATCGTATCAGGTGACGAATCCTGGATATATGCGTACGAACCCGAAACAAAAAACCAGTCACGAGTTTGGGTGTTCGAAAATGAGTTAAAGCCAACTAAAAAATTGTTCGTTCACGGAGTGTTGCAAAAAAATGGTGGCCACGTTTGTCTCCAAAACCGGCCATGTTACGACTATTCCTCTTGAGGGACAAAGAACGGTTAATGCAGAATGGTATGCTAGCATTTGTTTGCCACAGGTCGTTTCTGAACTCCGTAGAGAGAACTGCAACCGCCGCATCATCCTCCATCACGACAATGCGAGTTCTCACACCGCGCACAGAACAAAAGAGTTTTTAGAGCAAGAAAACATAGAATTATTAGACCATCCGCCGTACAGCCCCGACCTAAGCCCTAATGATTTCTATACTTTTCCTAAAATAAAGAATAAATTGCGTGGACAGAGATTTTCATCACCTAAAGAAGCTGTGGACGCCTACAAAACGGCCATTTTGGAGACCCCAACTTCCGAATGGAATGGTTGCTTCAATGATTGGTTCCATCGTATGGAAAAATGTGTCAAATTTCGCGGAGAATACTTCGAAAAGCAATAAATACATTTTTAAATAGTAATGTTGTGTCACTTCCTTGATTCCCGAAATTTTCAGTGCCGCCCTCGTAGAAAAGATAGAAGGAGCAGACAGTCCGTTAGTTATTTTACCCAATATTTACTGATTCACCATCAGCTATTGTGTATGTAGCGAATGAATGTAATTATGTAATTAGTAGGTATGTAATATAGCGACGCGCACTTGTAAAGTGGCGTCACCGCCTGCGGATGCAATTTGCGACCAAGCGCGTCGTCGAGGCCGTCCTGCCGCTCTTTGGAGCCTGGCTCCAAAGGAGCGAGCGCGTTACCTACCGTCCGACGCAGGTGCTCACCGGGCACGGTTGTTTCGGTGCGTACCTGCACAGGATAGGACGTGAGACCACGGCACAATGCCACCATTGTGATAGCGACCAGGATACCGCACAGCACACGCTCGAGGCGTGCCCTGCGTGGGCCGCCGAGCGGCGGATCCTGGTCGATCGGATCGGGCAAGATCTCGTTCTGCCAGCAGTAGTGTCGGCTATGTTAGCAGAGTACGAAAACTGGAATGCAGTGGTCTCCTTCTGTGAGAGCGTCATGCTCCAGAAGGAGACCGCAGAGCGGGATCGGGAGAGGGCCGATCCCGCTCGAAGAAGAAGGAGACGGCGCCGGGGTAACAACCGCCCTGGCGCCTAATTCCGATACGCCTGAAAACCCCTGCCGTTGCTATAAGGTGGGGGACCTCTGGGTTCGCGGGTGCGTAGATTGGGGAATCTGCGTGCCCACACCGAGCGACCCAAGAGAAGACGGTAGCACGCATGTGGTCACGCGCTGCCGTGGGACGCTTTGGGGGTTCCTTTACAATCCCCCTGGGGGGGTGACCGCTTGACAGTCACCCTCTCCGAGATGTGCCAATAGGCGTGGCACTAGTGGGCGGCTCTAGTGTGATCATACGAGAACCTGGAGCCTCCCTTAGGTGCCGAAGATGACCGCTCCAGTGGTTTTAGCCGGTAGGAGTCCGGCATACCCCTTCGTCCTTCCCCGGGGCGAAGGAAGTTCATGAAGAATTTCCACTGGGCACCAATAAAAAAAAAACAAAGGTATGTAATATAATAATAAGCGTATGGTATATAACATAGTAGTAATAAAGCAAAGTTGCGATGCATAAAATGTGTGTAGAAAAGAAAAATAAAGCAAACAATCCATTTTAATATAAATAATAATTGATCGGATGACCAAATTAATAACGCGCACGCTCAGGTTGTGGAATCAGCTCCCTATCGAGGTTTTCCCAAGAGACTACAGCATGGGGCTCTTCAAAAAGGGCGTGAAAAGATTTTTACCTATGGTGTTGCAATCGTTCATAGGTTACGGCAGCTTCTTATCATCAGGTGGGCCGTATAATTGTTTGGCACCTTAGTGGTAAAAAAAAAACTAATTTCAGATTAACTCCGCATCAATTTTCCCTTTCAAGTCTCATAGACCAGAACGAATTTAATGAATGATATACAATTAAAAAGTAATAATAGCTATACAATTATGTACTGTGCCAAATAGGGGTGACACGTAATCCTTGGATCGCCCATTGTGCGTGACCATTGAAATTCTCGACCCAGAAACTCGTTCTACTCACGAATGCGACCCTTTCGGTTACGAATATTGATGTTTTGATTCATTCCTAAATAATAATAATATCTACAGAGTACAGAATGGTTTAGCTACTTTGGGTCTGACTTTATGGGTCATCTGCGACGACAACCCCTGTCTTATGAAATATTCGCGCGGGGACATGGATTCAACACGCGGTAGCCTTTTAGATTTCAATCTATACAAATAAATAAATTAGAGTGTCTGTTTGTAATGTCAAAATTACAGCTTTTTACTAAATGCATATGAAAGTATTTACGGTACATATAACAAAAAAACAATTTTTAAATATTGTTTTGTCTGTCTGTTTGTTCCGGGTAATCTCCGAAACGGCTGGACCGATTTTGACGGGACTTTCACTGGCAGATAGTTGATGTTATAAGAAATAACTTAAGCTACTTTTATTTTAGAAAAATAACTAGGGTTCCGCACAAAAAAATAAAACCCTGTCTTTGTCGAAGTACTCTAAATTTCTTTTAAATTTAGCGCAGGTGAAAACGTGGGTCCCAGCTAGTCTAAAATATAATGGGGAACCCCATCAATTTAAGTGACAATCTTTTGTGTTGCCAGCGCTCGCGTAGTACACCGTTTAAAATTATCCACAAATATAAGTTTGTGTCATAATAATTCCACACGGGATTTGATATTAATGATTTTTGGATTTTTGTGCTTCAGTCATTCTTTCTTTTTGGTGAGGTTAGTGGCCAACCTTATGCCATAGTTATTCAAGCCCCCAAAGGCTCCAACTTGGCTTAACGACTGCTGTATAATAACAACAACCGGAACCGACGAATTAACGTGCTCCCCTAAGCACGGAGATGCTCAATTGAAATACCACTATGCAGTCACCCATCCAAAAACTGACTGCGCCAAGCGTTGCTTTACCTCGCCCATCGTTTACCGATTATTTGTAGTTATGTTTGGAAGTAAACTTTATGATACGTTGCTATTACAAGAAAACAAATTGCATTAATAATTGTCCAGTGGTGGCAAAACATCCATTAGTCATGATTCTAAACAATGATGTTCATTATCTGTTTAGGACACCGATACTTCCGATACCGATAACCCTGTAAATCAATGTCCTAAGCTGCTGACCTCGAAATCATGACCATCGTTTGCCATCGCTCGTTCATTTATCATAGCTCGTTCTACATTTATCGCAGAAGCATTATAAATATTTGCCATGCCATCTCGTATAATAAACATATTTGTCATATAAAGCTCCACTCCGTCAGCTTCCTTGGATTTCGTAAAAGGCGACTGAGGAACTAAACCAGAGGGATGGGCAGTAGCGTCCCTTTTGTGTTACAGCAGCCATACTTCGCTCACTAACCCACATGTAACCAGTCAGTTATGGGGAAGATCTTTGTTCAAGAGTTTATAGGTGCCTAGGAGATTCTATATTTTTACCCGACTACGGCGATCCTAAAACCTCCTTTTATATGATATGATTTTAGCATCGTATGTTAGTGTATTCATCTCTTCTTTCAGGTCGCATAAACTAGTCGTCGTATCTTGATAAATAAGGTATCGTTGAAACATCGTACATCATAAAATCCAACGTTCATACCGGAAATACACAGCTACCAAATCGTGTTTGGTCTCAAATGAAAAATCGCAAAGAATGTATTTCAGAAATATATGGATTATATATAATTATTTTGCAAACATAAACCTCATTTTTTAATATTAAGTGCAATTAATATGGCTATTAAGTGCAATTAATACCCCTTTCCAACAACGAACCATAACACCAAAATAATTTAAATAAGTAAAAATATGTTGAAAAATCTTAATCTCGGCTACGGAAAAGCATAAAATAAGTGAAAATATATATAATTTCCCGAAGACCCACCCACATTGCACAAAGCAAAGTGAAACAGTAACGATTCTCGGCCACTCCGAGCAGCAGGTCTACTCTCCAAACTAATTTTAATTCTAATCCAATACCAATACGATTCCAATATCAATTTCAAAGTCACGTGATTTCGTACTCTTGAAAACAATATTGTCAACATTGGATTGAAATTGGGATTGCTCTCCGATTATATTAAGACGCATGAAGTGAGCAACGTAACGGGCCGAATTAGTGTTGTTAAAAACATTACAACAAACCGGTAATATGACTTTAAAATGCTTAATCTTTTAAATAACAAGGCTATTAAATTAGTCTGATATGAATAATTGTTTTATTGATTAATTATAGCGTTTTACATTCAATTTTGCGTAAGAAAGTGATAATGTAATTAAATTTTCCGTGACTTTGGCTGTATGCGGCAGGATCGTTGCCGGTTGCCTTCACTATTAAAAATAAAGTTCTCCAATAACAAAATAAACTATGTGGTGGATTTAGAAAATTAGAAGTAAATTCGTGCCGGCAAGAATACAAGTGTGTTGGAAACATTGCAGTTCTATTTTGGATGCTTTTATTGTTGCGATTAAAACAGTGTTTATACAGTAAGTAATTATGTACATCACAAGCAATATTTTACTTCGAAGTAATAAATCATTCAAAATATTTGTATAAAGTCCACTGCTGGACACAAGCCTCCCCCAAAGATCGCTGCAACGGCCGGTCTGGGTGTGTTGTGTGCGTATTGGGAAGTTTGCCAGAATCGCCACGCTTGGCAGCCGGGTTGGCGAACGCAGTTGAGATGTTAATGCACTCGAAGGATGCTGCTACCCATCCTCCAGTTAATCCCGTAGTCGCCTTTCATGATACCCACGGGATTAGATGAGTTGGTGATATTCGTAGCCGGCACCACACGTCATTAAATTGCCTGTACCGACAGTAATTTTCTTGTTCACTGTTTTATAAAATATTTGTACAATACAACCAAAAAAATCTTTTCCAGGTCCAATGATAAATCGCTCCAGTTACACTCAGCTAGGTTTGGTTGAGTTTCTATTCACACGATGATGCAATACAAGCAACATCCATAGGTACGTATTTTTATATTTCTTTAGTAACGTTAAGCATAAAAATAACCCTTCATTGACACTATCCAACATAAGTGTGTAATAGTTGAGTGTTTAAGGACCGAAACATTTCTGGGTATGGCAAACACTTCAGTCAGTCGTTTTTATTGAACTTGCATTTTGTAACAGTCAATAACTTTAATATTGATGACTCTACAGTTGATTATTAGGGAGCGTTGTAATATAATATTTTAATTATAATAAGATCTTGTACAACCTATTTCAAGTAAATTATGCAAATAAACTTTTGACTTTGACTACATTGTATTTATCAAATTTCAGTTCCACCAGCAATCCTGCAATCAATCAGCAGCAACAGACGACTATGTCACGACCCCACCAGCGTTGACCTTGAAATCCGAGGCCTAGATGCAAATATTGGAGAGGTTATTGAGAATTGAAGAGCAACGGGTTGAAGTTGAAACAAGCACAGTGCAGCATTTGCTCAAATTTCTGAATAGACAGGCAATCTAGCAAGTGCATTCACATTAATAGCTAATGCTATTTAGGAAACTGGAGGAACCAACCATATGGAATAATAAAATTACATAAATAATTATGAAAATGTGTTCATCACCACCCCAAGCTGATAACCAGCTTGTTTGATTGTTACTTTATGTAATATACTGCATGGACTATCTACAATATCCATGTCTTTTTAAGTTTAGTTCATACATTTTCATTGTTTAGAAAATGTTTTGTTATTATTTTATTGTTTAGTTTTTGTGTAAATAGTAAATAAAAGTACATTTAAGTATTAAGGCTGTTTATTAAAATCTATTGAACAAAGAATAAAAGAATACAATAAAAGAATTTTCTGTTCTCATTTATACCTAAAATTACTTATTATACAATTCTGAGAAAATAAAACAAGGAATTGAATTTATATAGCTAATGTTTATAATTAATTAAACTATAACAAAATTAAATCTTAAAACTCCTACCTAAAAATGTTACCATAACTACATTATACATAGCTTATAATTAACCTTCTTACCTACTTGGAAAAAAGTATGTATTTGTAGTTATCACTGTACTGTAAGGTATTTAATAGAAAAACAGATAGAATGACGTGTTTAAGCAGTACCATCTTTTTATAGCATCTCGTTCTTGACGAGTTTGAGAAAACTTAATCCATTTGCTTAATACCACTGGATGGATAAGAGCTGCCATAACGTCTCTATCGATATCACGAGAAACAGATTGCTGTGACATCAGGGTGCCATATGTGCCTCCAACTAGTCGTTGGTAACTCCCAGTCGCATAAAAGTCTGCAAGTGAAATTATATAAATATTAAGTAGTTTCCCAAAGAAAATTTACATTCTTATAAGTCATGCATAAAAGACAACATACCTTATACTTAGGCGATACACTTGCGCTTACGAGTTGGTATAAAAGGCTTAGTGTTTTCATATATTTCATCAAACAAATCCTTGCTCACTCTATAATTTGCTCTAAATGCGTCTTCATTCATTGAAAACGCTTTATCCTGTACAGCGCATCATTCGACGCTTATTTCGCCTTTGTTTTATTTACTTTTTATAAGGTTTACGTAAAATATCGTATATTATTGCTAAACTCGCCATATTACAAGCTTATCACTTAATAAAAACCACTTAAAACGCAAACCAATTTCTAAAAAGTTACACTTTCGTTATTAGAAAAATCCCATTAAACAAACAATCCCAATACAATCCAGCCGCAATATACAGCTGTCAAAATACTGTGAAGAGTAGCGTTTTGTGCTCCCCAAAACTCAATTCCAATTTCATTTAGTTCCTCCAAATGGACACGCAATATTAAAACAATTTGGCGCTAGTTTCGAATTCAAGATTACCAAACGTCCTAATCCCAATGCCAATCGATCGGAATTGGATTCAAGAGTAGACACACAGGATCGAACTTGTGACCCGTCGGGCAGAATGCCAGTCGCTTAGCCACTATACAGACCGTGTTGAAGGATCGGCAAATGTGGTGATTGTTTCACGAGGTGCTCACTGTCACTGGAGTGGTGTCAAAGTCAAAGTCAAAACTCAAATATTATTTTCTTTACAAATAAATAAAATTGAAGTGTCAGTTTGTAATGTCAAAACAACAGCTTTTTACTAAATGCATAAACAAGTATATGCGGTACTTATAACGATTTTTTTTTCCTGTTTGTTTGTTCTGGCTAATCTCCGAAACGGCTGGGTAGCTGATGTTTTAAGGAGTAACTTATGCTACTTTTATTTTATAAAAATCAATAGGGTTCCGGAATGAAAAATCCAATTTATATACTAATAATATAATAATTATTTATAAATAATACGATTTCTTTTAAATTAAACGGTGGGCTAAGACGCGGGACACAGCTAATTTAAAATAAACCAATTACTAGCGCTTATACAACGTCAGAATTTAAGTTGCTCGATTCCAGTAAGTTGATCCTATGGCGAAGAGCCGGCAAGAAACATGGACACTCTTATAAAATACTTGAGATTACAATGTTGAAAAAGATATTAAGAACATATACAAGGCGTGTACAACTTTATCAACATATTGATGAAAAATAAATATAGCAGCTTGTCGCGGAGTGCCTCCCTCCGTGTTCCTTCCCGGTTAGCTCAACGAGGAGGCTCTCTCCACGGCATCAAGTAACGGAGTTCAGTTAACGAGATCAATGAAACGTAATATATATATATTGTTATAATGGTATATTGATATTCCCAACTTCAACACTATTTGTCAGAGTGACAGCTGTGTGTGTGTGTGCGAACCAACAGCGTTCAGGATCGAATGTTTTATGATGCTGATCAAAATATCAAGAGCGACTCTACGTCACAAATTCAAATTTTGATTTGAATAAAGAATGAATCGTGAGGTGGACAGTGATGGAGATAAAAGGTATGAAGTCATGAAAGAGCTTGATTGAAATGAAGATGAAGGATGACTTCGTCAAGCTATAAACATTACAAATAGCTCTTCATTGTACTGTGAAGGCCTGGGGGCCCCGCCCGCTCGCTAGGACAGTAATTTGTCAAAAAGATATATTTAGTTTCCAGGGAAGCCACATGTGCAGAAAAGAGCTAACTCCACATGTTCCTATCGTCAATATAGTGTTTAATCGTATAGTAGGCTTTTTTAGGAGAATTGTTTTAACGTGTGCTAGTATATGCTAACTCTATAAATTAGGCCAAGATTTGCCAGTACACATTTTTTATCATACAAATTCTACATGATGAATTACAAAAATATACCACACATACCATCGCGAGTTTAAAAGTCGTATATCAGAAACAGCATTTCATTGCATAATATACCGAAATGTACCCACAAGTTTTACAGTCAAGGAAATGTTTTTAATACGTATTTTGAAATAAATGCGTTGGCGATTTCGATAGGTAGACCATTCAGTATTGATGGCAGCATGTATCCCACGGCCGTGCTCCGTAAGCATTGTCATATTTATGTATCTTGACAAACAACGCATCGACTGGCTTTAAATTATTTTTGATAATGATCGCTCAACACGCAAATAAGATCCGCAGAAAACATTAACAATTTGATAGTATTTGAGTAGACTAATTTCATCATTTTGGAATTGTGATTACAACACGGTGTGATAATATTATAATCCTCTCTAATATAATCTCATATAAAAGATGCCGTGTTGTGTCTACGTGGCTACGAATAGCACCAACCCATCTCATCCCGTGGGTGCCGTATAAGGCGACTATGGGATTAGACTGATTTAGAAGGCACGGTTGGTGCAGTGGCTGATACAGTCGGCTGCTGCGTCCGGGTCGTGGGTTCGATTCCCGCACGGAACAAATATTTGTATGATCTGCAGGTAGTTGTTCCGGGTCTGTGTGTTGTTGTGTGTGGAATTTGTGTCTGTAAACTCACACTCCACACAGGAGAAATCCTTGTGTGGGGCAACGTTTTAAAAAATAGATTAACCATAGGATGGGCAGCAGCTTCCTTCGAGTACATTAACAACTCAACTGCGATCGCCAACCCGCCTGCCAAGCGTGGCGATTATGGCAAAACCCCCCAATGAGCACACAACAGACCCAGACCGGTCGTTGTGGCGATCTTTGGCGGAGGCTTGTGTCCAGCAGTGGACTTTATTCGGCTGAAATGAACGAACGAACAAATATTAAAATGAATTATTTATAAGCTTGGATAATAAGTAGGTAACTTATATGTAAGTAAATTCTTATCTTAATACTTTTCATATCCATATCCATATGGAAATGTTTATTTAAGTACACATGTAGGTAACATCAACACAACGACTCGGCTAATCACGAATCAGCTAATCAGTATAACACATTTTATCTGTTTTAAAGCAGTCGTTTTCACTTTTCTACCTTAAATAAATCAATGTCAACATATTCGAGTGGCGTCCGGATCAGGAATTTAACACCGCTCTACTCCTGCCGTGGATGTCGTAAAAGGCGACTTAGGAACTCAAAACCAAAGGGGATGAGGAACCATGGGGAGCAGTCTCTTCTGTCGAAAAATAGCCATAATGCGCTGTCTAACCCTCTTGCCAAGCGTGGTGAGTACTGGCAAATTCCCCCAATATGCTGATACAGTTGTCAAAATCTGTATGTTGTTTAACAGTGGTAGTACTTTGGCTGATACTATGATGATGATATGTGTATGTGTAAGTATACTAATAGTATCATCATATCGGCCATTTATACGTCCACTGCTGAACAAAGGCCTTCCCCATAGATTTTCACAACTGTGTCATCATTTTTGGGGGTATTTGCCAATACTCACCACGCTTGGCAGGCGCGTTGGTGAGCGCAGTATTGCTACCGTTTCAGGGACGCTGCTGCCCATCTCTCTGGTTTAGATTCCCTAGTCGCCTTTTACGACATCCACGGGAGGAGATGGAGTGGTGCTATATTCTTAATCCAAACACCACACGGATACACACCAAAACACTTATTTTTATAACCGCTTAAAAATAAGATTGCAAAGGAACAATAATACTGATATTAACTTTATCAATGTCGATATGTTTAAACTCGCTGACAAATGCATTCAAAACAGCATAGGCGGGCGCGTTGCTAAAGGTACTCGTTTAAAATTCGCAAAATATTTTCTTTGGTATAATAGGTATTTACAAATCCGAATATATCAGCGAAAAAAAAATTACAAAACAGCGAAACCTCAGGTTCACTAGGGTTATCAACATGTTCATTAAATTATTACAACTACTATTATTTCCGTTACAGAATCGATTTCATATTCTGGCAGTTTAACGAACCCGGCTTGATACTAAGCGCTAACCTAGAGCCTCAACTGAATCTGAATCAATTGTGTAAGCTGGCGAACCCTCCGTCTAGCCAGGGGTAAGATTTGCGACCTTGACGCACCCTTTCCGAACTACATCTATATTTAAATCACAACGAAACTGTTGTGTAAGTAAACAAAATATAAATCGCATGTTTTTATTTACATCGAGTGCCCACTTAATCAATTATGTTTGAAGATAAATCGCTCAGGGTCCATTGTTTTCTATGTTGCGGTGACGTCGCAGTGTGGTCACGCGCGTATCAGAGCTCTGCACAGAATTGTCGGCGGCAGAGTTGCTCCGGCGTCAGTCACATCGGCCGCGCCGTCCGCGCCACACGTTCTTTCAACGTACCCACCGACGATGTTAACACTGGTGCTACTCGCCGCCGTCGCTGCCGCGGCCGCGCAAAACGACACACTACCGCGTCCTCCCGCGCCTAGACGGGAACAGTTTCGAGTCATATACGAATGGAACGCTATAGATTTCGAATGGAAATCCCCGGAAGATCGCGAGGCCTACCTCAATACAAGCCGATACATCCCCCAAAACGTTCTTATATCTGGCATAAACTACTACCAAGACGATTTGTTCCTGACGATGCCAAGAATGCTGGACGGGGTTCCGATTACGCTAGCGACCATCCCTGTGCAGCCAGTGGATACGGCACCCAAGCTGCGCCCCTTCCCTAGCTGGAACCAAAATGCTGTTGGAGACTGCAACGCTTTGCAATTTGTTCAAAACATAGAGATTGATAAAAATGGTATAATGTGGATCCTGGATAACGGGCGTGTCGGCACGCTTACCCAGAAACCGGACCCAAAGTGCCCTCCCTCACTAGTTCTCATCGACCTCAAGACCGGCAAGAATGAAATGGAACGCATACCATTTCCGGCCGACACAGTGAATCCTAACACCACTTATTTGAACGATCTTGTTGTGGACAATCGCGATGGTGATTACGCTTATATCACGGATAACAGTGCTGTCGATCCCGGCATTATAGTTTTCCGCCGCAGTGATAAAAAATCATGGAAAGTTCGTGACTCTCAGTCGATGGCTTCTGTCGCCGACGCCGCATTTTTCCGCATCAACGGCACCACGGTTAACCTTCCTGTTAACATTGATGGCATCGCCCTAGGTCCCCAGTACAAGAACCAGGATGGCAAAATAGACCGAAAAATCTACTACTGTCCGTTGTCTAGTTTCCACTTGTATAGCATAAACGCATCGGTGCTGCAAAATGAATCGCTAGCTCAGCAAGGCGATGGTGCTCTGCGTTCCTATGTGGTGGATCTAGGTAATAAAGCCTCACAGACCGACGGCATGAAGATGGATTCGATGGGTGTTCTATTCTACGGTTTAATTGGAAACTCGACGATTGCGGAATGGAACACGACCGTCGACTTCCGCGTAGGCCAGCGAACCATCGCTCGCGATCCAAACTATATTCAATGGGTTGACCGATTCACTTTCGATAATAAGGGAAACGTATATGTGGTTGTAAACAGACTGTACAACTTCGTGAAAAATCTGGTATCGCTGAATGAAGTTAACTATAGGATTTTGAAGTCACATACTGGTTCGAAGAGCTACGTGTTTGGAGAGGATCTGACGGAGCCAGCGGCGGGGCAGCAGAGCGCGGCGGCTACGCCCGCGCTCGCGGCCTCGCTGGCGCTGCTGTCGCTTGCTCACCTGCTCGCCTAGTTCTCACAACTGTTTCAGTTTCGGTCCGCAGTAGACCGTGACCATGAATACAAGTGCTTCACATTATGCGACGCTCGGACTGATGTGTAACATTACCAAAAATATTTAAAGTTACCTTGACCTCGTGGTCCACCCAGTGATATGCGCATGTAAAAATGCTTTGTATAATTATATCTAGAATAGATTCTGACGTAGTTAAAAAATACCACAAGACGATCATCGGTGACCTTTATAGGAGGGTCGTGCCGAAGACGAGTCATGTCGGTACGATACGAAAGGTCGGGGACGTGTTGCCAAACGCCGTGGTGCGGCTCAACAACAAACATTCCAACTATTTCTCTAAGGTGCATCTCAGCACAATATTTACTTATATCTAACTTTATAATACTTAGGAATATAAATACAAGACGACTAATGTGTAAGCGACTAATATCCAATTAACTATGTTATCAATTGAAATTGAGTCGTGTACGGAAACACGTATTGTGTTTTATAGATCTAGATAAGATCTGTTTTAAGGTAATCTGTATCATATACATTATTGTAACTAATGCTGTACGAATGTATGTTGCGTGGACGTGGCTGTGTGTGACTATGAATAAACGTGTTTATCATATTATACTGTTTGTAGTTTTTATTTGCAAGCGATTACTAAGATCGTGCTTAAACAGTTAAGCAGCTAACTTGATGTCACTGTGGAATCTTATTAATGTTGGCAAGGCCGCATTGAACATACATATTTACAAGGAGCACAAGCTTACTTTACATACAGAATAAGTATAAAACCATATTTATTACTCTGGCGTTATTGCAAATAAAATTAAAGTAGTAAGTAAAGTAAATTCAATTTCCGGTTGTTTAACAATTGTGATTCGTTAATTACCGACAGCTGAGTCAGTTGACGTTTTAAAATTGACAATATTGTTTTTAATTTTGAATTAAATAGTATAATTCTTAAATCAGCATTTCGGCCGAATAAAGTCCACTGCTGGACACAGGCCTCCCCAAAGATCACTACGACCGATATGGTAATGGTAATGTGTGTTGTCATTTGTGTGCTCATTTGGGGGGTATTGCTATAATCGCCACGCTTGGCAGGCGGGCTGGCGATCGCAGTTGAGTTGTTAATGTACTCGAAGGACGCTGCTGCCCATCCTCCGGCTAATCCCATAGTCGCCTTTTACGACACCCAAGTGATGAGATGGGTTGGTGCTATTCGTAGCCGGCACCACACAGCTCTTCTTAAAGGTAATTCTTAAAGGTACGCCTAACACGTGCATTACCAAAGTTCATAACTGCTAAAATTAATTAAACTCATTGTTATAGAAAATAATTGCCGAACCTTGAAAAGTATAGCAAATTGGGAAAATATAAAATATATTTCATTTCCAAGTCGAGTGTATAGTTTTATATAAAAAGCAGTTTCATTCAGTGTTAACATGCTCCTCTACAATATAGTTGGCAGATAGTGTTACCTTGGTAAGCATGCGTATTCTAACTGCATACCCTATTAATTATAACACTTGTCGCGAAGTGCCTCCTCCGTGTTCCTTCCCGGTTAGCTCAACTGGGAGGCTCTCTCCACGGCAGCAAGTAACGGAGTTCAGTTAACGAGATCAATTAAACGTAGCATATATGTTATATAGGTATATTGATATTCACAACTTCAACACTTCACCTTCATGCTGATTATTATATAGATTTTAAAATATAGCTTACTATCACAATTTATGCTAATTAAAAATAAGTAATTGGAATATTGCAGACTATTCGTCAGAGCGACAGCTGTGTCTCGAACCACAAAAAATCGAATTTTGAATTGAATAAAGAATGATTCGTGAGGTGGACAGTGATGGAAAAGAAAGGTATGAAGTCATGAAAGAGGTTGATTGAAATGAAGATAAAGGATGACTTCGTCACACACTTATACACTGGTGCTATTTGCAGCTATTCGAATTTTTCAGGGGTGTTTAGAAAATACCGTCCTCCATTAAAACACAACTCACGCTATATTACTTTATAAAGTAAGACAACTTGTTCTCAATGTTTATCAACTCGTTAAGCTAATTGGTGACTTTAAAGGGAAATAATTATGTTATGTTCTTTTACTTCCTATGGCATGAATTGTCACATTTAAAGGTATTACTAGCCACTAAAAAGCATATGTAATCGAAAACAAAAAATATATTCTGTGTGGTGTCCTAATTAAGAATATAGCACCATTCCAGCTCCGCCCGTGCATGTCGTGTAAGGCGACAAAGGGGGCCCTAAACCAGAGAGACGGGCAGTGAAACAGAGAAAAAACTACACTGCGCTCACCAACCCGCCTGCCAAGCGTACTGAGTACTGGCAAATCCCTTCCATAATGACGATGACATTTGTGGAAATCTATGGCGGAAGCCTGTTCGGTAGTAGACGTCCTTTGGCTGACACGATGATAATGATGATGAATCGAAAATATCGACATATTTGTATGGAGAATTCTTAGTACTTGTGCAATATGCATGAGAAAACTCGCCCTTTATATTATGCTGTTTTCATAGTTTAGTTACCTACTTGGTTATATCTGAAATAATCATTTATTCAAAATAGAAAAGTTATTATTATTTTTTTTAACGTCAACATTAGACAGCACCCATTATGCCCACCCTTCACCGCTTCCTAGTGTTGAAGCTGCGGAGAAGAAACGGCGCAACATCAACAACATTTATAAATACATGTACATAAAAAAAACAAAAATTACAACAATTCTAAAATGTACTTATCGTTTGGTTTAGCAGCATAAACATTTTATTTTATTTTATCACGACTTTGATAACAGCGAAAATCGTGAGCTATTAGCGCATGCTTTCTTTAAGCCAATGGGATGTGATGAGTGCAATTATAGTTTTGACTTCGATTCGAGGCAACCTTTGTTTCGAACTTTACGTACAAAAGCCCCGAGCGTATAGATCACCTGAAGCGTCAATTCCTTTACGTGTTAAGTGTCAAATTTTACTCATATTGCATCCCACTTACGTACGTTTTGAGGTCATCTTGTTCATCTTACTTCGAAGTATATTGCATAAAGCGAAGATATTATATTCAAGATCTTACTTACTATACTATGCTTTTATTCCACAAGAAAGACGATTACAATTACTTTCTAAATTTATTTACATTATACAACTCACTTTACATTATCAGATTAGTGTACAAATATTGTAAAGTACTTCACTTAACACTTAGCTTCAAAATTTCAAGTTATCGTATGATTTTCCTCAATAAAAGCCTTTTTCCATATACCGCTGGTTGTCGTTGTTAAGCTAGAGATGGGATATAGTGGTCCGTCAACATTATCGCCTCACTCACCTGTCATAAAATAAAATAAAACCATCTTCATAACATTCCATACTCATATATACTTATTTGTATAATGTTATTTGCATAAACATCATGAGCAATGTGTATAATCAATAAATATAATAGGTGTGAGTTTGCAAAGCGAGCTCTAAGATCAATGGAAAAATTTACTGTTTGCCGCAAACGATGTACATTACAGTGGCCTTTATTAGAAAATGTATGTACTCACATTATAATAACTTTATACAAGTATATCTTGGTACATAAGTGCCTAAGTCCATATTGCAACAATGAGTAGGTATCGTTATTCATTTATTAATTCCTAAGCGCTTTGAATAAATTCTTCCATAACGTCATGTACCTGACGTCGTCATGTACACGGATTAAAGTGATATGTATGGAATTATAATAAAACATTTTTAAACGGATTCTAACGCGTATATTTTTGTTGAAAAATATACGCGATAGAATCCGTGAAATGTCACATACCTTTACAAGATGCAGGGGTCTACAAGATTGACTGTGATTGTGGTTTATCATACATAGGGCAAACAAAGCGTAGCATAGCCACCCGAATAAAAGAACATATAGCTGACGTCAAGCATAGACGCTCCAAAAAGTTTGCAGTGTGTGAACATGCCTTAGGCAAATCTTTTTTTTAATTTTTTTTATTGGTGCCCAGTGGAAATTCTTCATGAACTTCCTTCACCCCGGGGAAGGGCGAAGGGGTATGCCGAACTCCTACCGGCTAAAACCACTGGAGTGGTCATCTTCGGCACCTAAGGGAGGCTCCAGGTCCTCGTATGATCACACTAGAAGGCAAACCTAACCATTACCTTCGTTTTGATCAACCTCAAGTACTCGCTAAAGAGAACCGATATGTACCTAGAATGTTTCGTGAGGCTATTGATATTAAAAAACATCCTAATTTTAATAGAGAAGATGGTTGGCAAGTACCACCTGTTTGTAATCCAGTTATTAAAATAATAAAGTCCCAAACAAGATATCGCACTAAGAAACATTAAGACACTGTGAGTGATTACTGCGTGCATCGAAACAAATTTTTTGATTAAAATTGTACGGTAGATAAAATAAAATAACTTTTTTAAATCTGTAACGACGCCTGTCACCTTAGTCATCCTGCGACCACGAATGCTGCAAAGTATTCGAAACGTCAGGAAAATCAAAAATATACGCGATAGAATCCGTTTAAAAGTGTTTAATTATAATGTGTAATAATCGCGAAAATCTAAGACATTACTATGTATGGAATTCTTTACCGTAACTATTTATTAGCTTATTTTGATTTTCCACGCTACAGTACCTAGTTCTGCGGAAAATCGTAATCGAAAAACGGTAAATTATCAATATTTGCAATTTTCCGTTGTTGGTCAAGTGAACGATTTAGCTAATAGTCTTTTGGTTATCACTTCCAGTTACACATGCTAATAAATTATTAAATTTAAAACTAACAAAAATGTTGTTCACGCTCTTTGTGAAATGAAAGTTTACGGTTCATCATCATCATCATCATTTCAGCTGAATAAAGTACACTGCTGGACACAAGCCCAAAGATCGCCACAACGACCGGTTTGGGTGTGTTGTGTACTCATTGGAGGGTTTTGCCATAATCGCCACGCTTGGCAGGCGGGTTGGCGATCGCAGTCGAGTCGTTAATGTGCTCGAAGGACGCTGCTGCCCATCCCCCGGCTAATCCCATAGTCGTCCTTTGCGACACCCACGGTATGAGATGGGTTGGTGCTATTCCTAGTGGGCACCACACGGTCAAGTTTACGGTTGAGCGGCAATAAATAGTTTCAATAGTCATTCATCAAATATACAAACATAAAACATCTGTTATCTGTTATTAGTACTTCAATTTTATTAATTGTTACATTCATAGTTGCAATAGATGGACAATATTCAGTTTTCTCAGATAATCCATGTTCATAATTTTAACATGGATTCTAGAGACTCCACTCTTATATAAACAGGAATAATTTTAAATTTTAATCAATAACTTCTTTTTCTACGATCATAAATTCATAATACAATAATAAAAATGCCTGCTTCGAAACTGTAAATCAAAAATATAATCAAACATTTTCAAAAATATAGTTATGTACTCTTAGGTAATAAACGTTTTTAAAAGAACATAATAAGCATTTAATAACCAATATAGTAGGTACGAACTAGGCCTTTGACCCTAAACTTAAATAACAGACATAATAATACTTAATTCGTAATCGAAGTCGAAATTCTCGAATTACAATGATAAACTGTACCTACCTATTACGATTAAGTATATTTTTCCGACGACTTCATATGTAGGCAAAGACCATTTGTATAATGCTTAAGGTTTTATTTTAGGGATGCAAAATTATGTTATCGACTAGCATAATGCGCGTGTTCATTTCCATATTTATGAAGGCCTGATGACCGAATCATAATACGACTACGCAATCACACATTGTATCGTTTAAGTGCCGTATTTTCCTTGTGATATAGTGTATTAAATAGCCATGAAGATTAAAAAATTCATCGCTAGTTTTTAAATTGCTTCTTTGTCTTATCAAATTACGTACTTAACTTTTTTCAATATCAACACTATGAAAACTGACATTCCCACGTTGTAATTCAATTCAGGAATGTGTAAGATGTCTGAATTAAACCATTGCGATAATTCCTTTACACATTATAATTAATACGCAAATTGCGTGTTGAGTGCGCAACTGAATAAAACGCAAAGCTATGAATGATATGTATGAAGTGTGCGTGCATGTCCCCTTTCCGCGTGTTTTTGAGCGGTGTCTATCGATATCATTAACGTCAGCCTTGTACAAAGATCTACTTGACGTGGTGTCAACCGTACAAACTAGTTTGAATTCGATCCGAAACCGACAAGCCGATTTTCACTTCACCAAACATTTTTTGTACACTTTGCTTAGCGGATTAATATAGAAAGTACTCGTCTGCAATCAATGAAAGTTCGATAAGCAGTTCGAAGAAATGATTCTAGATCGATTCATTAATTTGTTGTTTCTTCTAATTAGGTATAACTCGACCACAAAAAAGGAGGGTAATGTTTTACCGAAGACGGTTGCATGTTGAATAATCAATGACATGAGTGATTGAATGGTCGATGGTAATTCAAAATCAATAGTGATGTTTTCTCCCGCAAAAATAAACTAGTAATATACACATATATATGTTATACGATCAATTTTTAGAGAATAAGTTAAACATTGCAGTGTAGATATACATAATTGCATAGTAATATAACCAAGAAAATATGAAACAGTAGTTAATTATCAATTATTAGTCTTCAACTTGTATTTGTCTGTAACCATACCAACCATATATTTAAGATAACACACAGGATTTGTTGGCTACCTTTCAAATCTTGACTATATTATACACAAATAATTAAATTGAAGTGTCTGTTTGTAAAGTGAAAATAACAGCTGTACATTAAGCTCTATGCTTTCGAATAATAAAAAACACTTTGATTTTCAACCCTTCTCCGAGGTTGAGTTTATTTATTTATTGGCATATCGTTTTTGTGTGCCTCAAACTTAATTATATAAAAAATTCTGCCAGCTCGCTCAAATTAAGATTACCTAAGGCTTGTTTGACTGGACTGTATCTTCTCAAGGTTCATACATCGCAAACCACGTTACTATTCGAATACATAAATAATGCCAGGTTCTAATGGTTGGAGAGCTGTTAATTCTCCGTAGTATGTTACGGCGACATTTACAACTTCCCCTTAGTGATAAGTTCTTACAAAAAGACACGGTGACGATGACACAAACGAGAGTTTGCTCTCCTATTCAATGTAGAACAGCTTTCGCTTTACGACAATACAACGTATTAAGTTCCAAACTACAATAATTTCAACGAAAAGAACTTACTATACAAATTAAATTCGTACCTAATAATAAATTAATTAATAATACTTGTTAAAAGTTAAAGTGGTTAAATTTTTATGAAACCAAAAACCTTCAGACTGTTATGTAAAAAACAATAAATATACTCTCTCTATTCACGTCTAATGGTAAGAAGAGATGTAAAATACAAGTTTAAGGGCTATTACAATATGTGCTCAATGGATCAAAGCATACGGCCACTCACAAGATGGGCTCTCTAAATAGCCATTACTACAGGCGATAGAGAGCAACAATGTGGAGATAATTAATATGATTACAACCACTTTCTTGAGCCAAACATTATGTTTATAACTTGATATAAACAGTTAGTATAAATAAATAAAATAGCCACCACCTTTGTACACACAATTATATTATATTAATATATTTATGAGTTTACTAAAGCTGTTGTTGGTTTTCTCTATTGCTATTCTATAATAGCACAGAAGTAGCTCTGCCAGACAACGTTCAGTGAATCTGGGATCCATTTCTATGCTTCTTTTTAATCCTTCCACTTTTATCGTAGGAGGTTGTTCTGGATGAAATTCTTCAGACAGATCAAACTTTCCATCCTAAAATCTTCTGAACCATTGTCTGGTGACTTTGTAAGAGAACGCACCTTCGCCTACCGTAGCACATATATATATAGTGCACTACTTCAGTCGATTTTCAACCAACGCGAAATACGTGAAGGAAGAGCAGTCGAAGTTCTCAACGAAAATGTCCATAATTTCTAGAATTTTACTATTCCATGCCTATTTAAACGACCTGAGAGCCAACTGTCGCTCTACTTATATACCTACTGCACTAAGAAATTCTAGATACTTCTATAAAAATCTAGAAACCGATCTTACATAGTCATAATCAGCCCATTACTGTCCCACTGCTGGACAAGGGCCTTTTCTCACTATATGAAAGGTTGGGCCTTAGTGCACTACGCTGGCCTAGTGCTGGTTGGCGGACCACACACACCATTGAGTACATTTTGGAGCCCTCTCAACTGTGTAGGTTTCCTCACAATGTTTTCCTTCACCATTAACGCAAGTGAGTCAGAGAGAAAGAAAAGTCAGAGGTTCGGGCCGGGATTGAACTCAGACCCTCCTGTATGGAAGGCAAGCGTTCAACCACTAGGCTATCACTGCGTATCAAATCAAATACTTAAAGATTCATAAATTATTAATTTAGTAAAATAAATACTATCCGTAGCTGACATGTTGACAAGTTCTCGAAGTGACCACAGCACTACTGTCACACAAATTGCAGTCACATATAACCCATAATTATTCATCATCATGTCCTCTATAACCATATTAGTTTTAAGATGCGCCATACATCGTAATTGCATCGTTATTCTGCATAATGAAGGTTTTGTACGCTGACATGGGAATAGACTGACCATTATTAGAGTTAACGTTATTGTCTTCTCCAACCCAGGGGTGCAATTTCTTAGTCTCAAACATCCATACATCCTTGAATACAGAATTGAAATAACGGTGACTACCCAATTTGGTATTCCCTAAGACGCAACCCCATGGCTCACCGTCTGCAACGTGTCCTTGAATAGCTTCAATCATGTCTTAGCGTATACCAAATTGGTGTTTCACCGTCATTTTAATTCTGTATTTGAGAATCCATATATTCTTAGAAAGTTTGACCAGGAATTGCACCCCTGGTCATCGTAGAAGGCCCCTAATGTATTATAAAGAAGATGTGTAGCAGTGTCTTTCAGTTTGCTCAACATTAATTTCTGGTACAATAATCCCTGTGTCATGCGTCGTGATTCCGTTGATATTCCCTATCCCTGATAATCAGAACCTGATTTACCAATAAGCTTTTTCGATTATAGTCCTTCCTCGTGGTGGAGATAGTACATATTGTATTACCGCAGGGTGAAATCAAAATTAATTAATTAAAAGCTGTCTTATAGCAATAGTCTGACTAGGTAGGTAACACGTTCCCATACGCCTGAAACCCCCTGCCGTCGCTATAAGGCCTCTGGGTTCGCGGGTGCGTAGATAGGGAATCAGCGTGAATCTGGTGTGGGTACACCGAGCGACCCACGAGAAGACGGTGCCGCGCATGTGGTCACGCCCTGCCGTTTGCGCATAGCACAGCGCACAGGGACGCTTCCGGGGATCATTTACAATCCCCCCGGGGGGTGACCACTTTACAGTCACCCTCATCCGAAATGTGAATATAGGCGTGGCATCAATGAGCGGCTCTAGTGTGATCTTACGACAACCTGTTGCAGCCCTTCGTCCTTCCGCGGGTTGAAGTTCATGTAGAAGTTCCACTGGGTCCAATAAAAAAGGTAGGTACCACGTACCACCCCAGTAGGTACCAGATATCCTGCTGCCAAGCAAAGCGTGTTTAAATTGCATACATTTCTATTTCCGTAAAAGGCGACTAAGGGAATCTAAACCAGAGGGATGGGCAGTAACGTCCCTTCTGTGAAACGGTAGCCATACTGCGCTCACCAACCCGCCTGCCAAGCGTGGTGAGTATTGGCAAATTCCCCCCAAAATGATGATACAGTTGTGGAAATATATGGGGGAGGCCGTTGTTCAGCAGTGGACGTATAAATGGCCGATATGATGATCTCGTTATCACAGGCTAGCGTAGCCCTGCGATGACTTTGAGTATCCCTTAATTTCTCTAAAAAGATGTTACCCAACTGGCATGCGAAGAATATCCCAATATTGCTTGGAGATCTGGTTATCCAGGAAGGAAATAACAACATCAAAACTAAAAATTAATGCAGTTCCGATTACGGCTCTCCAAGTAGTTTATGGTAGGTTAGAACTTCTTTTCTGAATGCACTTCCTCGACGTCTAGGTCACCACAGCATAAAACAGAATAGTCAAGGTATTTTCCTGTTGTTTACTTAAAAACTTCTTCCTACAACTATTAATAACAATTTCGTACTTCCTATTCTTAAAAACCTATCTATTAGACTTTAAACTTTATTTCAATCTCTGAAATAGTTATGTATGTTACGTCATTTGATCCCGATTTTACACTTCAATTAACAAAATAAAAAGTCTTTTCATTGCCTCTTTAAATGACATACCAGCTTAAATTTCCACTACTGTTAAACTGGTCTTCCAATTACCGGCCTTGGAGGCCATTTTCATGAGCACACACGTAACAGGCGGATTGGGTACCGCAGTAAGTTGGTGTTATACTCATACACCCTTAATCGCGTCTTACTATAACCACCGGTGAACCGTTATCATCATCATATCAGCCACAGGACGTCCACTGCTGAACAAAGGCCTCCGCTATACTACCTGTGTAAATGCAGGAATCACAAATTACGAGGGATTTGAATTATGCAGGGGTGGCCCACACGTCGATCGCAGTCGCCTTAACAAACATTTTCAGTGAACAAGTCAGTCAGGGCTTTCTTACTTGACAGTGTTGAAAAGTAAAAATTGATGAACTTGACAGACTACCACACGGAAGACAGTTAAGGTTATTATTATTATCAAGAGCCTGAAGTGTTAAAGTCGCTCTGCATGGCAAAGACCTGCAGTGATGCTTTAAAATTCATCAACATCATCATCATATCAGCCAAAAGACGTCTATTGCTGAACCAAGTCTTCCGCCATAAACGATCGCTTACAAAAACCGTGTTTCGCTATTTTGAGGGAAATGTACCAGTACTCACCATTTGGCATGGCTTGGCAGGCGGGGTTGGTAAGCGCAAAATGGCTGCTGTTCACAGAAGGGACGCTGCTGCCTTGTTTAGAGTCTCTTAGTCGCCTTTTGTGACATCCACGGGAGGAGGAGGAGGAGGAGGAACTTTAAGGTTAGCGATACGTTATTAATTACGCGCATGTACGAGTATGTGTGGTGCTAGCAAGAGTGGCCTATCTGTTTCAGACACACGATTATGTGTATGGAAAAGATAGGCCACTCTTGCTCTCACCACCTCATTTACACTCCTGACTTTGTTAATTTGACTATAGAAATGAAAACACACTTCCCATTAAAGTGTGGGGCAACGTTTTTTTAAAAAGAAAAGAAAAAAAAAAATTAAACTCTTTATATAAATATATAAACAAATTTCAAATCAGTTTTTGTATGATCCAACACAATCCATATCTGATGGTAGTTGGTCCCCAGCGTTAAGGAAAGTTTTAAGTAAATCATAGCCCAAGACAGTTTGGCTACCCTTATTGTATATTGATCTAAGCATAATGATCAACTTAATTCGGCATGCTATTAACAAAAAGAGTTTCAAGTGGTGTTACTTTCGGATTAGGTATAGATAATACCGCGTGGTGTCCGAATTAAGAATATAGCACCACTCCATCTCCTCTCGTGGATGTCGTAAAAAGCGACTAAGGGACTCTTAACTAGAGGGATGGGTGGCAGCAGCATCTCTTCTGAGAAACAGTAGGCATTCTGCACCCACCAACCCGCCTGCCAAGAGTGGCGAGTACTGACAAATTTCCCTCAAAATGACGACACATATGTATCCGGTCGATTATGCGGGAGGTCTTTGTTCAGCAGTGGTCGTCGTTTGGCTGATGTCATATTGTGATGGGGTATAGACATATCTGTGGTAGAGATAATAAATATCCAATAATATGTGTAATAAACTTTCTTGGCTGTGTTGTCCTCTGCCATACTCGTAGATATTGAAAATAAAGATGACGACATTTAGCTAGCATATATTCAATCCATAACTCCATTAGCATATGATCGAATCAGTTCCGCACAGTACTATATCTGCACATCATTTGAATGATCAGTATCTTAACAAAATAAAAATAAAAGACCACCCCTCACTGCCTATGGATGTCGTAAAAGGTGACTTAGGGCGAATATTAAGAGGATGGGCAGCAGCATTCTCTCTTTGTGCTTATAACAATATACAACAACATACTGCGATCAGTAATCCACCTGCTTATTGTAGTGCCTGGGATGCCGTCGCCTCCTTTTGCGAGGACGTGATGCAAACAAAGGAGGTGGCAGAGCGGGGACCGGAGGAAACTACCTCTGATCCCCGCGGCAGAAAATGCACTGAACAACCTTCGACCTCCGTGACCAGCGGCCTGCGGGACAGAAACAGGCTCGGCGAGACGGCAGCGCGTGTGTTTTGCGCGAGACTCTCTGTAGGTATATGTGGCCAGCCAGGTCGCACACAGATGGAGCCCGTCAAACAGTGACGGGCCAATACCTGCCGAGGCTGCGGACTTATGCTGAGAGGCGAACACTGTAACTCCAGCCGCAGGTAAGTGGAAGGACACCGTGAGGTTTTAGCTGGTAAGAGTCCGGCCTCTCCGCCCTTCCTAAGGTAGAGAAAATCCATGTGGATAACCCAACGACATAAAAAAATTGGCGAATGTGTGTTTCTATTATTAATTCTGAGTCACAGCGCAGTGTTTTGAATTGCCCCAGGTAGCTGACAAGAAGGTCATCTCCCTCATGGGACTAAAAATAAACGTCGGCGAAATATAGCACCTTGGCCTCGGTGACAAACCTTTTCATGTCCTTGAGAACCAGAAGCCCACAGCTCGCCGAACACCTGAACCTAAACTACTCCTATTGTAAAATTATAATACCAGCTTGTTAAACTCCCTATGCTGGGCAAAAGCCTCTTCTCATAAACGAGGCTCGATCAGCAAGCTTGCTCTCTGCGTGTTGGTGATTTCTTCGTTCTTCGGTCTTCGTGCACCTACAGTCAGTAGCATCTCAGACAGACTAAAAAAATACCGTATCCAAGTATCCAGGTCCAGGATCCAGAGCAGTTATACTTGATACTCTAAGAAGCGGTTTCAACACAGAGAAACGTCAAGCAAAGCGACTTAGATAATAATGGAACGATATCATCATATCAGCCACAGGACGTCCACTGCTGAACAAAGGCCTCCCCCTTAGATTTCCACAACGAGCGGTCACATGCCGCTCCCATCCAACGACTACCAGCGACCTTCACCAGATCGTCTGTCCACCTCGTTGGAGGTCGTCCCACGCTGCGTTTTCCGGTGCGCGGTCTCCATTCGAGAACCTTTGTGCCCCAACGGCCATCAGTTCTACGAGCAATGTGCCCTGCCCATTGCCACTTCAGTTTACTAATCCTTTCAGCTATGTCGACAACTTTAGTTCTTCTACGGATCTCCTCATTTCTGATTCGATCTCGTAGAGAAATACCAAGCATAGCTCTCTCCATAGCTCGCTGAGTGACCTTGAGCTTTCTTATGAGGCCCATTGTGAGTGACCACGTCTCTGTTCCATATGTCATCACTGGTAACACACACTGGTTAAAGACTTGCGTCTTGAGGCATTGCGGTATTGTTGACGAAAAGACGTTGTGAAGTTTCCCGAACGCTGCCCAGCCGAGTCGGATTCGACGATTGACCTCTTTCTCGAAGTTGGACCTACCTAACTGGACAGTTTGTCCTAGGTAGACATACTCGTCAACAACTTCGAGAACAGAGCTCCCAACGGATATTGGGGTGGGAACGATATGAAGTAATGCAATTATTTTAAGCTGGAGAACTTGAGGACAGCCCGCAGCCTATGATTAACACTAAGATTGTTCTTCTATTATGGGTGCAGTTTACCAACAGTAGCAAGGTTAAGACGGTCTAATACCGTCTTTACTTTAATTTTACTGATCAAAAGCTTCGAACCTTACATTTGATAATAAAAATCGACATTTAAATACTACGAGAACATTAATTACAGTCCTTATATATATAAATGGATATAATGTGTATTGAGTTGGCTTTTGAAATTCTACGTGTAAAATAAAGGGTTTAATATTCCTGTAATTTGGTTCTCGTTTATCAACTCTCCACACAAGTGGTATTCGTTAAATCTCAATACCTGCGTACAATATTTCTAGTGAAATATTTTAAATTCAATATGAATTGATCCAGCTCTTCGGCTAAACTAAATCGTGGAGACATGCGATGAAAGGTGATTATTAAAAAGAATATTTATCACAAATTTATGTAATAGTGTCAGCACGCAACACGACAGGTGAGCACGTGCCACTTAGGGCCGCGTGATCCCATGGGACGCGATGGCGCGAGTTAACCCGTCGCGCGCTCCGTGAAATCACGAGCCATTGGTTATGTTCTTCAAAAATGTCTCTACGACTCGCCACCGGCGCTCATGTAAAAACTTACATAAATGTTCGACAGGTATAAAGATATGAATACCGTAACACGTAGCTTTCAATAGTTTATTTTCCGTGTGGTGTCCGAATTAAGAATACAGCACTACTCCATCTCCTCCCGTTGGATGTCGTAAAAGCCGACTAAGGGACTCTAAACCTGAGGGACGGGCAGCAGCGTTCCTTCTGTGGAACAGTACATATACTGCGTTCACCAACCCGCCTGCCAAGCGTGGTGAGGTGATTGGCAAATACCCCCCAAAATGACGACACAATTGTGGAAATCTTTGGGGGAGGCCTTTGTTCAGCAGTGGACGTATAAATGGCTGATATGATGATATGATGATGATGACTCCTCTCATGAAAAGGGCCCATATGCACTTATACCAACATCATGCAATCACCGATCTGTTTGCCAAGCATTGGGATTCTGGCAATATCACCTCATTTTTTATCACATGGCCCGAGCATTAAAGCGGTCTGTGAGGAAGCCTATGTGATAAAAATGTTCCAGGAGAAACCACTTTTTAACGCAATTATTTATTCAATTTCAATTGAGGATATCAAATACAATGGTTTTGTTTATGAACGTTCCAAGTTTAAAACGCTAAAAACAGCTTCTTCAAAACGACTACAGCCACAAAACTGTTTTGTATGCTAATAGTATCGCGTGTAATTAATATGTAACATGCGGTTATGCGGTTTGTATACGTATTTCCAGTAGATTTGTTTGGTGGTTGCAATACGTAGCCTTATTAGCAATCGGTAGTTAATTATTCACAATAGCTTAAACAATCGCTACATTTTAACTCACTTTAATATCGTCACGCTGATATCTTTTCTAGCACAAGCAGATAGGATAGCTTTTATAGGAGTACTAGCTGTTGCCCGCGGTTTCACTCGCGCGTTAATTTTTATCTATATAAATACAAATATAGCCTATATCACTCAGGAATAGTGTATGTAGCTTTCTATTAGTGTAATAAATTTTAGAATCGTTTCAGTAGTTCAATAGATTTCCCCAAACATACAAACAAACTAAACCTCTTCATAATTATAGTATAGATAAGCAAATCCAACTATACGGCACAGCTGCTCAACGTGAGGTCGTGAATAGTATTATCAACAGCCCGGAATTTGGACGTGTCCATTAGGTTATTAGTCTCTCTTTTACATGAAACAGACTACGGCATCAGCAAAATCATGTGAGGTTCCCAATATTAAGATCGTTAAATGGGACTCGATATACATATGCAGTATTACCAAATAGTGAAGTTATGATAATGTTTATATTTCTTTGTATAAGCACCACATTTTTTAGGTGTCACCAGACAAATCAAACGCTCACTCCGGAGCTAACACATGACCACGCCACAAAAAACTGACCATGGGAGAAGCGCTGATATATATGGGAGAAACAGTCATATCTCAAGTTAACTCCCACGAACTTGAATGATTGATCTTATAACTTATTTATAGTCATCGCGAAACTCACTTTCATAGGGAATTGCAGTCTCTTAAATTCAAACGGGAGGTCATTGGGAATACGCGGCATAAAGACTGTCCACCTGAGCTGGTGCAGTGGAAATCGTAACCTCTATCACATATGCACATGTTTTAAAACCAATTTGGTATTCGCTAAGACATAATTGAAGCTATTCAAAGACACGTTGAAGAAGGTAAGCCATGAGGACCAGTCTTTGCATTTACCAAATTGGGTTATCACAGTTATTTCAATTCTGTATTCAAGGATGTGTGGATGTTTGAGCTTAAAGAATTGCACCCCTGTATTCAAAGATGTGTGGACGTTTGAGCTTAGAGAATTGCACCCCTGTATTCAAGGTTGTATGGATGTTTGAGCTTAGACAATTGCACCGCTGCTTGTACAATTGTTTTACAGGCAAGCCGCAAAATTGACGCCACACGTCTCTATTGGCAACATAGTGTTTGATCTTTTACCAGGTATTTTAAGGAAATTATTTTTCAAATCATGTCATCATCAAATTCATCACTAAAATCCGTATTTGTTTTTGGTTAGTTATTATAACTCGGATTCGGACACAATTCCTAAAAAGTTGGTCGTGCCTTAATAAAAAAATATACGTATTTATCCGTAAACTTTTACCAATTTCGTGCTTTGTGTTCTGCGTTTTTTATGCACGTAATTTATTCAATGTGCTTGCCTATCTAAAGCCATTTCTTATTCTGCATTTCATTTGTGTACAATTAAAGAGAGCGACGTGTATACAAATTTTGTGGGCCTTATCTGTGACGCCATGTATAGTAAAATAGCTAGGTTCGTACATTAACCGCTAAATACCACGCAAAGAAATCTTTAATTTACTGGAGCTCGAGTTTCCGGCTAGCCGAGCAAAATTGGCCAGGATACGTTCGTTATAAAAACGGTTATAATTATGATAGTGGTTAATACATAATAATAGACCAGGTCTATGTCCTTTTCAGGGGCCGCTTAGGATTTCTGTCGGGTACAAGAGACCCTGAAAAAGATAATGCCGTGGTGACCCGGAGGTTTGCCAATTCGCTTTTGGGTTGCGACTTGCGGTTTCAAAACCTGGCATATAGCAGTTTATTTCGGGCTTTGAAAGGCATGTGCTCCTCTGATATAAGGTTGGCCACTAACCAATCGAAACAAGGAAAGGAAACGAAAAGACTTTAACTGTGAAATAAAATGTGAGGAAAACTAGATCGAATGGTCAAAATGAGCAAGCGATCAATGCTATACAAGTCTTTTATTTGGCTCTCCAATAGTAGTTTATGAAACTTGCATAATGAGGGTTTTAAATTTGAATACGTAGTTATGTGCAGTTACATATACTACTTTATCTAATCTCACATTGGGATTGAACGTACTAAATAAAAGAGCAAAGTTAAAAGAGTAAGATTTAGTTTATTGCTTATAATAATTATTCAAGTCTTGTAATGTTGCAATTATGAAAAATAAAGTGGGTGCTGCCACAGATAAGTACCTAATAATTGGAATCAAAACTTTTTTGTAATACTATAAAAACGGTGGTGCCGTGTGGTGCTGACTCAGAATATCACCACCCCATTTCCTCCCGTGGGTGTCGTAAAAGTTGACTAAGGGATTAGCCGGAGAATGGGCAGCAGCGTCCTTCGAGTACATTAACAACTCAACTGTGATCGCCAACCCGCCTGCCAAGCGTGGCGATTATGGCAAAACACCCCAATGAGCTCACAACACATCCATATCGGTGGTTGTGGTGATTTTGGGTAGACTTCATTCGGCCGAAATGATGATAAAAACTCCTAAATAAAATTGTGTATTAAAATATCTGTGCCTCGGGGATATTAACTTCTTAGATTTTCCTGGTATCGAAAAGGAAAAAATAATGTTTTATAATATTATTTTATTAAAGAAAAAGTGTTATAATATTATTTTGGTATTGCGTTTATAAAGTATGTCGATATAAACTCGTTTTGAAGTTTATAATTAGAATTTAACGAAATGAGAGTAGATAAGAGACTTTTCTAAATAGGTACATACATGATGTGAATGAAACGAAGATCAAGACGGACAATTTCAAAATTGTAAGTTCGGACAAAGCACAAAGAACTACTAGTCTACAAATTTTGATACGCAAAATAGACATTTACTTACATATAGGTACAACCACTTATCCGTTTATTGTTAATTATTATTTACTATTACGTAGTTGCTGTTCCTGTATTGTAAACGGAACTTGATATTAAACCATTACCCACACGTTAATTACTCATCCGTAAAACATTCAAGTGTTGTAAAGGTAAACTACTTAATGTGTATATTCAACTCCGAATCCGATATGTCGGAACCTCTGGTTTACTTCAGAGCTCCAAACCAGAATCTGGCTTCGATGTTAACAAAAGAGGTATAACGGAGCTCCGCTGGAGTCAAATATCATGCGAGCACCGGTTAAGTGAATAAAAGAGATAGTAAATATGAAAGGTCAATTCAAAATTCAGAGGATAATAAAAATTAATATTACCAATATAAAAAAGCTCTCTCTTTTCCTTATTTTTAAAATATATTATTTTTTTACAGACTTCCATTTGTTTTGTGACTTTCGACTACGGTTCCGATTCACCTCCCGAGTTATTATGAGACCTCCGACTCCAACCTACAACCACCTCCGTAACATCCCTACTCGATAGATTTGTAAAATAAAGTTGTGCAATCAACTGCCGATTATTATGTGTGTGCACGTAGATGTAATTGATTTATAATTGTTTACGTATTATACTCGTACAACCTTTTATGTTTCTTATAAACTAAGTAATACACAAAATAATTTGAGCCATCAAATTCTCTCGAACTTTCTCTTTTTACTTTGTCTTCCACATCAAAACAAATTACTGTAATCAACTAAAAAGCTTGCAATAAAATAATAATTAGTAAATACAGTCTGATTCAGATGAAAATAACAATACAAGTCATTTTGAATGTTGACTAAATTATTTAAAATTAAAAAGAACAGAACATAATACTTAATCTGACCCCAAATTAATCTGGCCTTTGTATTTAAAAACAGGTAAAAATATTTTAATTCATGTGAAAACATTAACAAGCACTTATGAATAGTCAGACTTAAGTTGGCGCGTTCCAAGTTATAGATCCCATTTGGAGAAAAATATTAAATCTTTGATGTAAAGTTACACTTCAACCATGTAAAACAAATATTAATTAATTAAATAGAATAGAAAGCGCCGGGGGGTCGTAGTGTGCAGGAGGTAATCGCGAGTTAGGCATCTCTATCTTTTTTTTTTGTCGTAGGGAAATCCTCGACCATCCATCCTTGGACCTCCTCCGCCTTGGGAATGGCATGCCGGACTCGTACCAGCTAAAACCCTACAGTGTCCAGTGACCTCTGGCTGGGGATTAGGGGCAAACTTTGTCAGCATTATACCGCATTTCTACTATCATAATTATGACCCTTTTTATAACGAAAGTACCCTTGCCAAAATTTGCTCGGCCAGCAGGAACCTTAAGCTTTAAATGAAACCTTGTTTGCGTGATTTTTAGTTGTAATAGTACGAACCTAGCTATTTTACGATTTAGATAAGGCCGACAAAATTTGTACATACATCGCTCGCTTTCATTGTAGACAAAAGAAAGAGTAAAGACTTTAAATAGGCGAGCACGTAGAATAAATTACGTGCATAAAAAGCGCAAAACACAAAGCGTGAAATTGGTAAAAGTTTACGTAGAGACTAGTACACTTTACACGTAGTACTAGTTATTTAGGCACTAACAACTTCTTAAGGAGTTGTGTCCGAATCCTATAATAAGTAACCTAAAACAAATACGGGTTTTAGTGATGGTGGCATGATTGGAAAAATAATTCCAATAAGCCAAAAGCCCGATTAAATATAAAAGACTAAGTTGACAATAGAGACGTGTGGTGTGAATTCTGTTCTGCAAATATGGCTTTCCTGGAAAGCAATTGTACAAACAGTACTCCGGGCACTATTTGTATTGTATAGCTAGAAGCAAGAAATGTCTTTCCTATGTATAAAGTCAGTAGCTGCTTCAAATCATATATAAAAACTGATTTGTAAAATAACAACAAATAAAGAAATAAAATTTAGAACGACAGAGCTAATTTTTTTCGGCTCTTCATCTCAGATGTAGTCGTGTAGGGAAATGCCGTCCATGATATAAAACAACGTGTAACGGTCTCTTAGAAACGAATGACTGAATAAATAATTCTACAAAGTATGGAATAAAACGGATTCGAAGTAAAACAAACGAAAATACTGTTTACGACTTAACATCTGTCGATGAAATACTGTTGGCTGTCAAATATTTACTAAATTATGAGTATTTGTTTATTGCTGATTAATATAATAATGTTACTTTTATATTGCTTTAGCTTTTAAATAAAAACAATATGCATAACAGAGTTTGTTCCGACTCAAAACATCCAGGTTTTTGAGGAAAACAAGATTTAATTTTGTAATTCGAAAAGTCCATTCCAGTTCTATTAATACATTTTATAATAAAGTAACACTTTGTCTTATTCGTCACTAACTTCAAAACATCGCTTTCTTGTGTTCAAGTTCACCAATATTGTTTTATCGAACAAAGACGATTGCATTGCACTTGCACAATTTAATTAGAGAGATTCGATCGCGCGATAAGGAAAAAATTAATAGAGTTTTTGTACTAAAACAAAGGTGACCCAACAGAGTACTGTCTACATCTATTAAGTAACTTGATTTTGAACATCACCTGCCCATAATTTCCATTCGCGGTTATATGGGGCCCGCATCCAACGACTACCAGCGACCTTCAGCAGGTCGTCTGGCCCCTCCCTGTCGATAATCAACCTGATGAAACGTTATCTTAATTACCTAAAAATGTGTTGTCTATTTTCTTTTCCTTTTGTGCTATCAGTTTTATGTGCTGAATAAATATTTTGTGATATAAGATTCTCGGACTATCAACCTGTACCGGTTTAAAAGCGCAGAAGCTAAAATCAGCATGGATAATCAGAACTACATATATGTATGCCGAAACAATTACAAAGCGCGTGCTAAACATTGCCCCAAACAGCTTCAACGCACCATTAGGTAGGTGACGTCCCTCTAAGCGTGAAGGTCGCGCGAATTTAAGGTGCAGACTGTTGCAAATTATATTTAAATGTAATTTGGTTAAACAGTAAAAAAATATTTGTATTTGTTTGACATTTTCAAAGTTGCTCAGGAACACACTAGTTAGTCATATCATACATACGTAGAAAATGTACCTTTTTGGAAAATATCTATATATATATATTTAATAGGCTAACTAGACAGCTGAAGTACTAAAAAAGAAAAATGATTACATGTCAGTATAACTTCGACATCATCATCATTTCAGCCGAGTAAAGTCCACTGCTGGACACAAGCCTCCTCCAAAGGTTGCCAGAACGACTGGTCTGGGTGTGTTGTGTGCGCATTGGGGGGTTTTACCATAATCGCCACGCTTGGCAGGCGGGTAGGTGATCGCATTTAAGTTGTTACTGTATTCGAAGGATGATGCTGCCCATCGTCCGGTTAATCCCATACTCGCCTTTTACGACACCCAAGGGATGACATGGGTGGGTGCTATTCGTAGCCATAACTATAGAACTATAACTGTAGTATAGCTTATTTATAAACAAATATTAGAATTTATACAAAATACAGGCGTAAAATTGGCAGCCAACTCAATACGTAAGTGCTCAAACCGGTTTAAACGCATAATATTCCTAGCCTTAATGATTAATCCATCATGACGATCATGGTTTGTTTTTGTTAACAAAATCAATGAGCTCCGAACAAACATTAAGCTCATGAATTATTTACCAGAGCGTTTCCTTGAACGTGAACAACTTGCAATAACATTGTTTATATTCACTAAAATAAACTGGAACTGTTATAAATGTTTTATAGTAAAACGAGTTTATTTCAATGACCGCTTTGTACTCCACAGAAATGTTTTGATTTCGCTTATATCTCGTTTGAGCTGATCTATCATCGTAAGAAAAGTCTATACAATGCGAGATCAGCCTATACTGGAAATGTATAGCTTGATATGTAGCCGTGTGTACCTAAACACAGACGTGTTTTGTAGAAATACTAAAAAAATATAAATATTTAGAATTCGGCTTGTGTTTAGTCTAGTTACACTATTCATTTTCTAATACCCAGTGACATGCATTTACGCTCTCAAAATATGTGTGGCATTATTGCCAATAGCTATTTTATGAGTCTCTAATGCTGGTAGGCACTATCACGTATAACAAGTGTACAGCGTTTGAGAACTGTGACATTTTCATGTCTGTGCTGTCCGGATTACGAATATAGCACCAATCCATCTCCTCCGTGGATGTCCTAAAAGGCGACTAAGGGACTTTAGGCCACCAGAGGGATGGGCAGCAGCTTCCCGTCTGTGCAACAGTTGCCAAACTGCGCTCACCTACCCGCCTGCCAAGCGTGGTGAGTACCGGAAAATTCCCCTCCAAAATGATGACCATATTGTGGGAATCTGTAGGGGAGCCCTTTTTCAGCGGTAGACTTTAGTAGGTAGGTAGACTAGTCCTTTGGCTGATATGACGATGAGGTTCATACAAAGTCAATAGAGCACAGTCATTCTAAATCGATTTTTTTAAGGGTTACCTGCCTACTTCTGTTTTTATTTTTACATTATTCTTTTGTTTGTGGAATAGTAACTTTTTGCTTTTATTTAGCTCTAAATATGTCTCGTCCGTACTGATTGTTTTATGATATGTGTAGTGTGTTGTCTGGTGCGTAGAAATATTTTTTCTTTCTTTCTTTTCATTCAAGCACTCCAACAATTTTTTTCTGGGAATCTAATTATGATGAGCTGGGTTAGTGCCAATGTCGCTGGGTTTTTTGAAAAGCCCGTTCTTGTACCTATCGGACAGAGATTTGGGGTTCTGTGGCTGTCATCGTAACAGCCAAAGAACTTACCTTGCTGAAAAAAGGCCTCCCTCATAGATTTCCACAGTAGTGGCGTCATTTTGGTGAAAATTTTACAGTACAACACACCCATATCGGTCGTTGTGGAGATTTTTGGGGAGGCCTGTGTCCAGCAGTGGACTTCGTTCGGCCGAAATGAATGTTATTTGTTCTGTTTAAATATAGATACAAAGTTCAAAGACCTCAAGTATTCATATTCTCAATATGAAGTTGAACTAATGCGATATCAATACATTAAATAAGTATGACTAAATATTAGTATAATGATTGACGTCAGTTACCCGCTGATTCAATATCGTGTCCATTTATCGTTCATTCGATTTATTCACTTTCGCGTTGCGTGTATAAACGCACTTCCAAATAAAAAAACTGCGGAACCCTTATACGATCACTTGTCTATCTATCCGTCACAGCCAATTCTGCTCCTAATTAACTGGCCCGATTAAGTTAAAATATGATACATATGAATTTCTGCAACCCAAACACGGACGTGTAACGTAATTAAATGAATTTTGAATATGGGGGTAACTTTGGGGGTGCGGGGGCCAAAAGAGGCCTCCGGCCAGGCTTAAATTTTATGTTAAAAACTAGGGCGCCCCCCCCTGCGGGACACGGTCCTCGGCTTAGGGCGTTGCTGGGGATAACAAGCTATTGTTTTGGGGACAGCTGGATCGGTATTATTTAAATTGTATTATGGGATATTTAAAGCTACAGGCTCGGCACGGGAGCAGGAGACGGGAGGGAGAAGTGCTAACTTGAACGGGAAGGTGACGCGGCGATAGGCCTCCGCGACGTCGGTGAGGCGGGCATCTTCGGCGGCGAGGGCGGTAAAACGGTCGGGTGTTGAGTGAACGAGACAACGCGAGTCTCTTTATGTGATCTAACGTGATTTCATCGTCTGGATCGACCAGAACGTGCCTCGGGCGGCGTACACTACTTATACGAGAGGGTTGGTAATCGACGGCTGATACCACAAGGGGATTGGGGTGAAGGGGACAGGGCAGAATCGAGATAGCGTTTGAACGCTTGTTTCATAAATTGCCTGATGGTCGGCAAGTTAAGATCGAAATGGAGTTGATCATTTCGCATGTACCAAGGCGCTCCGGTGGCCTTGCGCATAAAGCAGGTTTGGAGGGTTTCGAATCTACGGAGTGGGCGTGATTCAGCGTGTGCGAACACTGGGCTGGCATAGGTCATGATGGGGCAATTGTTAACATAAGTCACTGACTTATATAATCCTAATTCCTTAAGCTATGGTGGAACAAGATTACTTAACCGTTACTTTTTAAGTTAAAAGAGAACTAACCATACGAAATGTATACTACTTACCGTATAAAATTAGGGTAACTAGATTGCATATTTGCCTACCGGTTACTTTAGTTACAGTAAAACTAACAATACGAACGATAACTTATATATATAATTCTTCTGTAAGTGGTATGTCACTGAACTCCTTCTAAAGGGCTGGACTGATTCTGATGAAATTTGTTGTTTATGTTTAAGTGGGTTCCTATATCGTTTAGATTCACAATCGGACCCGGTAGGTGGTTTGCATTTATCTGCACGTGCGAAGCTGGGGCGGGCAGCTAGTACTGTACAAAAAAAGAACAAGTGGATTATATAACGGTGACTTTTACAGATTTTATCACTTTGTAACATTTAAAGAGTTTAACCACTCCACACTGGCATGCTCACTAACATTTCTTGCTGATGGTGGTGGTGTGAATCGGGTCGTTGAGTATCCTGCAATTCGGTTGATCTGAGCGACGCCGATGCATGCGTCACACTCGTGAACGGGTACCGTCATGTGGGACTGGTCAGTCCTTACTGCCATTCGAAGCAGTCTGCGAATAGAATGGCTGTTACAGAAAGTCGGGCAGATAGACGGACGGACATGGTGAAGCTATAAGGGTACCTTGTTTGACTACAGAACTGTATATAAAAGCCGTACAGGTTCCCGTGTTCTCCCAGGTAAGAAAAGCCCACTTATCTTTCCTTTCATCATTTTGGCCGATTGTAATCCACTGCTGGACACAGGCCTCCCCCAAAGATCACCACAACGACCGATATGGTGTGATGTGTGCTCATTGGGAGGTCTTGCCATAATCGCCACGCTTGGCAGACGGGTTGGCGATCGCAGTTAAGTTGTTAATGTACTCGAAGGACGCTGCTGCCTATCCTCCGGTTAATCCCTTAGTCGACTTTTACGACACCCACGGGATGAAATGGAGTGGTGGCATTCTAAGCCGGCACCACACGGCAAATCTTTCCTTTACTATACTGGTATCATACGGGTGACAAAGGCCTTTGTTAAAGATCTTGTGTATATTAAAGTGTGGTCGACACCCATCTTTTATTGAATGCCTTCAGGTTCGGCTGGGTGAAATATTTATCATTTTTCCGGTAAGAAGCTACCACTTAATCGGACTTCATGAAATTTGTTTAACCGTGAAGACGTCACAAATGTTTTTTTCTATTAATAACGATACTAACTCATTACGTAAATCGCACACGTATATCTGTAGATAATGCATTTAATTGTTCCGTGCAGGGTTCGAACCCAGGACACTTAGGGGTGCATAAAGCCAATCGTAATTTTTTCCGGGTCTGGGCGTTTATGAATATTGGATTAACTATATTATATACTAGCTGGAACCCGCGGTTTCACCCGCGTTTAATTTAAAAGAAATTGAGAGTACTTCGACATAGACAGTGGACATAGAATATATATGTTGGATTTCAAGGGTTTTATTGTTTTTGCGCGGCACCATAATTATTGTTCTAAAATAAAAGTAGCCTAAGTTATTCCTTATAACGTCAGCTATCTGCCAGTGAAAGTCCCGTCAAAATCGGTCCAGCCGTTTCGGAGATTACCCGAAACAAACAGACAGACAGACAAAATATTTAAAAATTGTTTTTTTGTTATATGTACCGTATATACTTTCATATGCATTTAGTAAAAAGCTGTTATTTTGACATTACAAACAGACACTTCAATTTTATTTATTTGTATAGTATAATTATTGTACCCACGATTCAGGAAAAATCCGTAGAGTGAGGCAATATTTCTTTAAACAAAGAAAAGATTGGAAAGACCATTAATAGGCAAGAAAAACACTCCCAGGATAAAAAAAACTTGTATCTAATTTGTACATATATAATAACTAAGCTACAAATGAATGCTAGGTAAGCCCGGGAAGACAGTGGCGCGCAAGTGGTCACGTGCCACCATGTGCGTAGCACAGCACACAGCGAGGCTTGGGGGGATCCTTTACAATCTCCCCGAGAAGTGCCGGCTTTACAGTCATGCCCTCCATGATGTGTCTAATGGCGTGGCACCAATGGGTGACCCTAGTGTGATCTTACGAGGACTTGGAGCCCCTTTCGGTGCCGAAGATGACCACTCGAGTGATTTTAGCCGGTAGGAGACTGGCATACTCCTTCGCCCTTTCCCGGGGCGAAGGAAGTTCGTGTAGAATTTCCACTGGACACCAATAAAGTAAAGATAGTTTAACATTACATTTGTCGTTTAAAAGACAAGGAAACAATTTAAAGCTTCTATTCACAAGGTCCGGATTAAGAATATAGCACCACTCCATCTCCTCCCGTGGAGGTCGTAAAAGGCGACTAAGGGACTCTAAATCAGAGGGATGGGCAGAAGCGTCCTTTCTGTGGAACAGTAGCCATTCTGCGCTCACCAAACCGCCTGCCAAGCGTGGTGAGTACTGGCAAATTCCCCCCAATATGATGACACAGTTGTGGATTATCTATGGGGGAGGCCTTTGTTTGGAGGACGTTGTATGACCGATATGACGACGATGATGATGATTTACAACATTATATCATCCTATTTTGTAACTTGCTACGGCGTAGCAATAAAAAAAAATATCACGTGCAGGTGTCAAAATGATCCCCCGAGACGAGAGGGTAGTTGGTGCATTACACCGGGTGCTGCCCAATCTCGGGGGACCGAGCGAGGAAGTTCGCCATCTCTACGGGGGAGTCGTGCGGTCCGTGGCCCTCTACGGGGCGCCTGTATGGGCATCCCGGCTGTCAGGTGTCCAGCGCTGCAGAAACAAACTTCACAGTCTGCAGCGCAGAGTGGCTATACGGATCGCACGGGGATACAGGACAGTTTCCTACGAGGCGGCAACTCTCCTGGCACGCTTTCCGCCTTTCGACATCCAGGCGGAGACGGGTGCGTGGGACTACGACCAGACACGCTCTCTCCGCCAACGTGGGGAAAGCGTGCCTTCAGGGGCGTTCGACAGACTGAGGCGGCTGGCTCGACGGCGCGCTCTCAAGATGTGGTGATATCGCCTACGGTTGTGGTTCGCGACCAAGCGCGTCGTCGAGCCCATCCTGCCGGTCTTCGGAGCCTGGCTCAAAAGGAGCGAGCGCGTCACCTACCGTCTGAAGCAAGTATTCACCGGTCACGGTTGTTTCGGTGCCGTACCTGCACAGAATAGGACGCGAGGTTACGGCACAGTGCCACCATTGTAGAAGCGACCAGGATACCGCACAGCACACGCTCGAGGAGTGCCCTGCGTGGGCTGCCGAGTGGTGGATCCTGGTAGATTGGACCGGGCAAGATCTCTCTCTGCCAGCAGTAGTGTCGGCTACGTTGGCAGAGCATGAATATTGCAGTGCAGTGGTTTCCTTCTGCGAGAGCGTCATGCTCCAGAAGGAGGCAGCAGAGCGGGATCGGTAGAGGGCCGATCCTGCAGGGAGAAGGACGAGATGGCGACGGGGCAACAACCGTCCCGGCTCCCAAGTCCAACACGCCTGAGCCCGTCACTACATGGTGGCGGGCCTCGGGGGTCGCGGGCGCGCAGATTGGGGAATCTGCGTGCGCACACCGAGTGACCCCCGGGAAGATGGCGGTGCGCACGTGGCCACGTGCCACCGTGTGCGCAGCACTGCGCAAAGCGAGGCTTGGTAGGATCCTTTACAATCCTCCCCGAGAAGTGCCTGGGGAGGCGACCTTTTTACAGTGGCCTTCCCTCCGCTAGAAGGGGTGACCGCTTTACAATCATCCCCTCCGTGATGTGCCTAAAGGCGTGGCACGAATGGGCGGCTCTAGTGTGATCTTATGAGGACCTGGAGCCCCCGCTTCGGTGCCCAAGATAACCGCTCCAGTGATTTTAGCCGGTAGGAGCCTGGCATACCCCATCGCCCTTCCCCGAGGTGAAGGAAGTTCCATGTAGAATGTCCACTGGACACCAATAAAATAAAAAAAGGTGTCAAAATGAACACAATCATTTTTTCCCCCGCCTTTAAAAACTTTTTGATTAATCTAACAAGAATATCAATTGGAATCGAAGAACTAATTGAGTCTGTTATAAAGTTTAACAAAGCATTAACGATTAAGAATTCACGTCTATTTCTCAAGTATTTGCTAACTTTATAACCTTCGTGGAGTAATTCCTTTTAATTAAAGTACATAGAATATATTTAAATACAATGTATCAAATTCCGAATAGAATAAACAATGACGTCATCATTCTAGAAAATATCATAATGATTACAGCATCCCTCATTTAGACGCATTGTATTGACACGGTTGATCTAAGCGTTGTTTACCATATAAACAATGGATGGCATGAGCGACTCATTTTACACTCATTGTTTTCGACTTAGACTATGCTTGTCATGCCTCTGTATATAAAAAGACCATCTATTGTTAATATAATGTTTTAGATGTTAGTCTGGCTTGTGGATAATAAAGGCACGGTTTGCGTAGTGGCTAAGTAATTAGCTTCCAGCACTACGTGTCGTGTGTTCGATCCCCGTTCGGATTAAATATTTATATGATCTTCAGCTAGTTGTTTCGAGTCTGGGTGTTTGTGCCGTGTGTCCGTGTGGTGTTTGGATTAAGAATATAGCACCACTCCATCTCCTCTCATGGATGTCGTATAAGGCGACTAAGGGAATTTAAACCAGAGGGATGGGCAGCAGCGTCCCTGCTTTGGAACATTAGCCATACTGCGCTCACCGACCCGCCTGCAAAGTGTGGTGAGTACTGGCAAATTCCCCCAAAATGATGACACAATAGTTGAAATCTATGTGGGAGGCCTTTGTTCAGCAGTGGATGTCTTATGGCTGATATGATGATGATGATGATGTGTTTGTGCATGTGAGACGGATGAGTGTGGAATACCGACAAAAAAAAACATGAGGCGTAAAAAACGCAAAGGAAGAACAGACTGATATATATAACTAATTAAATATGAACTGACCGAATGAATGAATGCTCTGGCCAATTAATAAATCTTAAAATTGAAATATATGAAAATTGTACTAGTCCTTCGCCCTCTATGGATGCCGTAAAAGGCTACTAAGGGGCTCTAAGCCAAAGGGAAAATAGGCAGCAGCAGCGTCCCTTCTGTGGAACAGCATCATTCTGCGCTCACCAACCCGCCTGCCAAGCGTGGTGAATTTTGGCACAGTCCACTCAAAATGATGACACAATTGTAGAATTCTTTTGGGAGGTCTCCGTTCAGCTGTACACGTCCTTTGGCTGATATGATAATGATTACTTATTGTAGCTGAAACAAATACTTGTTACAGAAAATTTGCCTCCCAGTGCAATTATGGCATAGCAGTTGCAGTCGTGGCAGTGGTGATAAACTTTTATGTCGTTATTGAGAAACGAGAGACAAAAATTCTTTACGAAAGATAGCTGGCAGTACTAGTAATAGTAGTAGTATTAGCTTCATTGCCGAGTTGAAAATCGCTACATAAAAATATTTCTACCAGACCTACTACCAACCTACATTTGTTTAGCTCTACATCGGAATTTCGTTTGCTCTATATATTATCAAACTGCTATTGATGACTACATACTCCTCATCCTTAATACCGGAAGCCATACAATATAAAATATCATTTAGTTGACCTGTAAAATTGCTAATCCCCTGCTTACTAAGTCTGACAATAGTTTAATTACTTTTACGCACAGCTGAACATTTCGTCGCGGTTAAGCAGGTCATTGTTCATCTGAGTGCCTTCATCCACCATTACTCATCAATAATAATTGGTTAACGTTAATGCAAAAACAACATATTATTGTAACTCTCATAAATATGCCTAAACCGAGACATTCACATTTATAGAAACAATATTTATTCACCACAAGATTTTATTGTTTATTTTCTATACGAATATTTGAAACAAATAACATCATAATATAAATTGATAAGCTACAATGTATTTATTTAATGTTTAATAATAACATTCCATAATTATACTTTTCGTTTGTGCATCTTTTTGTACCCATATTTGCACAAATAAATTATTTGTGTTTGTACCTACACTCCTCTAGTATTTAATACCTAGTAAGTTAGAACTAGAGAAAGTATTTCTACTTAACTTAATTATTCTCACGGGTCTATAATCACTTTTCTTAATTATTTTTCTTAGCCTAGCGACCAATGTATTCAACAGACTTCAAAAAGAGAAAAGTCTGTTTTTATCTGTGTTCTGTCACTTCATCGGAATTTTTGAACGTGTATGATTTTTTACTATGGAGGGATCTGTCTTCATTTTCATCCCCTATTCATCCTCATCAATTGGGTGAACACAAGAAATAATTCATCTAAATAGATATCGATTTCATTCATGTAATTTATTTTCGTAAATTTTAATAGTTGCGTAGTAGGCCGTCTGATATTTGCAACATAAAAGGCAAAGATAAAATGAAAGAAAGGTACACAAATCGAGCCACGGATGGAAGAACGTTGTTGAGTCAGTAAAGAAAACCTCCTTTACTGACAATACTGTAACCACAAGCAGAAAAAGATGCCTCAAAATGAGTATTTATTTTTAATATCTTAAACACCATAGTCCATAATTCTCAAAAATTTCATGTTTTTTTGGGGTGAAAAATTATTGCGCGTTACGACAAAAAAGCATTAGTATGATTATAAGCGATCATTGTGTTATCCATTTGTTGTACATAGGTTAAAATTGCAGAACATTAAAAGATTTCCTTTGTTTCTATGGTTACTAAGGGTGAGATTCAGAAACGAGTCTAAGCGTGAACTTACGCTTCCATCTGTCTTCCATTTGCCGTGTGGTGCCGGCTCAGAATGCCACTACCCCATCTCTTCCCATGGGTGTCGTAAAAGTCAACTAAGGGATTAGCCGGAGGATGGGCAGCAGCGTCTTTCGAGTACATTAACAACTCAACTGCGATCGCCAACCCGCCTGCCAAGCGTGGCGATTATGGCAAAACCCCCAATGAGCCCAAAACACATCCATATCGGTAGATGTGGTGATCTTTGGGTGAGGCCTGTGTCCAGCAGTGGACTTCATTCGGCCGAAATGATGATAGGGTCCGAGTGCATGCCTGCTTCTCAAAAATAGGCGGCTGGTCGGCACTTCGTGTGATCAGAGGGCTGGCCTTTTCATTGGCCAAAGAGTAAGCATTGCCGTTCAACGTAGCAATGCTGCCAGTCTTCTGGGAACATTATCAGCTGACAGCGATGAGGAGGAGTACTTCGACGCCTGTATGAAGTACATGTGCCACTTTATTATATATATTTTTTTTGTTATTTTTTAAAATATTAAGTTGTTGAATGGTAAATAGTGTGTATAAATTTAGTTTTAATGTGTATATCGAAAGCGAGTTAATAAAAACGTAGTAAACTAAAAATAAAATATCATCAAGATTTCGATATAGGCACGGTTGGCGAGGTTGCTAAGTAACTTCTGCGCTAAACTCTCTCGGGTTTGATCCCGTACGGAACAAATATTTAATTAATTTAATTAATGTGTACATGTGTAATTAATGTATCTTATGCGATGATAATGTTTACAACCAAAACAAAAAGTTTAAATTGATACTGTTGTAAGTTCAATGTCGCATCGTAATGGTTGGTGTTTTTTTTTGTAATTGTTGATGGTAGCAAACGTCCAACCTCGATATTGTTTCAACCGAATTAAACGCGTACATATTATGAATGTATTTGATTACACTTTTTGCCGTGTGGTGCCGGCTAAGAATACCACCACCACATCTCATCCCGTGGGTGTCGTAAAAGGCGACTATGGGATTAGCAAGAGGATGGGCAGCAGCGTCCTTCGAGTACATTTATAACTTAACTGCGATCGCCAACCCGTCTGCTAAGCGTGGCGATTATGGCAAAACCCCCAATGAGCACACAACATAAACCCATACCGGTCGTTGTGGCAATCTTTGGAGGAGGCTTCTGTCCAGCAGTGGATGATGTTTCGGCTGAAATGATGATGATGATGAACATTTAAAAAAAGTTACTCATATAATTTTATTTTGTTGTGGATTTTATTTCATCATCATCATCATCATTTCGGCCGAGTGAAGTCCACTGCTGGACACAGGCCTCCCCCAAAGATCACCACAACCACCGATATGGATGTGTTCTCGCTCATCGGGGGGTTTTGCCATAATCGCCACGCTTGGCAGGCGGGTTGGCGATCGCAGTTGAGTTGTTAATGTACTCGAAGGACGCTGCTGCCCATCCTCCGGCTAATCCCTTAGTCGACTTTTACGACACCCATGGGAGGAGATGGGGTGGTGGCATTCTGAGCCGGCACCACACGGCAATGATTTTATTTATAAATGTTCTATTATATGTATATTACTCAGCTAGCTCATATTATCATACAAAATAATCAATTTATAGTTGCTTACGAGTTACCGTACCGTAAAATGGGGCTATTTGCCTTACCTTTTCGACCTTATTGCCCGGTGGCTAATATTCTGACGGGTTGAGGCCCAGTTTGGGCTGTAGGTAGGCCGTTTCTTCGTTTTGGGAGAAGCACGGGAGGGCTAGCAGCGGCTCGGTGTGCACTTACTCTGCCCCGAGCAGGTAGTGGAAGGATTCCCCTTCCCTGCCACCGTCGATATTGTAACCTCGGTTGGAGTGATCACGTCTCGCGGCTTCAACCGGGACGTAGGATCTTGGCTCTATATTGGATCTATAAAAAATCCCCGAACCCAAATTAGCGTGCGGCGAGGGGTGCATGGCTGATGGGAAGTTCAGTCGCGAGCACGCCATCCCCAGGACCGCCGGTACCTGAAAATGGGATACGCTTGCCCGGGTTGACCGTATATTTCCCCCATACTTGTGGGATTAATCATGGATAAAAAACAAAAACTAGTTTTAAAGAAGGTGGAAAAAAAGGAGCACCACCTTCTTCTGTGAGAATGTGGGCACGCTGTCAGGATCTGACAGGGTCCAAATGGACATGGGGTCGGATGCCGACACTATTTTTTGTAGTGCGGGCCAAATATCTTCAGCCAGAATAACCTGCGCGTAAAAGCTTTGTCGAATGTACATATCATATTATAAAAATGTGTCACAGAAAAAAAAGCATTGCCGCCAATTTAATCAATTCGTTAAATCAATTCATTACATAGTTTGTACAAATGGGTGTTGCCTCATTTTAGCGGTTTTAACGATTGACCACTCGTTCCCTTTTTGATTCGGAAAACCAATAATAGACGCAGTCTTCTATTTAAATCTATTTTCAGTTATTTGAACTAAACGCTTTCAACAGTATTACATCACAACGATATAAAAATATACGAAATAGCTTATTGCTAAATGCGTGGTCATTGAACCATAGTCAGCGGCCAACTGTAATCGTCTGTTACCAAACTTAGTGTAAATTCCTACATGGTGCCGTTTTTATGGAACTTTCGCCTGTTTATTATGTGTTATTAATCAATTTTATGGTTCCTTTTCAAAGGCCAATGATAGTTCTCGACGGAAAAGACGAGTCTCCGAAAATCTTCTTCCAGCAAATTAATTATAACTCAACTGCTATTTCCAACCCGCCTGCCGAGTGTGGCGATTATGGCAAACCCCTCCAATGAGCACACAACACAAATCCAGATTGTGGCGATATTTGAGGATGACTGTCCAGCAGTGGATTTATGTATTTGGCTGAAATTAAGACCTGGACAGGCTCCTTCCTAATAAGATTTATATAAATCGTGTTACTAATGGGAGTCGTTGGATGCGAGCAGCATGTGACCAGTCGTTGTGGAAATCTATGGGGGCCTAGTCCAGCAGTGGGCTCTCTTCGGCTGATATGACGCAAATAACGTAATGCATACGATATTTTAGAATCTTACTGTTATGTTTAAACAATCTTTTGAGAGGCCAATTAAATTTTCGTTGTCCATTTATTTTTATACTACTTACATTTTATTGTATAGAGTTTACTATAGAATTGTTACGTGATTTTAATTCTTTCAACGGGTACGCGTAGACTTCACCATATTTTGTTGTGGGTGTCGATAGAGGCGACAACAAGAGGAACTACAGTATCTACGATTGCATTATTAAATCCCGGGTTTTCCACGGGTTGTTGTCAACTAGGCCGGCGTGGTGGACTAAGGTCTAACTTTCTCATCATGAGAAAAGACCGTGCGGCGGCAGTGGGACAGTAATGGGCTGATTATGTTGTATCTTAGATGAAGAAACTGAAACCAATAAACGCCTTTAGCTACTACGTTACGGGCTGCGTCCTACATGAGTTTGGCTTGCGATTGGTTATATAAAAGTATGGCGAACGCAATCAAAATGTAAGGCAACCCATGAGCGCGAGCTATTCGTACCTTCCTAAGCACATGGTCTACTTCTTCAATCATAATAGATCCTGGCAATATACCTACCAGAAAAACTAAGTTGTAGAATAAAGAAAAATATATATTAATACTCTTGTTTCCCGCGCGTTATCAGCCCATTGACTCCAACTTTGTTTGTATTTAATAAGACAGAGTAAATAAAGGTAAGTCTTATGTTTACGATAAGAAGCCATTCGCAAACAGGCTAAACAAACCATTAGACGTATTAAGTATCCAATTAGAGGAAAGTGTTAAGTAAAGTAATAACGAAGGTACTTCTTGGAATGTGTTATACCTATTTATTTATGCTGTTTCGATATGGAGTATATTTATCTTATTGCAAAAGGCCTGCTACATTGGTACCGCCACAACATTGAACATTACACAGAGTACAGTAATGTTCAATGTTTTAACACCTGCTTGGTAGCGAATATCTAGCACTGCGGTGGGACCTACTTAGCTAGCCTTTTGAAATAAGCGACCTACCACCAGAGATATTACTGTGTTCTGGTTTGAAGGGCACTGTAGCTGTGAAACGCAGAAGTAGATCTAGGTAGCGTTACAATTGTTACGTTTAAGGCACGCCATGGGAGAGGCGGTAAGACCCGTCATGCAGAAATGGCTGGAGACGTGGCGTGACTTTCCGTATGACTCAAGTACACTCGAACTATGAGTATATACGCCCGGTTGTCATCACTGAAACTGCCCAGAGGACACGACGCAACACACTTTAGGGGAATGCCCAGCTTGGTCAACGTAGAGCACGTGATCTTGTCGCGGCGGTCGAAGAGGGTGACATCTCATGGCTCAGTCCATCATCCGGAGCGAGAGTGCCTGGGATGCCGTCGCCTGCTTTCCAGAGCGGGGACAGGAGGAGACCACCTCTGATCCCCGCCGCAGAAAACGTACGAGGCGTGCGCGCCAGGGGAGCTGTGCTGAACTATCTTCAACCTTCACGGCGGCCTGCGGGAGACGAACTAAAGGCAATTCACCGGCCGAACAGAAACAGGCCCGAGGCGGCGGCGCGAGTGTTCTGCGCGCGCCTCTCTGAAGATATGTGCGGCCAGGTCGCACAAAGACGGGGCCCGTCGAACAGTGACGGGCCGATACCTGTGGGGGTGCGGTCTAATGCTGACAAGGCGAACACGTCTCCCCCAACCAGAGATAAGAAGAACAACGTGGGGTTTTAGCCATTAAGAGTCCTGGATGCCCCTCCGCCCTTCCCAAGGAATATAGAAAAAATACTTTTATTCACAGCCCAAATATTGACTAAGCCAACCGAAACAGAGCGCTCGTCTTCTGTTGCGCGGCATAACAGTATGTTTTCAGAGTGGCTGGTGGCTGCCTGGCGCAGTAATTAAGCGATTGGCTTACTACGCTACTGGTTGCGGGTTCGATCACGACACGGAATAGACATTTGTATGTCCTACAGACTGTGTTATGGGTCTGGATTTTTGGGCACAATACAAAAGAATCAGTACAAGTATAAGTAAGGGCATCGTTTAAGAACAAAGTCAGTAACCAGGATTGGTTAGATTGTGTTTGCAGTAGGTACGATAGGTTCTACCTTATGTTAACAGCTCATGCTCACCTGTAGTTTCAGTAAAGTAGGTTTATTATGTTACATAAAAGCAAAACGGTCGTTATAAATTTCTTCCGCCAGTTCCATTTCATGGTTCTATGGTGAACGGTATAGTATAACAAATTAATAGCACACATTATATCATAAGCGGGTAAAAATAAAGTGTTTTCAACGTAAACGCCGTGTATTGCGTGACCGTCTTCAACGTTCGTATATGTATACCGAAACATGCAATAATTCACTCGCTGCGGCCGTATGTAGAGTTAGCACCGACATTAGTATTAATTTCTGAATAAATAAAAATGTACTATACTAAGATACCTCAGTTTTTTTTTTGTTCCTCTTTACCCTTCGAACACTACTTAATGATATTTTTATTTCAAATTAAGAATATAGCGTCTATCGCCTAGTGTCATGAAATAATTATTAGATGCAAGTTCCTGGAATTTCCTGCGTGCAACCCATGATCTGCATGCAATAAAAACCTATTACTTGCTCGAATAAAACAGTGTACAATGTAACTTCATAATTTTATTCAATAGATTAAAAGAAGCATTGCTTTTTATGCTATCTGTACAAGCAGTGACTCCGCTTTTACTTTATTTTTTTATGCGCATGACAAACGCAGATCTTTATACCGAAACGAGCAGGTATTTGACCCTGTAAATACACACTACTACATACTAAACGTACTTTTTGTATTTTATTAAGCAGTCTATAAACAACAAGGTATGGTTAATCAAGAATTTGGCATGAAAGGTATTGTAGAGTGTGTGGGTAGGTGAGCTGTATTTTGGTACATTTGTACACGGAAACGTCCCACATATAAACTTTGGGATTTCAGTTATTATACTACGTTTATTTCTTAATATGTTTATTGCTCCGAAGCTAATACAATCAATTCACATACCCGGCAAACTAGCTGTCTGCAGCTCGAATTCTTTCTATTCTATATCTGTCAAAACGATCTCACCAACTTATTTCAAATAATATGTTTAAATTCTAAGAGGCTAGGATTTTTCTCCAAAGAGTTTGAACCTTATTATAGTATTGTATAACGTGTTCATTGAATTTCGTTTGAATATCATTCATAATATGAAATTTCCAGAATTGAGGTGCATGGTTCGGAATAGTCGGTACACTCTAGAAGAGCCAACCGAAAAAAAAATACGTAGTTCTTTTGAAAAAATATGTGATTTAAACATTTTCATACATTGTTTGTTGACATAGAACCTCTCGGGGTTTGTTGACATAGAACCTCTCGGGCAATTATATTATACCATAGATAAGTCACGTCCATATTATATTGCGCGCAAAATGCAGTCTCGCCTGCACATCTATAGGACGGTATCCGAAGAAAAAAATACAAAAACTACAAGAGTAAAGAGGAGAAAGCTATCTAGGCGAACTTATTGCTAGGTGCTACAATGGGGGAGATTTTGTTCTTTTGGCGCGCATTTAAAATATCTACTCCTGTTTTTATATAATACTAGCTGTGCCCCGCGGATTCACCCGCCGTTTAATTTGAAAGAAATTACATATAGAGCATATATATTGGACTTCATGGGTATTAATTAATTGTAAGGATTCTTTTTCTAAAATAAAATTAGCCAAAGTTACTCCTTATAACATCAGCTATCTGCCAGTGAAAGTTCCGTCAAAATCGGTCCAGCTTTCTTCAGAACAAAAAGACAGAAATAAAGCTTTATAGTCATCCTGCGACCACGAACACTGCAAAGTGTTCGAAACGTCAGGAAAAACAAAAATCTAAAATGTACGCGATAGAATCCGTAAAAGTGTTTTATTATAAAGCTTTATTGTTATAATTATGTACCTTATATACTTCCATGGGTAAATTAGTAAAATGCTGTTATTTTGACATTACAAACAGACACTTCAATTTTATTTATTTGCATAGATCAGGCGTATGATGTCCACTGCTGAACATTTGCCAGTACTCACCACGCTTCGCAGGCAGGTTGGTGAGCGCAGTATGGCGTAGTTATTTACACAGTTCATTGCCCATGAAATAAGAACCTAATTCGTAATTGAATTCTGTTTGTATGTTCTGTCTATTTCATGAAAAATATTTCGATCGTCGTTATAATCATATGTTAATTTTTTAATTTAGTTCACGACGTTTTTAATCGCCAGTGACAAAGTGAACTCAATTTGACTGCATACAAAGGAGGCAAAGTTAACTTCCTGAAGATATAACGTTCGTCTCAAAAGACGTCGTTTCCTTAAATGTCACGCCACTGCTGGGGTACAATTCCTTAGCTCAAACATCCATACATCCTTAAATACAGAATTGAAATAACGGTGTAAAACCAATTTCGGTATTCGCTAAGACATGATTGAAGCTATTCAAGGACACGTTGCAGAAGGTAAGCCCTGTGGACCAGTCTTAGCGAATATCAAATCGGGTTATCACCATTATTTCAATTTTGTATTCAAGGATGCATGGATGTTTGAGCTTAGAGAATTGCACCCCTGATCATTGAATGGTCGCAATACGCTTCGCTTCACCTAAGGCCAAGGGATGACTGCTATGGATGACTGTGTATGGTGTTTCTTAAAGGCAACGTTTCAAACGGACCACTATACCGTCTTCAACCGCGAGGGCCGTAGCGTATCGTAACGTAAGTATCCAATAGATGGCGCTATGTTAAAAGTACAAACGTTTTATGTAAGCTACAATTTATTAGTATCGCCGCAATTTATTATAATTCCACGCGTGCGAAGCCGCGGGCAAAAGCTAGTAATAATGTAATTTTATTGCGGATATACTATGGATCTCACATAGTGTTAGTATTTCAATTTCTTATATCTAAGTTAGTACTGATTGTACTTTAGGTAACTTACTCGTAGTTTTATTTAGCAGACGACATCCATCCGGGGCATCTAGTATACAACGTGAGTATAATACCCAAGAAAAGGAATATCGTGCTTTTCAATTAATGTTGCCAGGCCAGTGGGTTTAGAAGTACGCAGTTTTGCACAGCAGTTCCATGTGTTACGAAGGTGAGAATAGGAAAGGAGTTTTCGAAATTCATCTGCTAAAACGGATAAATAGGGGGATAAAAATTACCGATGGGAAATCCCATCAGGCACACGGCAGTACGTAATAAAAGATTAACCCATTAAGAGTCCAAGCTACATAAAAAGAAAACAAAACACTAGAGAAAATATTGTTTTGCTCGTTTTTGAAGTTCATTGTACGAGTATCTCAAGTAGGTGCTACAGCGATAATAATAATTATTTTATCAACCGGTATTAAAATAACTATAGAGCAATCAAAGAAAAAGCACAAAGAGCCTCTTTTAACTTGTATAATTTCAGGAATATTCTTTTATTACACCTAGTCTTGAATACTAAGTGGATACTTAAATATATTATATACTTGTAGCACGCTTGGTCACTGCACGCTACCATAGTGGAAGGAGATAATCGATATCGTGGTGTTCTTGAAATCATTCCATATATGACGAATATAGCAAATGTATAGTGTGAACTACATACATATATTTCTCGAATAAGTGCAAAGTAGAGATAAAACGTATAGCTGTTTGACCGGATACCGGATACTGGATATGTAGCCACCCTATAAGCCCCCACTGGGCGCGTCGTAACTTGTAGAATCCTAGCGAGTCCGCCCAGGTGAGGGCAAGGACGATCGGACAAATTGCGCAATTGTCGTTCATGAGTGAAGCGACCGAATGACAAATTGATATTTATTGACTTAACTATTCGATCTGTGGCGTATTACGATCACTTTCACTTGTTATTGTTATTTTAAGGTTAGACTTTGATTCGTTAGATTAGAGAGAGAAGTGTTTGTTTGCAAGATAAATACTACGATAACGTGTCATCAGTCAATAAAAGAACATAGTTAGGAAAATTTGATGTAAACAGTGACAATAATAAGAGTGCCGTTAGTTTTATGTGTTGAGTTCAAATTTCTCGTGGGTGAGAAGAAAAAAATCAGGCATGTACCGAAGGTAAGGCTTCTAATTTCTACATGAACTTCCTCCGCCGCTGAGAAGGAAGAAGGGGCATACCGGACTCCTACCTGCTAAAACCACTGGGGTGGTCATCTTCGGCACCTAAGGGGGGCTCCAGGTCCTCGTATGTTTATACTAGAGCATGGCAATATGTCTTATGACCGCTTGACGGATGGATTGGTGATCGCATGGCAATATTTTGTTATTAATAATTACAGGATGCTGCTGCCCTTCCTCTTGATCTTGATCAGTCGCTTTTTACGTCACCTATGGGTGAATAGGAGTAGTCCGATTGGTCTATTCATTGTCGCCAACCACACTCAAGGTCGACGTCGCAGAGTCCTTCAAAGAATCAAATACCACCAACACCCTGATCGAAACACCAATCCATCTGGAGCTCCCCCTGGTCACTGTACCTATGTCTCTAAACACATAATTATTATATAACATGGTTAAAACTAAATTACTTTGTATTCCAAAAGTTATTATTCTAGTTTAGAAGTATTATGCAATTAAATTACCAACTATTACATACTTCGTTATAATATACTGACCGAGTTACACTTCCGCTAGCATATTTTGAAATAAGAAAAGAAATTGTCTAAATATGTGTACATGCTTTCAAGCAACACAGAATTGTTTCATAAAGCCGGTGCACAAATTTACTTATTTACTGCACGCATGTAGAATTTGGGTATGTATATCATTACAAAGCTAAAAATCCATACCGATACCAATTAGGAACCACTGGGCTAATTGGCACCAACAATATTTCTAGAAAAAACATATACTAGCTATACTGAACATCAGTGCCCAATTAAAATAATACGTAATACTTACGACCAGCTAATAATAATTTTATCTACATGGGAAGCATAAAATATTTTTTCCTTATTCGATATCCCAAATTCCCAATTCCTTGGATCTAAAATTTGCCCATTTTACGATAAGTTTATAACTGGTTTTACATATATTACATGATTCGCAAAAATATATAATAACATTTAAAACATCACAGTATTTTTGAAGATTGAATAGGTTGGTAGGGTCAGTCAGACTCAAGGTGCAGATACAAGGGCATTATGTTTGACAACTTGAAAAAATGTAACCGAGAGATTTTTTATGTAGTTATGTGACTTGTAAAACGTATACAAGAATTAAACAAATCACTTGTTACTTTAAGTCTTCTTTGGAAGTCAATCGTATTGGCAAGTAAATTCGAAGTGTTAATTAAGTCCGCATATATCAACATGTGATACGAAAAGAAAAATTCGGAAAATACATATCCAATATTTTGCATATGATTTAAAATCTTTTAAACATTGTGGTGTGACAAAAGTGGTGACAGATCGTGTCGCCGGGCATTATGCACAATGCCCCAGCTGTCATTCAGTCGTGTCTACGTGCTACTGTCCGCTAACTACTTAACATTGGGAATCGGTAACCGTGAAGCATGAAACCTCAGAATCGAAACCATGACAACCGTCCATTACATTAATATAACTGAAGAAAAAATGTGACCTCATCGCTTGCAAAAATGTTGATAGTGTTCAAATAAATGATCGAAGCGACAGATACGGGCGTAACAGTAACGATATTTCAATATAAATTGAGAAGATGCAGTTCAAATTGACTCCAATGGCCGAATTTTATCTAAGTAAATTTCCACATCACCGGAAACGATGTCACTTTCAATGATTTACATTTTGTTAGATACAATGTTACATTCTATTTAAAACATTCAATGACGACTGTTACTGCACGTGTCTGATATGTGCAATTTTTTATGCACAAAGTTGGTGTAAAAGTAAGAAAGCGAACCATTTGGATTGTAATTGCGACTTTACTTACGGCCGAAATTAATAATCAAAATAATCCTAGATTTTAGATTTAAGATTTTGAACTACATCCGTTTTTGTTATGATCATGTTACCACAAAAAACCGACAAATCCTTAATCCCAAATCGAAATATTTTGGATTAGATTAGAATTATTAATTGCAGCCGTATAGCAATAATGCAGGTGGCATGTAACCAGTCGTTGTGGAAATCTATAGGGGAGGTTTTGGTTCAGCAGTGATTATGCTTCGGCCGATATGATGATGATTATCATAAACCGAACGTAGAATAACGAGCAAATAGTACTTATCTAAAACACGTTTTTTTATGTAACATTCACATAGTGTTATAAGTCTGGTATTATAAGTTCAGTTCCACAGGTATGACTCACTAGCTGTATGTAAATCATGCGATGGCTCATTATTTGCACAGTTGTTCGGCTTTCAATCCAGACGTTACAAGGTGTATCAAATAACCGCGTCTAGACGCTGTCAAAGAAAAAATAATTTAACCGAACACATCGATTTTATTTATACTGTACGAGTATAGATAGTCTTCGGTGACATTATTAATGTTAAAAAATATGGTGTTAAATAGTGATTCTATCTAGGTATACTTATCTAGTCTAGTGACTATATAATTAATCTGTTAATAGAAGACCACTGTGATCATCATTTCAGCCGAAAAACGTCCACTGCTGGACAGAAGCCTCCCCAAAGATTTCCACAACGACCGCTATGAGTTTGTGTCCTCATTGGGGGGTATTGCCATAATCGCCACGCTTGGCAGACGGTATGGCGATCGCAGTTGAGTTATAAATGTACTCGAAGGACGCTGCTGCGCATCCTCCGGCTAATCCCAAAGTCGCCTTTTACAACGCCCACAGGATGAGATGGGGCTGGTGGTATTCTTAGGCGGCACCACACGGCAACTACTGTCATGCAGGATTAAATTTCACTAGAAAACGTCGTTTATTAACGAACTAGCAAACTTTTTCCTATCGTGGTAATTCCTCATGGACTTCTGCCTTAGGAGGGGTGGGGGGGCTTGTCGGACTCTTAACGACTAAAACCCCAACCAACTACCTACCTCCAACTACCTATGACTGGGGGTGCGGTGTTCGCCGTGTAGGCATTTAACCACACCCCAACTAGCTATTACCTGTGATTGAGTTCACGGGGGAACTGATTTAAACCCAACGTATCCTGCCCAATTCCATAACATCATCAACATCTCTACCAAATTTCACTACAATTTGCAGTTTGAGCGTGATCAGAATACAATCGTCATCAGTCATGCTCGTCGAGAATGGGTGCTGCTTTCGATAACTGGACGTCCTGCTAACCATTATTTATTTATTGGCTTCAAGTCCTAGTTACAAAGCTCGGAGCAAACGAAATAGATATATACTATTGCACATGTCAGCGGGCACGTTTTTATTAACGGATTTATGTAGAGGCTTACAATTATATTATAATATTGTTTAGTTGTGCCTGTGTGTTTCATTTCATATTTTATTTTTTATTCAAATATTTAAGTATATGTGCTAGCTCATATGTAGCAATTACATATCAACCTATTGCTCGCTCGCCTAATGTTTTAATTTTAATTTGAGTTTATATAAAGCAATAATGAAAATGTATTTAATACAAAGTGTTTTGCGCCGCTTCTTTTTCCCAGCCTAAACTATAGGAAGCGGTGGAGGGTGGGCGTTTATGGGGGCTTGTCTTGTAAAATGTTAACTTTCAAAAAGTACTATTAGTAGATACTATTTTAAGTCTATTTTGAAGAAACGTTATTTCAGTAACTTTCTCATTTAGGTAAGATGATAGTTGCAGTTACCAAATGTTTGATCAATTTGGTGAACGAGTAAAATTTTACGCGGGCCGATTACGACCTTACCAAGTTTTGGTGCCTTTAATATAATCAGGTAAACTAACAACTTATACGACATGACGTAGTCTTCACCTTAAGTCGCTTCTAACGATGACTCAAAGTAATAAGTTAATAATTGACTATTCTTTGATTAATCAAGGTAACACGCAACATTGTAAGGACCTAATCAACGTAGGTATTGGTTATATCATTTCTTTTATCGAGAGTAATCGACAAAGTACAGGTGTGTATAGCTGCTACGTACATAATAGTAACGTAGTACTTGCTAACCACTATAAAGGTTCTTATTTACTAACAGAATTTCACTTTTGAAATACACTTTACGTTAAGTCTCCATTTGGGAAGTAAATCGCTATATCATTGCCGTGTGTTTACAACCTAATAAAAACCACCACCACGGTCACCCCAAAAGGTTTTTCTACCATCTAATTAAACCACCACCACGGCCACCCCAACGGGTAGAGGTTTACGGTGGTTTCATCACAGAGGATTTGTGAGGCATCTTCTCGTAAAGTATCAACCTATTTTGATTATGCTTACCAATCTTTTTAGCTATTTATGTGCTCATGGTAGAAACAGACAAGTAGTTACAGCGTATAATGAGGTTCCTGCAATTCTTAAACTCACACATCCATGAACCCTTGACACACGGTGGATCTTAATCGAATATCAAATTGGTTTCTCACCGTTCGCTGTATAAATACTCTATTCGATGTTGTATGAAGGATTAAGTTAAGGGAATTGAATGCTGTGCAGGCACTGCTGGCTGCGGCATAGTTTGATTGTATTAGTACTAACTGCTTTATCGGACAACAACAGAACGCCAACAGCAACAATATCTATTACACATCTCTCAACTTTCAATTCTTACGGCCGAACACTGAGTCACCACTTAATATTAAGTCCGGCTTTAACTATTTGAGCCGCCAAGATTGCTACTGAAAACGGGTTTCTCGAATAGCTAAAGCGGGACTTAATATTAACTGGCGTTTCAGTATTCGGCCGTTAGACGCTTATAACAAAGTCCAGTCACGCCTAAGTTTTTTTCTACACCAATTCTGTTGTTTCTTCTTTATTATGGATTCCATTTGCAAACACATCAACACAACAATCTGTCAACTGTACAACTATACATTTTAAATAAATTTTTAAATTATAATGAACTGAACACAGTTCTCCAGTCTAAACTTCGTCCTTGAATAGACACTTGAAAGTTTTTATTATGACACAAAACAATAAAACGATTGAAATTGCTTTTTGTTCAGAATAACTTTAATAACATCGATGTCGAAACATACAGTTCCAGCCGCTAACATTTTTATCACTCCCTAGCTGGGACCAGCGGTTTCACCCGCCGTTTAATTGAAGAAATTGGATTATTTATAAATAATTTAGAGTACTCATATATACAGACACTTGACATAGAGTATATATATATTGGATTTCATGGGTTTTAACATTTTTGCAAGGAGCCCTAATTGTTTTTCTGAAATAAAAAATAGCCTAATGTTCCGTCAAAATCGGTCCAGCCTTCCTTTGACGTTACAAACAAACACTTCAATTTATTTGTATAGAAGATAAGTATAGGAATATTTTGTGAGATTACACTTTGCTGAATATGCATTGTAAACGCTTACTTTCAATTTAATTTAAATAACTAGGTTGAGTCTTAACTAGAGTCTGTTATAAAATAATAATAAAATATGCATAAATTAAAATAAATACAGCACAACGATAGCAACAAAACAAAACATGATACGCGTTATAAGATTCGTTATTGAAAATCTGTATATCGGTTTAAAACCCTAGTATAGAATAAGGAGTAAACAATGTAGTTTATTCTATATCATAATTTCAGCAGAAAAAAGTCCACTGCTGGACAAAAGCTTCCTCCAAAGATCGCCACAACGACCGGTTTGGGTTTGTGTTGTGTTCCCATTAGGGTATTTTGCCATAATCGCCACGTTTAGTAGACGGGTTGGCGCTTGCAGTTGAGTAGTATTTAATGTACTTGAAGGACGCTGCTGCCCATTGTCCGGCTAATCCCATATTCACCTTTTACCGTTTTATGACACCCACGGGATGAGATGGGGTGGTGCTATTCTTAGCCTTATTCTTTCTATTCTTACATGGCATATTACTCTATATCTCTATATTGCGAAACAATTGTGTTATTTTTTATTATTGATCCAGTGGAAATACGTCACGTACTCCGCCCCGCCCCGGGAAAGGGCGGAGGGGTATGCCGGATCCCTAACGGCTAAAACCACCGGAGGGGTCATCGTCGTCACTGTAGGGAGGCTTCAGGAACTCGAAAATCTCTCCATTCTCTCCATCTAGAGCCACCCATTGCTACCACACCTTTAGGCATATCTCGGAGGGGGTGACTGTAAAGGGGCCACCCCTCCAGGCACTTCTCGGGGGGGTTGTAAAGCATTCCCACGAAATCTGGCTATGCGCTGTGCAGCGCACACGGCGGCGCGTGATCACATGCGCACCGCCGTCATCCCGGGGGTCGCTCGGTATAAGAACGCAGGTTTCACAATAGGCGCACTCGCACCCCCAAAATTGTGTTAATCTATACATCAATATTGCTAAAACACTTGTCTAAAATCTCTTGTAAATGATTGATTCTCCATCGCACGTTTGAAATGTTGACCCACAGTGGCACAAGTAATAACGAACAAATGAAATCTAAACAATAAGTGGTAGCGAGTATACCCAAACAAACAAATTATTAAGGTGCTATGGACATAGCATTGTAAATAGGGTAACAATACTGCCGTTCCATTTGCGTACAAAATGCATTTTACGCTACATTTTAATCTATAACATACTCAACATGTATTTGAAATGATAATAGAGCTTGACTGTTGAGATTTATATTTGAATCCATTGTTTCTTATATGTTAATGTAAACTATTTTGTTAATTATTACCCGACTGCCCCAGAAGAAGGGTAATGTCTTTCGAGTGTATGTATGTATGTCTATTTCTTTGACACGCTCTGTAGCAGCTTGATGGATTTTAACAAATGAGGTGTTGTTGGATTCGTCTTCTTTATAGGAGTAACATAGGGTACAATATGGCGTATGTTAATATTTACGCAGGAGGGTTTTTTTTACAATCGCGTTTTACTTGTTAACATGCCATTGGCTCAAAAATGTCTATCAGTAAGATATATTTTTCAATAGATTATAACATTTTGTTCGTTCAGATTGGTTTCCGGCAATACCCCTCTCCACTCATAGGTGTCGTAAAAGGTGACTAAGGGTTGATATCACGAGGACAGCAGCAGCATCCTTGTCTGTTTTAATAACTGCATGCTGCGGTCACCCATCCGCCTGCCGAGCGTGGTGATTATGGCAATATTATGACCGCTTATTATAGTGATCATTGGGAGGCCGAAGTTCAGTAGTTTACGGACTGATACACATCAGTCCGTAAACTAAATGTGTATAATAAATAAATAAATAATTTGTTAATTATGAAGTATTCTTTTAAGCAAAGAGGTTTATTTGTGTTAGTAATATAGTAAATTATGAAAAAACTAATGTCTTTACTTCTTCTGTTCATTAATTATAATTCTAATCAATTTCGTTTATCCTACCTCCTTTATTCATATGAGTGACAGATTAATTTTCAGGTTCCTGTGGAAGAGATTATCGGATGCCATCGTTTTGTTTTTTTTAAGTATTGGTCTTCTCGCATACATTTCAGGGAAATGTGGTTGCTTAACCGGTCATTTTCTGGCGAAGCCAAAAGAGGCCTCCAGCCAGGCTTAAATTTAATATTAAAAACTAAGCAACTTTCGCTAAGGGCGCCCCCTGCGGAATACGGACATCGGCTTAGGGCGTTGCTGGGGATAACAAGCTATAGTTTTGGGGACAGCTGGATCGGTATTATTTAAATTGTATTAGGGGACATTTAATTTGCGCGAGCAAGAGACGGGAGGGAAGGAGGGGGATGCCATCGATAACTTAATGGAGTTTTAGCTTAAACCCCTCTCTTCCCAGCTACTTCCGGCCCATTTCCAGGATTAGTTATCTAAAGTCTTGTCTTTATAAGCAATTAACTCATTTCGTTCACCTTAACGGCGTTATTAGTCCGCTGCAATACGGTTTGAGGCCTGGGAACACCAGCACCATTTCTGTCTATTACCACGTCAGGTATGGAGTACACCAAAATTACTGTTCTCTCTGTCTCAAAATCCTTTTACCCATTCTGCCATATCTTATGGCCTCTCACGAGGAGCTGGAATGGTTTCCTCTTACTATCTGAAAATCCAGCAGGCAGTTTATATTGGTGAGTCCTCATCAAGATGGTATGACCAACTGGTGTTCCACAAGGCAGCAGTCATTCGCCTCTTGTGTCAAATCCACATTACCTACCCTTAATTTTCCTATTTTTGACCACGGTGATTTGTGTTACTATGACCTTAATGCGGAATTCTATAAACCTAACCTACTTCTAAATAACTGTATTTGATTTATTTTCAATCTTCTTAAGTATGTTGATGTGTCCGCGTATCGGTCGCTTCTAAATTTGTTGCTCATTCGCCAGCGTAGAGTTTCGAGGGCATTAACTATACTGTTATCTTTACTAAACTCTCCTACTTCTAAATCTCTGATCGTACTTGAATTTTTATTTATTTTATTGGACTGTGTTTATGTGTAGATTTATTGATGTACGCATGTGTATGTATTTAATTATATATCGGTGGTTTTTCTTTTTTTACTTTTCTATTTTGCTAAATAGTCTTAGTTATAATCATCATCATATCAGCCAAAGGATGTCCATTGCTGGAAAAAGGCATCCTCATAGATTTCCATACTGTGAAATGGAGTGGTGGTATATTCATAATCCAGATACCACACGGTTTGTAACACACATCTTCTTCTTCTTCTGTCTTCTTTTAGAAAAAACGAGGACGATAAGAATTTTTCCATTAAAACTAAATATATATATATTGCATTGCATCCCGTTGAACAGGAATGCTTCCTCTTAGAAGAGAAGGCCAGCCCCTGATCACGCGAAGTGATGACCAACCGTCTAGCTATATCTTTGAAAAGCATTGGTGCACTTGGACCCCATAACCCAAGCGTTTCGACCCCAAACTGCTCAAAACAATAATTACTGATTGGGTTATTATATTTGCGCCGTTTGGGGGCTTCTGCTACAGGAGCCGCAGCGCCAGCACAGCCTGCCCTGCTTGTAAGATAGGATGGTGGAAGCGACCTACACCAGAAGTCTACCCATCTTCCATAGCAGTAACGACAAACCGTGCGGTCTTTTACCATCGTTACGTGCCATGTCATTGGGTTCCAGAACAGCTGTCACGCCAGTGGCAAGAGCACGTCGTACCTATAATGTAATTAATTAATGTATTTCTATGCGACCTACATAGTGTTAAATTTTGAGTACAACATATTACAAAATCGCGCTTTCTTAGTATTTTATTAGTTTCTTACTGTAAGGATTTTGCTCATGATGTTCCATTGAAAATTGCTTAACTTAAACAATAACTCTGATCTAACAGATGTAGCGGTATTGCAGCCGGTTTCATTGTTCAGAGTTCGTTTTACAACGTTTAATCCCTCAAGCGTATATAACTCTGGAATTTTACTATATTTTCAATACTTATTTTATAGAAAATATAAGACACCTGGTATGATAAAAAGATTTAATTGCAATAACATAAGATAAGATAAGCATAATAATATGCAATCATATCTTTTGAATACATTATGTAAGGTATGGTATGTCTTTTCGAAATATTACAAAATATATGTACCCTAGTGATGATCAGCAAAACCAGTTTGTGAGACATGTCAGCGGAGTACAGCTTACTCTTTATACGCCTTACGAAGATATTTACAGACCTTGACCCAGTAACATCGACTTGATATAAATTCCGATGTAGAGCGGAGATTACGACAAAACATCTAATTTCCATATCTCATAGTTATCGTATTTACATTTTTAATGAACGAAAGCTCAATCTAACTAATCAGGAGCCTTTATTATTATCTTTGTGCGAGTCCTATGGCCATATGTAATTGTAACTGTACTAAGGATGAGTTTATTGATAATACATATTATATTGCAGTGATAGCCTAGTGGTTGAATGCTTGCCTTCTATACAGAAGGGTCTGAGTTCGATGCCGGCCCTCGCCTTTACTTTTCGGATTCATGTGTGGATCAGAATTTGATCACTTGCGTTAACGGCGAAGGAAAACATCGTAAGGAGAACGGCACATCGAAGAGAGGTCCAAAAAAGTTCTCAATGGTGTGTGTAGTCCACCAACTCGCACTAGGCTAGCGTTTTGGACTAAGGCCCAACCTTTCTCATAGTGAGAAAAGGCAGCCCAGCAGTGGGACAGTTATGGGCTGATTTTATTATATAGATTGTTATAGGTTGTGATGGCGTAGTTCCAGGGCTCTAGCTGGTTCCAGGCAAAAATAGAGATGGAATTTAAAGTAATTCTACCCCAGACCACCCATGGAAGTAGTAAAGTTCCGTGTGGCTCCCACTAAAGAAAAGACCACCCCTCTCTACACATGATTGGCAACTAAGGGCGGCTAAGGATTTATATATCAAGAGGATGGGCAGCAGCATCCTTCCATGTGGCTATGTGCTCATTGGGCGGCCCATGCTCAGTGCAGTGGAGATTACAATGTTGATTGATACAAATTATTGTAAAACAAATACCGAGAAAAAATTAGGTTAATGTGTAAAGAGGGAACATACCACAATAATATAATAATAATTTATTTGCCGTGGCAGTTAACGGCAATTACATTATGATATTAGTAAATTAAGGAATTTGAGGGGCCGGCCGGCCGTGTAGCAATCAACAGTTTTATGGAAAATACATCTATGCCTCATGTAATAAATGGAGCAGTAACGAAACTTCCATGAAAAGCATGTTGTTTTGACAGAGTGCACTTTATTAAAACAACATCCTTTTCATGGAAGTCTTCATTATATTGACTCACAATCATTATAATTTAAAAACGATACCGGTAACATTTGGAACGAAAACAAAACCGGTAATGGCACATTTTAATTGAAGAATTTGTTAAAATAATAATTAAATAGTTACTGTCTCACACCTTGAATGTTTACACTCTCTTATTATTCTTCGTAAATACCAAAACACGAAGATCAACGGTGCATTGATCCATGGTTAACTCTGATATCGTTAATAGCTCTATTGTTCTGAAACACAAGTCGTAAACCCGCCTACACTCGAGCGTCCATTTAACTAAGATTGAGCATAAATAATCATGAATTATGATTACTGTGTAAAAAAAGGCTACATAACATCTACAATAGACGTTGAACATACGCCCCCTATAAACGTATCTGCTAGTACGCTATTCACAAAGTTATAAAAATAAACATAAAAATAAATTATTTGAAATCAACATCGGTCAGGCTACACTGCCCACCTCTTGGTAAGAAACCGTGATTTCTCCCATTTCTTGTACGTATAAATTTACACGCTCACCCTCAGTGTGATTGACGGGCAACGATTAGATACTGCGCCAGAATTTACTCACAGTGTCATCGTCCGGGTGATGGACGTCTCTGTTCAAGTCGCTCTCAAGATCTGAACATCCGTCATTGATCGTTTGGAACATCCGATTCTGGGTAAATTGATCCACTTGTCGTATATACCGGGGAATACGACTCGCCCATGCATAAACCTCCTGCTTCAATAAGCCGATGCGCTCTGTGACATAGGACATTTATTCTCAAAGGCTGGTCGCAGTCCCCGAGAAAGCCCGCCTCACAAAGCGTATTACTCTTGTTGGAATGTTACCCTCCCTGAAGCAGATTACTTTACTGATAAGCACCCTGGCCTCGTGGATAAGTACGCCGCTCAAGTCTATACTGCCTGCTACAGCTGGTACGGCTGATTTTGGTTGTGTAGCTATTCAGTGCATGGGAATTACACATGAGCTGCACGACATACCGCCATAGCTGCGCGATACAGGATTGAGTATTATTATTTTAGGTCGTAACAGTAAAAGTGTTGTATAATAATATGTACTATATACAAACTAATTCAAAATCAAACGATCAAAATCGAATCAAACCCTGCACACATAATATGATCTATACAAATAAATAAAATTGAAGTATCTGTTTGTAATGTCAAAATAACAGCTTTTTACTAAATGCATATGAAAGTATATACGGTACCTACAACAAAAAAACAATTTTTGTCTGTCTGTCTGTCTGTCTGTTTGTTCCGGGTAATCTCCGAAACGGCTGGACCGATTGTGACGGGACTTTCACTGGCAGATAGCTGATGTTATAAGGAATAACTTAGGCTACTTTTATTTTAGAAAAATAATTAGGGTTCCGCGCAAAAAAAAAAACTCTTGAAATCCAACGTATATATTCTATGTCAAGTGTATATGTCGAAGTACTCTAAATTTCTTTTAAATTCAACGCGGGTGAAACCGCGGGTCCCAGCTAGTTTATGAATAAAATGGTAATAATCATACACGTAGTAAAATATAGAGAAAGCCGCAATACTTACTTACTGTGTGTAGGTTCTCACAATGATTTATTAATTAATAGATTTATCCCATGATTCACACAAAGGTGAAATCATTAACATTAATCGCTAGGTAGTTGAATTTTCACCACTTGTGTCTTCAAGCTTTCACTGCTGACCAAATAAATTTTTCGCTTCACTTTCCACTACAACATAAAAACTAAATAACTGAGAGTGACTGCTTACTAATAGTCAACGTAATGTAACGAGACTTATGAGATTCGTTTACGACCTTTGCAAGGTTCTAATTAGCGCTGTTCATGTTTTCATTTTCATGATTATATCAGCCAAATCTATAGCCTGTAGCCAAAAATCATAACAGTTAGTGTAAGCTTATACTCAACATGAAAATCATATTCTAAAATACATTTAAAGTGATAAGGTTGAAGCATTAGATATACAGTTTATAGTAGTAGCACAGTGGAAATATGTATACAGTGTGGTAGGAGTTGTTTTCTTTGCTGCAGAATAAAAAGTACGCCACAACGTGATTTGAAAATTCATATTTACGTACATACCTACAAGTCTACAACGCATGCCAGCTTTGAAGTCTTGCAGTAAGAGTTATTATGGGAGAGTTGATACTGTTGAGAGGTTTGCGTATCGTGAGCACATGAGTAAATAACTGTTTTTTTACTCATGTGTCGTAAGGAAACAAGATAAACAATAAAACCAAACGGGCTATCATTGTCATTGTGTCATTTATAATCCCTGTCCCTGACACACTGACAAGTGCTACAAAATGTTCATTTCTCTCTCTCAATCTCTCATCAGCCATACGTCGTCCACTGCTGAACACAGGCCTCCCCCATAGATTTCCACAACTGTGTCATCATATTGGGGGGAAATTGCCAGAACTCACCACGCTTGGCAGGCGGGTTGGCGAGCGCAGAAAATCTACTGTTCTTCATTTAACGCAAGGGAATTCCTTTGCTTCATTTTGCATTAAATGTCTAAGATATATCATAGAAATTAAAGAGATGGTAGTTGTTGCCTCCGTGCACTTTATGAAAATTCTAGCATACGACGATATCGAACCTGCAAGTTTATAAACTCATTAATGGCTACTGACATGTCCTTTTTTGAAGGGTAAAGAAAGGGGCATGCCAGTCTCCTACCGGCTAAAACCATAGAGGCGGTCATTGTCGGCACCCAAGGGGGGCTCCAGGATATCATATGATCACACTAGAGCTATATATAAATATATATATATAAATGTAAAGAAGACGAAAGTGATGGTGTTTGAAAGAGATGAGGCAGTGACAGACTGCAATATCGTGATTGGAGATGAACAAATTGAACAGGTGAATGAGTTTGTGTATCTGGGTTCAAAGTTTACAAGAGATGGAAAGTGTGAGAGTGATATTGAAAGAAGAGTGAATGCAGGAAACATGGTGAATGGAGCTTTGCACTCCTTTATGAACAGTCGGAAGGTGTCTAACAAGGCTCGTTTGGCTGTGCATGAGGGGGTGTTGGTTCCGACACTCATGTACGGAAGTGAAAGTTGGGTATGGCAGAAGAAACATGAAAGCAGAATAAATGCAGTTGAGATGAGAGCGTTAAGAAGTATGATAGGAGTTAAACTGAGTGACAGGATAAGAAATAGTGAGATAAGAAAACGTTGTGGTCTGAAAGAAGATGTAGTGACAAAAATTGAGAAAGGTATGCTGAGATGGTTTGGCCATGTTGAGAGAATGAATGAAGAACGATTGACGAAAAAAGTGTATAAGGCGAGTGTGAATGAAAGTGCTGGAAGGGGTAGACCTAGGCGGACGTTTCAAAACCAAATCAGGGACGTCTTGGAAAAAGGCCAGGTCAAGAGTACCCTAAACCGAAGAGCATGTATGAAGGGAATAATGAAAGTGGACGAAGCGAAACAAGTATGTAAGGATCGTAGCAAGTGGAAAGAAGTGGTCTCTGCCTACCCCTACGGGAGAGAGGCGTGATTATATGTATGTATGTATGTACACTAGAGCTGCTAGACTTAACCTAGTTTTACATATAAACTAATGTTTAATATCAAAGTTCAAACATACATGTTCGGGACTTGTTGGGAATTCCCCTGTATTTTTTCAAATAAGTTGCCATTATTAGTCGCGTTCCTGGAATCTGGTTTATTTATATTCCGAATGTGGGAGAAATTTTCACTAGTTCAATTTATAGTTTGTAAGTTAGAGTCCGAGGGCCCTCCTGAGCTTGGGGGCCCCGGGGCACTGCCCTGATAGCCCTCCGGTAGCTACGCCACTGAGTGCAATGGAGCTCAGAAACTATAGGCTGATCACATGTTTATCGGCGAACGCCTATAAACTTTTTACATCCATTTTGGGGCAAAATATTACTGTTCATATTGAAAAGAACACCATCATGACCGCTTTAAGCTTTTAGAAAAAGGTGTATTAAGGTGCCTGCCTTCAGCGGTTGGGTCATGTCAGTTTTGATACACTCCTTTGGCATACTCAAGTAAGTGGACTCAAACGGAATTCAACGCCCTGGATAAGAAAGTCCGTACATTGTCGACTGCAAATGGATGCATGCTATCTTCTGTAACGAGATCCCGCAAAAGTTGAATGCCAAGGCTTTTTAAATGCTAAAACTTCGCGACCGCGAGGTGCACTGTCAGAGAATATTTCCACCATGCCGAAAAGATTAAGACCGGATTAAGAATATAGCCCACCCCATCTCCTGCCGTGCTTGTCGTAAAAGGCGAATAAGTAACCTTAACCAGACGGAATGACAGCAGCGTCCCTTCTGTGGAACAGCAGCCATTCCGCGCTCACCGACCCATCTGCCAATCGTGGTGAGTACTGGTAATTCCTCCATGGCGACGACATTGGAATGGAACTGGTCCTGTATGATCGAGCCCTTTGTTCAGCAATGGACGTTTTTTGGCGATATGATGACGAGGCCGAAATTGCCGTGAGGTCTCTGGCAAGAATAGCCACCCCTCTCTACCCCTCACCTCCATCCTCCACCTCCTCCACACTCGCCAGTGGTGTCCTAAAATACTACTAAAGGTTGAAGGCGTGTACTAATAACAAAAGACTGCGATCGGTAATCCGCCTACCATGTGTGCCATATCCGGGTCGTTAACGGGCTAAAAAGATACTTCTACCCCCTAAAAGCAACCTATACCTACTTGCCTACAAACAATCAAAATAAACATTAAATATTGAGTGGTTATGCACCTGCAAATCAACTGTATTTAATCACGTTCATAATTGTCCTCATTGATGTTTGAATACCTTCCTCAAACGTGACCAGCTTAAATGTGCACTAATGTTAGGTCAACGACAAACGAACTATACACCAATTGTTACGTGTGTGATTTGAATACTACAGTGGTACCAGGCAGGCTTATGATTATGTGTAAATAATCAAAGCAGGCACACTCATTTGGATTTGTAGACATATCTATACATCTAAATAAAATGGAAGTGTCTATTTGTAATGTCAAAATAACAGTTTTTTACTAAATGCATATGAAAGTGTATACGGTATTCATATCAATAATACTTATTTTTGTCTGTCTGTTTGTTCCAGCAAATCCTCCTTCTAGCTAGTCCGTGTAGTTGCCGGAGTCCGTGTGGTGTCCGGATTAAGAATATAGCACCACTCGCATCTCCCGTGGATGTCGTAAAAGGCGACTAAGGAAATCTAAACGGGCAGCAGCGTCCCTTTTGTGAACCGGTAGCCATACTGCACTCACCAACCCGCCTGCCAAGCGTGGTGAGTATTGGCAAATACCCCCCAAAATTATGACACAATTGTGTAAATCTATGGGGGAGGCCTTTGTTCAGCAGAGGACATATAAATCGCCGATATGATGAATCCTCCAAAACGGCTGGACCGATTTCGACGGGACTTTCACTGGCAGATAGCTAAAGTTATAAGACATAACTTAGGCTACTTTAATTTTAGAAAAATAAATAGATTTAAGGTTCACCGCAAAAAATCCCATGAAATCAAATATATGTCAACTGTCTATGCCGAAGTACTCGAAATTATTTATAAATGATAATCCGATTTCTTTTAAATTTAACGGCGGGTGAACCCGCGGGGCCCACCTTGTAGACAATAAAATTTAAGCATTAGGTACCGGATACGAACATTGTTTGCTCTATCCATATTCATACAATTGTATTCCTGACTGGCTGCTGCTACCACATACTTGTAGCTGTGTGTGATGATAGCCTGGCACATACCATTGTTAGATAAAAAGCCTTTCCTACCATTTATAGGTATCAATCAAATCAAATCACATAGCCAATGCACAATTGGCGGTCTTATCACAAATATCTCTTTCAGACAACCTTTTATATATTTTATATTATGTAATCGGTGTCTTCTACATCGAAAAATAAATTAAATTCGTCCTACGCCTTCGACATCTAGTGTACTTCAACTATCTATTTCAAGTCGTTAGTAATACTAGCTGGGGGACGTCCCACGCTACGTTTGCCGAATCACATTCTCAACTCACGGATAAGTCTGCTTCACCCGTCAGCCGCCTGCCATTTCATCAGCTTTGTCGAAGACTCCAGTTGTCGAACAATCGCGTTAAGGATGCTCCAAAGAAATCCTGTGCATAGCTTACTCTATAGCTGTGCGAAGTAGTGACCTAAGCTGTTAAAATATGTAAATACATTTCATAATACTCGTTAATAACTACTGTATATACATCATTGATATGATTGCACATGTAAAATATTAGTAGTCAGTACCCTGCATATTATAATTTCAGCATTACTTTGCGCAACACACGTTTCACCGACGGAAAAGGAAGACGGCCGCGTCACGGTCGGTCGAATAAAACAAGTGTTCAGGAAAATTTGTACATGTAACTTGTACGAATGCGTACATTAGGCTGACTATGCTGTCACCGCGCCTGCGCTTGCTTTATAATGCTTGGTTTTTTTTAATGTGAATTGTGTGCAATAAATGCTCACAAAATAACTTGATTATTTTTAACTAACATCTTCAACATATATCTTTGGTTTCATTTGGGCAAACAGCTTAAACATAACCGATTCTTTGAGTACTGCAATAAGTGCGGAAGAACGGCAAGCATATTTTATCGTAATCGTTTATTAGCTATTGCTGTTACTCGTCGTTTAATTATGCCCACTATCGTAAGTATTGTGGGCTGCAATGAACACTATCACGTAAGTAAAGGCGTTTTTATAAGGATTGTTTCCTTGTCCGGGATCGAAGCATACCGTTAATCACTGATGCAAAATGAACTGATTGCAGTTTGATGACTTAATTTTTTTTTAGTTTAACCACCAAGCAATTACAACAGCATAGTCGGCAAAATAAAAGCCCAGTAGTAAATAAACATATTTATGTATATCCATTTTCTTACAAAATTATTTACAACACCATTATTATGCACATATCCGCTGTCATATAAAACATTACATTGATAAATTAACGTTCCTAAAGCGAATTTACAGCGCACTATAAGTAGATACACTAAAACTAGTAAGCTTATCTAGTTGCAGATCAATTTTAGGCACCATTCCATAAACAATAATTACACAACAGAATATCTACCTTCACTAATATCATTCATTACTGCATAATTGCGATCTATATAACATTTGGATATTATTAATATTAAAAAATATAAATTATTTCTCCAAAACCATTTTTTTTCCCATATAAATAACGAATATTTCACGTAAAACAGCCATACTCATTATTACTCACTTGTTATAAGACGCCTACTCAACATTTATTAAAGCTATTTTATTTATATTATATTAATTTCATTTTCGCTGATTATTACGACGTTCTACTGACCTATTTTCAAAGTATAAATAGAGTACGGCTGTTTCCTGGTGTTAAAATAATATGAACTTACACATAGATGATAAGAGATCTTAATAAATAATATTTACAAGATCTTTTGAAATCGATTCATTTCCAGATGTTTTATCTTGAAATCATGAGTTTGATACAATTGGATTGGTTGGTCAACGAAATGTAGAAACAGAGTTTCTTGAAATGAAAATATTTACAGAACAGATAGATTTAGATGATTGATAACAGTTTATTAGTATAATAAAAGTAAACGAGAACTAAGATTTGTCATCATTATCATTTCGAGATGATTTAGATTAACGAAAAGGAATGTAAACTAAAATTTTGTTGCACAATACAAAATAATTTATACTAACAGCTAATTCCAACTTCTGAAATACTAGTTTACAATGAACATTGATTAGGCCACGTCATAAGCGAATTCAAGAGTTACTGTTTATATATGTATGTCAATATGTAGATAATAATGTGAGTAAAATTTGCAAGTTCCTTTTATGGCTATCAAAACTAAAACCAAACGGTTTTCGAACCAAGTAGAGAGATATTTCATTGCATAATTAGTTTTTCAAAAATTGGTTGAGTAAGCCTCCCTTATTTACTGTCATCGAACCATATTTACGTTCTCATAAGAAGTAATACCAATGACTATAAAATACGAAGTTGGGCTAACTAATCTATTTATACATGTATTACTTTTAAACTATTCTTACATAATATGTTACATTACAATTACCAAAGTAATACTTTTCACTGAATACAATTCCGCCTTGATTTTATTAGGCAAAAGTTGGGTATAACAATTCCCAACCTGATAAAGTTAACTTATTGTCAATGCTGAGAGGCAACGCTGATAAAATAACATTTGTAACACTAAAAATGTTAAAACAATGAGTATTTAACTCTTCTAACAAATTATTATAATTTGGCAGTATTGGCTCACTGTAGCAAAAATAACAAATCTCGCGGCTGGAAAGTTCCCAGGTGCTGGCGATTTTATTCGTGCAAAAATACACTCAGTATTAATTAATAAAAGTTATAATGGGTGTACTGTTGCACTAATTTGTGATATATGATTTTTATCAAATCCCCATAAATTAAACAATTTCATTACATTTACCATCAATGTGCGAAGAAAATCCATACGGAACGGATACATTTACAAAAAAAAGTAGATTATATCACATCTTTTAATGATAATATAAATTGTAAACGAATACGCGCTCAACTAAAAGTTTTTAATTTCAAACAGGCGATATTTAAAAAGCACAATTTTCAGTCTTTCCTTTATTTATATACATGGACCAACAGCCATGAATTGATGCGTAGTTAAATTATTGTGTTCTCAACGGTGGGCGTTAAATCAACAAACGGCTTTTTAAAACAGAGTATATGATTTTTAATCAACACATATAAAAGTATCCGATAGCGAAAAAATGTGATTGAAAAAAAAAAATGCCGCTGACAATCAAGAATTCAAGAAACTTATGGAACTTAATTTTATGTTAGCAAAAGATAGATGAAGCTGTTGCAAAACGTATTGAAAAAAGAACTGCTTTTTCAACGTATCAAGAAAAAGTGGTTACATAATATTTTGCCACGAAAACCGTCAATGACCCACCGCTTCTGATATGTACAACACAATACATTCCATACGTTGATACTATGGCTAAATATCACATATTTATGGGAGTTATGAATGACTAATGGCTATTGTCAAGTCGTTAGTTGACTATTGACGGACGTTACCTCGGGGTTAAGCTCACTTTGATTTTGACACAAAATAACACGATAAATAAACTTTTTCTCCATCCAGTTGATAAGACGCTATATCAGACGCATATATATTATATTGAATATTTCATTCTTTTACTCTTTAAGGTACACTGTAATAATAATACCCCTACAATATTTTCTACAATAAATTATGATTAATGTCAATACTAAGAGTTAAAGAAAACGACTTTTATATATATAAGCTACACCCCTAAATACAAATATTACTTTTATTTACTTGTATTACTGGGCAGAAATTGTATATACCTACCACGTTTTAAAATTAAGGCTCGTTTTACTGAGGTGGCTTGATGTCGTTAAATTGCACTTATTGTTGTTGACTACTCGCATAATCTATGTTTCATAATGAAATGTTGCGCAAACGTTCCAAACACTTTCTGTTTATCAGAGGGATATTTTGAGTCACTCTGGTCCACGCATCACAATACCAATTGACAAACAATGACATTCGTGAGTTCAAAACCTGCTGTACACTCGGTACTTGCACGATCACACAACTGGGTCCATGCGATAGGAGTGTGTTGTCGTGGACTAGTGTGTGGAGTGCACGTTGTGTTGTGCCTTCTTCTTGCGCTGCGCTAACATGTCGTAGAACGGATTGTGACTTATAGAGCGACGGAGGCATTCGATCCATTCGTCCCGCTCCTCCGCCGTAGCTGCCGACATTCTGGAAATAAAAGGGTTACAATGAATTGATATCGATATCTTCGACGAAGTTGAGATTTACAAGTATGCTGGGAGGATAGCCGTAGATACAGGCCATCTCTACCGCCGTAAAAGGCAACTAAAGGATTATGTCAAGGATGAGTAGCATCACCCTCCATCATGCTAATTACAACCTACTGAAAAGTGTTCATTAGGAGGTATATGTTCAATAGTGGAAGAATGTTTTCAATTTTACAGAGTGATAAACGGCTGCTCATCATATCAGCCGAAGGACGTCCACTGCTGAATAAGGCCTCCCCCATAGATTTCCATAACTGTGTCATCATTTTGGGGAGAATTTGCCAGTACCTGGCAAGAGGGTTGGTGAGTGCAGTATGCATATTGTTCCATAAAAAGGACGCTGCTGCCCATCCTTCTGGTATAAAGTCCCTTAGTCGACATCCACGGGAGGAGATGGAGGCGACTATATGCTTAATTCAGACACCACACTGATCGCTATTCGCGAAAGCGCTGCTTATTGAAGAACAATGTAACGCGCGGTACCTATTTTAACCGGAACGCGCGATGAACTCCTTTGTGTCGCTCAATAAAGAAAAGCAAACACGCCGCAGTGCGCACTATATCTAAGGACTCACATCCATCTGCTTGCACGCGTTGCACTGTCGCTGATCAACGAGGCTCTGACAACCTACAAAATAGCTGACACTATCCAACTTTAATCCTTATCTGAGAGAAAGAGAGTGCTATCACTGAGCTACTTGAACAACGTGGTGAGCAGCGGTGAGCATACTAGAGTACTAGATATTGTAAATATCAGTGTCAGTATTGAATTGTTAAAAATCATTTTGAATATTATAAATTGAAAGATGTTCTGACAAGTGTGTCAAATTAGAAAAATTATTGGGACTCTGATGTAATTCTCTTCTCTAGGCGTAGCATGAACACCGAAGTCAACGGTCTTGTCGACGGAAGAGTAGACAAAAATGACATTTGGATGTAGACAGTGGCAATAATTCTACCATTCCGAGCGATCTCAAGAATGAACGGAAATAGTAGTTTCTACTCTTCTCTAGACAAAAGTCTTCATCGTCGAACATGACCAACGTATTTTGTCTATGTTTGACGTTTAGGGATAGAGATACTTCTTCTCAAATAGTTCTACATCCCAAGAGATGTAAATCGAGATGTAGAACTATTTGAGAAGAATGTAGATCTTAAGAGACAAGAGTTTCTTCGTATATATATCGTAAGATTTTGGGTTGCGTTAAAGGATTACGGAAACTTAGCTAACACAAAATAGTAAATACGCAATGCCGGGGTCATAACGCAACTATTCAATAAGTTTTAATGCTAAAAAGAACTCGAGGAAGGCGGAGAGGGACTCTGTGAGAGAACTCACTTGGCCCTCGACCTGCCGGAGAATGAATTCCTCCAAAATTTTAAAGTTAGCAAGGAAAGGGTCTTCATAAGTCTCAAATGCACTCTGCCTTAGGCCGATAGTGGAGGAACTTTTTCTAATAAGATAAGATATTAATTACATTGTAAGTAGGCTAGGTAGTAATTAATATGAGTAACTTTTTTTTGTTGCCATTATTCAGTAGTACTTCCCAAGAATCACAATTAAAATTGCAAAATTTCCCTGGGTCTAATGAAATTTGAAACTTTAAAATAATACCGCAGATTTGACATTAAGCGTTTCGTTTTAGTATTAACTTCTATTTAAAAAGTGTAGCAACCACTTTCCATCGTAAGGTTGCATGGAAGAGTACAATAAAGAGTATGTAAATAAATAAATAAATTGTTCGACGTATTTTTTTGGTAACGAAACGCAAAGAATGATTGGAATTGAATGGAATTTCTACGTCACTAGCGGCATTCCGTTGATGGAAAGGATTTTCCATATCTATGTCTACGAAGACAGCTGAGTCTTCATGTCGGCTCATGCTCGGGAAGAAGAGATATCGAGACGTGTAGAGCGCGCGTTGTCTATCTTCGGAACGAAGACTTTGAAATGGTCATGTTACGCCTACCGGTGAATGATACAAAAAGACGTTATATAATAATTCAAGAAAATGGATTGTATTATTTGGATATCCATTGCTGCTGCTTAAGCTGCGCACCCCTACAATATTTACTTCAATAAAATCAGCCCAAATATTCACTGTTGAACTGCCTTTTAATTGACTGCTAAAAAACATGAGCATCGAGCCAAGTGCAGTGACCATGCCAATTTCTAATTTCAACAATCACTACTGATCCACGGAGTATGTTATTATGCGTTGTTTTTACTTTATTACTAATCTAAATGACACAAATAACTACAATACGAATTTAATATTATTTACCTGTACACAGTGTGTTTTCCTTCAACGACTTTCCCCTCGGAGTCTGTCTTACACGCTTTTATGAGATCAGCACCACCACTCGCGTATAGTTCCAAACAATGTGGTCGTTGTCTATCGCTCGCTGGTCTCACCTGGAAATAAACAGATATAAATTTTACTTCGATTATGAAAATGGTAAAAAAAAAAAAAAGTAAAAAAGGTGAAGCCACCTGATAAGGTAGGTGGGAGTCGTTGGATGCATGCGCCACTTGACCGGTCATTGTGGAAATCTATGGAGAAGGCCTTATTTCAGCTGTGGACGTATTTCGACTGATGTGATGTAGTTGATAAACATGGAGATATTCTTTGTAAAAGGAACACCACAAAGAACCCTATAGGAGCAAGCTTTACGGATGTACCACCGCAGTGCCAAATATTCGCCGCTAAGCAGTAGTGTTTAAACGTTAGACATTACTGTGCTCCGGTTAGAAGGGCACTGTAGCAAGAAAAATTACTGGGCGTATGAGACTAACGGCCGAATACTCAAACGCCATTTAACGTTAAGTCCCCGCTTTAACTAGTCGAGAAACCTGTTTTGGTACAAAACCGGGCGGCTCAAATAGTTTAAGCGGGGAATTAAGGTTAAATGGCGTTTGAGTATTCGGCCGTAAATAACTTTACGACAATAAATCGCAACCACCAGGCGAACGACTTGCTTCGTTCATTACGAAGTCCTATTCGATTGCGGCGATATCGCCACAATTCACTAACGGCCGAAATTAATAATCGGTCTAATCCAAAATCTTTGGATTTTAGTTTAAGGAGTTGTCTGTTTTTTGTGATCCTAACACAAAAACGGATGAAGTTCAGAATTAATGTTGAATCTAAAGATTTTTAGCGAAGTGCGGCGATATCGCGGCATTTGAATGGGACATTGTAATGAAGTGCGTTGTCTCCTCTAGTACGTAGTACATAATAGCTCAGTGGGCGGAGGAAATAAAATACGGTTCGTTTATCCTGGCCGACGTCGCGGAGGCCTGTCGCCGCGACACCACCATCGGGTTCAGTTAACTACTTCCCCCCGTTTTCTTGCTCGCGCTCACCTGTGTCGAGCCTGTAGTATTAAATGTCCCCACACATATTTAAATAATAATGATCCAGCTGTCCCCAAAACAATAGTAGCAGGGGTGCAATTCCTTAAGCTCAAACATCCATACATCCTTAAATACAGAATCGAAATAACGGTGAAAAACCAATTTGGTACTCACTAAAGACTGGTCGCCATGGCTTACCTTCTGCAACGTGTCCTTGGATAGCTTCAATCATGTCTTAGCGTATACCGAAATTGGTTTTACACCGTTATTTTGATTCTGTATTTAAGGATGTATGGATGTTTGAGCTTAAAGAATTGCACCCCAGAAACGTAGGGCGAAGGCGTAGCCAAGGTTCGAGTCCCGCAGGGGGAGCCCATAGCAGCAGTTGCTTAGTATATAATATTAATTTTAAGCCTAGCTGGAGGCCTCTTTTGGCTTTGCCAGAAATTCTAGTTAAGCAGCGATATTTCACAAACACAAACATAAAAAACAACATTCTTACATATATTGTAACCCTACCTACGTTTGCAAATAAAGCTTTCTGATTCTGTGCGTCTTAATAAGGATGTACTCACGTTATACTATAGCATAATAGAGCAGGTGACCCATTTTAATTAACTCCCTGTATAGTCTAGGACTTTTAAATCACATCTTAACATCTTTCCACAGGTATTGTCTGCAGCTGACAAAGGGTTTGCTTTACGCTACACAATGAAATAAAGCTTTTATATACTCACAGATATATTCTCTAATGGAATGATGCCCCTGGGCTCTTTGTCTGTCGTATATTCGAAGTAGTACAGGCAGTTGTCGTTCAGTATAAACCACCGTCTCTTCCACGACTTGTATCTGTAAGTAACAAAAAACGGCTGTAAGTGGGCAGGTAAAGAGTTTTTAATAGTAAAAAGCGAGGTCTTATTATCAGTCAATCGACACGCTCTAAGTACCGATCTTATTTTTTGTCATATTCTGATTCTGACTAGATTCTGCTCTATTGTTATATTCAATAGTATTTGTCGAATTATATTTTTAGTGAACACGTAACGTGTACCTGTTAAATTATTATCTTTCTTAACTCCCTGAGCTCGCGAGTACGATTTTATACGGTGTTTTTTAAATAAATGTTGTCGTGGTCTTTTAATAGATTTCATCTTTGCATTATAGAAAGGTCTCAGGTTTTTGGATCATCGTTTTTTTTTTTACATGGCTTACCTTGTATGGCTTTTTTTTTTACGCAGAATTCATTTAGTTATTTATTTTTATTTTGGTTGTTCTATATTAATCCGTGTGGTGTCCCCGGATTAAGAATATATAGGACCACTCCATCCCATCCCTTCGTCGTTTCAGCTGAATGATGTCCACTGTTGGACACAAGCGGAGGCTTGGGGTGTCCAAAGATCGCCACAACGACCGGTCTGAGTGTGTTGTGTGCTCATTGGGAGGTTTTGCCATAATTGTCACGCTTGACAGGAGGGTTGGCGATCGCAGTCGAGTTGTTAATGTACTCGAAGGACGCTGCTGCCCCATCCTCCGGTTAATCCTATAGTCGCCTTTTACGACACCCACACACACGATGAGATGGTTGGTGCCATTCGTAGCCGGCACCATACGGCGATATCTCATCCCGTGGATGTCGTAAAAGGCGACTACTGGACTCTAAACCAGAGGGATGGCTAGCAGCGTCACCGACCCGCCTGCCAAGCGTGGTGAGTATTGGCACGTTCCCCCCGTAAATGACGACACAAATGTGCAAATATATGGAGTAGGCCTTAGTTAAGCAGTGGACAACTTATGGCTGATATGATGATGATGTTATGAAAATGTATATTAAGGACCACATTCCTCAGTAACAATGCAAAAATGTTATAGACAGCAAATTATTGTCATTGTATCAAGGTACGATAGATCACAACAACAAGGACAAAGTGCTTTAAGTTACCGTTTCTAAAATTAAAATACTTCCCATCTTTTAAAGTTCTTTTACAGCCCGAGGCATATCGGAAGTCCTCTTAAATCAAGCTTACTTGTATAATTATGTTAAGTGACATATCCACGGGCGTGTCCAGTTTTTGGCATAGCGGAGCAAACGTGTACTGAACTGAGCGTGTCCGTACTTCAAAGGCAACGTAAAATCGGAGGACCGAAGTACTTGTTGATGTTAGTAAGCTTCATTAGCTCTGATCAATGAGAAGATACTACAAAAGCATACTTAGCATTCTTCTCTACTTTAGTAATATACAATTATACATCCATATAATCAATGAGCACGTGGCAATTACAAATTATTGAGTCTCATCAACATAAAACATACCATTTTCTTTTTTTATGACGTATCCTCCCACACTATGATTTCTACTGTCGTGGGTTTGTTTACAGACATAAATTTCACACACAATACACCCAGACCCGGAACAACTACTTGCAGATCATACAAATATTTGTTCCGTGCGGAACCCGCGATCCGGAGCGCAACAGCCGACTGTATCAGCCACTGCACCAACCGTGCCGTCATTTACATACTAAATATGCGTTTAAATTTCCCGGTTCCTAATGTACCGCGGCAATTCAAGACAACCTTGATAAAATCCTTGCGCAAGATTGCGGAGTATCACGGAATAAAGTAAACGTGGCTTCGAAAAGGATCATGGCCTCCACTCGCTATGCCATCTGAAATTATTCCCCGCACGTAACATGATGTTATTCCGCGTGGTGTACGGATTAAGAATATAGTACCACTCCATCTCCCGTGGTGTAGTGAAGTCAATTAAGGCCCTCTTAACCAGAGGGATGGGCAGCAGCGACCCATCTGTAGAACAGCAGCCATTCGGAGCTCACCAACCCGTCTGCCAAGTGCGGCCACCACGGTTGATCGGAGACCTGCTGTGTTACCATTCATTAAGGGAGTCACGGAAAGAATTGGTCATATCTTGAAGCATGCCTCTATTAAAACCTACTTCAAGCCACATAAAAATATCAGCCAACTTCTCAAACCCGTGAAGTGTCACATTCCTCTACAAGATGCAGGGGTCTACAAGATTGACTGTGATTGTGGGTTGTCATACATAGGGCAAACAAAGCGTAGTATAGCCACCAGAATTAAAGAACACATAGTTGACGTCAAGCATAGATGGACCACAAAGTCTGCAGTGTGTGAACATGCCTTAGGCAAACCCAACCATTTACTTCGATTTGATCATCCTCAAGTCCTCACGAAAGAGAACCGTTTTGTAGCAAGAATGTTTCCTGAGGCTATTGAAATTAAAAAACATCCTAATTTTAATAAAGATGTTTGTCAGGTACCACCTGTTTGGAATCCGGTTATTAAATTAATAAAATCCCAAACAACACTCCACACTAAAAAATATCAAGACACTGAGTGATTACTGCGTGCATCGAAACAATTTTTTATTAGTTTTTGTACGGTAGATAAAATAACTTTTCAAATCTGTAATGTCACCTTAGTCATCCTGCGACCACGAACCCTGCAAAGTGTTCGAAAACGTCAGGAAAAACAAAAATCAATAATACACGCGATTTAATCCGTTTAAAATTGTTTGATTAAAAGATAAAAGTAGCCTAAATTACTCCTTATAACATCAGCTATCTGCCAGTGTAAGTCCCGTCAATATCGATCAAGCCGTTTCGGAGATTAGCCGGAACAAAAAGACAGAAAGAAAGATGGACGGAATGGATGGAAAAATTTATTTAAAAAATTTGTAAACAGCTGTTATATGCATTTAGTAAAAAGCTGTTATTTTGACATTACAAAGAGACACTTAAATTTTATTTATTTGTATAGATGTATACAGTTATATACGAACGCGTTCCTCACGTGGAATTATTTCATATCGCATAGGGTTTTCCCAACCGGATGAACAAAATTACAAAAGTTTTAAATACTTAGTCACCCGTCACAATAAATAACGTTACTTTTCTTACACGTGCAGCAAATGCTGGGTTAAAGATTAAACTTGTTTTCTAGAGAAATAATGTTGGTAGTAAAAAAATAATATTTACCGTCCTCCCTGTTTCCACAGCCATCCCTCCTTGTCTGGATTGAAGAAGGTATGCATGAGATCGTTCCCGTCGTCCTCCGGTATCTTAAACGGCTCCGTTTTTATCGACTCGTATAACGACTGCAAATGACCAAGTGAAAAGAAACTCAATAAAAAAAAAGCACCTGTTAAACGTCAAAAGCATATACTAAGGCCCGTATTTACAGATCGAGAATCAAAACTCAAGCAGAAGTTGATTCGAGATTGCATTAATCGAATATAAATGCTAGACCTTTTACGCAAGGTTCATATTTGAATAATACAATCTAGGCTCGAGTTTTACTTCAGTTTTGATTCTCGTATTTAAGTGCTAACCAAAATAAGTTCGTCGGATTAGGAGATAATAAACAACACTAAAAGTCCAATTTAGTGGCGTACATTAAAAATGGTGTTACCGTTCGTAGACGGTCATAAAACCACTCGTTTAAACAGATACTGTGAGTATCTGAACCACTGTGACATTAAGATACTGATATTTATCGCGCAGTTACTTCATAGATAACGCTACTAATTATTTCAGCTTGTTTACAATATCATTTACGTCAAAGTTAAGTAAGTAAATTACCATTACAGATTGTAGTTCATCGTTAGCAACTAATTATTATACATAATTAGTAGAATACAAGCAAGGGTAACACGACCGTGACGTGTGGTGGTAAAGTATATAAGGAAACTTATTAATATGAAGATTACACACTTAACAACACGTGGGCCTTAAAATGAACATGGGCAAGACGAAAGACATATTGAATGCCCATGTCGTGCCAATCCCGATATCCGTTGAGAGCTCTGTTCTCAAAATTGTTGACGAATATATCTACCTGGGACAAACCGTCCAGTTAAGGTAGGTCTAACTTCGAGAAAGAGGTCAATCGTTGAATCAATCAGACTCGGCTGGGCAGCGTTTGGGAAACTTTGTATAACGTCTTAAGCGAACAATACTGCAATGTCTCAAGACGAAAGTCTCTAACCAGTGCGTGTTACCAGTGATGACATTATGGGACAGACGAGGTCTCACTATGGGCCTCATAAAAAAGCTCAAGGTCACTCAGCGAGCTATGCTTGATATTTCTCTACAGGTCGAATCAGAAATAGAGATCCGTAAAACTAAAGTTGTCGACATAGCTGAAAGGATTAGTAAACTGAAGTGGCAATGGGCGGTGCACATGGCCCGTAGAACTGATGGCTGTTGGGACGAAAAGGTTTTAGAGTGGACGACCAACCAACGAGGTGGACAGACGACCTGGTTATGGTCACTGGGAGTCGTTGGATGAGGGCGGCAGGCAACCGCTCATTGTGGAAATCTATGGGGGAGGCCTTATTCAGCAGTGGACATCCTTTTGTTGATATGATGATGATGATATACACTTGAGTGGGCACCAATGTTTACATTGCGGAACAAGTTATTGCAGTACGTCAGTATGAATTCGATATCGACTGAGTGTTGGCATCGATACAAGTAAATATGTATCAGTTGCAATATTTATACAGTGACTGTTTAAACGAGTCACATATTCAGTTACAATCACGTCAAGTCACGTGACAATTATAACGACACCTGAGAAATTATTATTTTTGTCTTTAATAAATCATATAGATTAAGTTTATGAAAATATAAGAAACTAATTCGGAAAACGTCGTCACAAGTGCTTAAGTGCACCCAACTTTCACGATAATAGTAATTACCAAATTGTAATACTAATGAAATGGAAAAACGGATCAAATATTAAGTTATTATCTTATATATATAAAATAATCTATCGTATGTCACTGAACTCCTAAACGGCTAGACCGATTTTGATGTTCTTTTTGTGTATGTATGAGTCCCTGGATGGTTTAGATACACAATCGGACCCGGTAGGTGGCGCAGCAATCGGGTTTGCATGTAGCTGCCTGTGCGAAGCTGGGGCGGGCAGCTTGTATCTTACATATATTTAGAATGAGAATCGTGTATTGAATACCCTTCTTCAATATGTCACTCATTTAACCAGAAATTCTGTGTATTGTTGTTACTTACTGAACTCTTACGAAACGGAAATTAAAAACTATGGCGACTATAATATGCTTACGATTAGGAAACTGTTTTACGACAGCGCAACGCAAGGAAACCGCATTTCCCACTGGTTTACCGATAATTATTGTAGGAAAAAACATTAATAATACATACATGTATTCAATTTTATCATTTAATATGCATAATACATATCAGTAATAGTAAGTCTAAAATTAATTCGTAGTAAATTTATTAACCATTAAATTAAACTACATAAATTAATTCATTGTTAATTTCTTAAGAGAAGTTATACATTTTTCCGTCCATAGAGTTCATTTAGATCGAGTCACCCAGAGATATTGGGTGGCAATTCGGCTACATTATCGTTAGTGATAAATCAAATATCCTGATGATATTCGCCGAATACGAATATTTGTGTTCATATTTTCTGCACCACTAATTTGTGTGTAGGTATAACAGGAAGGTAAATCGATGCCTTATAATCATTGCCTTACCTATAATACCGTTAAAATAAACTGTATAATTGTCTATAAACATGTTACAAACATTCTTAAAAACATTTAATATTTCCTAGAATCAGACAATAAGTTCTCTTTTAGGCTCTTATATACGTAGTGCTGTTTTTAAGCCGTATTATATAAGATATAATACAGCCCATTACAGACTTGGCAGTTAAATTGATTTGTACAAAAAATGACATTTCATTTATATTGTTTTTTTTTTTTTTTTACCTAAGATCGTATTGGACAAAAACAGGACTTGGCGTCTTTCACTGTAAAATGGGTGCTTTATAATCAATGCCTTACCTATAATACCGTAAAATAAACTGTATCAGTCTTATTACAAAAATCTTGTTAGACTCAGGTTTAAACCAGAACTATGAAGTCTGGACTTAGTACGGAACTAACGTTAGTACCGTGGTTTAAACCCGTCCGTATTATAAATATCAAAATAAGTCAGGACTAGATAGTACCTGACTTTAGTTCTGGCTTAAATTATTTCCACAGATTATACACGGAATTCCTTGGAAACATTCATTCAATCAGATAGCATTCGGATACATTACGTTCCGTTTACCCAAATGCTGAATATTTCTGTAAATTTTTTATATTAATGGTATTGATATAATATATATAATAGGGTATTTAATGACGATAACTATTAGAAACGAATGGTTGTTCTTGTTTCAATAAATGCCATTTATTTTCTTTCTGAGGAATACTTTTATGACATTTATTTCATGTCCGAAATATGTACTTTCAAACAACACTAATGCGTAACGGAATGTCTATATCGCGCGGAAATCTTTAAACATAGGTAAAACTATTCTGAGATTTGGACGTTTCTTCGTACTTATTATTGATAAGAAGTTAGGGAATAATATTAATAATATAGAACAACAGAAAAAACGAAGAAGTGAAAACTGGAATTCTGAAGAAAAAGTTAGTACTTGCCTACAATTATTGTAATTACGGCACATTACTATCTTTAGGACGACGCAAATTTAAACTATTTCAGGAAATATTACAATACAACACACAAAAATAAACCAAATCTAACCTCAAAACAATGAATTTGACGTATATTTGTGACTTAGACCAAAGGTTTTAGAGTTAAACTAGGTCCCCATCAGGTTTATCTTTAGTACCATAGATAGTCCAAGACTAAGAGTTAAACCACTTTTTGTAATAAGAAATTTGATTAAACCTCACTTTTAGTCCGAGACTATCGATAAACCATGTTTTGTAATAAGACGATATAAGTCTATAATCATGTTACATACATAGTGCACCTTCATAAATTAAAATAGATACTTTTATAGTTCTAACTGCAAAATAGACACTCAAATACCTGTAAACACTTGTACGGCATTGACCTCGCATGCTAATATACCATTTTAACTATAGGTGTGCTGAGACGATCTAAATATCGCCTAGACGGCGATGACGTAATGATGTCAGTAAATGTGACGAAAGCTAAGAAACACTGATCACATTTCGACTGTCGCTACGTACAGTATCGAACCTGCAAAATTGCATGTTTTGGGTTTTTACGAGAAAATTAATTATCCTTGCAAATCAATATCTTTTATTTTATAGTTACACGATTTTATAAAGGATACCTTTATTGTTTTGTGATTACGCAATATAAAAATATACTTAAATGAGAAGTTTGTTAATTGCATACCTAATAATGCAATGTTCCAGGAGCGTTACTTTAAGTAGAGACATTCGGTTTATTGGGCCGTGTGGTGCCGGCTACGAACAGCACCAACCCATCTCATCCCTTGGGTGTCGTAAAAGGCGACAATGAGATTAGCCGGAGGATGGGCAGCAGCTTCTTTTGAATATATTAACAACACAACTGCGATCGCCAACCGGCCTGCCAAGCGTGGCGATCATGGCGGAACCCCCCAACAAGCACCAAACACACACACACTGGTAATTGCGGCGAACTTTATTCAGCTGAAATGATGATGATAATTCGGTTTGAACAGTCTCAGTCGATAATAATAAAAATACACATTCCACACAACACGTACCTATTCATTAAAACCAAAAAACTTAAATTATTTATTTATCGGGCACAAACTTTAAGAAAATAAACCTAACATTTGTAATCAAATCGCTTGATCGCTATTTGTTTTGTAGTAATAATAATGGACGCATGACCTTCCACATCACACGCAATCTATACCCGTTGTTAGTAAACAGCTGGTGTTATCTGTCCAGTATACCGAATCCAACAAAGAGACAGAGGTAATTGCTCAGTAAACAGTGATGTGACTGTAAAATATCATTGGATGTGACTTACTAAAAGTAACTCCTGCGGCAGATCACCGCCGTTGTTGATCCCTCTGTTCATAGCTACGAACTGTTCCGGTAAAGGCTTGTCTTTAACGCTCGGGTTGTGGAGCGAAGTGTTTAACATTATTATCGCAAAACTTAGTACGTAACAAGTGTCCGCGTTGGTAAAGATGTCCGGGTTCAGTTGGCAATATCTCTGAGCGAAGCACTCCATCATGCGATCGATCTTCTGCGCCTCGCCCGGTAGACGGAAACTCCACAAGAATTGTCTGTAATAGAGAATGCAAGCACTTAAGTATTAGTATAACCTCGAGTGAGACTAGTTTATTGCAAGGACTCGATCTTACACTTTCTGTAATAGAAAACCGTCATTTTTCTGCAAGCCAGTAAAAGACCAGTGCAATGTGGGTGGAAACCTTACCGAAAAAGTAAGGTATGTCTTCCAAATGAAACATTTTCAAATGCGAAATGAAGACGAGTTTGTACACGCCTGAATAGTTTGTTTTATTCAACAAAAAGGTAATTTGAATATTTGTTAAATGTTTAGATGTACTCAACAACATAATTGCATTCATAATATCAGCAAAAAGACGTCCACTGCTGAACAAAGGCGGAGGCCTTGGGGGATGGGGGAGCCCATAGATTTCCACAATTGCATCGTCATTTTGGGGGGGAATTTGCTAGTACTCACCAAGCTTGGCAAGCGGGTTGGTGAGCGGAGTATGGCTACTGTTTTACAAGGTACACTGCTGCCCAACCCTCTGGTCACACATATATTAATAATAGCACTAAATATGTTTCTTAGTAGCTGTTCTTTGTTCAGGTCACGGAATAATTATACAAACTAGTAGTAGCCGACTGGTCAAAATTCGACCGTAATTCATTGAACTTTTATTTTAGCTTTCTGCAATCCTTATCTATATGAACTTCTAGGTATGCCAAATCTCACACTCCTCCGTGTGCAAAATTACGCTTAATAAGGGGACAAAGTTTTCTCTTCACCTATTAATATATAGATATCATGACAAAACATGTTTTTGATAAGACTTGGTTTACTTGTTTGTAAAAGATATCTTAATTACAATAATATTTTTCCGAGAAATATATTTCTGTTTGAATCTCAATTTGGCTACAAACAAGCACTACAAATAAATAACAGATAATATTATAGAATAGATGGTTAAACGTCCTGCCGCAGTTTTAATTATTGTTTCAGTTTGAAAAATCACTTCGCACGTCACACAATTTACCTACTTTTGCCGTTGCGAAACCTCGATTTAGTTAGAATGACCTACATCTTATTTGTGCATTAGATAATCTTAAAACGTAAACTAGCGCTTGCAAAATAATATTTCCAAGCAAAGGCTTCGCTTGCCAGGTACTTTGCTATTCACTTCGTTTATATTTTAATTAGAACCCGCTAAACTAAACGGTGTTCTGATCAATGACCGTTATTTGCCACGACTAGGTTCCTGCTCGGACGACGAATCGACTTCAAGTTTATTCATACTTATTTTTCTTTTTAATGATGTCCCACACTACGATTTCTCGTATACGGTGGGTACCTACAGTTTACGGACACGACACAATTTTCTGTAGATGATACAAATATTTATTCCGGGCGGGGATCAAACGTGTGACACGTAGCGCGGAAAGCCTACTGCAAAGCCACTGAGCCAACCGTACCGTCGAATATGTTGAGACTTCATACAACTCACCTCAGTGCCTGAACTAGTATGAGGTCCGTGAAGTCGTGTAGTTCGACAAATGCTTTTAGCACCGCCTCGTTGAAATCTGATCGTTCGCCGAGATAGTCGCCGATCGCAGTCTTGCTTAGACCTTCACCTTTGTGAAGAAATTGCGCTACATCTTCAGGGGTTCTTTGCAATAGACCATTCTCGTAGAGGTATTCGATGCCTAAAAAAAGAAATTTGTACGTGTTAACATCAGTATGCAATTATGCATATATTATCTAGGCACAACAATGTTTTACTGAAACGGTGAGAACTTTATACACAACAGCATTGTCAAATAGCGCAGGTTAAAAAGAAAAAACCAGAATAACTATTTCAGAAAGTTCTAATTCATATAACGCGTGGAAATGCAACAGAAGAAAAGCGAAACTTTGCTTCGCCTCGCGCTGGAGCGACTTAATTCACGATTAAGGCTTTCTAGGCTTCAACTAATTAAAATACGAATATGGTGCAAGTAGAAACGAAATCTTTGTTGTTGCAGATTGCATGAACCTCAGCTAACAATTAGACAAGTATAAATTTATTGAGTGCGTATTCGTGTGATCATAAAAGTGGGTTTAAATAGGATTTCATTTTATGAGGATCTCACGTATACTCGTACCGAGGGCCTAGCACGAATATTTTGACGTATAGTATCGTAATCGTAACGTGAATGTGAGTCAATTTGGAATCGAAAATACAACTATCCTATAGCATTTTCGTTTGAATTTATACGACAAACACAATTCGTATCATATAAAGGTATAATAAAGTTTTCAGTTTAAATAAAACATATGTGCGAATCAATATTTTAATTCAAAATTCACTCACATTAGCGATACGTATACGTTACTATACGTCAAAATATTCGTGTTAGGCCCTCTGTATGAATTTCCTTCCTCAATTTATAATGGCGTCATTCATAGCGAAGTATCCTCGTGTTGTAGAATATAAAATATTCATTCAAATACATTTTAAAATATAGTGAAGCCGAAGTAAGTTGAAAGCTTAGACGAGTATTTCTCGGTAGCGATATGCAAACGGTCGTGAAAGCGAACGGAGACCGTGCCTGCCTGCACCCATTTAGAGGCGCAATCGTAGGAGCAATGGAATGCAACTTCCATTCAAACAATGCCCGCTATACGAACGCTGGTCGCCACCATTCAATACAAAGCTAGGCATTTGTAGCAACTAAATTTAAATTACAGCATAAACTAATAAATAAACATAAATATGGTATCGAACGTTCCTGTAGTGTCCGGATTAAGAATTAGCACCACTCCATGTCCTCCCGTAGATTTCATAAAAGGCGACTAATTTATTTACAATTATCAGTACGAATAATATAGTACCAATGCGACATACAATTTAAATACCACTGACGTCACCATCATAATAGTGCTGCGTACAAAATCCTAATGGACTGCGTCTTGAATGACGTCATCCGCCCCCACATATTGAACGAGTAGCTTCAGCGAGGATAAATCAGCGTGGGTCGTCATTTTCAGGCACCATTTGTAAATAAATGTCAAAAAGTCTCACACAAAAGTAACGATCCGAAGCCGAGGGAACCCGAATCTCAGCGTAAGATAGTAGTTGTTTACTACAAAGATTTTTCACGAAAAATATATGGAGTATATTTCCCAGTGCGGTATTACCGACGAGAAATATTTGCAATATATCTCTTCCGTATCGCATACGGGGCGTAAAAAGTATACTCTTTGGTTGTTTTATAATATATATTTATGTTGTCTCGTTGTCGACTCTGGCTTCCATCTTGCGCCATGCAAAATTGCAGATAGCAGCTTGACGGATTGTTGATGCGAGAGAAGCGGAGCAATCGCGTGACGTTTGCAGCAATAACAAGCTTGTTAGCGAGCACTGGCGTCTACGAAAATACGAATTCAAATGGATGACGGTGAGAGAAACAGTTGTGTTTGTGTCTATTTAACAGATATCTGATATAAATTTACTTATGGGTTACAATCTGTGCAAGACTAAATAAATTGAAACTGAATTATAGACAGAAATTTAAAAACTATATAGTCTAGTGTAAATACTATACTACCCTAACAAAGTACAGGAACAACTATGACGAATTAAATACAATGAATAAATGTCGAAAAAAACATCAGACCATGAAAGTTAACCTCCTCAATGGCTTAGCCGCTTTCAGGCTTTTATTGGTTAGACTTGTGAGTGATTAATTGTAGTTACAATTCCCATCCGACTGATTTTGTCGGTTGATTTTTGCATAATTCATCAACTTCTTTTTCAGTCGTAACCTGTTAGCCATAACTTAACATAATTCTGCCAGTAACATACATAGGCAAATTCACATAAGTTAACAAGCAAAAATGTTGATGAACAACATGATTAATTATGCACACGGCGGCCTCAGTCTGAAGTCTCACAACAGGTTAATGTTCTATTTTCCCTGTATACTAATGAAACAAACAAGAAAAGAATTATAAGAAAAGAAAAATAAGCCTGGACAGTCGCTAGTGGAGTCGTTGAGAACAATACAAGAACTTTGAATTATTTCCCGAGGGAAAAAAGCCAGTGGAGTATTTTACGTAATTTGAATTATGAATGCATATATGCAAAGAATAGGAATAGAGCTATGCAATTACTCGTGACAATCGCGTTGTGCTTCACAAACAAATAAATATTTAATAACGTCAACATTCATTTTAGTACACGGTTATTTTATACCATACATTTTCTTTGTGGCATGAGTGATACGACGATAGTATCATAATGAAACAATTTCGATTGCAAATGATTTCGATCATGCCAAATCTACCACTTAATACAAAAAGGGCAATGGGAGTATATACTCTCAGTACCAGGACTGGCCGTACCTATCCGGTCCGGTGTTTTCAGATCCGACAATTTCCAGGAGAATGCCCTTATATGTACATTTCTCGTTAAAAGGTGAGGGGCTTCCGGCAAACGGCATTATACACTAAACCTACAGGAAGATTTATTGGAAGACCATGCCAATACTACAAGTAGTTCGTATATTACAAGAAATCACTATAACTTACCTACGACTATAAATATCTGCAGGGACTTTCCCAGATCAACATTATACAGGGGGATATTACTAATCATTATTTCGTATAACTACACCTATATCAAATTGTATAACATCTCCACGGTCGTTAATAGTTTCACGAATGTTACTTAACTGGGCAGAACTGACTAATATTACACCGAATTCCAATAACGCTTTGTTACGGATTGTTGGAAGTTAATATTGAGAAATATTACTCAATACATACATCTGCTATAAACTCTCAAATAAATTATGCATGCAGCGAGATTCCTTCGTAATTTATAACGAATCATTATTATATACTATGGTATTCTATACTATAGTAGTATGTTGTTTATTATACATGTAGATACTTTTGAATCGAGTGCGAAGTGTGAGAGAGCCACGTAGAATCTCTTGAGTTTTAATTAAAATAGCAGCCAGCAGCAGCAACATAAGTAATGTTTTATTATTTAAGAACAATAACCCTTTACCGTCATGTCGCCGCCATAATCCAGCATGGCTAATCCTGAAGTGAAGCCAGATTAGCGCGCAGACTTTTTGTGACCGAGTACCTAATGCAGGACAAACGCTATGAATTTTACAAACGGTACTGAACATAATTATTTTAGCTAATTGCATTAGGTAAGTACTCACAGAATATGAAATTCCTAATGTAACGCGTCGTATCTTATATAGTACATACAATTTAAATTCTAAGGTTTTTTATTTCATATAGGGCCTTGTAGGCCTTGAAGAATAGTAAACAGTTAAGTGCTCGGTTCAAAAAAGTCGGTCCTATGGAGAAGAGCCGACAAGAAGCTCCATGGATATACTCTTTTTCTAAAAGTGATATTACTATTGTAATAAGTTAGGTATGCGGTAACCAGACCGGGATCGGGAGAGGGCCGATCCTGCTCGAAGAAGGAGGACATGGCGCTAGGGTAACAACCGCCCTAGCGCCTAATTCGTATACGCCTGAAACCCCCTGCCGTCGCTATACGGTTGGTGGTAACCCTCTGGGTTCGCGGGTGCGCAGACGAGAAGACGGTGGCGCGCATGGTCACGCGACGCCGTGTGCCGCAGCATAGCACAGCGCACGTTTCGAGGGATCCTTTACACCCCAAGGCGGGAGTGTGACCGCTTTACAGTCACCCCTCTCCGAGTTGTGCCTATATGCGCGGCTCCAATGACCGGCTCTAATGGACCTGGAGCTCCCCTTAGGTGACGAAGATGATCGCCCTAGTGGTTTTAGCCGGTAGGAGACCAGCATGGAGGAAGTTCATATAGATTATCCACTGGGTCCAATAAAATAAATACAAAAAGGTATTTAAAATGTATATAAGAACTTTAGGGGATTTGCGATATTGAACAAACGAACATTATTTTTTTATGTATAGACTAGATGTCTTTCATACCAATATCTTACTACTCGTACATGTAAACAAAAATAATAGAAAATAACGCTTTTCCTACAGATCATTCTTTAGGAGAAAAATATAAAAAGAGAACGTGTCCAATTCATACGATGACGTCATTAGGATGTTGTGCAATTACGGACTGTATACGACTACATCCCATTACGTCTCCTCCTTGAGAATAGGAGTGTTTGAGCGTCTCGCAAGCTTGGAGCATGTATTCAGAAGACCTTGTGCCTAGCAAGCAAGCTGTTACTGGCTGCATGACCTAATTAGCAGTGAAACACTGAGGTGCGATCAAAGCGAGAAGGCAAAGATCAAAAAAAAAATTTCAGTTCAATAAAAAAAATGAGTAGATTAATGTTTATCACACTACCCACAAACGCCAAATGCGTTGAAAATTAAGCAAGCAGAGGCTATTGTAAAAAGTCTCTATTTTACTCTAATGCGGCCAAATGATTTATTACCATTTCAAAGGTTTGAAGCGAAACATCGTTGATAGCAGCAATTTGTACCATTACTTGCAGAAAACGGACCTATATCAAGACCACCTTTACTTAATAAAGGGATAAGGATGACTGGCACCGATTGCATCTAATGTTTTAGCAAAAATTATAACAAGATAATATCAAGTGTATGGAAATTATCACGAGATAACATAACAATGACGTTCCTAACGTGAAGTCGCGTCAATAGAACGAGCTGAACATGTTTACTGATTGTCTGACGCGCACAGAGTGAATTGGATAGAAACTATGTAAGAAACATGCCAGTTTTATAAAGGTCTTGTTTGGATATCGATTAGCTGAACAAACATTTACCCTGCCAAGATAAGAGCGGATCAACGTTTGTTAATGAGTTCATAAAAAATGCTTAAAACATTACATATTTTAATTAATATTATCAAATATTTTAATAGTCTGTACTGTTTATGATAATATAGTATGTATCGGACAATGGAATTAACTCCAAAGTTGAAAATATCGGAAAAATATGTTTTTGGGGATATGAGCAGGATTTATAAGTGCAAGTCGATAGTGACCATGACCAAGAACGCATTTCCGGAATGTCTAAATGGTTCCATTCGATAGAGCACCCTCGAAAATAGTCGACTATAAGTTTTATCTAATTAGAATTTTGAAAATTAATGATAATGACGACAGCTGAAGTTGCTGTAACCGAAACTACAATTTTGGTTATTAATTGGTTAAGCACTAGAGGTGCTTATTTAATTAAAAGCAACCAACCCCATTATATTAAAGGAATAAAATCCAAAGGACTTGTACATAAATAGGGTGTTTCGGTTGGTCGGCAAGATTTCCGACAAAGACAAAATTAAATGGTTTCAATTAAATTATATGTCGCAGTACGTTTATCTAATTTACGTCATTATTCTTTAAAAAACGTCCGTTGCGTTGGAGTCGTCTGTTGAACAGGTGTAAAAGTACAGGAATAGAACAATTTGCAGAATATGTCGTTTGTCCGGCCGTGGGAACGCCGCACCTGCGGCATCGAATAGCATTGTAACAAGAATTGTACTCTTTTTAACACCATTAGTTAACTGATACATAGACATACCATATGAGAAGTACTGTAACTGCTACATATATAATGTTTATATAAAATAATAAACACATAATCTGGTTAATATCATAAATTTATTATGAAAGTGTCTGCATTGGGGATTTCAAAACATAATACATGCCAAGAAATATAATACATGCCCTACTATATAATTTTTTTCTAGCGAACACTCAATTAAATCGTCTGGAATCTGAACTGTTCAGTTTTCAACGTCTTGCTTTCTCGTTTGCATTTCGCACGTTTGCGTTTCTTCTTACGTCTAGTATCTTTATCCTTTATCATATATCATGTATTTTAGCACCTATAGTTGAGAATTCGTTAGAGGTGAGCAATACAAAAATTCTATAGCAGTCAAGTCAAAGTCAAAATACTTTTAATATAACCGTGGCGTCCCTTTAGAATTTATCGTCATTTTCTATGAATTTCTTTAGTGAGCTAGTTATTTCATTCTTTAAGCTCTACTACATATACCACACATAATTTATTCGAGCTAAATGAGAAAGCACGTCCAATGTGACCGATTTATCGTGGAGAAAGAGCAGCAACTTCGTTTAAATATTAAAATAAAAAGTACCCTACTGCAATACTTTCTCTATTCCAGTAATTGAAACAGCTGTTCTGCTAGTTTTTGTGCGAGACAGAGCAGGTATTACGGCCCTTTATGAGGATTGTCATGCTTTCTAATAATTTATGAGTTGTTCGCTCACCTTTCTTTGGGTCCATGTTGAATTTCTTCCTTCCTATACTCATCTGCTTGGCTTTACTGTTTTGCTTACACTCCTCCTGCCCATCCAGAGCCTCCAGCTCCGCGACCACTTCACCGAGCTCATCTTTGAGTTGCTGTAACAAGTATTTGGTTGCTGTAACAAGTATTTGGTTGCTGTAAAGCATTTTAATCTTGACTGGCAGTGAAATGCCTCATGGCATTAAGTACGCCTTGTGTATCATCAATGGACATAGAAGTTTAAATAAATATGGCTGAAATATTTTTAAATCTAGAATAAGGACTATTTTAAGTGCGTACGATCATATTTATGATAAAAGGGAAATATAAATAAATAATGCCAAAAATATACACACAAATATAATATAAAAATATAATTTGCCGTGTGGTGCCGGCTCAGAATGCCACCACCCCATGTCCTCCCATGGGTGTCGTAAAAGTCGACTAAGGGATTAGCCGGAGGATGGGCAGCAGCGTCCTTCGAGTACATTAACAACTCAACTGCGATCGCCAACCCGCCTGCCAAGCGTGGCGATTATGGCAAAACCCCCCAATGAGCCCACAACACATCCATATCGGTGGTTGTGGTGATCTTTGGGGGAGGCCCGTGTCCAGCAGTGGACTTCATTCGGCCGACATGATGAATGCCAAAAATAATCCGGATAGGTAAATCCCAGAAGTTTTGTATGAATAATAAGCTTATACGCTACTTTAGAAACAGTGATAAAGTCAGACGACTGATCCAACTGTGAGTTTTAATTCTATTGGATTCCTAGAACAGATCATGTATTAAATATGCACTTTAGTGTCAGTGGTGAGTGGCGACAGAGAGTGGCGACGACCACAAGGCAAACCGCAAGACGCAGCGCATTCTACGATGCAGCCGCAAACGCAACTCGGTGTTAGATTCGGAATACGATCCGTATCGACAATACGAGACCTTCTGACGTCATTTGCAATATGCCACAATGTGATGTGTCACATGTCATTTCACTTTTATTTCTGGTTTTACTGTATCATATCGAGGCATTCTTCTTGATCCTTAGAATCTTTTTTATTACACGTCTAGCGGTACATTTTCGGGTAATTTTTATTAGCGGAAGGTAGGTCTCTTAATGCAAGAGGCCAGTTAGGTTGGTCCCACCGAGTGCCAGATATTCCCTGCTAATCAGTAGTGTTTAATCTTTAAACATCACTGTATTACGGTTAGAAGGGCACTGTAGCTGGAGGCATTACTGGACATGAGAGACAAAATAATTTTAAGGCCTAGGAGTCCTGGGTAGCATCACAATCGTGATTATGGGCAGGAACGACGCTTACCACCAGCCGAATGACTTGTTCGGCTCGTCAAGTCGTCACCATGTTGTAAATTTAAAAATCATACTAATATTATACATTTTAATGTAAGTTTGTTTGTTACGCTTTCACGCGAAAACTACTAAACTGATCATCATGAAACTTTGTACACATATTCTTGGAGGTATTAGAAGTAACATAGGATACTTTTTATTGAAAAAAAAAATGACTTCAATGCGAGCGAAGCCGCGGGTAAAAGCTAGTAGTTAATATATTTGATAAGGCAACATATCTTTGTCCAAAAAATTGTCCTAAATACTGTCGTAATAAGTCTGATTCATAACAACGTTATCTCCGGACTCGAATGATAATCAAGGCTCGGATCTCGGTTAAGTGTCTGCTCTCTATCGGCTTCATCAGATAAAAATCCGAACATTTAGCCAACTTGCTTCTTATCTGATAAAACTAGGAGTGATCTTGTTTAATATTATTTCGAATAGTTTAGATGAAATGAGGATGTAATATAAAAACAAACGCGTCTTCTTTATTACACGCGTTTACTATACACGAATGCCCAGCTATGTTATGTATACTAATTTATCTATACAAATAATGAAGTTTCTGTAATGCCAAAATAACAGTTTTTTTTTTACTTAATACGTATGAAGGTATATACGGTACTTATAAAAATTTTTTGTGTGTCTGTCTGTTTGTTCCAGTTAACCTCCGAAACGGCTAGTCCGATTTTGACGGGACTTTCACTGGTATGTAGACGATGTTACAAGAAGTAACTTAGGCTAATTTAACATCTCTATTGTGATCTTACGAGGACCTGGAGCCCCCCTTCGGTGCCGAAGATAACCGCTCTAGTGGTTTTAGCCGGTAGGAGTACATACCCTTTTGCCCTTCCTCGGGGCGAAGGAAGTTCATGTGGAATTTCCACTTGTCACCAATAAAAAAAGCCTAATTTAACAGTATAAAAAAAAAAAGAGTGCGTTCCACACAAAAAATCCAATATATATACTTTATATTTATTTGTACTAAATTTCAACCGTCTATGCCGAAGTATTCTATATCATTTATGAATAATCCGATCTCTTTTAAATTAAACGGCGGGTGACACCGCGGAGCACAGCTAGTCCATACTAAAATACTAATAGTAAAAGTGTTACGCTAGATCTCGCTACCGAGCCTTCCAGCCGGCCACGCCAGCATGTCTCGCCGCTACGTCACTTCCTACTACCTACCTCCCTGCCACCTTCCTACCAAGCCAAGCCGTGCTAAGCTGTGCCAAGCTGTGCCAAGCTGTGCCAAGCTGTGCCAAGCCGTGCCAAGCCGTGCCAAGCCGTGCCAAGCCGTGCCAAGCCGTGCCAAGCCGTGCCAAGCCGTGCCAAGCCGTGCCAAGCCGTGCCAAGCCGTGCCAAGCCGTGCCAAGCTGGGACAGCAAACAATCAGTAAAAGCTCGCCATAAATGTTTGTCACCTCACCATTATTGTTGGTGACGTACTGACGTCGCGTCCTACCCGCTTTCACAATACAGCCTAATGTGGAGGGCCGCAAGTGATAAATACATTGGAGAGCTCATTTTTAAATTAATTCTGATGTGTATATCATAAATAGTCGTAACCAAACATCTTTAGTCGTAACTGTGTTAAAATTAATGTAAATTAGATGTATTATTTCTGTTTGGATTTTCCACCTCCATAAAAGAGGGTGAGTCATCGTGTATAATTATGTGAAAAGTTATATAAGAAACCATAGAATCGATTTTGAAAATTCTTTCACCGAATATCAATATAAACAAAGGATTATACATTTACATCATCCGATAAATAATCTGCACTAGGCGCGGGTGCATGGGGTCCGATAATCCAGGATCTACCATATACTAATTATTCATAAAAAATCTGTAGTATACATTTATGTAATGCATAAAACGAGTGTAGTAAGAATATAAAACAACTTAGCAGAGCTCACTATACAGACCACAGAAATAGGAAATAAGGAGAAGTGTTACGGGGGCGTAACCGCGCCACCGTGACATGATCAATTTGAACCATCCGGAAAATATGGCCGTTTTAGCATGATAGGTCATCAACCGATCACTATAGTGTCGGCTTACATAACCCCCAATGGCCAAGACGATCCAATCCAACCGGATCTCGAAACACTCTTCGATCTAGGCGACTCCGTCATAGTGGCGGGGGAGCTCAATGCCAAACATGAGTCTTGGAACTGTCTCACCCACAACCGCAGAGGAAGTAAATTATACTCCCTTAATACCCTCCTCAATTTTGACATCATCGCCCCGATGTATCCCACCCACTACCCCGGCAATGTTAACCATCGCCCGGATATACTCGACATAGCACTTCTAAAGAATGTCAACCTTAAGTTGCATTCCATTGAACTACTACAAGAGCTAGACTCCGATCACCGTCCTGTGATCATTTACCTCACATCCCGCTTTGGCCCCACGGACACAGGACAACCCCCTCAGACCATTGTGACGACGGACTGGAGGAAAGTTAGGCAACGCCTCAACGACCCTTCGTCCGCCCAATTAGATAGAATTCCCGAATGCATAACGTCAGTCGCAGACACGCGAGGTGCCATCGACTCCCTCACCGGACATGTACAGTCCGTCGTGAACGATTGTTCACGGCGAGTTCCAGCGATGGAAGACCATCGTATGAAACTCCCTGACGATGTACGTGCACTGATGACGAAGAAGAACGCAGCCTTTAGAGCGTACTCATCCTTTCCCAGCGAACCCAATCGCCTCTTTATGCGCCACTTACAGCGTGCTGTCAAGGAACGTATTAAGGAGTGCCGAGCGGCAAGCTGGGACAAGATGCTGGGCGACTTAGAGGCAACCCACCTTGCGTTCTGGCATCTGCAACGGAAACTCAAATCCGAAACATCCAATATTGTTGTCTTTCCGCATATGTGGAAACAGGCCACAGTTATCGGTATTCCTAAACCCGGTAAGCCCAAGTGCGAGCCCTCTAGCTATCGCCCCATAAGCCTTCTCAATTCTCTTGCGAAGATTTATGAGCGGATTATTTATTCCCGACTAAAGGATTTTGCCGAAGAATTTGCTTCATCAAGGAAGGAATCATATACAATATGCAAGTGAGGGAATTTTCTTGTATTTGTCTATAAAAAGAATAAATTAAAAATGATTGTTTTCTTTATTATGTTACATTTGGATTGATGGAGCTGAACGACGTTATTATTTTTGTACAAAATACAATGCTTCTTATCTACCACTTTTAACTAGCAATCAGTGAATAACAAACGCAGTGTAATAAAACAGCGAACGGTACTCCCAAAAAACATACGCGTTGCGAGGTACGGCTGTCGTTTGCGGTCTGTACGCTCGGTATGATTGGCTACCTACAAAGTCGTGGGTGTGTTTAAGTATAAGAAGCCAATTATAATGTTGTGTTTATTCAGTTCATTGGATGAGAACTTGTACCTGTGTGCTTTTATGAAGAATGGTAGTGGGAAAATGGATTTCTAGGTTCGCATATTTAGTTTTGATCTACATGGCATATCTTCTTTCTTCCAATATCTTTCATGCAGATTAACCATAACGTGGAGGAATAATACCTAACGAACTACTTATTACATACAAGCGCCAGAACAAACGTACGCCCAGTTGAAAACCACAAAGTCAAACAAAGTTGGAACAATGACCGAAAGTAGGTAGCTACTTTCGTTAGTTCTTCGCGTTTGCATCGTTCTTTTGCTGTACAACCCTGTACCTTTCGGAGAATTGCTTTGTCGTCGTGAGCATGCAATTTAGTTGCCGTACTTGGCATTTTGATTTCAATGACCTTGAGTTATGCTGTCTGCGGGTACTTTTTGTTCTAACCATAGAATATTTTAATGGTGTAAATCAATAGTTGATAATATATCGATACAAATAAATCTTGACAAGAATGGAGATACTTTGATTCAAGGTCTTTTAAGTCAATCCTTTATAAGTGCTGACAGAGTAGATCGATTTTTAATGTTGACGACATTTTATTTTGATTGATATTGATCCAGTAAATTCGTAGTTTTTTAAGATAGCTGTATGTAAGCATATTCTGTTACAGTTTCAGTTTTTAATATAGCAATATGTACCATGTTACCAATCCTATTACAAAGCTATTTACGATAATTACAATTTAAATGAAAATCTAAGGAATTTTCCAGAACAGTGAACATTTCTACCCGTTTACTTTGAATTACTAATTGGGAATACCAATATGTATACACAGCAGATCAGTATAGACGCACACGGAGCATCAGCAAGCGTAGTTGGCAGTGTGCTAGTGAATAAGCCATAATAGACGCTCAAACGAGCGCACAATGGCCGCGGGTTGCCACGCTCTGGCGACGCTAACATTATTTGCGGTGCGCTACCTATTCCCCCAGGAGATATGATACTAGTCTTCCTTGTCTAGACGGTGAAGCACATAGGGAGCAAAATTATTACTAACTAGCTGGGACCCGCGGTTTCACCCGCGTTTAATTTAAAAGAAATTTAGAGTACTTCAACATAGACACTTGACATAGAATATATATATTAGATTTCAAGGGTCTTATTTTTTTTGCGCGGAACTCCTTATTATTTTTCCAAAATAAAAGTAGCCTAAGTTATTCCTCATAACATCAGCTATCTGCCAGTGAAAGTCCCTTCAAAATCGGTCCAGCCGATTCGGAGATTACCCGGAACAAACTGACAGACAGACAAAAAAAATTAAAAATAGTTTTTTGTTATATATACCGTATATAGTTTCATATGCATTTAGTAAAAAGCTGGTATTTTGACATTACAAACAGACACTTCAATTTTATGTATTTGTATAGATTAACTTTCTTTAATTCCTTTTGTGCGCCACGTATTTCGGCCTACACCACCATTAATCTACTAATGGTTTCCCGGCTATTTCGATAGATAAATACTTTATGCAGTAAGTTTATAATTAGCTTTTTCTGCTCCTATTAAAACGAAGAGTTCAATACCAACAGAATAGTGATGTGCTTCATGAAATCATGACATACTGCCAAAGTATTTTACTAAACTAATTAGCTTGGTATTTATTATAATGAGTGCCTACATAGTCACGCAACAGTGAAAAGTTAAGTGTGCTAGAATATAGGTACGTGACACAGGGGTTAAAGTTCGGATAACAGAACAGGGTACTGAACTTTAGACAATAGAGAAATGAAGTAAACAATAGCCTGCTGACCACGCTTATACATTTGCTACTGATATTGGCTTTACAAGTCGTCAAATTCCGTGTGGTGTCCGGATTAAGAATATAGCACCACTCCGTCTCCTCCCGTGGAGGTCGTAAAAGTCGACTAAGGGACTCTTAACCAAAGGGATGGGCAGCAGCGTCCCTTTGCTGAACAGAAGCATTACTGCGCTTACCAACACGCCTGCCAAGCGTGGTGAGTATCGGCAAATTCCCCCCAAAATGACGACACGACTAATGCACCGGCCCCCAGTTCCCGGCAGCCCCGCTATTCCTGGTCATGGTAGCGGCCACGGTAACGGCGGGGCAGGGGGTGCTAAGAATCACCGGACGGGATCCGGCTACCACCCCAAACGAAAACTGGCCCTGGTAACGTATAACACACGCACACTGAGGGCAGACGAAAAGATTGTTGAGCTGGAAGAAGAAATAGATAAGTTGCACTGGGATATCATGGGTCTATCAGAAGTCCGAAGAAAGGGTGAGGACACGATAACCCTGAAATCTGGCAACTTATTCTACTACCGGGAAGGCGAACATCTGTCTCAAGGTGGTGTCGGGTTTCTCGTCCACAGGTCCCTCATTAACAGCATAGTGACCATCGAAAGTGTGTCGAGCAGGGTAGCGTACCTTATACTCAGAATATCCAAGAGGTATTCGTTGAAGGTCATACAGGTCTACGCACCGACCTCGACACACCCAGACGATGAAGTAGAGAGTATGTATGAGGACGTAAGTAGGGCCATACATACCTCGAAGACACACTTCACTGTTGTGATGGGGGACTTCAACGCGAAGCTGGGCACTCGATGCGATGGTGAGTTGAGAGTGGGGCAATTTGGATATGGGCAACGGAACCTCAGGGGACAGAGGCTGGCCGACTTTTTGGAAAAGGAGGGACTCTTCGTGATGAACTCCTTTTTCCAAAAGCCGCCTCACAGGAAATGGACCTGGATGAGTCCCGATGGTTCCACGAGGAATGAGATTGACTTCATCATGACCAATAGGAGGCAAATATTCAATGATGTCTCTGTGATCCACAGGGTGAAAAGTGATCACTGAATGGTAAGAGGCACATTGAATATTAATCTCAAAGTTGAGAGGTCTCGTCTGATGAGGTCTACGCTCCGGCCCTCTAGTGCTCATATCCAAAACCCCGAGAGCTTTCAACTCGAACTCCAAAACCGCTTCGAGTGCCTAGAACATTGCGTATCTGTGGACGATTTAAATGGTAGGTTTGTAGAAACTGTCCAAACGGTTGGGTCTAAGTTCTTTAAGGCCCACCGTAAAGGTAGACCAAAAAAGTTCTCCGATCACACTCTCGACCTCATGGCAGAAAGACGCGCCATGACGCTGCAGTCCTCCGGTGATGCTGAAGCATACCGACTGCTCAATAGACGGATATGGAAGTCCTTGCGTCACGATATCCGCACCTTTAACACCAACGGTGTTAAAGAGGCGATTGAGCGGAATCAAGGCTCCAAAGTGTTCGCAAGAGACAAGTCTATTGGGCAAAGTCGTATTATGAAGCTGAAGACCGAGGACGGCAGTGTAGCGTCGACTAAGCCAGAGGTTTTGAGAGAGATTGAGAAGTTCTACCGGCAGTTATACACCTCGGTAACTATACCTACCATTGGCTCTGACAAAGACCCGCGAGCCAAACTAACCCGACACTATACCGAGGATATCCCGGACATCAGCCTGTACGAGATTAGGATGGCCTTGAAACAGCTTAAAAATAACAAGGCGCCGGGTGGGGACGGAATTACGACAGAGCTTCTGAAAGCGGGTGGCACACCGGTACTTAAAGTCCTTCAGAAGCTATTCAATTTCGTCTTACTCGAGGGCACAACGCCGGAAGCGTGGAACAGAGGTGAGGTGGTGCTCTTCTTCAAAAAGGGTGATAACACCCTATTGAAGAATTACAGACCCATCTCACTTTTGAGCCATGTTTATAAGCTGTTTTCAAGGGTCATCACGAATCGTCTCGAGCGCAGGTTTGATGACTTCCAGCCTCCCGAACAAGCCGGTTTCCGAAAAGGTTTTAGTACCATAGACCACATCCATACGCTGCGGCAGGTTATACAGAAGACCGAGGAGTATAATCTGCCACTATGCTTGGCGTTTGTGGACTATGAGAAAGCCTTCGATTCGATCGAAACCTGGGCAGTGCTGCAATCTCTGCAGCGGTGCCACATTGACTATCGGTACATTGAAGTGTTGAAGTGCTTATACAGAAACGCCACCATGTCGGTCCGAGTACATGAACAGAGCACGGGGGCAATTCCATTGCAGAGAGGTGTGAGACAGGGGGACGTAATTTCCCCGAAACTGTTCACCGCTGCAATGGAGGATGCCTTCAAGCTGCTGGAGTGGAAAGGATTCGGCATTAACATCAATGGCGAGTATATCACTCACCTTCGATTTGCCGACGATATCGTAGTCATGGCAGAATCGCTGCAAGAGCTCAGCACAATGCTCGATGATCTCAACAGGGTTTCCCAACAGGTGGGCCTTAAAATGAACATGGGCAAGACGAAAGTTATGTTAAATGCCCATGTCGTGCCCATCCCAATATCCGTTGGGAGCTCTGTTCTCGAAGTTGTTGACGAGTATGTCTACCTGGGACAAACTGTCCAGCTAGGTAGGTCCAACTTCGAGAAAGAGGTCAATCGTCGAATCCGACTCGGCTGGGCAGCGTTCGGGAAACTTCGCAACGTCTTTTCGTCAACAATACCGCAATGCCTAAAGACGAAAGTCTTTAACCAGTGTGTGTTACCAGTGATGACATATGGAACAGAGACGTGGTCACTCACAATGGGCCTCATAAGAAAGCTCAAGGTCACTCAGCGAGCTATGGAGAGAGCTATGCTTGGTATTTCTCTACGAGATCGAATCAGAAATGAGGAGATCCGTAGAAGAACTAAAGTTATCGACATAGCTGCAAGGATTAGTAAGCTGAAGTGGCAATGGGCAGGGCACATTGCTCGTAGAACTGATGGCCGTTGGGGCAAAAAGGTTCTCGAATGGAGACCGCGCACCGGAAAACGCAGCGTGGGACGACCACCAACGAGGTGGACAGACGACCTGGTGAGGGTCGCTGGGAGTCGTTGGATGAGAGCAGCATGTGACCGCTCGTTGTGGAGATCTAAGGGGGAGGCCTTTGTTCAGCAGTGGACGACCTGTGGCTGATATGATGAAGTCGTCAAGCATTGCTAAGTTAGCGCAACGAGAATAAATTAGGATTCTCGCCGCATATTGAGATCACCTGTGCTCCTCCTAACAAGGTTATTTTCAGGTACGCTCATTTAAATTCCCTGCCCTTAAGTTAGTACATTTGTAACAAATGTCTTGCTTCTTCACTACAATAAATAATGAGATTGACTATAAGTCGAATCTCATTTATCGTATTTCTAAGTGTAGGCCCGCACTCTCGTACTTGTCGATTAATGCCGTCTAGACGGGTTTTTGCTCTGCAAATACAGTGCCTGAATTCCTTCGAGTAGGAAAAAGCCGGATACACTAAAGCCGCGTTTCCAACGAAAGGTTTGAAGTGAACATTTATGATGCCAAAAAAATTACCTATTCTTGCAAAGCGATGTTATTTTGTATCAATAGTTTATTCTATGTATCTACAATGCTGAAGAACCCTGATTTTCCAATAATAAAATGGGTTTTTCACTGTGCGATATTACGAGTAAAATAAGTCGTTTAGTGTATATAAATCTAAAACAATTGACAACCTAAACAATGACAAGACGTAGCGTGATTCATGCCAATTTATGCGAGACAATTATTGAAAATTGGCGATTCTGAGTATAGGATCGTTAATACCACCCATAGGAAGTCACAGCGACCGACGGTCAGCAGTACCCAGTGAAAACATACTCATTCACATCAGGTATTTAAAAAAATGTAAATAACGTATGGATGTTATTAGTCTGAAGTAGGAAATAAAATTCCCCCTCCGTGCTGTGCCTAAAGGCGTGGCACCAATGGGCGGCTCTAGTGTGATCTTACGAGGACCTGGAGCCCCCCTTCGGTGCCGAAGATGACCGCTCCAGTGGTTCGCCCTTCCCCGTGGTGGAGGAAGTTCCATGTAGAATTTCGACCGAACAAGAATAAAATTTAAAAAAAATCGTGGTCCATAGTTTTGTGACGAAATAAATGTTTTCAAGCATGATTTACACATCGAGTCGTTTTGAACACGCTTTTATTAACTCCACTTAACTACGCTCACGTAACTATGTAAACAAATCTTGGAAGTGGATCTTAGCCTACTTCTTAGTGGCGTACCGATTTGAAACTTTGCAGGTATATTTTATGTTAGGCCTGGATTCCGAGTCTTTTGGCACATACCCTTATCATAACTTTGTGTTGCCATTTTATTGCATTTTGTATGTTAGTTTTTGTGTTTCTTATAAATATTATGCCTAATTTTAATTGTGCGTCGTTACTAGTGCAAAAATAAATAGTTTTCTTTCTTTCTTTTCTTTCTTTCTTTCAGGTATTGGTAATCCAGATGACAATACAATAATCTGGTACCATCAAAGTGATCTGATGATGGAACCAGGAGATGAATAGTGGAACTCTTTAATGGCTACTGGTAATCCCTAGTGGGCTCATTTGGTTTGTTTGAGCCCCATACATCACCCCTGATGACGAGGGTCTGATAATGAGCGCGGAAGGTGGATAGTGGAACAAACCCTGTTTTTCGTTTCTTTTTACTTACTATTATAAATTAATCAATATTTTCCGTTAGGTCACTTTGCTGCCAGCATCAGTATGAGTATCAGTATATCTGTAGTAGTAGTAGCTATAAAAAATAACTGAATTTGTTACCATATACCCTGATTAAAAAGAATGGATTATAAGTATATGTATCCCAAAAAACAATTTAAGATATATTTAGATTATTATCATATGGATAATAACAATGACAAGCGAATTCGGACGAAGGGTTCGCCTTCTCATAGGCGCTCCTTCATTCGCCCACGCCTCGCATCACGCATTTTTCTCCAAGCTTTTATTGGACAAATTAGTATTTTTTATACACCATTCTTAAATGAAACCTAAAAATGAGTCTGTTTAGACAGTACTTAATAGAAACGATTGTAAAAGTTTTCAAACCATATCTTTTTGTCCCAAAAACAAGCTAAACGTCAGGTTACCGCGCCGGCGATATCGTTATCGTTAGATTAGACATGTTACTTCGCCTCGCTACTCATGCGTCTCGTTATGCGAGGACAATGGGAACCATAACAAGCCTAAAAACTTTTGTGAGTTTTCATTACATTTCTTGGTTATATTTTTCACAGAACTTTTAATGAAGACTTCAAAATAATGAAGACGCGCCTTCATTATTTTATTTAAACTCTTGTAATCTCAGACTTTCTTTTTACGCGTTCATATCTCGCCCAAACCTTAAGTCCCGAAAAGCCATTATGACATCAAAGTCAAAATATGGATGAAAAGAGAACTTTCTTATTAAGTAGTTTATTAAATGCATATTTAAGTGTGAAGTGATTTTACTGTAATCAACCGTAAAATCACTTCACACTTAAATATGCATCTCACAGTAACACTTCTTATTGACTTTCGCTATATAGATAGATATTTGTAAATTAACCTTTCACAAATATTATCTATGGTATTAAAAGTCAATGTGGTAAATTCGCTATAGAATACATTGGCACCGGCAGATAGCTGACTGCTTATTTAATTTTCAAAATGATTGTTCCGATGAACACTATAGTAATTTTTGGATAAACTGAGAGTCGTACATTTGCCGTCGGCATAAAGTACTAATTTACGTACAAGCATTTGATCACGGACTTTATCTCGTCCAGACGTATTGAAGGGACATCGGTCTTCGATCGATTTCAATAGGATGATATCTTTTACGAAGATACGTTTTATTGTTTTTTCGTTTTTTACAAGTTGAAATAAGAAATGTTGCCAAGGTCTCAATTGCGTGCTTAAGTCCAAATAACATCGGGAGCACTGTTTCACTGGAGATTTGTTACTGCGTCAGGTCATTTGGATGCGATGTGAGCTGAACCTGTAATGGGTGGCGATTAAGTCTCGCGTCGTATAAATAGCTGGGGACACAAATACGCTGGCGTTGTAGCAATTGTGAAGAAAATAGCGACAACACGTGGTCGGACTTTAAATAACGGACGTTATAAAATGACGCTTCGTGTTGGCAAATCCTTATGTATCCTTACATCTCATTGTAATGGACTTGCGTTAAAATTGAAATGATTCATTTTTTGTTCTGACGCCACTGCTAGTCACATGCCCACAACCTTTTAATTTACATTAACAGAAATATTTCCTATATCAAACAAAATTCGTTTTATTTTCTTTATAACGGGCTTGCGTTGGAAATCCTATTAACTATTCCTTTTAAGATACCCAAGTTATAAAAAAGTGTTAAAAATATGGAAAATCCAAAAGTGCACACCTCGAACGCTTTCTAATTAAGGAGCTAAACGAAAAAGTATTTTTTTTTTCTTATTTTTTATAATGAATAAGTTAGGCTTATAAATTGTTAAAAACAAGTGCAGAACTTATTACGGTGTCAGAATTATTCATTGGAATTTCCTCTTGCCATTAGGTTACTTTTTTACCATATACTTTTAAGTGCAATATAAAGTAGGTGGAAATAATTTAAGCTGATTGCGATGCTGTTAATTAACTGTAATACAAAGCTTACCTCGACGAAGGCGTAGGTATCGAAAAAAATAGAATAGCATAAAGTCATTCAAATTGTTAATACAATTTTATTTATCAAACAACATTTGAACACATTCTGTTTCCTGTCATAAAGTTATATAAAATATTTTAGTCTGTTACATGAAGAGATAAATATAACAATTTTGGTAATGGTCGAGTGCGCGATATCCGTTATTATAAACAATTGAACTATACGAGTAAAAGTGTGACCCCGACCGAGGGTATTATATAACAATAATTATTCAGTCACAGACAAACTTTCTATGAATTTAAGCATCTTACAATGTAATGCTATAATAACGACATCAAGCCACAGCAGGTGTATTATGTTATTTGCGTTTTAAATGCGATTCCAGATGCATTAAATAGATTGATGAAACTACATTACATAATATACTTCGGTCTATTGGTTCGACGTAGATGATTGAAACACAATTCAACGAAGGAGCAATCAATGAAATTCTGTAAAAAGGGCCCTCATCGATCAGAGCTCCAAATTGAAAGGTCAAAGCTAAATAGCTATTGATATGTGACCCAACGTTGACTTATCCCACACGACGCGACCGTTATATTTAAGTCAACAAAAAAATCTTAATCAAAGAAATATTTTGAGCTGAGTAATTTATCTTGCGTGATGTTCATCAATAGGATGCGAGTTAACACCACATGTGACTAATTGCTTCAGGTTTAAAATATCTCGACAAACGAGAAGCACATATGAGATTAGTTCCTCATATTACAAAGACTATTTATAGTTATATACTAATAGAATAACCATGGAAATTAAATTCTCACTGGTTTTTAAAAATGGTATGAAAAGTAAAAATTTGCATACCTAAACGGTTAGTTAGTTATCGCTTAAGTTAAAACACAATCAGTCTTATTACAAAAATCTTGTTAGACTCAGGTTTAAACCAGAACTATGAAGTCTAGACTTAGTACGGAACTAACGTTAGTACCTTGGTTTAAACCCGTCCGTATTACAAATATCAAATTAAGTCAGGACTAGATAGTACCTGACTTTAGTTCTGGCTTAAATTATTTCCACAGATTATACACGGAATTCCTTGGAAACATTCATTCAATCAGATAGCATTCGGTTACATCGTTCCGTTTATCCAAATGCTAAATATTTCTGTTTTTTTTTTTATATTAATGATATTGATATTTCAACATATATAATAGGGTATTTAATGACGATAACTATTAGAAACGAATGGTTGTTCTTGTTTCAATAAATGGCATTTATTTTCTTTCTGAGGAATACTTTTATGACATTTATTTCATGTCCGAAATATGTACTTTCAAACAACACTAATGCGTAACGGAATGTCTATATCGCGCGGAAATCTTTAAACATAGGTACAACTATTCTGAGATTTGGACGTTTCTTCGTACTTATTATTGATAATAACTTCTTATAAAAGGGAATAATATTAATAAAATAGAACAACAGAAAAAACGAAGAAGTGAAAACTGGAATTCTGAAAAAAAAGTTAGTATTTGCCTACAATTATTGTAAATACGGCATATTACTATCTTTAGGAAAACGCAAATTTAAACCATTTCAGGTAATATTACAATATAACACACAAAAAGAAACCAAATATAACCTCAAAACAATGAATTTGACGTATATTTGTGACTTAGACCAAAGGTTTATAGAGTTAAACTAGGTCCCCATCAGGTTTATCTTTAGTACCATAGATAGTCAGACTAAGAGTTAAACCACTTTTTGTAATAAGAAATTTTATTAAACCACACTTTTAGTCCGAGACTATCGATAAACCATATTTTGTAATAAGACGGAATAAGTTCATTGATTGTTCATACCTAGCATTAGTTTTATTAATAAACATATTGCTTGATAATTAACTTTAATACAAAGCGTGACAATATTTTACATAAATGTACAATATAGTACACATAGTACTTATTTTTATAGAATATCGACGACAACAAGGAAAACAAATACACAAATTAAGCTTCAATGTTCCTATTAGTCATATTAAATCACTTCTTGGCAAAAAGATTTCAATTGCATTATTTGTGCAATCATCTTGATGAAATCTATTGAGAGTGGACTATAAATCTAAATCATACAACGTTGCAGCGAGCAATCATGTAATATAAACTGCGAAGGTCTATTTGCAATGTCATAAATTGCTTATATGCCTTTTATATAGGCGCTGGATATAATTATGGAATCGTGTTTTTAGAAACATTTTGTTATACTTGGTCATGTGTCTGGTGAAGTTTGGATCCTTCACGTGATACTGATGGCACGTAATGAAAGCGAGCACGCGAATCCTTAGAGACTTTCCCCTATTAATTCACTTTCCCGACACTGTTCGATTCCAATTTCGAAGTGAGATCTATGCGGTTGTTATCTTTTGACTGCAATCATTCGAAACATTTATGTTTTGTATGAAATTGAATATGGTTATCGATTCTATGCAATGTATGAGTCTGCTGTACATCGAATAAGCATACAATTTGGGACATAGTTAAATTAATGAAGAATCCATAGCATGTTTAATAATGGTGAATGGCGAATGGGTCGTAATTAACTACAAATGGTGTTTTGACTAATGTTTACCGTAAACCGCATTGAGTACGCAGTGGGTTAAGTTTCAGCTCATGTTGCCGTGTGAGTCACGTGAACAAATACAAAAAGACAGTATCCTCGACAAGTCAACTGCTGGGAAAGATGCATTACAAACAGTTTTTCCGCGTCCTATCATATCAGCCACAGGACGTCCACTGCTGAACAAAGGCCTCCCCCTTAGATTTCCACAACGCGTCCTAACTATAATATTATTGTAGTACATGTATTATCAGCCCGTAAACGTCCACAGCGGAATATAGGCGTCCCAACAATGAACGGTCATAGATGTTGCCACCACACGTTTGGCAGGTGGATTGGTGATCGCAGTATGTTGTTATTAGCACACGGGAGAACGCTGCTGCCCATCCTCTTGACACTAACCCGTAAAAGGAGACTCACCTTTTACGACACCGATGGGTGGAGAAGGGTGGTCTATTCACTGTCGGAAACCATACGAAGCGTCGCATATTATCCAAAAGGCAACAAAAATAGACCTGGTTTATACATTATTAGTTGAAAAACTTTAAAACAACGGTTACAACGTTATATCTATAAATACTGAAAGCATTTTAAGAGACATTTAAATTTATAAATAAACATCGAGTCCAGTGACAGAAAATATACAAAAATACTTTTGAACTGGAAGAAAATACATACAGAAGGTACAATCATTCTGAAAAGTTCTCTGAGACATACTTACTGTTCGCAAATCGCATTGGGTCAAATGTGATAATTTACATGAATAACTCAGTAGATACATAAATTAAATGACGTAGTTTCTGAAATATATAGCCAGTGTCCATGAAAATAGGACTCCTGCAGCAAAAGCAAACCAAAGTAATTACAAAAACAATTTAAAATACGGGTTGCACTCCGGGAGTGCCGACAGAAGTGATAATTTTATAGCAATAAATGGTTTTAATTTATATATTTATCTAGACGCGTTCGCGGTCTGCTATATGTACATGCATATATGCACACACTATAGCTGCGTCTCGTAACGGTGTCGCGAGTCCAGAGATTTTATCTCATCTAAAAATATGCGTACCGCGCTAAAATAAGTTTTCACTTCAAAATCCTATCCCTCTTTGTGTTACAAGTGTTCCAAGTGTTGAACCTTTAAAAGTTTTACGCACTATTATTTAACATAATTTAAAGTAAAAGATATTGAATCAAATTTATATTTTTATTCCGTCATAGCTTTATTCTCTACTAAAAATAATAATCATCGCTATTAAAGTCATTTCCAATAGACTTTTATTTCGATTCTTGTTTATATTATTACGATATATTCACGATACTATAGAATCATAGAGCAGGTGTACCGTTTAAATAAACTCCCTGTATAACCGAAATTTAAAATATCGGGTCAGCATTTCTAACTATAGCTTTCAGGTCAATACTTTAGCCCTCAACAACACGGTCCATCGGCTAATGGGCTTGCTAATGTATGCCGAGCTATTAATACTATAACCTACATTATAAGGGTGCGGGTATTCTCTAATAACTGATTAGTTATGCAACGTAAGAAACGACAAATAAAAATAAGATAATACACCAACAAAATAGATAATAGTGGAACAAATATGACTTCTCAGCTGTTCATCACATTACTAATTCGTTACGAATCATGATTCATAAACAGTCATTCATCATCATCGTCATCTCAGCCGAAAGACATCCACTGATGGACCCGAGTCTCCCCCAAAGATCACCACAACAACAGCTCTGTGTATTTGTTGTGTGCTCATGGGGGGAGGGGGTTTGCACTAATTGTCACGGTTATCGCAGTTGATTTGTAAATATAATCGAACAACGCTGCTGCCCATTCTCCGGCTAATCTCATAGTGGCCCTTTACGACACCATGGGATTAAAAATGGCGGTGCTATTCTCAGCGACACCGCACGGTGATGTCATGATTAGGAATCTTTACACCCAAAGATCTGCTAATGAGATTTTAATGTATCAAGCACAATAACATTTATTACGTTGCATTAGACTGGACCGGTCTTAACTGCACGCGGTCGAGGTGAATCGCCTCAGCACATAATGTGAACAGTTCTTGGCAGTGTTCCCAACCGCACCAACAAATTGTTCTATTGCCATTGTACGGAGACGGAGACGTACTGCGAAAACGACCTTCACACCACACACTAGCTGGACAACGTGGAGTTCCGTTAATGTGATAGTGTAATATTGGTCGCCTCCTTGGTACGATTTACTGACCGCTATAAAAAGTATGTATGTAGTTTTGAATTGAGTGATAAATTTAAAATGTTCTGACGTTCCAGAGACATGCATACAACAATTGTCGGGAGAGGAATGGAATTCGAGCCATATACAATAGGAATCATATACGAAAGACATAATTACAGTTATCGTAAAGAATATATAATTTCAATACCCCAAGCAAGTTTATTATTGAAATGTACGCCCGGTACATGCTCCTGCCGGAACTACGACCCTACAATACTGATGCTAAATTAATTCGATTTGCACTCATGGTTCTAACCATTCCAACCTTCCAACCATTCATGAATACATTGAAAAAACATTTTATTAACCAGTGATTTGTAGCAAAATTGCTTCATCAACAAACCATGTGACGACAAGGTCAAGAAATGTAGTAAAAATTCATTCATATACCTTAGTAGTATGTATTATATCAGCCCTTAGCGATGAATATTTATTTCCACCCAATATTTACTTTAATTATATTTTTGGTTCTTTGATATTATTTTTCCCCCATTATAAAACATCAAAACCATACAATATTAAACTATTAGAAATGAGCATTGCAATAATTTTACTAGTATAATAGACTCTTTAAATCACGAAGGTTTTGTAAATGAACTTCAAAGTGGACTTGGGTAGGTACTTGAACCCACCATCGCTCACGCAGCAATCGCTTTCATTAAGCGCGATTGAAGCTTCATCGACCAAAAAAATATTTTACTTCAAAGGTGCCCACCTACCACTAGGCTCGCAGAATTGATGTATTTTGGTTGCTTTTAGTTAGTGCCCCCGTGATATTTATCATCCAACATTGTATGCTAGCTCAACTATTATTGGAGTCTCCATTTTAAATGAACTATGATCTTTCGCGGAGAGAATACATATTAAGACACCGCGTCTCTAGCAGCGTACTTAAATTAATGAAACCTATGAAATTGCTGTATTGTAGGGGAAATAGAAATTAACTACTGTATTTGAAAATAAAAAATCATATTTAGATTATTTTATTCATATTTATTTTATTTGTTGCCTTATTTTCAGTCAATTAATGCCTAAGTAGATGAGAAAGTCGGTACATTCATACAATTTTAAAGGCAGTTTTTAATATCGCTTCTTAAGAAACCTCTTCAAAAGATTCTACACAGGAATCGACGAACTTCACAAAAGCGTCTACGTTAGGACAAGTCCAGGAATATAATACGGAGGGTAAGGAACAGTCTCCAGCTGCAATTCTTGTAATTTTGAAGTGTATAGTAGAGTATGAAGCCGGGATAAAAAAGCAGTGGCCAGGAGCAATAAAGATATCAGTAGCGTTTCGAATTTGCCATCATCACTTGCAATTCCTGATATGGACATCAGGAGGCAGATCGAAAGAAGCGGTTGCGAATTACGCCAGCACTAGATCAATGTGTTACCATAAGGTTCCCGTGGCAAATTTTCTCATTTCGGGCTGTTTGGTTAGGTCATCTGGACAGTGATTGTGAAGTCTGACCTTGAAAGGTGGGCACTGGGCATGCTGATGCGATGTATTTTGGTTGCTTTTAGTTAGTGCCCCAGTGACATTTACTATTCAACATTGTCTGCCAGCTCAGCTATTATTGGACTCTCCGTTTTGAATGAACTATGATCTTTAAGATAGAGTCAAAGAAGATAATAAGAAGTCAAATTAAGCTAAACACGTCTCTAGAACCGCAATAAATTGGGTCATCATATTGGGTCGACTTGTCATCCGAGGGACTAATTCAACATGATTATCCCCTTGTGTCTATGTCGAGCTTTGGACATGTATTCTTTGTGCGTCTCGCTCAATTTGTGCGATACCCATGTTCGGAGCTTTAGGAAAATAAAGAAGCGCCTAAAAGGTTTCTTTCTGCCAATGGTTCAATATTGTTTTGAGACGGATCCACCTTTACTATCGCCTTCAATTCATCAGTATCGAACTTGCTCTCCGGCAGTCCATGAGATCAGTTTGAGAGTTATCAATGTCCAGAATGAAAGCGGTTGAACATCGGCATTCATATTGCGCGCTGTTCGTGATGTTCATATCCGAGCTAAATTAAACAATAGAACAACAAATGAACTGATTTTGAAAAGGAATCTCATGGATTTAAAATAAACGAATCCGCAGAAACAATGAATGAATCCTCAGTTGCATGCAAGCAACTTTAGCAAGTCCGGTAAAACGGCAATTTTATGTCGCCTTAGTATTTTCGAGAACAGAAATGCGATAATTCCTTGAACCCAGCATAAGTACCACCTTACATAATTATCCAAGATTAAGATATCATACATTTGTACTTTTTTTAATTTTTATTGATGTCCAGTGGAAATTCTACATGGAACTTCCTTCACCCCTGGGAAGGGCGAAGGGGTATGCCGGACTCCTACCGGCTAAAACCATTGGAGCGGTCATCTTCGGCACCGAAGGAGGGCTCCAGGTCCTCGTAAGATCACACTAGAGCCGCCCATTGGTGCCACGCCTTTAGGCACATCACGGAGGGGATGACTATAAAGCGGTCACCCCCTCTAGCGGAGGGAAGGCGACTATAAGAAGGTCGCCCCCCCCCCCCCCAGGCACTTCTCGGGGAGGATTGTATCATAGATTTGTACCTAATGTCTTTACTTATATATGCATTTATAAATAGCATTTATTCATTACATACTAATCTCACGAAAACCAGGTCAAGAACAGTATCGAAACATGCTGAGCGCAGCGGCGGCGAAAGGAGGATGAACTTAAACTTCTCTCAATCACTTTCAAGGATACAATGGCAAACAATGAACGATGTAATCTATGAAAAAGATTAATCACTGGTTTCCCAATAAACTAACCCAATTTTACAACATACATGTTTATCCTTCGCCAATATAATCTTGAAAGTATCGATCGATTCATTTCACCCGGAAGACTACTTTTAGCCGTGTGTGCAAGCTATTAATTACTGCCAACCTATCATTGCCACGAAATCTACAAGCGATTTCTATAGTTTTTCCTGTCCAACGCTTTAATTAACTCGGCGATTCTTTGACTGCAAATCACTGATTTTACGATTCCTATAACCACTGAAATGCCCGTATTTTATAGGTAACTAACTAGTTTTATGTACTTTATTGTGATATTATTCATACAAACAGAGCATTAGCACGAACTGCTCTAGTTAACGCAGACTTTGCAAATTTTTTCACGTATATTGTGCAACCATGTGATGCTATTATGTAAATTCCATATCAACCATTTTGTTTTATTCATAGATTATCCCGCTCACTGTCTCTTTTGCTTTGCTAAAGGAACTGGTTCTGCGCTCATTACCAAACTATTTCTCATCAACAAGGAAACCAACAGCTTGGACAATACATGAAGAAAATAAATACATAAAAAACTTCATGCGTTTACGGATACTCTGTCTTTCCGACTGTTAATTAATCCTACATCATTATGTGTTCAGTCACCCACGTCGAAATGGTTCCATCCCACCATATAGCAACTACACAGCGGGCCTACTATACTATTTGCATACAGTACAAAGACTTTAGGGTTCTGATGAGACTGCCCATTTTGCAGCGCCTCGAGCATGGTCGATGACACGAGTGTAGATGATTTGTATGCTATTATGCGTAAGTTATCTTCACTGATACGCCAAATTCGGAGTAGCACCAACAGAATCCTAAACACGTTTGCTGAAAGAACAGATTCCGCAGTACTAACGAGGCTCATCAAGCTGCAAGTGTCACAATGAGTCCTTATGTATTTTGTTTATTTTAATGTATATATTAGGAACTACTTAAACTTGTAACTAGTTTATAAGAACTATGTTACTTAAACTGTATGGACACAAAGAAATTTTGTTTTGTTCCTTATCATCTCTGTGCACTACATCGATCCTAGTGTTATCTCAGTCGGGGCTTTTCCCAGGTCATCCTCATCATTTTAGTCGAATAAAGTCCACTACTAGACACACGCCTGCCCAAAGATAGCCACATGGTATGAGTATGAGTATGAGCACTGAGTATGTTGTGTGCTCATTGGGGGTTTTTGCTATTATCGCCACGCTTGGCAGGCGGGTTGGCGATCGCAGCTGAGTTGTCAATGTACTTAAAGGACGCTGCTGAACAGCTTCTGGCTCATCCCATAGTTGCCTTTTACGACACCCATGGGGTGAGATGGGCTGGTGCTATCCGTAGCCACACGACCAGTTTTTCCGGGTACGATCAATAATACTAGGTATTCTATTCATCTGTTATCTGAATGTTTCTTTTTTACACCTGTACAATACCGCATATGATCTCATTCTTTACTCCTGCAGTCACGTACGTACACAAAGACCTCTGACGTATCTAGTAGACCAGCTGTCGCCTGCGGTTTCGCCCGCGTTACAAGAACACGGAAAAACGTATTTCTTTATTTTCAACCATAAAGCAACTAACAATTTTCATAAATCTTACTTCAAAATAACGGATACTCCACACACACTTTCATTCCCTCTTTTTTACCCGCTTAAAGGTACAATTTATAAAAACAGCCAAACACGTATTTCTTTTATTGAACCAAAAAGCCAAATACCAATGTTCAAAATTACGGAGTTTAATACAAACTTTCATCCCCTATTTTACCACCTTGGGGTGGAATTTCTAAAATTCCTTCCTTAGTGGATATGCCTACGTTATTAAAGGCATCAATTGCCAAAATTTCAAGTTTGTAGCTAGTTTCAAGGTTTAGGCTCTGCGTTGATAATCAGTCAGTCACGACAAGTAATTATATTTGTCTAGATATCTGACACTGAATGTTAATACTGTTTATTGTAAGTACCGGACGATTGTAGTTACAACTCAGTAAAAACTAAAGTAGTAGCGCAACTTAATCAAAAACTTGGAACTATACGACGACCATACGCTCGTGACTCTATCTGTTATAACTTTTGCTATCTTATACGTACCAACTTTATTGTTGTGACATAATAAAGTTCCTTTCGCTGATGTGATGCTAATTAATGAAGTATAGTGCCCTTGTAAAATCGTATTCGACTTAAATACAGAAGAAATCACAAAATAACTATTTACTTATTTAATAACCGTCTATGATGTAATTCATGCCTACCTGAACCGCACTATCTTTGGTATTATTCCTATGTAAGGAAATCTCGAACACAAGAAGTTTTATATTTAGCTTTATTATTTTCTATCACTAACATTTCTGTTTGTTTAGCGCATGATGTGGTAACGGCTAAAGAATTCTCGAACGCAAGTGACATCAGTCGAATATGACCTTCAGGTGTGGCCGGTAGAGTGATACAGCATGTCAGACTTTGAATAAGCGATTGTTACATTCGATTTGAGATGATATACATACTTAGTACACAGTCACAAAATTAATTACCGCACGTGTTTTATTTTATAAATATACCAAACTTTTTTTTTATTGTTTTTATTGGTGTCCAGTGGAAATTCTACATGGAACTTCCTTCGCCCCGGGGAAGGGCGAAGGGTTATGCCACCTACTGCCTAAAACCACTGGAATGGTCATCTTCGGCACCGAAGGGGGGCGTCGTCGCAAGATCACACTAGAGCCGCCCATTGGTGCCACGCCTTTAGGCACATCACGGAATCAATATTTCAATCTAGGATTTAGGATTTAAGGATTTAATTTAGGATTTCTATCGGTTTACAGACATAAATCTCACATGACAAACAGTAAGATCCGAAGCAACTACCTGTAGATCACATATAAATATTTATTCCGTGCGCGGATTGAACCCGCGACTCGTAGCGCGGAAAGCCAATCGGTTAACCATTGCGCCAACAGTGCTTATTCTCTTCCCGTAATAGCTACATCACATAGTTTTACCTAAGATGTTATGTTATAACTGTTATATGACAGTTTAACATCCACGATGGATTAATGATCGGCATATGACATAGCCTTAGGCTAAATGAGATTGCACCATAGTTGCAGGTACCAACACAGTAAAACGTTCCCTGGGGCACGTCGAGCCTCACTGTCGCTACCGTACTAGAGAAAATAGTGACTTGGGTTTCACAACTCGATTCGTCATGTCGAACGCATTTAAAACCGAAAAACAATTGAACAATGTATTTTTATAATTATTCTTTATCACCGAGACCTTAGTTAGTTACACCTCTCCGAGCTTTGCCTAAAAGGTGTGGCACCAATGGGCGGCTTCAGTGTGTTCTTTCTCGAGAACCCGATTTTGACGGGATGTTTACTTTTTAGTTTTGGCAGATAGCTGAGGTTAGAAGGTATAACTTAGGCTACTTTTAATTTAGAAAAAAGAATTAGTGTTCAACAAACAATTAAAACCCATGAAATTCAGTATATATATACTAAGTATATAATAAGTGTTTATAAATAATCCGATTTCTTTTAAATTAAACGGCGGGTGAAACCGCGGGACAGAGCTAGTTCTGAATAAGAATGGAGAATACTGTTTCAAGTGTAGTGTACACTGGCGTTATAACATCCTAGCAAGCGTGTTTCCTAAGAGTTGAAAGTACATTTAAAAATAATAAAGTGACTCACCGGTTTCCACGCACAATCGAAATGGTACTTAGGCCTTTCCCAATGAACTACTTATTAAAAAACCTTTTTCTTTAATCTCGATTGAGGAAACTTAAACCGACCACTGGATATTTAAAAAATCTTTTCTCTACCTTTGGATTTTAAGTTAATACACACTCGGATACCTGTTTAATTTAAACATATTGTGTAAATTTGGCTCGGTATGCCAAATTAAGCAGAATATATTCCAACGTTTATTTATTCTTTCCCGCCCCGCTTGTTGGTTATTATCTACAAAAACCGTACTACTACTAACCTACGAAGAGTATCAGTAATTCAGTACGCCAACTCATTTTACAATCATATGCAAGTAATACAAAATGTGTTGTGCACGCAAGTGACTCAGTCGGCATCACTGTAGCACTTTATTATTTAACTCATTAGCTTACGACTTCGAGTCATTATTTCTGAGAAAGATGACGAATGTCATTGGTAAACGGCGCTTAGGCTTACCAGTAAAGGTTGCTTTTAGTTAAATATGAGGCTTTGATCTAATTCATTATTGATATATCATACCCATATGTTGGATCACACGAAAACCATATTTAATCTAATCTAAATATCTATACCCTATACAAATAAATTGTAAGTGGTAAAAAAAAGTGTGGTGCCGGGTCAGAATACCACCACCCCATCTCCTCCCGTGGGTGTCGTAAGTCTACTAAGGGATTAGCCAGAGGATGGGCACCAGCGTCCTTCGAGTACATTAACAAGTCAACTGCGATCGCCAACCCTGGCGATTATGGCAACATCCCCCAATGAGCCCACACCATTACAGTCGTTGTGATGATCTTTGGGGGAGGCCTGTGTCCAGCAGTGGACTTAATTCGGCCGAAATTATGATACACAAATAAATAAATTGAAGTGTCTGTTTCTAATGTCAAAATAACAGCTTTTTACTAAATGCATATGAAAGTATTATAGGTACGGTACCGACAGCAAAAATAATATATGTCTGTCTGTTTGTTCCCGCTAATCCCCGAAACGGCTAGACCGATTTCTACGGGACTTTCACTGGCAGATAGCTGATGTTATGAGGAACAACTTAGGTTATTATTAGGCTTTTATTTTAGAAAAATAATTAGGTTTCCGTGCAAAATAATTAAAACCCAAATTAATCTAATATATATAATCTGTGTCAAGTGTCTATGCCGAAGTACTCTAAATTATTTATTATAATCCAATTTCTTTAAACTTAAACGGCGGGTGAAAGCGCGGCTCGCAGCTAGTACTTAAATATATCGACGGTTGAAAGGCTAATTGGTCTAAGCGACATTTTTTGTGATATTGTGTTTTATACATATTTGGAATCAGCAAATTTTTCCGCATCGTTTGGGCTAGGTTTCAAATTTTTATAAGCACTTTTTTGGCGCTTGAACCCCCCGCTTAATTTGCTCTCATTTTGGAGACGATTGTATCAACTGCCACAAAATTTGACAATTTTAGGTAGCAGATCACTTAAACTGTTTGAGCTTTTTTCAACTTAATCTCGTATGTTAGTTAAATCGTTTTTCCTAATACTATTTTCAATATGTAATGTGCGTTAATGCGTTTAGCTTTTAGTATAAATACTTGATTGTGTAACTTGAATCATTTTGCATTCAATCATATTATTTGGTTCAGTCTCTTGAAACATTTGAACTTGTTTATTTTATATGTATAATGACGGTTGAAACATTTTACTTCGAGTCCATATTGGTGTGAGATGATAATTATTTTGTACAAGCTGGTCATGAGACGAGCAAGTCATTCGCCTGGACGTGAGCGTCACGCCTGCCCATAACAATTGCTATGATACCCAGGACTAGGTCCTGCGTGGCACCACACTGCTCTCATCGCTTCGAGATTGTAGTCATTTAGTCGCTTATGCCTAGTCCTTTCACTAGCTACAGTGTTCTAAACGGAACACAGTAATGTTTAGACACGTCTTACTTGCTTAGCGGTGAATATCTAGTAATACAGTGGTTGGCTGGTACTTACATTACCGGACTCTTGCAATAAGAGACCTACCACCACCAGTGGCAACTATAGTCTTTTTTGTATATTAAAACGTTGCCCCACACTAGTATTTCTCCTATGCCGTGGGTACAGTTTACAGACATAAATCTCAGATGCAGAAATACCATCCCGGAACATTGAGGTATACTACGTACTAGAGTAGCTATTACAAACAAATGATATGGTCATGAACTTGCGACCGCGGGGCACGCCAATTCTTGACTTTTACATATGTTTCTCGAGTTACTAAAACAATATCTCACTGCACATGAACGCATATCTAAATAATACAACTAAGCCCAAACACGTCACGTTGCGGCAAGCGGCCTGACACAGACATGACATAGAGTGTATGCGCTCTAACTTTCGTGACAAAGGATCTAGTTGAGATGTCTACTCTAGTACGTAGTACATTACACCATAATGTGCCAGAACAACTATCTGTAGGCCATACAATTGTTTGTCCGTGCGGGGATCGAACCCGAAAGCCAAGCTCATAGCCACTGCGCGAAACATGCCAAAAAAGACTTTTAAGTTACTCACTTTTAAAAAGATTTGTACTTTACTTAAGATAGGTACCCGATAATATTGCCAAGCAACCAGCTCATCGGAGTTACATTGCTTAAGAGTTACGGCCGAATACTTAAACGCCACTTATTATTTAAATCCCGTTAACTATTTGAAACGTTAACGATTTGCCGTGTGGTGCCGGCTCAGAATGCCACCACCCCATCTCCTCCCATGGGTGTCGTAAAAGTCGACTAAAGGATTACTCGGAGGATGAGCAGCAGCGTCCTTCGAGTACATTAACAACTCAACTGCGATCGCCAACCCGCCTGCCAAGCGTGGCGATTATGGCAAAACCCCCCAATGAGCTCAAAACACATCCATATCGGTGGTTGTGATGATCTTTGGGGGAGGCCTGTGTCCAACAGTGGACTTCATTAGGCCGAAATGATGATGATTTGAAACGCCCATTTTCGGTAGGAAGTAGTCGCGCGACTTAAATCGTTAAGCGGGATTCAAATAAGCGGCGTTTCAGTATTCGGCAATTACTAAGTTTCGGCTTATCGTGAAAAAATCTATGCGTGCGTCAGCAAGCATACCTTTGCACTTTCTAGTAAATACCTAAGGAATGTTTATTCATAAAGAAGTATTTTATAAAGCTTACGTTTAACATGGCAGTGACACAATGCCAATATATCAACGCTAGTGTATTATTTATTATTTGCAGTTTGCAGTGATTTGATCCGGGTGGCGATGTATTGACTGACCTACACGACCTCGAGTCGCCAACACCGCATTCTTGATTTCGCATTCATCGCATTCACACACTCGCACAAATATTGAACGACACACGTGGAAAATAACGTTACCTCGGCGAAATTCTTAAATTCTATTTCAATTCGTTTATAGTCCGAACGTGTTTGTATTAATAATCTTACCACAGCTTGAGGTGCGTCTTAAAAGAATTCTTACCTGAAAAAGAATTAAAAAAAGGTTAGTTTATTACATTAATATTAATATATAAATAGGTACCTATTAAAGTGGAGACGATAAAAATAATGTTGGGATTTAAATCTGTTACTAATAAAAATCCCGCTTTAATGTATCAGCCGGATGTTTTCAGAATTAACGGGAACCCGTTGAGATAACATCGAGCTTACCATACCTACCTACCTACTATTTTATTATGTACCTACATACTATAGTAATTTAGAATGGAATTCGACAAAACGGTTGCATGTGATAACAAAGACATGTGATGTAAGTACAGCCCAATCCCCTCGGTCCGGGTTACAAAAAGATGAAGCTGCACACAATGGGTTCACATTTCCGGCCTGCGGTCACGGAACGAGTGCCACTGCCGAGCAACTTCCAAAGATTTTCGTTTCGCACAGGCTCCAACCAACCGCGTGTAAATTAAGGTCGGCTGTAAATCTGGCAAACAGCCAAAAAGCGAACAAGAGTGCAGAGACATTAGAGATTTTAACTGATTGACAAAACCGCTTATCGACAGTTTTTCCAATAATACTTCTTGCAATATATTTTGCTCTAGTTTAAGCAATATAATATTGTGTATATTTCTCTCATAATAACACATTTCAATAATTATTTAAATAGCAGTAATCTGGATGCTATCTAACATAGTACCAATGGAATGTAATTTAACACACATATAGCAAAAACCTACATCAGAGTATGAATCAACTATTGTAATGATTGATGTGTGGGTAAAAAGCATTGCTTGGAATTCCGAATGACTTTACTGGTACACAAATAAAAGATGAGGCGAATTCATTTTAATTAAAAGAACATGCGCGGCTTCCTACGAATAAAACTACTGTGTACATCTCCGTCGCCATAATGTATAACGAACAAGGGTCAAAAAGAAGTATGAGCAAAAAATAATTTGCTAAGGGAACTAATGAGACAGTTAGTATGGGAGCAGTGGTCGGTGTAACTACAAGCCCGACGGCCAACGCCCCCACAAAATTTATCGACGCCCGTTGACATCGAGCTACGATGAGATTTGAAACGCTAATCAAATATACCCCTCAGAACGACACCACCGACAGCAATGAAGCGAGCCTACGAATATCAATTAGCCATTAGGAATATTTGATACGTCTGGAATTTTAAAACGTACAGATATTTCAATGTGTAAAAAATACATACAATTTTAACGTGTATTTACTGTAGTCAGTGGTGGGTAACTGTGTAAGATATATAGTATTGTTTCACTTGTTACCCTTTTTCATCCATGCAATAATAACAGAAGCATGCAATTACATGTAGAATTCACATGCTTTATACAACACTTATTTATCAAGCACTGAAACAACTTTTAAACAAACTGAATTGTAATTTCCTAAGAAAATTTCCAATCTTACAATAGTTAACGTGATAGTTGGTTGTATTTTTTCAAGCAAGATTTCACTTCATTTAGAATTGAATACACCTGAGTTAGTAGACACTCCGTAGATACCATTTCTATTCAGTATATTATACTGAAGTTACAATATAATAATAAAAAAAAAATACAATCATGACAGCTGTCTAATTTTACTGCTATTATATTATAATGTGGATGTTTGCATGTTCGATTGAATGTTTCGAGGCTGCATCATGCTCAAACGGCTCCATAGAGGTAGAGTATGTCATAGAATAGGCAATAGCGTACTTTTTACTTGAAATAATAAAAAGAAAAACATTGACGTCTAGCGAAACAAACGAGTAACGTCATAACGTGGCTAGTATAACATAAAAAGAATAATCTAATCAAGTTCGAATTATCTTTATGTAACTGGAAACCATTAATTAATGTAATCATTGTCTGCAAAGCTAACTGTTCTAGTTTCACGATGCTTTGAGTTTCAACACACTACACATTAAGAATACAATTGTTGCTCACTACAAAGTAATCTCATAGCTCTGATGACAGCATACATTTCGCGATCTCGGTGTAAATACGTCGGCGTCGCTATAGTCAATAATCTTATTACTATCAACTATACGTTATATTTTTGCATCGTTTATTTCAGTTTTGTAGACAGTATGCAATAAAGGAACAAGGAAAACTATGTTCAACATCAGAGTACCATCAAAATTTAATTTTATGCACCAACATATAATAAGGAAACATAAACAGATAGGTAGCGCAGTAGTATTTCAAAACAAAAGTATAGAGGTTAACCAGATAACTTTGTTCCTCCGGCCGTTTATTTTCTTTCAAGAGAGTTAAATATGATAAAGAAGCCATATGGCGGGGCACATGTTGTATAACGGTACACAATTTTATGTTGGCCGTGACCGTGAGCGCTGAACTTCAGGACTAGTTAACATCCTGATTTAATTGGTTTTGATTTACCATAGCTAATAGGCCTAATTATAAAAATGTCCGCCTGTAACTGTCCCAGTGTAGGGTAAAGGCCTCTTCTCATACAAACAAGGAAAGAGCATTGACCAGGCTTGCTCGCTGCATGTTGGCCATTTTAGACTATTAGATCCAGGTTTTCTCACGATGTTTCCCTTCACCGTTAAAGTCAGTGGTGTCTCAGATTAGTTAAGAAATATATGGCATTGAAAGTCACAGTGGTACATAAGGTTTTGGACCCGCAACCTTATGTGTAAGAAGCGAGTCCGTAAACCTCCGGGCAATCACGACAGTCTTCATTATTATAAATAGATAAAGCCAGAACGCGACAACAATGAGACGAATAAATTAATTGTATTGTGTGTGGAATTTGTGTTTGTAAACGCACCCACGACACAGGAGAAACACTAGAGTGGGGCAACGGGCAACGTTTTAAAAAAAAGATAAAAATATTAGTCACGGCTCCAGATAACCGGTACATACTACGTGTGGTGTCCGGATTAAGAATATAGCACGACTCCATCTCCTACCGTGGATATCGTAAAAGGCGACTAAAAGACTCGAAACCAGAGGGATGGGTAGCAGCGTTCCTTCTGTGGGACACCAACCCACCTGCCAAGCTTGGTGAGCATTGGCAAATACCCCCCAAAATTACCCCGACACAATTGCGAAAATCTATGGGGGAGACCTTTGTTCAGCAGTGGACGTTTAATGGCTGATATGATGAAGACGAGATGAGTTTATCGGTAAAAAATGTGTTAGTGTGACATGAAAACATTGTATTATTCATTATAAAACGTTCTACAGTCTCTTCGGCAGTAAAATCGAAAAGCAGAATTAGAACGATATGGGACAACAATCTTCTTTTAAGTGTTACATTTCAAGAGCAAGGAAAAGACAAGGTCGAGGTAAAAAATAGAACACTGACATGAAACATGTGGCACACATGACACTGCCTATCGTAACCGTTACAATACAGACATTCTGCTATATTTAAGACTGCGATCTTTAAAGATCTATTTATTAACAAGCTTAACTTTTTAATACTACAATACCCAATATTGAACTTACACCGATGATAATTGTGTCACTCTTTGTTTATGTACAAGTAACTTCATAACAAATGTTTTACATAGTGCGTTTTTCTTTAATGTTTCTTATTCAATTCGAGCGCCAATTGCAGAATCAGTCCCTCCCTACATGACGTAGGTCTTTGTTGTTTCCGAGATGTGCCTATAGGCGTGGCACCAGTAAGCGGCTCTAGTGTGATCATACGAGGACCTGGAGCCTCCCTTAGGTGCCGAAGATGACCGCCCCAGTGGTTTTAGGAGTCCGGCATACCCCTTCGCTCTTCCCCGGGGCGAAAGAAGTTCATGAAGAATTTCCACTGGGCACCAATAAAAAAAATAAAAAAAGGTCTTTGTTGTTATTTCCATTTGTTCCTATAACAATCACCTATTAATCCTATGATTATATTATATACTCGTATAATATGTACACAATTAGACTAGAAAATTGTGTCAGGTCAAATGACCCAACCCTGGCCGTCTTTGGAGGTGATGCCTCACCTATTTAAGCTTAATTTTTAATACTAACAAGACACGAATTGTTACTAAACCGATGACAATTTTATCAATTTTTGTTTATATAATATAATTAACTTTATGACAAAGGTCTTTACATAGTGCCATTTTCTGAAATTTTTCTTACTCAGTTCAAGCGCCAATTGCAGAATCAAGTCTCTTCTACGTATTTTAATTTCCATTTATTCCTATAAAAATCACCTATTATTCCTACTGACAACTGTTTTAGGTAAAATGATCCCGGGCCATCTTTGGAGGTGAGCTATTTTCCCCATCTTCTTTAAATAATGCTGAAATAATTGCTGCCATAATACGTAATCTACAGAAAATTAAACAGATAAATAGAAACATAATGTTTGAGACTTTGTATTGGACTGTGACAAATGAAGGACGGTCAAAGACTTGAGACTCAAAAAAGATCTGCAAAAAAAAGATATACCAAGATACTTATAAATCAACGTCCCTACATATATAAAAAATATATCTGACAGGCGGTGTTTTTGTATTCTAATAAGGGCAATTACGTGTTTAGCGGGCTTTAACGCAACATTAGTGCACCCCATGGGAACATTACAAGTGTTCCCCTAAAAAGGCGCCATTTTGAGTCGATGGCTTTTGTTTCGCATCAGCGACACACTTCTTCCAAAAAATGTTTCTTATATTGACTGATGTTTTAACCAGTCCACTTAACCACGACTATGACCTTAATTTAAGGCAAAAACTAACGTCCAAAATTAATAATCGATCTAATCCGAAATCCAAAGATTTTTTGTGTTCAATGTGATCGTAACACCACAACGGATGAATTTCAAAGTCTTAAATCTGAAGATTTTGGATAAGATTGATTATTAGTTTCGGCCGTAAGCCAGCCCCAGTTTAGTCAGCAAAAGATCTACCCAGAAAGCAAGAAGCAGCGTGTATAAAAAAGCTGCTGGTGATCCGCCTGCCAAGCTTGGCGATTATGCCAATAATCCCTATTGGCTGATGTGATACGTTTGACCACGATGATAAAGACTCTAATCTAAGGCGATAGATAGCGATCATTATGACGCCAATGCTCAGCGAAGGTAAGAGTTCAAGAGTTTTTATGATGATAAATGTAATAAATAGTTAAATATATAGGTTAAATCTTATATCTTTAAATGAGCAATTCTTGTATATATATAATTGGAATCTCGGAATCGGCTCCAACGATTTTCATAAAATGTTGTATATAGGGGGTTTCGGGGGCGATAAATCGATCTAGCTAGGAATCATTTTTAGAAAATGTCATTTTATAGGCGTTTGAGTAGTCTCAACTGAAAAATATGACTCTTCCTGACATCTATTGGCGAATAATAATACTATTTTTTGTGAGCAACTAATTGCTTTAACGACACAACAGCAGATGGCGTTGTTAAGTAACACGAAAATACCGAGCTAAGCTCGGTCATCCAGGTACTTATTATTAAATGAATATTCAGTATATTCAGACTCTATCTGCAACCTAAATCGGAAGCAACTGAGTTAAACGCTAAGAAAATTGTTGATCCTTAACATATAAATGAATATAATTGGATAGGCATAAATGATAACATCATATCAGCCAAAGGACGTCCGCTGCTGAACAAAGGCCTCCTCCATACTATATTTTGGGGGGAATTTGCTACTCACCACGCTTTGCAGGCGCGTTGGTAAGCACAGTATGGCTACTGTTCTGCAGAAGGGACGCTGCTGCCCATCCCTCTGGTTTAGTGTCCCTTAGTCCTTTTACGACATCCACTGGAGGAGAGGATAGAGTAGAACCCACCAGAGGGTTGTGACATGAAAGATGAAAGTAGTTTTCCAATATTTCCGAGCAGCATCCCGATCGAGCCGTCGCGCCAGTGAGAGACAGACTCTAATTTACGACATAAAAAGCATTAAGAATACATACACTCGTATAAAATGTTAATAAAGGTAAATCAAGACGTTTTATGTCCGAGTTAATCCTTAATACGGACTGAAGTATCACAGATTTACGATGGAATTAATCACTGCACCACAATGTTTGTGTAACAACAAATTTGTGGTTACTCTATTTTTAAGACAATTTTATGGCAAGAGTGGCTGGTTCTTTCACCCATTCTTGAAATGGTTGTGTATAGAAAGTATTTTCGGGAACGCATTTGTAGGAAAAAGTCGATGAGATTACTATTTGATAGACCACAAACCAAACTCGTAAATTTATAATAATAAAAAGGTGGAGACTTCCCTAATAAACACCATTAGGTACATACGTCGATTTTCACACATATGAAAGTCGTTTTGGAAGCAAATCATAAATCTTTACTTAAATATTATATTGGTATATCTACTTGCAAGACAAGATTTGATTAACATTATTAAGATATTGGAGGCTACCGTAACAAAAAATTATCAGCCAAGTAAGTGCGACTTCGTCTGCATCGTAAAAAGTTACTGAAAATTTGAAATACAATCTCTTTTACTTTACTACATGAAAACTAAACAAAATATTAGCACCCAGGGCGATATGGAACGTAACAGAAGATAAAACCAGAAGGCCAATTCTCGTAATTAAAAAATGTTCAAATTATAGTTCCGATCTAGTCTGTATCATGTATGTTACAAGTGGTATTCTCCTAAACTAACAAACAACATCAAACGTGAACTTACACAGTGATGAGCTCGAAAATGGATCGAAAGATGATCGAAGTCAAAACGGTATTCTGCTAACATTTCGAACTGTAACATTTACTAAATTGTCATTAAATAAACGTCAAAATTGAGATTGAAATGAGACTAGATGGAGACTATACTGAAATCCGACTGAACTTTAAGAGTAGCAGAATACCATTTTTTCGGTCAATTCATAATTTAATCTCAGTTCGGTCAAGTTTCAGTCATAGTGTAAATTAATTACGAGAGTTGGCGGCCCGTTAGGTTTTTTCATATCTCTCTATATCTATTGTATAAAAATGCACGTTCTTTGTTCATCCCGTATGCGTTCCTATACCATTCATGCGATTGAGTTCAAACTTTGTAGTAGAAAAATAAAATAAATAATGAAAGCAGTCTTGCATTTCGCAACCCATTAACTAGTGTATAATAAATCAAACACCATCATCATATAGTACACATTTTATCTGTTTGAAAATAACCATAGTTAGGGATATATCTTGCAAAAATTACAACATGGTCTACTTTTAGGCGGGATTTTAACTCGTATCATGTTGATTTGTTTGAATGAAGTACTTACCTAGTTTATATAACAACAAAATGACTTAGGAGGAAACACTGAGGTATATTCTTCTTACACATAATTTACTCCCGTAAGAAAAACTTGTGTGTGCCGGCTCAGAATACCACCACCCCATCTCCTCCCGTGGGTGTCGTAGAAGTCGACTAAGGGATCAGCTGGAGGACGGGCAGCAGCGTCCTTCAAGTATACTTACAACTCAACTGCGATCGCCAACCCGCCTGCCAAGCGTGGCGATTATGGCAAAACCCCCCCATAAGCCCACAACACATCCATATCGGTCGTTGTGGTGATCTTTGGGGGAGGCCTGTGTCCAGCAGTGGACTTCATTCGGCCGAAATGATGAACAAAAACTCAGATTGATATGGTGTTCGTTTCAATAATTACAGAAGCGCGAATATTTCACGTCCGTACTTATAGCTTGAAATGTTTCTACTAGTGCTTAACTTGCATTACAATGGAAGGGTATATGTATATAGGACGGTCTCCCGGTGTATAAATAAAACGTTTACAGGTAGCTGTGCCCCGCGGTTTCTATTATTTATAAATAATTTAAAGTACTTCGGCATAGACAGTTGACATTCATGAGCTCGCCCGCGCTATTATTTCCTATTCACTTAGCGTTTTTCGTTTTGTTCGGCTTCTTAGGGTCTTAGCGTGATGTTAATTAGTTAGCCTATAATCTTCCTTAAGAATTGAGCTATCAAATGCTAAAAGAATTATCCAAATCCGACTATTAGTTCCAGAGATTAGAGTGTTCAAACAAACAAACTTCAGCTTTATTATATATATCTATATAAAAAAAAATCTGTACGTGTGTATTTCACTGAATTCATACTAAACGGCTACACGGATTTTGAGGTGTATTTTTTGGATGGTTTAAATTCACAATAGGATAGAATCACTAGGATTTCTCCTGTGTCGTGAGTGCGTTTACAGACATAAATTCCACATACATCCAGACATTTATATTTGTTCCGTGCGGGAATCATACCCACGACCCGGAGCGCAGCAGCCGATTGTATCATCCACTGCACCAACCATGCCGTCAACAATTAGACCCGATAGGTGGCGCTGCAATCGGGTTTGCATGTACCACTTGTGCAAAGCTGGGGCGGACAGCTAGTATTAGTATAGATTTGTAGACTAGAAATAATATTAAATAGGAGTTTTATCACATGCCACCCCAGCTATTAATACTAATATCATTATGGAACCGTATTTAGACGAAATATTAATCTGAATGTACTCTCAAACTTCAATACAAACATGTTTACGTAATATTGTTCGCACTTACATTCGTGGGATAACGGTATTTGTTGCGTTTCCCGGAACAAGATGGCAGCACTTAAAGCCATTATTTAAGTATTAGCTTACTAGACTTGTTCCTGCAATGCTTTCTGTGGTTACAAGAGAAATCACTTAGAATACTTAAGTTTATTTTAAGCTTAACATTACAATGGCGACAATTACAGTTGGACACTGGTTATAGAGAAAACGACCTCAATAAGATGAGTCAGTCAGCAAAAAGTACAAAATATCTTTAATGCCGTCAACATGTGTTCACCGCGTGGCCGTCCGTCATGGATTTGATGCATTAAAAATGCATTCTAAACTTTTCTTCACAGCCCTCTATTATAAATTTATAATCTCACTTTTACACGTTCATTCCAAATCTGAAGAGATATAAGTAACTTAAAGTCGACATTTGTTTGATTTATATTTTCCCTTTAAGTATGAAGTTGAGATTTCCCCACGTTAAAAGATTTTTTTGTTAAGTAAGGTAAGGTAAATTGGTAAAAAAATTGTAAGTACTATACTTACAGTTTTTTTAAAGGTGACTTTGCGTTTCTCACGTGCTTCTCCTGTATCGTGGGTACAGTTTACAGACATTAATATCACATGCACAAACACCCAGACCCGGAACTACCGACTTCACAGCAAAGCACCAAGTCCATACAAATCTTTGTTACGTCTGGGTTGGTCCCCAAGACTCGTAGCGCTGTAAGCCGATCGCGTAGCCACTGCGCCAACCGTGCTTATTCTCTTCCCGTGGTGGCGCTGCGTTAACGCTACGATCAATTTAAATCTGTATGTCATATATTTAACTGACCACCAATCTAAAGTCAATGATAGAACACGATAGTTTTAATAAATCGATACACCTACGTAGTTCTGAACAATTGTGATTCTGATGTTATTTTTATTTTTTTCGTGACCTAGAATGTAAACGTGTTCCGTAATGCACACAGAATTATTTTCGCAGTCCGTGCGTCACAAATGTAATAAGCGAAGAGATAATTACTGTTTAAAAACAAAGCAGCTTAGTAATCATGATGTTTACTGCCAGGACCGCGGACGAATGCGAAATCGTTCTTCAATAATGCCGGCGCAACGTGTATGGAGGAACACCTTGGGGTATAGCCGGTAAGTATACTACGAGGAAGTCCGTAAAAATACCCTTCCCCAAAAAAATGCTTTTAATATTGTACGAATTTAAGTCCCTATCGCACTGGGTTTAAATTACATAATTGAATCACATAATATTAATTACATAATTAGTTCGTTATCAGGGCTAAGGTCATTGTTTGAAGTACGATAATCGGGATAATTGCAACAGCTCGCGGCGGTCTGCTAAATAAATTGAGCTATGTAACAAGCTTAATAAAATTAGATTTACGTAATGAAGCAGGTACCTAGAATAGAGATTGTGATATCTACTTTCCATGTTTCCAATCCTCAAATGAACAAGATAAATGTAATCAGAGCGAACAGGTAAGTTATTAGTATATCTACAGTTATGAATCATTAGAAAACCCAATTCGATACGCCTAAATATTCGTATTATTAATTTCTAATCTGGCACCGCTCAGTTTGTGTGAACAGACATGCAAATTGATGGCGTCATATAATTCAAATAGTGTATATGTTACTGTAAAAGCACAAACTACGGTAAATCCTAAGATTTTAGCTCTGTCCTGTCTTATACGCAACTTCTTATATGTATATTATATCATAAACAATATATTTATATGGATATCAGCATAATGTCATGTATTATAAAGAAGTAGATGTGTTACATCCGCGCCAAAAGTAAGAACTAAACCTCCCCCAATTGTAGCACCTTGCAATAAGTTCGCCTAGATAGCTATCTCTTTTACTCTTGTAGTTTTTGTATCTTCTTTCTTACAATGTAGGTGTTCAGGTGAGACTGAATTTTGCGCGCCATTTAATATAGACGTAACATATCTATGGTATAATATAATTGGATATCAGCCAATATTTAGTGTTAACGCGCTACCACCAAAAGAGTTCTTATCATCAAAGTCGTCGTCGTAACTAATTACCTTTCCATCAACATCACCATATCAGCCATAGGCGCGCATAGCGAGTTGCACTCGCTGATCGGCAAAAATGAGCGAAGTTAAGCAACGCTTGGCGCAGTCAGGCTATGGACGGGTGAGCGCAGTGGTATTTCAACTGAGCGTCTCCGTGCTGCTGATGGCATGATGGTTGATGCTGTAGTCGTTAAGCCAAGTCGGACGCCTTTGGGCAACTTTAACACTTTTTCTCGAGTTCTGTCACAAGGTTGGCCACTAACTAACCACTCGACAGAAGAAGTTCAGCCAAAAGACTGCTGAACAAAGGCTTCCCCATAAACCACCGGTTACATGCCGTGTGCTGTCATTTTAAGGGGAATGTGCCCCGCTTGGCGGAATAAGGGACGCTGCTGCCCTTCATTCTGGTTCAGTTCAGAATCCCTTAGTTTTACGACATCTATGGGAGTAGATGCGAGTGGTGCTATATTCTTAATCCGGATACCACACGGATTGTCAGATATTTTTTATGAATGGATAATAATAAATTATTAAGAACATCCGTACTATCTAGCCGATTAACGAGAATGACGTAAATTAGTAATGACGCGTAACACAAAAGTATTTAATAAATTGCCAAATGATTAAGTCTATTTCAGTTTTAAAATGAGTTACGTAAGTTACAATTACACAAATACCATTAAGATTTAAGTAATTATATTAATTTAAGTAATTATCCTTATTGACAAATTTTAAAATCCATTTATCGTACCGTTCGTTTTATTTGATTACCATACTATACTGGTGTACTACGTACTGTCTATTTTATTACATAACTTGATAACTTATGGATTAATGCATTTAATATAGAAAAAATGTGTGTAAAATAGTGTACGCCTCTATGGCAGATTTTTTGGAACGCAATACACGGTCTTTGCCCGCCCGCTTCGCTATGCGTAAATTTACATTTATATCTTCTGAACCCTGCAAGATACCGAAATGAAACATACACGAAGATTTTTATTAAAATTTGTGTTTTAATCTCTTTTCATTTAAATCCATTTAGCCGTTTCTTATTCTATTTAAGAATTTTTCAGACATCAAATCTAAAAACGTTCATCTATGATCGATTAGGATGCCATAAATAGTAGTATCCACTTAATTTTGGCATTTATTTTGAAATCGAATCTGATTGCATACTTCAATGAGGTTACATGCCGCCGTGTGCGCAGCACAGCGCACAGCAAGGCATGGCTCCCCTTTAAAATCCTCCCAAGAAGATGACCGCTCCAGTGGTTTTAGCCGGTAGGAGTCCGGCATACCCCTTCGCCCTACCCCACAGCAGTGGAAGATCACGATGAATTTCCCAAGGGACAAAAAAATAAGATTCCTTTTACAGCACGGCTTGAACTACGAAAGTACATTGGATTTTAATAGCGTTTTTCATGAGTAACCGAAATCCACGCCGACGGTGTCGCAGGCACAGCTAGTACGACAAGTAAAAGCAGACCATCAGAACTTGACATTGTAGTGTTAATTGTCAAGAATATCGACTATAATATTTGAAATAGAACAAGGAATTGGAGCGCGAGAAAATTCACAGACTTGCGTGAATATGTCAGGCATGTCGGCGATGTCACGCAAGGAACGGCTAATAAACATCATTATCGCTTGATGACGCAAGGACTGAAAAGGTCATCTTAATTCCATGCAAACACGCTAGTCTTAACTTACTAGGAAATACTACTAACTGGCTAACCGCTGTTTGCATAACAGTTTCGAGCATGTATTTGACCTTAACAATGCAGCAAAACTATGTTCTGAATCACCGTAGGTATTTCGCTGTCGAAGCAAACTGCAAAATCGAATAGTTTTCTAGATTGTATAGTAAAAAACATTTTAGTTGATTTAGGTCCTTTCGTAAATATTCATAAGATGTCCCAAATTCAAAGTCTTATATGTTTAATTCATGAAAACCATTGCAGACACTTATGAATAGTCAGAATTTAAAAGCGAGGAGAAGAGCGAAAGAAACTCAGGAAGTCTTTTAAAAAATATTTAATATTACAGTCTCGTTATTACAATAGGATTGCGAAAAGAGTTGTGATAAAGCAGGTCAATGTTTGAAATGAATACACACAATATGTACTATAATCATTAATTTTCCTTAAATAATAAAATTACCATAGCTAATAATAAAAGCAGACCCAACATACGGCACCCGTTCACGGATATGATGCATGCATCAGCTAAACTCAGAATGACCATAATTTTTACAAAGTTCTCTTTAAGTTCCGCCAGTACATACAATTATTATGTAACTATCGCCAATAGTCATAAATAATTGGTCTATCTAAAAGTGACTGAGGGGAATTAATATCCTCACCAAATTTAGGGGTCCGCCGTCCACCAGACTACCCTACCTGACATTGACGAAGTCTGTTTTACGCAGCGGTACACTCAAGATTTGATAAACGACATTGTCGGTACCCAATTTAGGTTGAACGGTCTTTTCAATACATGGAAGATGTAGGATACAGATACATATCTAATCTAAGCTCCTTATGCGTGTCAAGTTGTTAACATCCAATCAAATTATCGCAGTATTTTTATTATTTCTTTTTTTTTTCGTTTTCCACCTACTTAGACCCGTATTACAGATCGAGATCTGTATGTACTACGAGCCTTAGTTGCTCTCGTATCTGGAGATAGTTGTAGACATAAATCTCACATACAACAGGACCCTGACTTGCTTTAACGGCAATATTTAGAAAACTGAACAATTTACCGGTCATGAAATTTCGATGCTAATGTTTATAATTATAGAATTAAACTATACACCCAATAGGGTTGTGAACACACAACTTAAGTCTCCAGTCGTCATTCATCTTTATTTAGATAAACAGATTGTACACGCACGTTATATGTACTTATATGAACGCATACTAAGCTTCGACGTCATCGTACCAACGTTGGTAAAGGGTTAAATTATTACATGTCGACGAGGAACTATTGAACGGATTTATTGGCACTTAATCTATACAAATAAATAAAATTGAAGTGTCTGTTTGTAATGTCAAAATAATAGCTTTTTACTAAATGCATATGAAAGTATATACGGAACATATAACAAAAAATGCACCTTAAATTTTTTGTCTGTCTGTCTGTTTGTTCCGGGTAATCTCCGAAACGGCTGGGCCGGCCGATTTTGACGGGACTTTAACTGGCAGATAGCTGATGTTATAAGGAATAACTTAGGCTACTTTTATATTAGAAAAATAATTAGGGTTCCACGCAAAAAATATAAAACCCTTGAAATTCAATATTTATATTTTATCTCAAGTGCCTATGTCGAAGTACTCTAAATGTATTTTAAATTAAACGCAAGTGAAACCGCGGGTCCCAGCTAGTTATGTAATATGGCAGAGAGAAATGGTATTTATATATAGCACCTAAGCAATAGTTAGTTAAAATAAATGAATTAAATACCAAGTAAAAAATATTTATAATATAAATATTTCTTCTGTGGCAAGAAATCTGGTGAAAATATTTAAATTCATTATTAGGTCCCGCATCACTTCTAAAATGAAGCAATACAGCCCGGTTTTATTTCTTAAATACTAAAAAAGATAACAGAAAGCGGTTCACTGCGCGTAAAAAAAAGCATGCTACATTTTTTAAATCAACTCGATGCAGTGCTGGCTGTATGGTATAGAAAGAAATACAGCGTGTCATGCATGGCCTTTATAGCGTTTTTATTCAAACGAGTCACGGCAGGTGAATACGTCATCGTACGAAATATAATTTGTTTCTAGCCAAACACCCGTGTGAAACAAAATGTAACAATCTGTAACCTAGCAAATAAACACTTATCAAAATATAAGAAATATTATACCATCGTATCACTTCGTCTGATATGAAGGTAAAAGTTATAATGATCTCATCTTCTACAAGATTCCGGGTGTCCAATTATGAGGAAACAGTCAAAATGCACAATTTTTACCCGTCTACGGAGGAGCCAAAAGAAGGGTTATGATTTTAGCATCTTAGTATGATCATCTATTCCCTAAGATCACCTGAAAGTACTCGTCGTATTTTCACAAAGGAGGTATCATCTTCCATAGTTCCAATGCGTCGTACTATTCTACAAGATATAGGCTTGTGACGTAACATAACATTCAACATGGTAGTAAGTCATAGCTGATACAAACGACTACTAAAAAAACTTCAAATATCCTGTTTGATATCCAATAGAAAACCTTAACACATTTTTGATTTGATTACATTCCAAAAATATATAGATTTGCTACATTTTACGTGCTGTTGGTACGGCTAAAACGCCTTTCCTACAACGATCCCTCACCCAAAAATAATTTATAGATATATAATAGAAATAAGTTTAAAAAGCTAAAACCCGACTACGGGAAAGCCCAAAAACAACATTTGTCGCAGTCAAAGAGTCAACTGCGATGCACAAAGCAAAACGATAACGATTCTCGGCCTTCGACTAGGAAAATGTTTTTTAATTTTTTATTCCCCTTTATTTTAAAGGCTTTTACCTTACACAGGTATGTCAGCTTCATCATACCCTAACGAACACTAGTTACACTAATTATCCCAGCACTTTATAAGTTATTGTGACGAAGAGGAAGATAGTGCTACAACAACCATAAAAAAGCCTTAACATCATACCTGTTAGTTTTCAAGTCTTTCATCACCATCTCTCTCTCCCTCTGGTTCTTTTCACATTCCATCAGTGCAAGTGTTGGACATCATCTAACTTGCCACATACTTCACAATCTGGTGAATCAAGTTTTTCCATGAGATGGCCAAACCTCCTAGATGGAATGACCAGAACGTAATATATGAGCCATAACAATTATTTTACTGCTTATTTTACTTTCAGCAATCTAAGGAATCCGAAGAAACTCTTATTGGACGGTCCTATACCATATGCCTCTTTGTTTACTCTTCTCGTCAATTCCTTATTTAGGCCCTCTGAATGCAACGGAGTGATATTAACTTCCAAGCCTTCTAAAATAGCCACCTTTGCTAACTTGTCAGCTTCCTCGTTTCCTCTTACACCCATGTGCGAAAAATCTTGTTTTGTGGTTTTCTGTAGTCGGATTTTAGTTTTTTTTAAATTATTGATCCTATGATGCTATTATGATCCTATGTTTTCAAAAAGGGGCCTAAAGCGCTAACTACAGTGTTAATGCACAGTAACTTTTCCAGTAGACGTTTATTATTTTATTATATGTTTGTTATATTATATTATTATGAAACCAAATTGCTATTCTAATTTCGCTTTGGTAGAATGAATCAAGAATTTTCATTTCAAGAATGTTTTTACAAGACGTCACATGAAGTAAAAACATTTTAAACGGATCACATTGCGTATATATATACCCGATGATCCGTTTAAAAGTGTTTTATTATAATGCGAAAACCTGAAGACACTATACGTGTAAGTACTTTCGTTGAGACGGGTTTATATTTTTAAAAAACAATTTTTCGCGACAAGTTTTGGTGTGAGTCAAGTTAAGTTTACGATTGACGGAATACCGTCATGCAAAAGGCGAGGTAGTGTAGTCAGGTATCAAACAAACCGTTGCTTGAACAAAAGACACATTTGCATTTAGTGAAGACGCGTATGAATGTCAATATAGGCCGACGATGATGTATTTTAAGTATCGATAATTTCGCCAACTAATAGTAGGTTATACATACCATCCGTACATGCTTGTAATTTAAAAATGAAATATGAAATGTAAAGTTAGTTCTGATTTAAAAATGACTCACATGCGTCCTAAAATGTGTCAGTAAATAGAATTAAACGAAGCACAGTGGTGTACCTATGAGACTCGATTTGGTGACATGCGCTTTTATTACAAAACCCAATAGATTGAGAACTTTAAACTAAATATTAGAATAGAACTCCCATGTACCAATCAGGTGTACCTAGTTCTATGACTTTTTTTGAAAATCGTCATAAGTTGACCGAAAAAAACGCGATAAAATATACATATATGGCAAAACACGTTTGAACCATTAATTTAAAACGCAACACCATTATTTTCAATGTAATATTTACACATGTTTATCAAATATATATTATCTTTTATATGTATAGTTTAAATATGTGAAATAAATTGTGAAAAATAAGCAATCAACAAAAGTCCTATGACCGTTTGTTTCCATGTTAGTATAACGGATTTCAACATTTCCTTTTTTATTTTATATCTGGAAAAGTCGGCCGTATAAGGAAAATATATTTACACATAAATATACCTCACTGGCCCCCTCTACACCTCTTCCAACTATCCCTAAATATCTCACCATAATGCCATGGACGATGATAAAGGGTTTCAAAAATATTTGCTAGGGCTGTCACTAATTTCGTATCAGTAATCAGTTTTAATATCCTCGATTTACTAGAAATAATACCTACTCCTGATCGATAAAATGGTATTAAAAATATATATCAAACAACCATTCCTGAAAGCGTGTAATTCTGATTTATTCCATTTCGATTAGTAATTTAATAGGCCATGGAATTATGGCAAGATATTTAATAGAAGTGCAAAGGAGCTCTCTAGTGTTATCTTACGAGGACCTGCCCCCCTCCGATGGCGACGATGACCGCTACAGTGGTTTTAGCCGATAGGAGTACGGCATACCCCTTCGCCCTTCCCCGGAGCGAAGGAAGTTCATGGAGAATTTCCGCTTGACAACAATAAAAAAGAGGAGCTATTGAGGTATGTTTTAGTGTGAACATTTTTTCTTTTCCTAATAGTCTTACCGAGAAAATCTTACTGAAAAAATGCTTAAATCTGTAATAGCACGGAAACAAAGGATCAAAGGACTTTGCTGATTGCTATAGATAGTCGATTTTTTTATGAATTAATTATTTTATTAGAACACTTTTGTGATTAATTTCACAGTTTTACTCTAACATATAGTTAAGTTTAATCCATCGGATTTTGAAATAAAAAGGACTTGTAGCAAAATCAAGTCTCATGCCGCACTGTGAGAAGTTGTTAAAAAGCGACGAAACAAGTTTTAATAGTATATTCACATGACATGAACATTTTATAGAGCTACGTTGCTTCATAACAACTAGAGAAGAACAAGACCTAAGCGTTTGATACTTTTATTCACACGATAATCGATTGCACGTGGTTAGCACGTAATCGTGTTCGCGAAAACTGTTATCCGTATTTCAAAATCTAATATCAATAAGTCATTCTAAAAGAACATTTATCAGCGTGACATCACTAAGCAAACAATCGCAGTATGTTTGTCTATAACAATGTTTGTACGACCCACTAGTTCACATGTATAGCCTGAGAACAATGGACATGTGGCGCCTGTATCGAATACCTCTCTTTGCCTACTATTGACCGCTCCATACTTGTGTAAATTAAATTTAAAATTCTCTTTGAGGTCTGAATTTAAAAAGTTATCAGGCCATTTTTTCTTCTAGCTAATTTCATTACACATTTTTTAACTTCAGCTATTGATTAAGTCGGATCATACTTATTTAGTCAGTTTAGTTAATTAGGTCAAAGTCTAGTTCATGAGCGTAGGCACATCCCATCTAGTTTAGTTGGCGAAGTATGTATAAAGAAATTCTGCCATAGTGTACTTTACCCTTCGAATGGTATCGGTTAAAATGATAAAAAATTCTCATATGAAGTGAAAAAAAATGTGCTATTACATATATTTACATCTGCATTGTCTACATTAGCAAAAGACGCCATCATCATCATATCGGTCATACAACTACTGAACAAAGGCCTCCCCCATAGATTTCCACAATTGTGTAATCATATTGGGGGGGAATTTTCCAGCACTCACCACGCTTGGCAGGCGGGTTGGTGAGCGTAGATGGCTACTGTCCCACAGAAAGGACGCTGCTGCCCAGAGTTTAGAGTCCCTTAGTCGCCTTTTACGACATCCACGGGAGGAGATGGAGTGGTGCTATATTCTTATCCGGACACCACATGGACGTAATATACTTTAAATAAAAAAAAAATTGATACCTACAAATAGAAAGCAAGCGTATGTATTTATATTACGGTTATTATGCACGGTTGGTGCAGTGGTTGATACAATCGGCTGCTGCGCTCCGGGTCGTGGGTTCGATTCCCGCACGGAACAAATATTTGTATGATCTGCAGGTAGTTGTTTTGGGTCTGGATGTATTGTATGTGGAATTCGTGTCTGTAAAACGCACCCACGATACAGGAGCAACCTTAGTGTGGGGCAACATAAAAAAAAAAAACTGTGGCCACAGAATCAGACTCTCTAGTAAACATACAACTCAAAAATTAGGTTCTACTCTACTTAACACATAATGAGTGTTTTACACAAAACAATAGTGTGTGAATATTACTTCAATCGGTCAAGGCTTTCAGAAGTTACATGATCACTAACGGTAACCAATGATTATATTAGATAATATATATATAAATATATAAAATTCTCGAGTGACAAATTCCAAGAGTCGTAACCGCTAGCTAATGAAAAAAAGAAATGCTAAATGGTTCCGGCTATCAAAATTCTTGGGGTTCCCACACGGTAGCGTTCTTGGGCAGTGGATACAAGGATTGTAATACCTTAAGACGCCGAAGAAGCCTTGGCTCAGTTTTTACATGACAATGATCTTTCTCATACATGCACGAAGACTCAAAAATGTTTGTCACGGTAGAACATCCGGGGTGGCCGACTCAATTGTGTTTTGGATTTTGAGGTTTCCCTTGGATTTGGGATCAAGGATTTGTCTGTGTTTTGTGTTAAATATCACCATAACTCAAAAACGGATGAAGACCAAAATCTTAAATCTAAAGAAACTACATAATTCCCCTATTGAATTATTTTCAAACGAATTATGAGTCACACTAAGTATACTATTTTGTTTTGGTCAACGTTATTGTAATACATAATGCAGCAATGAATCATTAGGAATTTTAAAAACAACTTCGTTTCTACCGCCGCTACACTCTTTGTAGAAAAATATTTATCGTTATCGAACGATAGTACTCGTGTATACACGTGCTATCATTCGATGATACAAAAACAAATCAGTTGTTTTGCGCATATAAACGTTCAAAACCTGGGACTACATGTTGTATGTTATAACATATCTGTATTAAAGCCAAAAGGTGATTATTTTCCAAAATAAGAAAAAAAAATGTTAAGCCATCATTTTACAAGCAGACGCAAAGAGCATGATCGATCCAGCGCATTTGGATACCGGCCAAATGCGGTTTCCAGTGCAGTGTGCCATCACAAGATGTTGTCTTTTTACGGAAATACGGTAGCAGATACAGACCAGTCTAGTAACGGTTGTAAGATCCCAGGCAGACCGTGTCTTGCCCCGCGGCTGCGAGCCATCCTTCCGCCTGCCCAGCGAACCGTAACCTGATGGCACGGCGGTCTCCTCGCGTTTACGTCGCCCGCCACCACGTCTCAAAGACGAAAACCAGTTAGAGACGGATCCACGGCGCTCCGGTTCGGCCGCTCCAGGCCCGGCCTTGATGAACATTACTTCACAAGTGCCAGCACACCACGCACATAACACTCACACACCGCAGGCCTTGACCACACGAACACCAATATTAGGAAGCTAGCAGCCACAGAGCTACAGAATACCTATTAAGCCCACAACACATATTAAAATAAATTGAGGGATTTTAAAAAAGCAAATAAAGTGGAATTTGGAAAAGTGGATGACTGCGCCGTCGGACGTAATTATCAGAACCTACATTGAAAAACTTGCCAAAAAAGAAGTCAAGCTACGTAACAAAGAAATATGTTTGCGAAGTGCACAGAAAGCGGCAACGATGACACACCTGATCATAGTCGTCGTCGTAGGTACGGGTTGCGCGGGCGCATCGTACCAGCAGTGGCCACCACAGCGCGCCGCACAGCAGGCGAACATGAAAACACATCGTGCGCCATACACTTCCCTCTAAGGAACGCACTAAACTGAAGATAGTCGCGGGCGCTGCCGGTCTTTGGCACCGTGACAATTACATATACCTACATTGATATACCCCTTTATGTTTCAGCAGCACGTCTGTCACAAGGCCTACGTCACAACAAGTCTATAATTATAAGGCCATTTGCCATTAAGAACCTAAGGCTAACTGCCTACCCGCAATCTTTTCGGTTAAATCATAAAACTATGCAAACGTCTTTGTCATATTTAGAAAGAGGCTACTTATGATTTATAACATTTTCTACATACCTCATATATTGTCAAAAAAGGTTTTGTTATCATTGTCAGCATCAGCCCACAGGCGGTACAAGACATATCTTATAAAGACGGTTTAAGAATTGAAAAGTACATATTTAAGTAGTTTTATTTTTCCTTTACCAATCTTGAAACCTTCAAAACGATGACAAATATTATTGCAATATTGTGGACACAGACGGTTCTGTTATCAAAGCCTGCAGCCACGCTGCGGAAGCGGTAAAGGAAGTACGTAGGAATGATAAATTCAACGCGAATATTGTCCAGTTCAAATGAATAAATATATGTGCCCTCGCGTCAAAACCAGCTTTGTATTAATAACTCGAGATCCTTTCATTAATAAACAAGGTTTTTTTAGAAATACGTATCAGGCTTTTACAGTTAGATTACCAACACAGCCTACCTTTTGTAGGTACGCTACACAAATAACAAAAACTGTTTTTACATGATGATTTATGAATGACACAAAGTTATCAATAAATTCCATTCCTATTAATTAGATTAGAACTCTATCTGGCTTCATTATAGTCGGTACGTCGAAGTCACATGGAGTGAATAAATTTCGCCGAACTAAAGACCGAGATTTCGTAGCAATTTGTTAAACATTGCATTACATGCTGTTATAATATGGGGTCCGTACACTTCATATGTAAAGCCAAAATACCAGAGAGTTATTGACATGACAAAAATGTGTCAACATGAAGAGGACTGCCAAGTCTACTTCATTCATATTTCACTGGGGAAAATTGTGGCACCTAATATAATTTTACTAACTTTAATACAAACAACGTGTCTCTATACAAATTTGATTAGACGTTTGTTGTCATAGCATATTGTATGCTTATGAAGATCAGTGAAGGTTAACTAGCCTTAAGGAATTTATACGATAAACAACACCGTTGTAGATTTGATTAATTTCAGTACTTATAATTATAGACTTCATAATGCACAATAGTTTCGCTTGAGATTGCCCCGGACATCAAAGAAGAATTGATACCATTCCAAATACACAATGCCTCAAATCATAAAATATAATAACAAAACCCCCGCCCGGTGTCCGACGACGTAGTCATAGCAATTTCCACTTATCCGCCTTATCACTACTAACTTACGGGTGATAACACTATTCAAACTAGAAGTTATAAATAACATTCACAGGAAATAAAATTTCAATTCACTAATTGTTACTGTGAACTAGTATTTTTCACAACACTTGCAGACTAAAATACAGTAGCAATACAAAACAGTAAATTGACGTAACGCGACACGTCACGCCCGTGCCGCGGCCCGTCTCGCACTGTCTTACTACCACTCTACCAGGCTCCGTGTAGTAAGCCCAACCCAAGCATTGACGGCTTACGTCAGATCAGACCGAATGTACTTAAATCGTATTGAATGAAATAGCTAGGATGGGGTGCGGCGGGCCTATATGGTGTGCGCAATATAACCCCACTAAAATGTTTTTCTATTAAATTTTATATCATTAAGTGTTCTTAGATATTCCTTTCACTGTCTTTAGATTGACTACTACACCCGGAGGACTGCGTTTTACCTCTTCTACAACCAAAATAAATTTGCTTAAATCACATTACATACATATTTCTTGTAGAATTACAGCTATTTAATAACTTAGAGGCTGTCCTGGCTCTACAATGAAAAATGAATATTATTTTTGGTTGTTGCACACTTTACCTGTAATATCAATGTGTTATTCTTATTACAGGAACAAACTTGTACAACTTCTAGGGTAATACAAATATTTCACTATGGTCTTTTTCATATTTTTGTATGAATCCAGCTTCGCTGAACTGAACAGCATACGGCACAGCAACATCTCGACGTGCTTTCATAAAAGGATTCTACGCTATTTTGATCACATTATGCATAAGCCACCGAACAACATGGGACAAGTAATACTAGGTGGCAAATGGGTAGAAGAGTCCACGACGCCAAAGCGTTGGATGAACCCTATTAAATTTATTTTCAGAGTCGGAATCTTTGGCACAAACTGATCCAGAACAAAATGATGTTTTTCATTTTGTTCTGGATCAGTTTGGTTTTGGTTGCAATTTAAAAAATAATCTTTCGTTCGGATTATTTTTCAGACAACGAATGATAAGGGACTACGGGTATTCTGTCGTAGTAGGTGCTGGTCTATCGATCCAAGGAATACCTATGTAAAGTTGTATAGTTAATCATCTCAAAAATGTTTGATTATTACAAAATATTAGAAGTAACATTTTTAATTGAGGAACATACACTTCCTCTAAAAACTACCTGGGAAGCAACCTCAATATGATAAATTGATACCAATCAAACAAAAGTATGTCACTTAAAGGAAAAGAAAACTTTTAATAGCAAACTTCAATAAAAAAATGGTCTAATAACTTTATTAAGAACATTAAAATACCTTTCAAATGGATTGGAGCTAGACTCACGATAAAACAAAGAATTACGAGAATATTAAAACTCACAGAACATACTACTACTGCATCCAAAACAGGACTTGAAAAGACAGGAAATGAAGACTGGATTGAAAGTTACTTGGAGCTAGCAACAACTTGTATAGTACTACAATCCTCTAGTCTCCCACAAAAAAATTGAGCACATATTGCACAAAGACATTCACAGGCAAGTCAACACATATAGGTATATGTAATGACGACTGTGATCGCCAACCCAACTGCCAAGCGTGTTGATTATAGAAAAACCTCCCAATGAGCACACAACTCATACCCAGATCGGTCGTTGTGGCGATCTTTGGCAGAGGCTGTATCCAGCAGTGGATTTATTTGGCTGAAATGCATTAAGTAAAAAGCTGTTATTTTGACATTACAAACAGACACTTCAATTTTATTTATTTGTATAGATAAAATGTAATCTTTAATCTAAAATAAACTAGGCCAATATTAATAGATGTCAGAAATGCATTATTTCGGCGGCCGCACTTTAGTATGGACCGAAGTAGGTGGACTTTCTTGTATTTTGATTTTCAAAAAGCGTTCGATAGAATCAATAATGACATATTATTACATAAGTTATGGTGGGCTGGCTGCCAGTCTGCTTTTGATGATCTCGGGACTACTTTCGTTTTCGTACCTTTAGAATCCCCGATCATAAGACACGCATTCAGGATTAAGTTCGGAATCCATATTAGGGCCTTGAAATTGTAAATGACATTCCACTAGTACTGAATAACTCCATTTGTTTGGTTTATGTTAATTTAAAATTGTACTCTGAGATATAATCTCAAGCGGACTGTACGACACTTCAACAAGATATTGACTCGTAAAGTGAGTAGTCTGTTAAATAATAAAATTGAATTTGATTCAGCGTTTTAGTTGTTCGCAAAGTCCAATGTAATCTACATCATGAAGGACTAGAAATAACCAGAGTAATGACACTCAAAGATCTTAGTGTAGTTTTCGATTATAAACAAGCATATTACTTCTATAGCCAAAGAACAATCCTCGACAGCTAGAAATTGCCATGATTTTACTAATCAGTATGTTAATCGATTTATTCAATGACTATTGTTTGTGCAATCCTCATGGAAAATCATAAGCAATTTCTACAAATATATGTTTGGGTACTTCAAGTCATAAGGGCCTTCGACCACCTTGTAACTACTTACAAATTATTACACAGAGAAATTGACGCACCTAGTTTGTACGGGGACAACATGCATCGGCGGCATAATTCATTTGTGCGGAGGCGCGTTGTCGATTTTGCGATGTGTGTCACCAATTCGCGAAAACGAATGATGAACGAACGAAAAACGCTCCTGGAACCCAGTCCTAAACTCGATCTGTTTCCTGATGACCTGTATGGTAGGCGATTTTGTTTGAAATGCCTGGATTATTGCAATAAGACTGAATAACCTTCTGTGTGGTGTCCTGATTAATAATATAGCACCAATCCATCTCCTTCTGTGGATACCGTAAAAGGCGACTAGACGCTCTGAACAGGAGAGATGGGCAGCAGTGTTCCTTCTGTGGAACCTGCCTGCCAAGTGTGGTGAGTACTGGCAAATTTCCTCCAAAACGACGACACAATTGTACAATTCTATGGTGAGGCCTTTGTTTAGCAGCAGTATATGTCACATACCTTTGGCTGTTATGATAAAGATAATAAAGAAGACTGAGTGAAAGGGTTAATATTTTACATTATTGTATATTTACGTGTACGTAATTGTCTGCAGTCAATCTGATTTAAATATATAAATAAATTCTGAAACACATACTACAACGGAAAACATGTATTAATGCAGCCAAAAAGATATCTACTAAAAGCTGCATATATTGATGGCACGGTTGGTGCAGTGGCTGATACAGTCGGCTGCTGCGCTCCGGGTCGCGGGTTCGATTCCCGCACGGAATAAATATGTGTATGATCTGCAGGTAGTTGTTTTGGGTCTGGGTGTATTTTGTGTGGAATTTGTGTCTGTAAACGCACCCACGACATAGGAGAAATCCTAGTGTGGGGCAACGTTATTATAAAAAAAAAGTTAGCTTTCTAGTATAATTGATATCTATTTCATCTGCAAAACATGGAAAGCTATTACGACTCAGAATGATTTCAAGGCATCAGGTGAAGACAACATAAGAAAACAATCACTAATTGTAACCATCAATCAATAACCAGGCAACACCGATCAAAGTCAACTTTAAAAAATTCTCTAAATATATATATATTACAAAAATATAAATATATATTACAAAAATATCTACATACAAATAAACCGGAAAATTATTAATTAATAAACGATCAAGTCCAGAAACTCTTATGCAATAAAAAATGACGATTAACAAGCAATAATATGCCAAAAACATAAAAATCAATAATGACAGCTGCCATTATGTACCTGTACCGAATTAAAATTGAATATTTTTTATATACAAACCAATCAAAAGTTGGAGTTGAAAATGCTGACCAAACGAGCCAGAATAAGATTAGCACGCCCCCGGACTCGTCGCCGAGATTCGCCTTGCGGCCGCCGGATCCTGATTCATCTGTGACACTGGCAGCTGCAGCAGTGTCGAGCACCAGTGACGAGATTTTCTCTCCGCCGACGTCGCCATCACCAGTACGTCGGCGGGGGAGATTCCGGCCATCGATCTGCTTGGAGCCTAGGGGCCAACCGGCCCCGAGCCGGGTTCCCTCTAACGGTGGGTATGTGCAGCGAATGAAATGCACTCCAACAATGAACGAGAACGTCAAGGAACTAATCTCACTGTTTACCGTGGCAGGATGCTTACTCTGTTTCAGGCACTGGAACCAATCGTCTACGTCTCGGCTCGGCTCAAGTTGCGGGTTGTTCAACGCAATCATAGGTTGGGTGACGCCGCACTTGATCGGCTACGCTATGAAGTCCAGAATAGTGGTGTCATTTCTCCCCCACCACAGACCGCGATACGACTGTAAGAACCAGCTGAAGTTCAATCGCGGTCTGACCACATGGATGGGGAAGATGACAGGGCTACAACTGTAAGTAGCCAATACAACCATCAATTGAGGAGCGCACTGGAGGATGCGATTCGGGACTATCGATCTACTCCTGCCGAACTTAGGTCGCGACTACCACGTTTGCCCATGCATAATAAAAATAGGGCGTTGGTATATTGGTATATTATTGGATTAGCTGCTTTCTAGTTATTTTGAAAGCAACGAAGATCTCGACGACACCTATTCGATCCTGTATTGTGCAGCTGTAGCGGCATGTCGTGTAGCTCATGTAAAATCCCATGTAGTGATAGAGCTACACAACCAAAATCAGTCGTACCAGCTTGGCAGTACATAATCGATCGGCGTATTGACGAGGCCAGCGTACTTATCGGCAAGCTAATCTGCTTCAGGGACGGCAATTCTCGACCTAGAGTAATGCGCTTTGTGAAGCGGGCATTTTCGGGGACTGGGACCAGTCTTCGAGAATATATGTCCTCTCTCACAGAGCGCATTGGCTTCCTGAAGCAGAAGGTTTATGCATGGGCAAGCCGTATTCGGCAAAGTGTTGGATTTGTATAAAATAAACACAACTATACGCACTTTTTTGCTGTCATGTATGGGGCAATGGAGGACAGGCCTTCGCTATCCAGGATTTCGGCAGATTCAGGGGAACGGTGAAACGATATGGATTGAGCGGGGAATATACCAGGGCGATAGTCTGGAGTCCCTGTGGTTTCTCGTTGCGGAGAGGAGATAAGGTCGTATCTCACCTACTTTACATGGATGACCTGAAACTGTTTGCCCCTAGCAAATTGCAACTAATAAAGGTACTGAAAATAACGGAAAGTTCAGTAATTCTATTAGGATGGAATTTGGTATGGATAAATGTGCGATGCATGTAAATCGAGGGAAGATTATGGAATACAAGGGAATTCAACTCTCGGATTCCATTAACCTTAGATCACTCTCCGCAACAGAGTCATACAAATACTTGGGTATGTCGGAGGGTATGGGTTTAACGAGGCTGACATGAAGCAATCGTTAAAGGACCGTATCTTTGGCCGCCTGAAGAAAGTACTTCTAAGTTTTTTGTCAAGTGGCAAGAAGGCATCATGCCAGTTTTGATGAACACTTTTGGCACACGCAAGTGGACTTAGACGGAACTTGATGCTCTGGACAGGAACGTTCGTACACTGCTCACTGCATATCGGATGCATCACCTCGATCTTCGGAGATGAGGCTGTACATCCCACGGAAGTGGAGGTCGAGGCTTTTTAAATGCGAAGACTCTCTACAACCACGAGGTGTGCAGTCTCAGGGTGTATTTCCTCCGTGCCGAAGGGGGGATGCACCGAGATGTTGTCACAGTGGGCAAGGGACTAACCCCGCTCGGTTTGGCTAAAAAGAACTGGCGCAAACCTGCTATACTTAGTACCAATGATCGCATCGATCGCAGGGCAGAGCAAGCAGCTACACGGACGCTATTATCAGGTTCTTCATGGACCTGATGTGGACTTGCATGCGTCCGTGACCTGGCTCCGCTTCGGTGACCTTTTCGGGGAAACCGAAGGTTTTGTTATTGCAATTATGGACAAAGTTATCATGACGAACAACTACCGGAAATATATTGTTAAGGACGATACAGTCGACATCTGTCGGGCATGCCGCTGTCCGGGTGAATCCCTTCGACATATTATTTCTGGTTGTTCTCGTCTTGCTAACGGCGAATACTGGAACAGTCTTATCAAGTGGCCAGGATCATCGACCGGCAACTTGCTCTAAACTACAACCTTGTGGATACTGAGGTACCATATACCACCAGTATGTGCCCGACTCAGTTCTTGAAAATTGTAATGTCACATTGTACTGGAATCGGTCTATCATCACTGATAGAACTATTGTCGCTAGCAAGCCTGACGTTGCGGTGATAGATCGATTAGAGCGCCGTGCGATGATTGTTTATTTATTTATTAAACAACAGAGCTGTGCACTTACAGTTTCCTAATGCGTGCACAGATTAGTTAATAAGGATATCACAAATTGCATAAATAGCTATAACATTGTTTGATAAACTGAAGTTTGTGTCTTGGACTTTCAAATATGTTTATGTCTTGGTGTCGTGCAACCATAGTATTGGCCAGAGCAAGTGCACTGTACGTGGGAGCATGTCGTGACGCATTGCAACGCGTATTGCGCAACGCGAATAGCGGCTGCCGGCGCAAACGCAGGTAGTTGTTCGGTACAGCGAGTACGCATCGCGCCACCTCCTCCGGGTTGTCAACTATACCATTAACAATCTCGAAAAGCCGAATCAGTAACGTCAACTTACGTCTAACGTATAGAGTATCCAGCCCAACCATCCCTGATACGAACAATGAAGGAAACACATATCCGGGATAGTACCCATATTTCTTTTTGTACAAGTATCGTGCAAATTTTCTTTGTACTCTTTCCACCATGATATTATATTTGGCCTCATGTGGATCCCAGATTATCGCGTTGTATTCTAGGCGACTGCGAACATAAGCGTTATAAAGCGCAATGATACACTTTAAATCGGTAAATTGAGCAGACTTCCTAATATCAAAACCAAGCGACTGATGGGCACGCTTACATACGTCAGTTATGTGTGCATTAAAGGATAACTTGGAGTCAACTGTCAGACCTAAGTCTTTCACTTGAACAGATCGTGGAAGCGGGACTTCTGGGCCCACGTAACTCCACGTGAAAGGAAAACGCGAACGGCTTACGGACATAACTTGGCATTTCGAAGTATTAAACTCTAATTTGTTAAGTTTACACCATTCTGTCACAGCATTTACGTCTTTTTTTAGCAACTGGCAGTCCTGGTGATTACGCACGCCTACGTACAGTTTAAGATCATCTGCAAACAACAGACACTTAGTAAGTTTAACTGATTCTGGCAGATCATTGATCATGATCAGAAACTGGGTAGGACCGAGCGTACTACCCTGACTTACCCCTGATGAAGTGGAATAGCATTTTGAGCGAATTGTTCCTAGTTGTACATATTGTTTCCGCTCTGCGAAATAATTTGCAAAAAATTGTAATAGTTTGGGTGTAAACCCGAACCGGGAAAGTTTTTGTAATAGAATATCAATATGGACCCTATCAAACGCTTTTTTAAAATCAAAATAAATGACATCAACCTGTTGACGTTACCATTCCGCATGATGAGAATCTCGTGAAAGCCGAGAAAGATAAACAAATTTAAGTAGCTTGACTTGGCACACAAACACGAGATTGTCAACATGTGGACTCTGCAATCATCATACCGATAGTTGTGACAGCTAATGGCCTCATTGCCAAGAGCCTCAACCAACATCTAAAGAGGCTCTTGTTAGATGGTTGGATCAAGGGCCAGCTACAGAAGACAGTTCTCCTTGATACGGTACATATAAAAAGATAAAAGATAAAAATATAGTAAGGAGGTTCCTCTTGCTGTAACCCTAGCTACCGGTAATTTGGACCCTGTGCCTGGTACTGGTGGTCACTATTTTTATATTATTAAATGTATATTTAAAAATGTAACTTATATGTGTATGTATATGAAATTAAGGAATTAAATAATAAAACCAACCACTTATTTTTTATATAGACAAAGATAGAACCTCCCTTTCAATCCACTCATCCTACAATAATAGTACAGTACAGTTGTGTACAGTTTATTTCAACCAATGAGATTTTGCATCATTCAAGTTACAAATCATTATCAAGTTTATGACTATTTAGATATACTTAACAAAACAAATTTACATCCTGATTTACTTGACAGACAGCCCTCAATCTGTTGGTTACTTAATTTTAATCTTAGCCTTAGATTTCCCCAGTGCCATGGGAACAAACAGACATAAGTCTCATAAAAATACACACCCAGACAGCCCTCAATCTGTTGGTTACTTAATTTTAATCTTAGCCTTAGATTTCCCCAGTGCCATGGGAACAAACAGACATAAGTCTCATAAAAATACACACCCAGACTCGGAACAACAGTTTCTGGGCTAAACAATTATTTATTGTTCCATTTGGCAATGGAACCTGCAACATTTTGATGTCAGCTGATTCTGATCTCTTCTGTCTGTCAACTGTCTATCAAAAAATCATTAATTATGAAGAGAATTTGCATCATTGATGAATTTATAATCCAATTATTTGGCACACAAATTTGAATAAGCTTTATATCACTAAACACAAAAGGCATTTACAAAAATGTTTAAATTATGTTGCTTTCAATGCTCAGTGATGACCTACCTAGTAACTGAACAGTAGTACCGACTACTGAACAGCAATGAGATTGAGGAAAGGAATATCCATATTCATGTGACTGCCTTAATTTATACTTTGCTAACATTTCTATTGTTAGTAATACTGACAACATAACCAATTATATAATATATAAGCCATCAGACAATAAAATTAATTTTAATATCTAAGCTTGTTTTCCAATTACTTCAGTTTAATCCACCAACTTATCATCGATTTTAACACAGATAAAGACTGTAATACTGAAAGCAACCCTTTTTGTATAGCAATTCATGAATTGCCGAGGGTAATCTAGACTACAAGTGGAAGTGACAGACTAAAAACATGTAAAGACAGTGCTGTTTTAAAATATTTATATACATTTTACCTAAACCACCTTGTTTGTTAAAACCCACTTACTAAAAGTACAATCAACTACACTCTTTTAAAAAATATTGTATTAGTACTGATAAGAATCTAAGTACATATTTTTAGCTGCAAGTGCTTATTCAAGGCAGAATCAATTATCAATTTCCAGGTAGGGCAAAGCCAAGCAATTCTGTTGCATTGGTAATCGAAATTAAATTACTCACCTGAATTTCTAACAGCAATTCTGTTTTCCTACGCCTTATGTCTATTAAAGTCTTTTGCTGCTCAGGTGTCAACTCTGAAACGAACGGTGCAGTAACCATATAAATACAGCCGTAATAAAAACTAGCCATTGAGGTCATGTTATAATTGGAAAACAACTTGTTCTACGTCTACAATAGAAGAGGAGGATATAAATTACCGGTATGAGAAAATGGATCACCATGATTACTTGCAGCATTGTTTCCTCCAAGGGACAAGTTTTCAAATTCACTTATCATGTCTCAAAATATTTAAAAACAGTAAACAAAAGTTCACATAATTGTAAACTGACTAGCCGCCATATTTATTTACTAGTTTTACTACACATCAAGTAAGTACAGAGTACGTACACACCGCACACCGCCGAACAAGCCGAAGGCAAGCATAGATAATAAAATACCTACGCCACGCCACTTTCAGGTTGAATAGTAGATTGAAAAGATGTCTTACTGACAGGAATCTTTTCAATGTAGCTGTGTTCATGTCACCCCTTACCAAATATTTTACGTCCCCTTTCCCAAATCATTTAATATTTCATCATATTAGACAAATAAATATTTACCTTAACTTGTGAACAGTTTCAATTTATATTGTTAACTAGCTGGGACCCGCGGTTTCACCCGCGTTTAATTTAAAAGGAATTTAGAGTACTTCGACATAGACACTTGACATAGAATATATACAGGTTGTTTGGTGCATCGTGTGCCAAACTGAAATGGTCGACTAGGGGGGTCATCTGCTATCCTTTCAGAACCCTAAACATTTCTCATGCCCTGTGGTTTTATTTTCATCGACTTTTTATTGTTTTATAAATACCCAAATTTTACATTAAAAAAAATGCATTTTTAAGATTTATTTAATATTTTTTTACATATTCTGGTCAAATTGTTGGGCTCTATTGCGAATGCAGGCCCGACATCTATTTCGTATTTCCTCCTTAATTGTATTGAACGCCGTTTCAATGCGTTGTAGTAATACCTCCCTAATCGGAACCTCCGTGGCGTATACCAGCTCTTTGGCACGTCCCCAGACATAAAAGTCTAGCGGAGTTAGGTCTGGGGAACGTGCCGGCCATGCAATAGGGCCATCGCGACCAATCCACGCATTGGGGAACACATCGTCGAGATATTATATATCCCTCACAGTCAAACGCCAATGCGCGGGACAGCCGTCATGCTGGAATACCTTGGGTACATTTTCATTAAATACAGGTACCTCGGACACTAATTCGGGCAGGTCATTTTGAAGGAACTCCAAATAGTTGTGGCCATTGAGGTTATCGGGCAGGTCATCATCATTTCGGCCGAATGAAGTCCACTGCTGGACACAGGCCTCCCCCAAAGATCACCACAACCACCGATATGGATGTGTTGTGGTTCATTGGGGGGTTTTGCCATAATCGCCACGCTTGGCAGGCGGGTTGACGATCGCAGTTGAGTTGTTAATGTACTCGAAGGACGCTGCTGCCCATCCTCCAGCTAATCCCTTAGTCGACTTTTACGACACCCATGGGAGGAGATGGGGTGGTGGCATTCTGAGCCGGCACCACACGGTAAATCGGGCAGGTAATGCGGTGCAACTACCTGATTCCCAATCATGCCTGCCCAAACGTTTACACTAAACCTCCTTTGAAAAGATTTCTGTCTATTAATCTTTTAACACGTGGGTTTTCCATTTTGTTTGTCCAGTGGTGCAGATTGTGAAGATTGAGTATCCCTTCTTTGGTAAATTTGGATTCATCCGTCCACAGTATTCTTTAAAAAAAATCAGGATCATCCACATCCATGTGTAACATAAACCGACAGAATTCCACTCGTCTGTCAAAGTCGCCACCCTCAAGACCTACAAGCAAACAACTCTTTTAAATTCCTGTTGAGCAGTGAATAATTACACAATAAGATTTTTATGGACCGGCGGACCGCCTGTATGGGCTAACTGATTCACTACCTGAAAGTGACGTCATACCATACCCATTACCTGCTAAACAAAGGCATCGTCAAACAAAGCGTGTACAGGTTTAAAGTTGTTTAAAATTACGTACCTTGCACCGGAGTGTAGTGGAATGGATGCATTTCGTTTTGCTGAAGAACTTTCCACACTTTCCATATTGAAATATCAAGATGAGCTGCCACATTTCTAATGCTTTTTGTAGGGTCTTCCTCAAAAAGTACGAACCGAACGATCCGGTACACAACGCCACCGCCAGCAAAACATTTTAGTGAGCATGACAGACCGATACTACCAGGCAAAAGTCAAAGTATAGGTACTTAATATATAACATTAACGGCAACATGATGCTAACATTAACGGCAACATGATGCTAACATTAACGGCTACTTGATGCTCGCAAATTTACAATTTATGAATAATTAATTTAATAATGTCAAAATATTAAGAAAATATTAGAATGTAAATTGCAGTCATTATATTAAACATTAAGTCAAATTAAATGTCAAGATGTCAATAAAAAGATGAAAAATAAGTCAAGTAACATGTCAGGATGTCAACAAAAAATTTCACTACAATTTCTTTGTAAACGGTAGAGCATTGCATTGATTGGGAGTAACAACACTTCAATCATCAGAAAATTATACAATATATTATAAAGCGCCAGAGGGTCGCAGTGTGCAGGAGGGAAACGTTTGCCAGATATCGCTATCGTCGATATAATGATTTATACTATAGTAGGCTTTCGAAATTAAAATGCGCTTAATCAACGATTTGAATCTTATTTCTGGTAAGTCGGTAATACTACAAGGAATTTTGTTATAGAATCTAATACTGTTTCCCATAAACGACTTGCTGGTTCAACTAAGTCTAAAGCCCGGTACAACCAACTTGTTCTTGTTGCGAGTATTTAAGCTGTGCACGTCACTTTTCTTGCTAAAATTAGCTATATGCTGGCGGGTATACATAATGTTTTGGAAAATATATAAGGATGGTAGAGTAAGAATGTTTGTTTCCTTAAATAGTTCCCGTAGTGACTCACGAGAGTCCAGATTATAGATAGCTCGCACTGCTCTTTTCTGTAATATAAAAATAGACTCAACATCAGCAGCCGAGCCCCACAGTAAAATTCCATAAGACATAATACTGTGAAAGTACGCAAAATATACTAACCTAGCTGTAGCCACATCCGTAACCTGTCTAATTTTCCTAACGGCAAATGCAGCAGAGCTTAGTTTGCCTGAAAGTGCCTTTATATGGGGTCCCCATTGCAATTTTGAGTCTAAAGTAACACCCAAAAACACAGTTGAGGAGACTAGATCTAATTCTTTTCCGTCAAGTTTTACTTGTGACCTTACGTGGGTCACATTTGCTGTGGAGAATCTTAGACATTTAGTTTTATTTGCGTTTAATAGAAGATTATTCGCCGAAAACCAATCAGATATCTTACGAAGTATATCATTGGATTCTATAAGATGGCTATCCTTTCTATTTACTTTAAATATAAGCGACGTGTCATCAGCAAACAAGACTATATTCGACATTGTATCGTTTATCATGTATGGCAGGTCATTTACATAGACCAGAAACAAAAATGGCCCCAAAATTGATCCTTGTGGTACCCCTATTTTGACGCGTGAGCCTGTTGATGTGACGTTTTCAATTTCTACTCTGATCCCGATTTGACAAATATGAGCTTACAAAATCAATAGATCTAGAATTCCGTAGTACTTAAGTTTCAGAATGAGGGTGCGGTGGTCCACGCAGTCGAATGCCTTAGACAGATCGCAGAACACGCCTAAAGCATCATGTGCATCCTCCCAGGCCCCTAAAATGGTTTTAATGAGAGTGGACCCAGCATCCTCTGTAGGTCGTCCCCGCGTAAATCCAAACTGATTGTCATGAAATATCCTATTTCTGTTAAAGTGTGCTGCCATATGATTTAAAACTAGTTTTGCAAAAATTTTGCTTAAGGTTGGTAGCACAGATATTGACCTATAATTTGATGCATTATTTAGGCAACCAGCTTTAAAAATGGGTACAGTTTTGCTGGATTTCATGAGGTCGGGAAAAGTGCCCTCTGCGATGCAGGCATTAAATATTAGAGCCAAAATTAGCGCAATATTAGTTACAACAGATTCGGCGGCTTTCATGGACAATCCCCATAAGTCCTCAGTTTTTTTAACTACTATGGTTTTAAATGTTTTAATTATATCACTGTCTGTCACAAAACTAAATTCAAAGACAGGTACATGTAAATCGATATTTTTCTTTAAGAATGCCTCTGCTGCTAAGGGAGACGATGGAAGGTGTTTAGTAGTCTGTATTGGAATATTAGTGAAAAAGTTTTCGAGGAAATTTGCGACTACAGACTTATCTGAAACTAGTTTGTCATCGATATTTAAATTAATTGCACTGCCACTGAATCTACCATCACGAGTTTCAGCATTAATTATTTTCCACGTCGTTTTTATTTTATTATATGACTTTTTAATTTAGTCCCTAATATAAGCAGCTTTTGCTTGAGTACAAACCTTTTTAAACATTTTAGAATATTTTCTAACGTAGTTATGAAAATCAATATTAGGTATATAAAACTTTTTGTCATATAATTCGTATAGGACATCCCTACTGCGTCTTATACCCTTTGTTGCCCAGACACTGAACGTTAATTTTGGATTTACATGTATTTTATTTACTTTGCAGGCTTTCTGAAACTCATTACATAGTGTATTAAATAGGGTACGGTACATTTCATTGGGATTGGCATAATGCGGCTTTAGAGTTTGAAGTTGAGAAGCTAGATTTTTACTAAAATTTTCTAGACTTCTTTTTGTTAAATTTCTGCAATGTATTATTTTATGCCCTTTAACTGCATTATAGTTTATTTTAACAATCTGGCAGTTATGATCCGATCGAATGCCACTAATCAGTCCCTTATCTCTTATTTTAAAGTTTGTTATAATATTATCTATACAAGTAGCTGAGGTAGGTGTCACTCTAGTCGGCTCCGAATACAAAGACTTCAAGTTAAATGACCTAAATAGGGCTATAAAGTTATGTTTATCTATGGTATCTATTAGAATGTCTATATTAAAATCTCCACAAACTAATATCTTTTCGTCAATTTTAATTTTTCTAAGTACATCCTCCATTGTTATAAGGAATAGAGATGTATTAGAAGACGGAGGCCTATAAACACATAAAATGACAAACACCTCCGTCTCTGCACACGCGAGCTCACAAACTCGTTCAACAGAGAGGTCGCAAATATCTAGTCGTTCTTTAAATTTCAATTGTTTTTTGATCATAATTAATGACCCCCCACCTTCTGCTGACACTCTATGGAACGAACTGGCTACTTTAAAATTATTTAGACAAAAGATCATTTTATCTGCCTTTAGCCATGTTTCTGTAAGGCATAGAATATCCACATTATATTTCTCAGCAAATAATTCAAGGTCTAAAACTTTGCCAGAGAAGCGATTAATATTCTGATGTGTCAGTGTGAAATAATGACAATCCTTCTCTGTTGTCTCACACTTAAGTTTAAATTAACAGTTTGTTTGACCACATTAGGATTAGTACTACTACTAATTAGAGTGGAGGTTGGAGATGACTTCGTCATACTACTTATGACTGAGTTAATATTATAAGCTACTAGTGTAGCAAGGTGACGCTTACAACTAAAAGGCAGATACACAGTATCGCCAGTTAATTTTAATTTACCAACAAAACAATTGGTGTCAAAAAATATAAACTTGTCACTATAGTGACTTACTAATATATAAAACTAATATTCATGTGCATATTTAGCACATGAATATTTTGGTTTAGTTCCTCTGACTGATGGTCTAGGTAGGGAAATGAACACAATATTATCCTACCACAGTTTAAATTTAACATCAAAGCAACACTGTCTGAGATGTCTTTTTTCCTAACATTCAAACTATGACCTACTAGCAAAGTTATATTAGTGTAAGGATTGAATTTATCTGTCAGAAGTGATGTTATTATTTGATTGTTGGATGACCCAGGCATACAATTATTATGTGCGGAATGACCCAGGCTGTTGCTTAATAAACCGCCAAGACCTTTACCTGTGCTGACTGAATACATAACAGTGCGATAACAAATTGATTCACTTGTACTATGTACTTGTAGTGTACTTGTTGTGTTCATGTCTAATGAATCAGTTATTATAGGCTGAGAAGTAACCACTGGCAACATTACAGCACACTGGTTTCCAACCTGTGACATGCCCAGTACCTCAGGTGGGGAAATTTCACATATAGGTTCACTCATACATTTACATAAGGTATCGCTGGACAAGGAATTAACTTATTCTTTATTATGATTGCACATGTTAACAAGCTGATTTGCAGCAAGGATTTGTTTTTGAGATGAAACATACTTAGTATAGAGGGACTCCTCCAAGTCCTTAATTTCAGACTGCAAGCGCTGAGTGTCAATTTCATATATATTTTTACTATCTTCTAATTTTATCTGGTAATTATTGAGTTTATTGATTAAAGCAACACGTTCTTTCCTTAATTGAGTCTATTAGAATCAAATACCGCAATGTCCATTTTCGTGTTCTGGCCATAATTCATATTTTTTATATACATACACCAATGGATAATGCTATATTTGTAGCATACTTTAATTTTTAATGCCAGTTTTCTACATGACATTGCTTTGGTTGCATTTTGAATATTCAAATAGATTCCTTTTAATCTGTAGATTCATACGGCATAGAAAACGCATTTTTGCTTTTTTATGGACATTGCGGTATTTGATTCTAATAGACTCAATTGAGTATTTTTTGAGTAGTGTTGTTGTTTTTTCCTTAAATTTTGACATTTTCTTAAAACTTTCATCATTTTCGGCCGAATGAAGTCCACTGCTGGACACAAGCCTCCCCCAAAGATCACGACAACGACCGATATGGGTGTGTTGTGGGATCATTGGGGGGTTTTGCCATAATCGCCACGCTTGGCAGACGGGTTGGCGATCGCAGTTGAGTTGTTAATGAAATCGAAGGACGCTGCTGCCCATCCTCCGGCTTATCCCTTAGTCGACTTTTACGACACCCATGGGAGGAGATGGGGTGGTGGTATTCTGAGCCGGCTAACTTTACTAATTCTTATATATTTTTTATTTTATTGTGACTTATTTTACTATTATGTTCATAGTCAACAAAATAAACTTGCTCAGTTAGATCAATAGTAAGTAATGATTTTAGAGACTTAGGGTCTGAACTAGAGTTAATTAACTCCTCAAACAGGTGTTGGGTTGCAACGGCCTGTGTGCAGTCCTTGTCATTCTGTAAGTTTAATATTTGTGAATTTGCATTCAATAATTCATCCTCCAGATCCCTAACTTTCCGCAAAGCCATATAGGCAACTACACTGATCCATCCGTTACCAACTGAAGCTTGTCCCGTTCATCAATAACATCCAGGTGTAGCTGATGTAAGTTTATTAATTCCCTTTTTGACTTGAGTTTTTGCCAACAATCTTCTTTACTTCCTCCTCGCTATCCTCTCTTTCCTGAAGCAGTTGTTGGCACTGTTTGTTTGATGCTTTGAGTTCTTTTAGGGCTGCATTTCTTGGACTGTAGCTTTACGGGTGAGCATCGACATGGTCTCAGGATTGAGTTAAATTAAGTAACAGACAGAATAGCTAGGATAGATGGAAATGGAAAAATATGTAGAAAGTGTAAGAATCGTTTTTGTAGATAACAAGAGAGGCTGCAATTACGGGGGACCTTAAAATAATTATAATTAAATAGTATTATCTTTTTCTTTGAATTGTACTAAATTATAATTGAGGTCGATGGGACACCATGGGGTTTTAGCTGGTAACATTCTGGCACATCCCTCTCCTCTTCCTTTACTATTCCGTCTTCCTTTCCCAGAGCATTTCCAAACGAAAAAATATATAAGAATATGTAAATAAGTATGAAATGACCAAGATGCTTTATTTTGGTTGGTAGTACCGGGATTTCAGCTATGAACAGATTTACTACATTTTAGTATTGACTGATGAATCTCAGCCAATGCGACGCGACTAAAGAGAGTCTCAAATGACGCTTACTGAGTTCATTGGCTATAAATTTATACTATAACCTATAATTCAAAAATCGACGAATGATGAGGCGTTAGTGAGCGCAAGTAAATTGAAGGTGATACTAACGTGTTCTTGGCTTAAGATAGTAGTCAGCTGCGGGATTGGTGTTTTGTGATTATGCTGGTGGAGGTGCGAGTTGCGTTGTTGCGTATTTTACGAAGAATACGCCCCTATCCATTGCTTTCAAGCTTCAATGTGTTTCACTGTTCATCGATTATTTGAAGACATTTTCTCAAGGCATTCTGCTGCTAGCTGTCCATTATAGCTTTGACCAGTATTTTTTTATATATCGTTTGATTGCAATATAATGCATAAAATTTAATTTAGTGGCGTCTAAAGCAGACATAACTTCCCTAGCCGGTGTATTTCACAAGCCAAATAATGAATGACAATGGTTGTATACATCTAAATAATTTTAAGGCTGCAAAGGGTACAAACCCTTATAAAATCGTGCATGCATTTTTTGTGTCATGTACGTCGTTGGAGGCAAGAAGATACAAGGTAAGTTACATGCTACCGAGAGGCACTTTTTTAATGGTCTATAAGCGCAAAGCAAACATTTCTTAGATTGTTGTTATCACACTGCCCGGCGTTTTTCTATTAATAGAGATATCGATTATTTAAAGTATCATTTTCGGGAAACTTAGTTTGTTTATATTAATGTGATCAGCTGATTTGTGATCTTTGACCTCATAACAGCTGTTTTGTATTACATTGTAGTCTTCTCATGATTGAATCATGGCTCTGATTGGGATGTGTGCACATCTACTACTATCATACTATGTCAATAATTAGTTATGTATAATTGGTTGAGATGTAATATATTGAAATTTGTGTTTATAAAATGTATTCAAAAGTTACATTAGGAATACAAAAGATTTATCACTAAATTTATAGTCATGGTTTTCTTGATATTTATTGATGAAATGACACTGCAAATTGTAACTTATATTTATACTATAAACAGAGACAGACAATCAACTTAGGGGTGATAATAATGTAGTTAGTTTTAATAAATGAGACAAATATTTATCATTAAAAAAGCAACATTTGACAACCAATGGCTCCTTGTTGTGGAAATCTAATGGGGAGGCCTTTGTTCAGCAGTGGATGTCCTTTGGCTGATATGATGATGGTGATGAACCAATGGCTTGGCATGTAATGATGGCAAAAGACCGGATGTTACAAATGTTGTTACTGCCATAGAAGATGGGTAGGCCTCTGGTGTGGGATGCAACTTGTGCAGACACCCTTGCTCCACCCCACCTTCCAAGCATGGCAGGCTGTGCTGGTGCTGCTATGCAATGTTATATGATTATTTAACATAATTTATACTATATTTATTTGAGTATATAACCCCCTTTGTAATAGTACCAACCTCCAAACAGTTGATAATGTGTGGTTTTGGAGATATACATTTAACTCATTCATTGATGAAAAATTGTGACCCAAAGATACTACACAATTAACAGTATTCTACTGGCCACATTCACTACTTGAAAGCTTCATCCTTTCCCCATAGGGCCTTATACAAAGAATTATTTACCATTGCGCATTGCCAGCATTGTCATGCAAAAAAGTCGAAAAATCTACTAGAAGAATCTTAAGACCTTAACCATATTCAACATCATATATGCCAAAGGATTTCCACTGCTGACCACAGGCCTTGCCTATATGCCTATAGATTACTACAATTGTGTTTTGGGAGAATTTGCCAGCTGGTACTCATGTTTGGCAGGTGGGTTGGTGAGCTCAGAATGATGCTGCCTATCCCACTGGATTAGAGTCCCTTACAACCAAATACTGAGACGTGAGTGAATATTCAGTCCGGCTTTAACCTATTTGAGCTGCCTAGGTTACCAAAAATGGGTTTCTTGAACAGTTAAAGCGGGACTTAATATTAACTGGCGTTTAAGTAATAGGCCGTTAGTCGCCATTTAAAACATCCTGGGAGGTGTGGAGTGGTGCTATATTCTGAATTTAGACACCACACAAATACCTTAATGACTGAAGAGTGTTGTGTACTGGGGTTTTAGCAGAAGGCTACGAGGCACCATGCTACAGTGTAGCATGTCATCACTAGCTCAACATGTTCTATGCATTTTTAAGTTACAAAATGTTTTTGGTAGATAAGTTATAATTGTAATATATGTATGAACATGTATCTACCTATATTGTCTGAGAGCAAAAATGTAAAGTTGCATGATAGGTCAAATCCAGCATGGTTGACGCATTGGCTTTCTATGCTATGGTTTGCAAATTCGATTCCCGCACACAACAAATATTTGTATGGCCTTCATGTGATTGTTTCGGGTCTGGGTAAATACCCATGCATGTGAAATTTATGTCTCTAAAATGACCTCTCGGCACAATCCTATTTTGAGGCAATGTTTAAGGGAAAACTTCGTTGTCCGGGCACAGAACACAGCATGGTTGGCATGTGTAACAAAATTGCTTGTAGGCATACTGACGCTCTGAATAGAAGAGTTCCGTACATTGCTGACCACAATTCGGATGCATATTTTTGTTGGTGAGCATGTATATCCCACGAAAGCATGAGGTTGAGTCTCCTTGATTGGTAACACTCTGTACAATCTTCACATGTGCAACGTTAAGTAGTACTTTCTTCGAGCTGAAGTGACTATGCACTGAGTTGTGATTGCAGTGACAAAGGTCTCACCCCCCTGTTCAATAGATAACTGGTGCAAACCTCCAGTACTGAGCACGGCACCTTAATTACTGTAAGGTAGTGTAGTAGCAAGAAGCAGGCCAGCGGGCCGTTTAGGTTTATAGCGTTCGTGTCTTCGCTACGTTTCGGATACCTCATTGGGGAATCCGGAGGTTTTCTCTGTGTTATGGATGAAGTTAGCATGACCATTAATTAATAATAATGTGTAGCACGGTACCGTTAACATCTGTTGGGCATGCCAATGGCTGGGTGAATATATCCATAACATTATTCCTGGTAGTCTTGTCTTGCTGTGACTAGGATCATCCACCAGCAGGTTGCGCTCAAATACTAATGACTACAGAATTACTATACTATGTACAGTAAGCGTTCAAAATCAAAAGTGTTGTAGCATGCTAAGGATTGTATCACAGTACACAGTACCCACACCATAGAATATGCACACTGTTACACTGTCAGACAGATTAGAGATGTGTAACTCAGGAGTGATTTATAAAAAAGATGTACATCTTTTAAAAAGAGTGAATACATCATCATCTTCAGAATCAGTAAATCACTCTTTTTCGAAATACATCTTTAAATCACTGAGCATAAGATTTGCTTTTTATCATTTGAATCATGCATAGATGTAGAGTGAGATAACTATAGCTGGGTATTACGATGGAGAGGGATAGGTTCGTAGTTCGTGCATGCGGTACGTCTTCGGACATTGTTCAATTCAATTTATATATTTTGTGGCCATAGGTTACAATTAACAATAGGTGTTTCATTCAAATACATAGTGATCTCTATGCCCTACCATTTGGTGGTGTACAAATTGTGGAATGCAAAGAAAACTATTCGTTCTCCTCTCATAAATAAAGTGCAATGATGAAATTCGTTGTTTGTTTACGTAGTTATTAAATATTTTCAAACGAAAAGTGACATTTTCAGTTTGTTTTAGATTTTATTGCGGTGATGCGTTTGAAAACCGGTTGTATCGGTGTGGAGAAATATTAGAATACCGGTTTTCCCAGGGGAAATCATAACTTTCAGGGATAAAATTACTCAATACGATACCAATATGTTGGTCTCCATAGTGTAAGCAACTTGTATGCAAAATTTAATCCAAAATGGTTTAGCCAATACTTAAATAAATGGGTTCGAATTGAACTAAAAAGCCTAATTTATATTTTCTGTTGAAAATACGTGAATAATGAGTGTAAATAGTAAAATATACATGAAATAAAGAAATTTGTATATTAACGAATCTTACTTCAGCTGTGGTGCCATCTGTGATTTTTTTTTTTGTTGGGCTTCCCGCATACATTTCTGGGAAATGTGGTTGCTTAACCGGTCATTTTCTGGCGAAGCCAAAAGAGGCCTCCAGCCAGGCTTAAATTAAATATTAAAAACTAAGCAACTTTCGCTAAGGGACACGGACCTCGGCTTAGGGCGTTGCTGGGGATAACAAGCTATAGTTTTGGGGACAGCTGGATCGGTATTATTTAAATTATATTAGGGGACATTTAAAGCTACAGGCTCGGCACGGGCCGGCGCGAGCAAGAGACGGGAGGGAGAAGTGCTAACTTGAACGGGAAGGTGACGCGGCGATAGGCCTCCGCGACGTCGGTGAGGCGGGCATCCTCGGCGGCGAGGGTGGTACAACGGTCGGGTGTTGAGTGAACGAGACAACGCGAGTCTCTTTATGCGATCTAACGTGATTTTGTCGTCTGGATCGACCAGAACGTGCCTCGGGCGGCGTACACTACTTATACGAGAGGGTTGGTAATCGACGGCTGATACCACAAGGGGATTGGGGTGGGACAGGGCAGAATCGAGATAGCGTTTGAACGCTTGTTTCATAAATTGCCTGATGGTCGACAAGTTAAGATCGAAATGGAGTTGATCATTTTGCACGTACCAAGGCGCTCCGGTGGCCTTGCGCATGAAACGGGTTTGGAGGGTTTCGAATCTACGGAGTGGGCGTGATTCAGCGTGTGCGAACACTGGGCTGGCATAGGTCATGGGGGGTCGAATGCATGTGGTGTAAATTCTCACCTTATTTCTTAGGGATAATTTACGCTCGTAGCGTTCAGAATATAGTGAAGGCGACCGAGCACAAAGGCGGCGCGGGCACGCACCGTCTTTGTGTGGGGAATGAAGGTCAGTTTTTTGGCTAGGGTGACTCCAAGATACTTGGCGTGCGGTTCCCATGGAACCGATTGGCCCAGCATCGAGATTTCCCTGAAGCGTGGGTGGTCGTCGCCTAATTTGCAAAATAGGACGACTTTACTTTTGATAAGGTTAACTTCGATCCGCCATTTCTTAAACCATTTCCCGTAGGCGTTGGCTGTGGCTTGGAGGATCTTAGTTATGTTATCGGGACTGCGACCAGAGTAGAATATGGCCGTGTCATCGGCGAACAGTGCTAATTGGGTCGTATTAGCAGGTCGTTTGGGGATGTCACTGGTGTACAGTGAGAATAATAATGGGGCTAGCACGGATCCTTGTGGGACTCCGGCTGTAATGGGGTGGGAGGACGAGAGAGCGCCTGTGATTTGATATCGGAAACTGCGATTTGACAAGAAGTCTCGAATGATGAGAACGAGACGGTCGGGCACACCTAGTTGATACAACTTATATAATAAGCCGTTGTGCCAGACTTTGTCAAATGCTTTCGCAACATCGAAAAAGAGGATTCCCGTCATCATGCCGCGTGAGAATCCGAACGTGATGTGTTCAACTAGTCTATGGACTTGTTGAACGCACGAGTGGTTGGTTCTAAAACCAAACTGTTCGTCAGGGATGAGTTTATTGGATTCGGCGAAATCCTTTAGTCGGGAATAAATAATCCGCTCATAAATCTTCGCAAGAGAATTGAGAAGGCTTATGGGGCGATAGCTAGAGGGCTCGCACTTGGGCTTACCGGGTTTAGGAATACCGATAACCGTGGCCTGTTTCCACATATGCGGAAAGAGGTTGTTGTTTAATGCCGCATTGAAGATGACGGTCATTAAGGCGATAAGACGGTCGGGGAAGAGTTTAATCACCTTGTTGGTGATACCGTCAGATCCGGGGGCTTTGCGCGGGTGAATATTTTTCACGAGATTTCTGACCTCGTCTGCCGTGACCGGAGGGAGGGGGTCGTCAGGGTCCTCGGCAGGCGAAATAGCTGCTCTACGTTCGAGTTCAGCGTTAACCTTTGTAAGGTGAGCTTGGTCAACAGATAGAGTGCTTGGGGAACATTGCGCTTCTAGACTGTCAGCTAGGCATAAGCTAAGTCAGTTAGGCTAAGGCGCCCAGCATCTTGTCCCAGCTAGCCTCTCGGCACTCCTTAATACGTTCCTTGACAGCACGCTGTAAGTGGCGCATAAAGAGGCGATTGGGTTTCGCTGGGAAAGGATGAGTACGCTCTAAGGGCTGCGTTCTTCTCCGTCATCAGTGCACGTACATCGTCAGGGAGTTTCATACGATGGTCTTCCATCGCTGGAACTCGCCGTGAACAATCGTTCACGATGACCGGTGAGGGAGTCGATGGCGCCTAGCGTGTCTGCGACTGACGTTATGCATTCGGGAATTCTATCTAACTGGGCAGACCGGACGGGGTCTTTGAGGCGTTGCCTAACTTTCCTCCAGTCCGTCGTCACAATGGTCTGAGGGGGTTGTCCTGTGTCCGTGGGGCCAAAGCGGGAGGTGAGGTGAATGATCACAGGACGATGATCGGAGTCTAGCTCTTGTAGTACTTCAATGGAATGCAACTTAAGGTTGACATTTTTTAGGAGTGCTATGTCGAGTATATCCGGGCGATGGTTAACATTGCCGGGGTAGTGGGTGGGATACATCAGGGCGATGATGTCAAAATTGAGGAGGGTACTGAGGGAGTATAATTTACTTCCTCTGCGGTTGTGGGAGAGACAGTTCCAAGACTCATGTCTGGCATTGAGATCCCCCGCCACTATGACGGAGTCGCCTAGCTCGAAGAGTGCTTCGAGACCCGATTGGATTGGATCGTCTTGGCCATTGGGGGTTATGGAAGCCGACACTATAGTGATCGGTTGATGACCTGTCATGCCTATCCTGCACACCGATGCCTCTAGATGGGAAAGGGACGGGGTATCTAGGGGCATGCAGTAAAGGGATCTCTTATAGTAGATAAGAGTGCCTCCTCCACGGAAGTGGGTCCTGTCGTTGCGCACTATATCATAGTTTGCAATTCTAGGGTTCCTGTGAGAGGGTTTCAGACAGGACTCTTGTATCAACATAATGTCAATAAGGTGGTCGCGGAGGAATAAGGCGATTTCATCTTCTGAGGTACTGTGGTCACCTAGACACTTAACGCATCTAGGTTTGGCGTAGCAATGGCGCTGCGCGTGACCATAGAGTTGGCAGCGGTGACACTGCCCGGGAGGACCATATCTATGGGGAGATTCGACTTTTATGCCTGAGAGGTGGCATACGGTCTTAATATTAAATATTTTCCTATCATTATCGGCGGTCTTCTCGCATATGGCGAGGACCTTGTCATAAGCTTCACCGCTGCGACCAGCGTGCATGCGGTGAACTTCAAGGACGGGGATATTTTGCGACAGAAGGTCGTCTTTGATGGAGTCGGTATCGATCTCCTTGGGGATACCCTTAAGGACTACCCGGAGTGGGCGGTCGGTTTTTTCGACTACCGCTGACCAGTGAACTCGTCAGAGGCAGAGTCAGAGGTTGAGATTTGGGGAGGGGGAGAGTCCTCGCCCTCAGACATTTCGGACATGTCCGAGAGGGTTGGCATGTCAGTGTCGAGGGATGCGGTAGCGTTCGTGCTGGAGGTTGGGAGAGGGGTTTTTGCCGGAAGGGCGGAGGAGATGCTAGCATCAATTTCTGGGGTAGTGCCCCTTTTTTTGGGTTCGGGATAAGGGGGCTGCACTTTAGTGCCTGGCTGTAGTGTGGGGGAAAGAAGTTTGCCATAGGTGGCGACGAAATAGGGGTCCTTTAAGATGACCTGCAGAATTATTGTTATTAGTGACGCGTCGTCGGCCATTTTGTTTGCAGTGGCAGATACAGTCGACTGCTGCACACCGGGTCGTGGGGTTCGATTCCCACACGGAACAAATATTTGTACGATCTGCAGGTAGTTGTTCCGGGTCTGGGTGTGTATTGTGTGTGGAAAAAAAAATGGCGGATGTGGGATAATAGCAGAAAATACGCTAAATGCGTAGAGGATTAATTGCGATTTACGCGATCCCTAACCTCCCGGGTTGGATGGGCCCGGGGGTGTGTAATGTCATGCCACGCATGGCATGTCTAAGATTCTTTACAACAAATGTGACCCACGTAAGGTCACAAGTAAAACTTGACGGAAAAGAACTAGGTCTCAACTCTCTAACCTAGACTCTCGTGAGTCACTCCGGGAACTATTTAAGGAAACAAACATTTTTACTCTACCATCCTTATATATTTTCCAAAACATAATAAATATCCGCAAAAATATAGCTAATTTTAGTAAGAAAAGTGACGTGCACAGCTTAAATACTCGCAACAAGAACAAGTTGGTTGTACCTAGCTTTAGACTTATCAGAACCAGCAACTCGTTTATGGGAAACAGTATTAGATTCTATAACAAAATTCCTTGTAGTATTACCGACTTACCAGAATTAAGATTCAATTCATTGATTAAGCGCATTTTAATTTCGAAAGCCTACTATAATATAAATCATTACATTGACGATAGCAATGTCCGGCAAACGTTTCCCTCCTACACACTGCGACCCTCTGGCGCTTTATAATATATTTTATAATTTTCTGATGATTGAAGTGTTGTTACTCCCAATCAATGCAATGCTTTACCGTTTACAAAGAAATTGTAGTTAATTTTTTTATGACATCCTAACATTTACTTGACTTATTTTTATCTTTTTATTCACATCTTGAAATTTAATTTGACTTATTGAAAATTAATTCTATATTTATTATGTAAATTATTTGCTTATGTTTAATATAATGACTGCAATTTACATTCTAATATTTTCTTAATCATTTGACATTATTAAATTAATTATTCATAAAATTGTAAATGTGAATGCGTGTAGTGTGGTGCTGGCTCAGAATGCCACCACCCCATCTCTTCCCATGGGTGTCGTAAAAGTCGACTAAGGGATTAACCGGAGGATGGCCAGCAGCGTCCTTCGAATACATTAACAACTCAACGGAGATCGCCAACCCGTCTGCCAAGCGTGGCGATTATGGCAAAACCCCCCAATGAGCCCACAACACATCCATATCGGTCGTTGTGGTGATCTTAGGGGGAGGTCTGTGTCCAGCAGTGGACTTCATTCGGCCGAAATAATAATGCATGTAGCCATTAATGTTATATATTTAGTATCAATATTTTGCCTTTTGCCTGTTGGTATTGGTCTGTCATGCTAACTAAAATATGGCGTTGTATATCGGGCCGTTCGGTTCCCTACAATATGGTTGAGCTAAGCGATGCTGATGCATGCGTCATGCTCGTGAACGGGTGCCGTCTGTTGGGACTGGTCAGTCGTTAACTGCCATGGCAAATAATAATTATATTACAGTAGTATGTTTTTTTTTATACATTAACCTACATAAAGCTCGCTATATGTTTTACCATAATTTGTATCAATCAACATTGTAATCTCAATGATTTTGAAAGAGTATCCATGGAGTTTCTTGCCGGGTCTTCTCCACGAGATCAACTATTTGGAACCGTGCAACTTAGATTCTGACGTTTCATAAGTGCCAATATTTGGTTTATTTGTTAATAAAAATGTTTGACTTTGACTTATTATGTGTTAAGGTTATAACTTAAGTAAGTATTCATTTTCTTTACGGAAAGAAGATTGAAACTAAACCTCAAACTTTAATCTTTAATAAACGCATATAGCGCCATATATTTATTATGTAATAACGTCACTAAACCAATGTAAATATTTAATAAGCTTTATATATCTCCCATTATTCATATTTCGGTTCCTCTTTTAATTTCCCATAATATATCTCCATGCAATGCGACTTCAACTGCTCAACACACCTTTCATCTCGGGCACCTTCGCACCATCAAAGCAGATAGATTGATCTGTCTGTGATTATACCCCATCAACAGGGACTCACAGTATTTCTCTAGAACAAAAAAAAGTAAGCAATTTGGTTTAGACGAAGTTAAGCGTATCGTATAAGCAAAATACTTAGACTGATTAATTTACTATTCACAATTTAGAAACAACAATATAAAAAATATAATAATTACATATTATTCGTCATTCATTCTCTAAAATTCCGTGTGGTGTCCGGAATAAGAATAAAGCACCTATATAGACTATATCCTCCCGTGAATGTCGTAAAAGGCGACTAAGCGAATCTAAACCAGAGGGATGGGCAGCAGCGTCCCTTCTGTAAAATGGTAGCTATACTGCGCTCACCAACCCGCCTGCCAAGCGTGGTGAGTATTGGCAAATACCCCCCAGAATGACGACACAGTTGTGAAAATCTATGGGGGAGGCCTTTGTTCAGCAGTGGACGTATAAATATCGTACGTATATATCTGATGATTCTCTAAAAAAATTTAACTTCAAATTTATACCTATATCTTTTCTTTTGTTTTATTTAAACCTCATGATGAATTGAAAACTTTATTTTAAAGTATAGTTAAATGATCGAATAATCTTTGATTTAGTTTTATGTTTAATAAGATATAAAATATAACACTCGCAGTCAGTCCGGTTTTATTAGATATTTATGCTCAGACTATATATATATACATATATATATTGTAGTCTAAGTATTTGTGTTTTATAAGTCCAATGTTAGAGGTACGCAGCGTAATAACATTCGCCCATTGTTTAGTTGTGCAATTTTTACCATAACACCGCTAATATATTTAACCACACGTCACTAACCAACTAACAACGTTCTATTTGATCTAGGTGAATGATTCGTAACTGCATATGTCTGCCTCACAGAAATCGAAGTAATTTAATTCGTTTTCTGTGGCCTTCTAAATTCATAATTTATATGAATATCACGAACTAGACAACGAAAGAGAATTATTATCGAACCACTGCGAGTAAAAAGTAATTATTTAAAACTTAAAAAGACCTGTCAATGCACGTGAGAATCGAACCCACTCACCGCTCGCCATCGATCGCACCTAGTAGAATACGTTATCCGCTATGCTAGCATGCCATATGTTAATTGACGAAATTATGAACTACAATCAGTTGCAAACAATACCTAGTGAATGTGTGGGTGTCCATAATATAGAAACTACTTATTAAAAGAAGGCCGTAAGTCAAACCAAAGCGTCAATATATAAGGTCTTATTTTAATAATCCACGATATTTTGCATGGTGCCTCAGTAAATGCTTAAGATGATGTACCGAACACAAAAAAAATCTCACGGTAAAAATCCATTTCTTTCTTTTGTGTGATGTCGCCACCGTGCGCCGTCTGTTTTGTTTAACGTTACAGACTATCACAATCAGTCAACCAGCCCCGTCCGCCATTTTCTTACTAGATGCATGTGAATATTATCACAACTAAGAGAACTAGGATGTAATGAAATAAATGATTTAATAAAATAATTTTTAAAAAAGCAAATTTACAAGTTTTTTTTTATACCTACATTATCTTCATCGTTCACTATAGCGCCATGCAAAATATCGTGGACTATTAAATTAAGACCTTGTATTGCGTTGTGAGATTGCTACTGAACTTATGAACGCGGCCGTACATGGTTCTCGAAAAGGGCCATGGTACATTGCACTGAGGTCGATCTATGGCCACTGACAGAGTAGCCAATAAACTGGAAATATTGGTGAAATATCATGTAGACTTCAGCGTTACAAAATTATGAACTTGATCTTTATGTGTATTTAAATATATAATTTATATTTACTATTTATTTTACATAAAGGATAAAATATATTTAATGACCTCACATTCAACTTTGTATTGTATATTTATTTAACAAAGTGTAGTACCTACCTATTTTGTTGTTATGGCTCAATTCACACCGTCAGCGGCTAGGAACGGCCGGCACGGTATTGATCGTCACCCAAGCGACTACCGAGGAAAGTGCATAGTCTAGTACTTAGCAGGGGAAGGGAGAAGTGGCCGCTGGTAGTGGCCCCGACGTGTATTGTATTAAGCCTAAGGGTCAGCTCAGATTAGGCGGAGAACTGCTCGTGCGTGCTCGAACATGTTATCTACAGTGAAGCACATCAAGGGGAGGAGCGACCGCAACACGCTACTTTCTGCAAGAAAAAAATATTTCTTGCAAAATATTTACTTTCCTCTTTGAATTGGATAAGGACGATATTTAATTATCACTGGGAAAATGCTCGAGTAGTTCTTTGCTTAATTATTGCAGATCCGAATACATCTCATATTAGATGAACAACAATACTTCCATATATTTCAGGCAACATCATGCCTGTGCTTCTCATGTGGCAAGCCTGGCCCCCGCATGCATTCCTGCCTGCATTGCATCTATTTTGCCTGTTATCAGGGCCACATTCAGGAACACTCCAAATCCAAAAAGCATTTCCTGTGCGTTGACCTTAGCTATGGAAATATATATTGTGCTCAGTGCCAAGATTACATATACGATCGAGAACTAACCGAAATTGCTGTGACTCACAGGATTAAAGAAGCTAAGTATGTACTGTTCTCATTATGATGATTGTTTTTGTAAATATTTCTTTCATTCGTATGGTTAGTGTACCTTGTGTCGGAGGTTTTCAAGCTGCCCTAAAGCCTCCGACTTGGGTTAACTACTGCTGAAGATTGTAAGTGCCCTCCGAAGCACGGACTCGCTCAGTTGAAATATGCGGCCATCCCACCTATAGGCTGACTGCGCCGACCGTTGCCTATCCTCACCTTTGTCATTTCATTACTATATTTAGTACGTGTGTATTTTGGTCTCTTTATTTTTTGAGCCTTTGTCTTATGAGTTTCTAGTATATAGAAACATAGGAATCTAAAGCTAGGTTAATTAAATCAAATTAACATAACATAGAGTAAGCTTTCATCATTTACTGAATTTAATATTATTCGCCAGATCGCTAGGCATCAGCGTGCCATTTATGCCATGGCTGCCAAACAGTAACGAAGCCATGGCACTTCGCCGCCTTCGTAAGCGGCGAATGATCAGCCCGCACACCACCATCGGACTGCGTGGCTTGCAGAACCTGGGGTCAACTTGCTTCATGAACTGTATTGTTCAGGTAAGTAGTGTAAAGTTAATATATTTTCAGTAAAATATGTTTTATGTGGGAGCACAGCGGTAGCTTTTGAGACTTGTTATTTCTTCTGAATTCTAGCAGCGCATTGCTGCATCTTTTATTTGTTGAGTGAAAACGCGTAGAGATCTAATGACCAATTGCTAAACAGATTAGACCCTCCGTATTAGTTGTAATCTGTATGACGGCAGAGTAATGCGATCTTTGTTGTTCTCGCCTCACATAGTATAAGCAAATTAAACAAATAAACAGTCTATATTTATGATAACAGCACTGTACAGTTTAGGTGATATTATAACTTGATTACAGTTTCATTTCTCTGATTGTTATAATCGTTAATTACTCGATGTTAAATAATGCATGACTATAAATGTGGTTAACAAATGATATCCTGTTTAGATACTATAACTTACAAACCGATAGGTATTTGGAACTTAACACTTATATACATTAAACATTGTAAAATACGAAAAATAAAAAAGTAGTAAAATATTCTTTAGTTGAACACTTATTAATAATTATTCTGTTGATTCATAGTCCACATTTAGATGATATTTAACGATCGGTAAAGAACTTTAGGAAATTTGCGATTTTGAACAAAGGAACATAAATTTTATATAGGATACATGTAAAGAAAACGACTTCACTCATATACGAGCTCTTTTCTTTATGCTTGTCTTTGCCGTGTTATCGACAAAGCTAATAGATGTCACGACTGACAGTGGTGACATGGAATTAAATATATGAGAGTGAAGAATAAATATACTTATTTAAAGATATTTTCTAAATTTGATATTATATAAAAAAGACCTGAAATAAAGGCTTTAAATGTTGTTTCTTTTGTTTTACAGGTGAGGGACTGTAACAGATACTGTAATTAGTTAAATAATGATAATATTGCATATAAATAAATTTCTTTTGTTTTACAGAGAAACGCAATTACGTCTTTATTTTATTATCCCAAATTAAATTATAAACTCTATTATAAAACAACATTTTCTGCAAAATATTTCACCAAGCATGGAAAAATTGAGGTTTGATTTTGCTGTGAAACCGGCAGCAGATGGAAAATCCAACATAATATGCATAACCTCAATAGCCACGCCTGATGGACAGGTTTTCATAATACCAGCCGAATATCAACCTGCGAATCTACACCAAGCAATTGCAAATACTCCCAACTATGCCAAAATCAAAAATTCATTAAATAAAAGACATCAAACAAGGAAAATATGGATAACATTGACAGATGATTTGTCAAAAATATATTTGGATGAAGAACACAACTTACAGTTCAATGATTTTTATCTGGAACAAGTTTTTGAAAATACAAATAGTGCTGAATCTATACCCAGTACCTCAAATCAAACGTTAGAAAAACTGCTAGAGAAATTGCTTGAAGATAAAAAAACTAAATCTGAAACTCAAACCTTAGGAAAAATTGCAAAGGATTTCATGATTGAAAAATTCACTGGCAGAAACTCAAATGCTTACCAGTGGATTAAAGATTTTAATAAGGAATGTGAACGTTTCCAAATAATAGAAGATAAAAAGAAAATTGAAATTTTAAATTTTTTTTTTGAGTTCTCCTGTGTTGATTGGTACAACTGCATGCTAATGAAACTTACAGTGGAATCGGAATGGAACAAATGGGAAAAAAACTTTTGTGAGACGTTTGCAAACAAAGGATGGTCACCCAGCAGATATGCTCTTGCCTTTAAATATCAAACAGGGACGTTACTTGAGTATGCTTTAAGAAAAGAAAAATTGTTATTGGAAGTACGAAAATCAATTGATACTGGAACACTTATAGATCTTATAGCATTTGGCTTACCTAATTTTGTAGCTGATAGAGTTGACAGAGAAACTTTACAAGGAACGGAAGATCTTTACAATCAAATAGGAAAATTGGAATATCTTGTTGGGAAGAATAAATACGATAAAAAAAGTTATATATATTCTAACACTAGATCCAAAAAAATTGAAGAAAAACAACCATGCCAAATTTGTGTCAATGAGAAAAAAGGGAAACGTTACCATCCTGAGGAAAATTGCTGGTTTAAAGCAAAAAATCAAAAGGCAGTTGTGAAAACTGTTAATAATTCAGAACTGGAAATTGAACTAAACGAGAATAATCCAAAAAACTAGAGGTGCCACCATTAATACAAGTAAAGTTACTATTAAATGATACTTTAAAAGTTTCTGGAATTTATGATTCAGGTTCAAATGTCTCATTAATTAATGCGAAATTATTGAAGATACAGCCAAAAGAAATTAAAAGCGATATACAAATGGTAAACTTGAAAACTATTAATGGTGAGAAGAAAACAAAAGGTATGGTAACATTAAAAATAAAAATCTACAACATTGAAAGAAATGTGGATGTTTTTGTAGTAGATAATGAAAATTTTAATTACGACTTTCTAATTGGTTTGGATTGTATCAAAAATTTCAAGTTATTGCAAAATGAAGAATTGCAGATCATACAATGTCACAATCCAAATGAAAAAAAGGTAACTTCAAATGAAGAGGATATGAAAAACAAAAACTACTTAAAAAATGATACTTCCAATTTAACAAATGTCAAAATTCCTGATGTACTAGGTGACAAAAACGAAGAAGAATTTATTTTACACTCTGAAGTATTAAAACAAGAAACTAAACACATGAACAAATATGAAATAAATTTTAATGAACATACAAACTCGGATGGATTTGAAATGTTAGTAAACCATCTAGATTTATATCAACAATCAGAAATAGATAAGTTGATAGAAAAGTACAAACCAGTCTTCGCTAAGGATAAATATGACGTCGGTACTGTACGAGATTATGAAGCTCATATTGATTTAATGGTGGATAAATACTGTTATAAACGTCCATACAGATGCACAGCTGAAGATAGAAAAGAAATAGAAAATCAAATATCTAAACTATTAAAGAGGAATTTGATTGAGGAATCTTATAGCCCATTTGCTGCTCCTGTAACTCTGGCATATAAAAAAGAAGATGACAAAAAAACAAGGCTATGTATAGATTTCAGAGAATTGAACAAAATTGTCGTCCCTCAATCACAACCTTTTCCATTGATTGAGGATTTAATGGTAAAAACTGTAAACTGCAAATATTTTTCTACTTTTGACATAAATTCAGCATTTTGGTCTATTCCTTTGAAGATTGAAGATAAATACAAAACTGCATTTGTTACACAAGAAGGCCATTTTCAATGGACATGTCTCCCATTTGGATTAAAGACTGCTCCGGCCATTTTCCAAAGAATATTAAGCAACATCATAAGAAAATACAAACTTTCTAGTTTTGCAGTAAATTTTATAGATGACATTTTAATTTTTTCGAAGACTTTTAACGAACATTTACTACATCTATCAAGACTTCTGGAAGCAATACTATCAGAAGGCTTTAGACTAAAATTTTCGAAATGTAGTTTTGCAAATAAATACGCCAAATATTTAGGTCACATAATAGAAAACAATTCTATTAGACCTCTAAAAGATTATTTAACAGCTGTCAGAAATTTTCCAGTTCCAGAAACAAAAAAAAATATACGTCAGTTCCTAGGAAAAATTAATTTTCATCATAAATTTGTACCACACAGTGCAATTATCCTGGACCCGTTACACAATTTACTACGGAAAGATGTGAAATTCATATGGTCCGCAGAATGTCAGGAATCATTTGAGAAAATAAAAACATTGCTATGTTCAGAACCAATTCTGAATATTTTTGACCCTGAACTACCAATAAACATTTATACGGATGCTAGTATCAAAGGAGTGGGAGCGGTGTTAAAACAAAAAGATAAAAACGGGGACAGTAAACCAGTTGCTTATTTTTCAAAAAAGTTAACTGAAGTTCAAAAAAAGAAGAAGGCAATATATCTAGAATGTCTGGCAATAAAAGAAGCAGTAAAATATTGGCAGCACTGGCTTATGGGAAAAGAATTTGTGGTATACTCAGATCATAAACCATTAGAAAATATGAATATCAAAGCCAGAACTGATGAGGAATTAGGGGATTTGACGTATTATTTATCCCAATATAATTTTAAAATAAAGTATAACCCAGGGAAATTAAACCAAGAAGCAGACTGCTTAAGCAGAAATCCAGTTCTAGAACCTTATGATAATACTGACGATTTTTTAAAAGTTGTAAATTTATTAAATCTAGAAGATATAAAAAATGATCAACATACAAATTTAGACCTACAAAATGGAAATTTTATATTGGAGAATGAAATATACTACAAAAGGAATAAAAGAAGAAAGAAAATCATACTATCAGAAGATCTTAGCAAAATTTTAATAAAATATGTCCACGATACTTACTGCCACATTGGGAGAACACAGATGATAAGTAAAATAACACCATTCTACACAGCAAAGAATATCATCGCAAACATTAAACAAACTTGTGATGAATGTGAAATTTGTATAAAAAATAAATCAAGGAGGAAGTCAAAATATGGCTTAATGTCACATTTAGGTCCAGCAACATACCCATTTGAAATTATATCTATTGATACTATTGGAGGCTTTGGTGGATCACGGTCAACAAAAAAATACTTACATCTTCTGGTTGATCATTTCACAAGATATGCTTATATTTTAACATCTAGAAATCAAAGCTCCAGTGATTTTATTAAATTAATAAAAAATGTGACACCAAGTTACAATATTGATATGGTTTTAACGGATCAATACCCTGGCATAAACTCCAAAGAATTTAAAGACTTTCTAACCAATAATAACATAAAAATGGTTTTCACTGCTGTAGATGCACCATTTTCAAATGGCCTAAATGAAAGGCTAAATCAAACTTTAATCAATAAGATAAGATGTAAAATAAATGAAAGTGATAAAAAAATAGCATGGTCTACTATTGCACAGAAATGTGTAGAAAAATATAACGAAACAGAACACACAGTCACGAAGTTTGCTCCAAAATACCTTTTGGAAGGTGAAAATGTAGATATTCTGCCACTTGAATTGAAATCAAGATGTACAAAAGAAGATCTGAAAAGAGATAGGAAACTAGCTCTTGAAAACACAATAAAATCTCACAATTATAACAAAAAAATATTCGACCTGTATAGAGAAGAATATAAATTGGAAGCGGGAGACAGGGTCTACGTAGAAAACGGAAATCGACTTAATAGAAAGAAAATGGACGAATTGAAGATTGGACCATACAAAATTCTAAAGAAGATTTCCAATTCAATCTATGAAGTTGATGCTGGACACAAGAAAGCGGAATCCAACTTATACCACATTACAAAACTATCTCCGGTGTTTGTTAACAAATAGACAATTACATACATCGTCATTTGTAATTGTCTCTTTCTGAGGGGGGAGATGTAAAGAAAACGACTTCACTCATATACGAGCTCTTTTCTTTATGCTTGTCTTTGCCGTGTTATCGACAAAGCTAATAGATGTCACGACTGACAGTGGTGACATGGAATTAAATATATGAGAGTGAAGAATAAATATACTTATTTAAAGATATTTTCTAAATTTGATATTATATAAAAAAGACCTGAAATAAAGGCTTTAAATGTTGTTTCTTTTGTTTTACAGGTGAGGGACTGTAACAGATACTGTAATTAGTTAAATAATGATAATATTGCATATAAATAAATTTCTTTTGTTTTACAGAGAAACGCAATTACGTCTTTATTTTATTATCCCAAATTAAATTATAAACTCTATTATATACATATTGATTATGAGTCTCCTGATTTAATAAAAAACATGTGCGTATATGAATACAACGATGTGTAAAAATTTGAAAACGATCGGTATAGAATTTTAGGGAGTTTTGCGATTTTGAACAAACGAACATGACATTTTTATTTACATAGATTTTATTCTATACATAATTACTCCATTTTGCTATAGATTCAGAGTGATTAATACGATTGTATACAAAAGTTCCCAGGTAGGGAAAGAACCCTTGAGTAAAACTTGTTCTAGAGAGTGGAACAGTACAAACAATAAAATTTCCTCTTTTGTTGAATATTTTTAAGGTTTCTTGTGTTGTTTAAGGTGATAATTCAGTTTTTGCGTGCTTAGGAATGTATTGTATAACACGTTAACTACAAAAATATCACAGGTTTTAAGAAGTTGTACGTGCTACTCTTATTTCCGACAAAATTTTGTAGTCATTGCTACTGATAATTAAAATAACATAATTTTACACGTAAGCTGTTTAGAAAGGTTCATCTGCTTTCCTAACCGATGATGTATTACAGTTCCGTGGTAATAAGTTATCTTCGTCTTGCATCAGCTTTTGTACTATACGCTTTCCTTGGTTGTCTGAAAGTAACAGACAACAAATAAAGAGGTATGTATGTATCTATACAAATAAATAAAATTGAAGTGTCTGTTTGTGATATTAACATATCAGCTATTTACTAAATGCCTATGAAAGTATATACGGCACTTTTAGCAAAAAAGCAATTTTTAATTGTTACTTTTTATTATAAAAAAGTTAAAAGAGCCTGGCTTCCACACATAAAAATCAAAATCCATGAAATCCAATATATATACTCTATGTCTACTGTCTATGCCGAGAGAGTAGAAGAGTAATAGAGTACTTCTCAAAAAAATTTATTACATGAAACGTGTGAAACCTCGGGTCACAGCTAGTTAATAATAAAACACATGAACATAACTTAGTGCAATAAGAAGTGCTCTTTTAACTGTCTCTTAAAAAAACGTTGTCCTGTTGTGACGATACGACCCAATCCAAAGACCGGTCCATGCTTCCATGGACCGCGATAGATCCCTTCGGGAGATGGGCAACTAAGCTCAGTATAACCGATTCCTCGCGCCTCTTGCGGAAGCGCAGAGAAGACAGTTTGGCCCAGTGTTCTTTTGACGTATTCACTACCAGTAGAATCTTATCAAAATTGTAAATTTTCAGACTTTAATCCACACTCCATTATTGCGGGACTATTTCCTGGGAGAGAAGCATAAATGCAAAGCGCAGGGTTCTGGCAAATGCCTCGTTTGTGAGGTATCCAAGCTTTTCCAGGTAAGCATCGGTGAAATACTTGTATAATAAATGAGCGCTTCGTGGAAACTGGCGTGGAAATTATGTTATAATTATGGAGCGACCCCTTCCACAAACTTCATGCGTTCAATATCATAGTCTCTTGGTGGCGTATTTATTTATATTAACATCAGCTTTACTCAACCAAGAATTTGATTATATCTTATTTATTATATCTGTGCATGAACGAGAATTTATGTTTATTTATTTTATTTTGTTATTCAGGAGTTCTACTCCGGTGCTAAAACACCTCTAACCTTGCATCGCCTCTTGCATCTGATATGGACACATGCACGTCATCTAGCCGGGTACGAACAGCAGGACGCTCATGAATTTTTCATCGCAACCCTTGATGTGCTGCATAGGTTGGTGCATTCATATTTAAAGCTACAATTTTACTATTATTATGAATATTAAAGTTTGTATGTTCTTGAGGATCCATCATACTCGAAACAGATGAACAGATTCCAATGAAAGGACACCGGCCATCGCCCATAGTAAGTGCGGCCCATTTCGACATGTTGACGGACAAGAGCGATATACAATCAAACTACTGCCAAAAATACACCAATAACTATAAACTTTAAAATATAAATTGACTGTGGGAATTCAAAGTTATTTGAGGTTATATGGTACTGTATTTTGCAAGATAACGAGGGTAGATAATGTAATAGTGAAAGCTTCGTACGAATAAATAAATAAATTACACATTTTACAACTAAAACCGCTGTTTGAAAAAGTATATTTAATAATCTTAATATTCATAATAATCCATTTTGACGTGATGTTTGATTTGATTTGGCATTTAGTCTTTTAGTCAAAGACAACATATTTATATAATTTAAAAATAATTGCTAAAGTGTCTCGGAAAAAAAAACCTGTGATTTATAAACCGAGATAGATCATACTGTTAATTTTAAGTCGTGAGTTATTTATTAGTAGAAGAATATCATAATATTTTGCAAATGGCAAACCACTCAAATGAAAATACAGTTTTAGTCAATTTCCTTTCTCGATTTCCTTTTTTTGTGATCTTCACCATCGCACCGTTTTGAGACCGTTACAAATTACGGTAAATATACAAAAATATAAGCAAGATTTTCATACATATTTCATTTTTGTCCGCTGGTGGGCCTATTTTGGCCGAAGTCCTTTGAGAGGTGGCTTGTGTCGTGGAGGAGTGAAGATCACTAAATTTTAATTTCTGACCAGCGAAATGGGCTGGTAACTAATAGACAGTTTTACATCAATTATTTGGAACATGCAGTCTATACATTTGATATACCTACTTAGATGTAAAGATTAGGCCACAAAATAGTTTTGCATTTCATTTAATTGAGTCAATTTTATTTCTAGACATTGCATGAACGGTGTTGATGAAAATGGCGAGAAAAAAGAAAATGGCCGCTGCAACTGCATCATTGACCAAATATTCACGGGCGGTCTTCAGAGCGACGTCGTCTGCACTTCGTGTCACGGAGTATCCACCACCATCGATCCGTTCTGGGACATCAGCCTCGATGTAGCCGGTCCTGGCTCGCTCACAGCTTGTCTTGACCGCTTCACCCGAGCTGAACATCTTGGCTCCGCGGCTAAAATCAAGTGCTCAAACTGCCGAGCTTACCGCGAGTCCACCAAACAGCTGACTCTAGAAACACTGCCTATAGTGGCCAGTTTTCACCTGAAGCGTTTCGAGCACTCTTCACAAATTGACAGGAAAATCAACGCTTTCGTGTCGTTCCCAGCTGAGCTGGATATGACTCCATTTATGTCATCTCACCGCCGAACGGTGGATGGTGGCGCTGATAATAACAATGCTCCAGAAGGCGTGTTTGAAGACAATCGTTATTCGCTGTTCGCCGTGGTGAACCACGTAGGTTCGCTGGACGCCGGCCACTACACCGCTTACGTGCGTCAGATGAAAGGAGGCTGGTTCAAGTGCGATGACCACATGATCACTCGCGCAACTCTGCGTGAAGTTTTGGATAGCGAAGGGTGAGTAAAGCTTGTCACACACGGGGCATATTATATAATATTTTATCTTTTAAAACTTATAACCCGTATAGTGCCGTGTAGTGCTGGCTAAGAATACCACCACCTCATTTCATCCCATGGGTGTCGTAAACGGCGACTATGGGATTAGCCGGAGGATGGGCAGTGGCATCCTTCGAGTACATTTATAACTGCGATCGCCAACTTGAATGCCGAGCGTGGCGATTATCGCAAACCCCCTAAATGAGCACACAACACAGAACCATACTGGTCCTTGTGGCAATGTTTGGGGGAGGATTCTGTGCAGCTGAGAACATTTTTCGACTGAAATGATAATGACTAACCTTTTGAGGGTCCACAGCCGAGAAAGCCGACAGCTCTCAAAGTGAATTGCGAATTACTTAGATATTAATGACTGCCAAGTCGCATTATTACTTCAGGATACGACAGTTTTTAAAGTCTAAAGATTTTTATTTCAAATAAACCAAATATTGGCACTTATGAAACGTCAGAATCTAAGTGGTACGGTTCCGAATAGTTTATTTCGTGGAGAAGAGCCGGCAAGAAACTCCATGGATACTCTTTGAAAATAATTGAGATTACAATGTTGATTGATACAAATTATTGTAAAACATATACCGAGAAAAATGTAGGTCAATGTGTAAAGTTGGAACATACTACAATCATATAATAATAATAAATTATTTGCCGTGGCAGTTAACGGCTGACCAGTCCCAACAGACGGCATCCGTTCACGAGCATGACGCATACATCATTATCGCTTAGCTCAACCATATTGTAGGGAACCGAATCTTTACTTTTCGAATCTAAAATTGACGTGATATGGCAATTTTTTTATTACCCCAATCTCATTCGGTGACTGATTGTTAGCACTCGTCTCGGATTAAGAATCGTTCTAGTTTTGACGATATTATGTTGTTGCTCAGTCTTCAAAAAATTTGCAGCTACTCAAATTATCTTTACGTGAACGGTGAGTGCCGTGACTTGCCGTGTGGTGCCGGCTCAGAATGCCACCACCCCATCTCCTCCCATGTGTGTCGTAAAAGTCGACTAAGGGATTAGTTGGAGGATGGGCAGCAGCGTCCTTCGAGTACATTAACAACTCAACTGCGATCGTCAACCCGCCTGCCAAGCGTGTCGATTATGGCAAAACCCCCCAATGAGCTCAAAACACATCCATATCGGTGGTTGTGGTGATCTTTGGGGGAGGCCTGTGTCCAACAGTGGACTTCATTAGGCCGAAATGATGAACGGTGAGTGAAATCGTGGTATATATTTACAGGTATTTGCTGTTCTACCATAAGACTTCCCTGGAGTATGACGGCGATGCCGCTTAAGCGAATTACCTAAGTCATACACTTCTCAAAATATTCAGTCGTTACTATGTATCTGATGCTAAGGCATCGCCTCTTTCCTACAATGTATGTATACAAAAAGGATATCGTAAGATTTAGTTTAGAAATAAATGTAAAAGTCATCTCCCCTCGTGATATTAGTGTAGATGTTTTAAAATATGTCTCAATGATCATCTTGTTTGATTTTCTCTTCAGAATCAAGCACGAATTTGTTAGATTTAAGCTTTAATGTAATAATTTTACATATAAACACTTTCAATAGCATATATGCAAAACAATTGAACATATTATCACCATAAATGAATGAGTTCTGGACTTATGTAATGTGTATGCTTTATTGAGCTACAAACAAAACCTTAGTACGCACGACTACACATCAAATTCAATTCATCATTTCCAGTATAAGCTGCAGATCTAGCATTGTATAGGATTTTCGTATAATGAGAGATTAGCTTATACTGGAACATATAGCTTGATATGTAGCCGTGTGTACCCTCGGCAATATTCTATTTCGATTTCGACTGTACGACTTTGAAGCCAAACAAAATAACAATTTTTGCTCGTCCGTATAATATGAATGTGGTAGGCGTTAATATTTATCAAGTTACAATCTAAGTACCACTCGGCATATACATACATATACAAGACATGAGCTTTTATGCGTATTTGTATAATGTTAACCTCTTATTCACAAAAAGATAAAAAATACTAAACCTATTTTAGTAGAAATAATGTTTTGTCCTGTTGAAATATACGTTGCAATGGAAGATAAAAACAAAATACATGTTTAACCGATTTCAAAAAAGGAAGTTTCTGTTGTTTGTCCTTTTGTATGTCCGCGATTTTATCAAGAACTACACAACTGTTTTTTTTTCACGTGTTCATTTTTGGGAAGGTAGAACCTGTATATAAAATTTTACCATTCTTATGTACAGACTTACACATATAATAATTGTGTTTAGGTATATGACGTCTATTAAATTTTTTCATAAACATTTTTATTATGACAATATAAAATGGGTTTGAACAACGTTTTATCTTTTAACGAGTAAGATTGTAGCATTATCCTAAAAATCTTTAATCAATTTATAGGGAAAATAAATATTACTACGACTATGGTCTATAAACGCTGTTGTAGCATTCCCGGTAAAAGATTAGTTTTTGTTTGTGTGTATGAAATCATTTTAAGTATTGATCGTCTACGGAACAAACACTTCAATCTACCTCGCTGTTTATCTCTTATTTGCATTTCAGTTAAGCCTTGAAAATATATGGAAATGTTGGTGTGATAATGTCGCTGATATTGTATGTTAGGCTAAATATACATGAGCGTAACTTAACTTAGAATGCATTATCTTTTATTCAGGGGTAATATCCAAATTATAATTCCATTGGGAAGATTGTAATAATACAAACTACAATTATACTAATTATTAATAATAATTTCCGCTCGGCGTGTTTTGAAATGTTATGATGAAATGTTATGCCCTATTTCATACCACACTCCTTTACATGTAATGCTATTGTTTATAAATTTATGTTAAAAATATCAACACATGTAGCAACATGTGCGCGGAATTTTTATTTATATTTCGCTCATGTGTAAGTAGCGTAGATGGATTAAAGTAGTTCGTAACCTGACTGAATTTACATTAGCCTAGTGTGATATTTAATATTTATAAACTGTATTAAATGAAGTTGGTTGGATGGATTTACATTTCTGAGAGTATGTATAGTTTTGTTTGATTTAATCTTATGCTTGAAATGCTAGCGAATGATGAACGATATCCTTGCGCACACCTGTCTGTATACACTACACTTGAATGTACATTATGATATTTTACATTCCCTTATTTTTACTCTCCAATATTCCTTATTTTCAACCGTTTTTCAGGATTCACGTTGTTCTTGTCGTTAGGATATTATTTACATATTAAACAAGCCCTTTGTTTTCATCATTTGCTAGTATTATGTTAACAGTTTTATGTGCATTTAATATTAATTTAGTGATTTGGATCCGAGCCTAATCAAGTATCTGAAATTAGCCCATAATTATGATAATAATGTGATAGACACAATGTCACTACTAAGTTATAATGATTTTTATTTGTAATTCAAATTAACAATGTATACCACTCGATCAAAAACGTAGGTTTAAGCGTTATTAAATATCTCTAAATATTGACAAAACAATACAGGTATACTTGAATCAAAATTATGTGAATCTTGTCTATACAATTTTATGATACTAATTTAATTTGTGTGATTGAAGGGATTTCTAGCCTTAGTAATTTTATTTTCTCTTTCGTCTTGAATGTCTATTTAAAATTTAATATTTTAGATGATACAAATCGATATACCTTTAGTTGATGTTACTGTAATCAATATAAAAATGTATGTTCCTTTATCCAAGATTTCTGAAATCCCATGTAGACTCGAGTCCCCATTTTAAAAATATAGATGTTGATGTTCAAGTAATTGTCAGATTATCTTAACCGTACCGTGTCATATACAATATGTATTAATTGTCTATTCACTACTCACTGCAAAATAAAAATAAATATAAAAACGGACATTGTTTTATTTGTTACAAAGAAAATAGCTAGTCTGCTACCACGTATCGTTGGCTTAACTTGAACGAGATGGCGCCGCACGCTCCGATTACTGGACCTGTCACCAACTTACAGTATCAGCGTGATTACCAAAGAAAACCTTGGTGTACATGACAAACACCAACAAAATGGCATGTCGTAGGACGTTTCATCCACGTCACATGGAATCGTCAGCCGGACTGCAGCCGAATCCTACATAGTAGCGGGCAGGGGCACAACTTTCTGCTCCTTTAGACATAGGAAGGCGAAGCGAAGACGGTGCGTTTGTGTTCGCCTGTCTGCCGTGGAACTTATGTTCCAGCTTTGTCATTAGACCCATTAAGTTATGTGTAGTGGTCGCTACCAGCGAACGGTAACAAACAAACAGACAAACTAGATTTTTTTCTTTTTTTTTAGCATGCAATCTCCGTTGCCGAATCGAAAAGTACGATACGATAGTAATATAGCATAGGTACACACATACAATTCACTTACATTAACGTTACGATACGAATTCTTTCTCGCAAGTTGTTCGTGCTACGGCTACAGTAATCTGTAGCCCTAGCATATAAATGAAACAAATATTTTAAGCATATAATATTATTAAAAACGAAGATTAAAAATTCCAAATTATTTGTTTCATAATATAAATGAAACAAATATTTTAAGGATATCATATTAAAAACGAAGATTTAAAAATTCGTTTCCCAATTGGACCTTTTTATTGCAGTTATGGAGGAACCCAAGCATTTATTAGTTCATGGGGTTTCGGAAACCTTAAACATTAATATAATAATAAGTTTACTTCTTGAAAACATAAACTAGTAACTAGTACAACAATACACAATTATTATTACGCTCCGTCATCTTGAAAGCACGGATAGTGTTAGTGTCAAACTTTTTTAAATTCCTACTAGTCCTACTCGTAAAGTATACTATTAAAGACCTATCGTTATTATATACATGTAATTTCCTTCAATGGTTTTCCAAACCCTAGTTTGCCCGACCCTAGTAGGTGCTGCTTGGGCTTCTGAACCGAAGAATATGTAAAATAATTTAAATAATATTGTGATATGCGTATTATTACAGATTTTCCTTACCTGCCCCCTCTAAACAAAATCCTGGCTACGCCCTTGGTTATCGTCATACATTGTTGTTTGTCAGTGAGTGATATGCTCGAGTATAGTCGGAGTATTTATAACTTAAACGTGTACTTGTTGTTTTACATTGTGTTTATTTTTCCATATTATTTCGTATTCCGTATATTGGGTAGTTAAATATTCTGTTCTATTTTTTACATATGTTTTTATCATATTTGTAAACTATTAATATAAGAGTTATATGGTAAATATATATTATATATAGACTTTTGGTATTGTTATTATTTTAACAAGTTTTATTTCTATATCATTCTATTTTATATATCATAACTGTGAGATGCAGTTGGCCTTAGACCTAGTAGCAACAATGATCTCTAAAATTCTTGACCACAGACCAAGATTTAAAAACCTGTTTCCGCCCCTGTCCCAATAAGATTACTTCGAGCCTCCCGAACAAGCCGGTTTCTGAAAAGATTTTAGTACCATAGGCCACATCCATACGCTGCGGCAGGTTATACCGAAGACGAGGAGTATAATCTGCCACTATGCTTAGCGTTTGAGGACTATGAGAACTCCCTTCGAAAAGCCTTCGATTCGATCGAAACCTGGGCAGTGCTGCAATCTCTGCAGCGGTGCCGTATTGACTATCGGTATATTGTTGAGCACTTGTTGTTGTTGTGAACACTGTTGAGCTGGGCAGCGTTAAGGAAACTTCGAAACTTCGCAACAACTTTTCGTCACCAATACCGCAATGCCTCAAGACAAAGGTCGAACCAGTGTGTGTGTTACCAATGATGACATATTGAACAGAGACGTAGTCAATCACAATGGGCCTCTTAAGAAAGCTCAAGTTCACTCAGCGAGCTATGCTTAGTATTTCTCTGCGAGATCGAATCAGAAATGAGGAGATCCGTAGAAGAACTAGTTGCCGACATAGCTGAAAGGATTAGTAAACTGAAGTGGCAATGGGCGGGGCACCACATTGCTCGTAGAACTGATGGCCGTTGGGGCAAAAAGATTCTCGAATGGAGACCGCGCACCGGAAAACGCAGCGTGAGACGACCTCCAACCTGTTGACCTTCAAGCTGGGAGTCGTTGCATGAGAGTGGCATATAACCGCTCATTGTGGAATTTCTAATTGGGAGGCCTTTGTTCAGCAGTGGACGTCCTTTGGCTGATATGATGATGATCAATCATAGTTTCCAGGTCAGTTGGTTATCTAGTTGGTTAATAATAAACCAATATACTTTTCTCTGCTTGGAGATGAGATTGGTTGATAGTGTAATTATTTATTTTTAAAGCGGGATGAGGCGGAATCTCTGTTAGCTGTAAATATCATGTATTATTAATTACCTACTCGGTTAGATGCACTCTGTAGCTTGCTTTTGATACTACATAGGCTGCACTAAAAGTATCGGGAATGGAATATTTCCACTATTCCTGTCATATTAAAATCTTTTTAATTGAAAACTCCTTGGTTTTACAAATCGAATACCATTTATTTATTTAAAAAAAGATTCACGGTCTTGTCACAAGGTTTTGACAAACTTGTTTAGTCGTTGAGAAAATGGAATTGACTCGAGAAAATTCAAGAGCGATGATTTATTATGACTTTCGAAGTGGTTTAACACAAAAACAGTGTGTTGACCGGATGATTTCTGCATTTGGTGATGAAGCCCCATCCAAAACCACGATTTATCGCTGGTTTGCTGAATTTCAACGTGGACGTGTCAAGCTCAGTGATGATCCTCGTCAAGGTCGTCCAAAAACTGCAGTCACCCAAGAAAACGTTGATGCTGTGCGTAAGCTGATTGAGGAAGATCGACATGTGACATACCGCGAAATTCAGGCAACTTTAGACATTGGCATGAGTCAAATACAAATAATCTTGCATGAACAATTAAGTGTAAAAAAGTTGTTTTCCCGATGGATACCGCATTTGCTATGTGAAGAGCAAAAAGCGGCTCGCGTTACTCGGTGCGTCAGAACTCTCGAAAGATTCCACGCAGGATCCTCAAATGCTGTATACAACATCGTATCAGGTGACGAATCCTGGATATATGCGTACGAACCCGAAACAAAAAACCAGTCACGAGTTTGGGTGTTCGAAAATGAGTTAAAGCCAACAAAAATTGTTCGTTCACGGAGTGTTGCAAAAAAAATGGTGGCCACGTTTGTCTCCAAAACCGGCCATGTTACGACTATTCCTCTTGAGGGACAAAGAACGGTTAATGCAGAATGGTATGCTAGCATTTGTTTGCCACAGGTCGTTTCTGAACTCCGTAGAGAGAACTGCAACCGCCGCATCATCCTCCATCACGACAATGCGAGTTTTCACACCGCGCACAGAACAAAAGAGTTTTTAGAGCAAGAAAACATAGAATTATTAGACCATCCGCCGTACAGCCCCGACCTAAGCCCTAATGATTTCTATACTTTCCCTAAAATAAAGAATAAATTGCGTGGACAGAGATTTTCATCACCTAAAGAAGCTGTGGACGCCTACAAAACGGCCATTTTGGAGACCCCAACTTCCGAATGGAATGGTTGCTTCAATGATTGGTTCCATCGTATGGAAAAATGTGTCAAATTTCGCGGAGAATACTTCGAAAAGCAATAAATACATTTTTAAATAGTAATGTTGTGTCACTTCCTTGATTCCCGAAATTTTCAGTGCCGCCCTCGTATAACCTAATAACAACACAGTTACTATTACCAGTCCGCCTTCGAAGCGAGGCGATTATAGCATGTTTCATTATGAGTAACAGTGGTAACAGATATTTTTATGGTCATTGGGGGCCCAGGTTCGAGACGAGGTTACGGTTACAAGCTAATATGATAATATTGAATTAAAACAACAAGATTTCTAACAATATTTATTATAAAATATCACATATACAAAGTAAATTTTTTGAATCCTAAAGACTACACAATATTCAGATTGCCAATAAATAAGTATAATAAATAAATTCCCAAGCAAGCACGACACCGATAATTTAATAGACCTACATATTATATTTGCTGCTTTTAATTATTATATTTAGACATAACACTACACTATCACATAAATCAGACTAAATATTCCCAATTTCTCATACGAGATTTTTATCCTTTTTTCTTTTTAACTATACAATAATTAGATTTTCAGTAGTCTCCTACTACTCTTCTATAGAATTTCTAATTCCTATAAAAATAGACACTACATCGAAGTCTAAAATGTAATATACTGTTAATGGTGAAAGATATATGTATGTGTGTGATGAAAAAGTCGAGAACAAAAAAAACAACCGACACTAATGTCAATATCTGCCATGTTTGTAAAGACGATGACTAGGTTAATAAGCTTTAGATTGTAATGTTAGTATGACTTAGATAGCAGAGCAACACTATAATCATTCTGCTGTTACGATCACGTTAAATTTTATAAAATATCCTTTGTAGTTGTGTTTATAATATCCCCATTTCTATATTACATACGAAGACAAGAAATGAGATTTTTTCTACCTTAGTGTAAGTCGCACATACGTACAATATCCACGCAACTTTGTGATATCAAAAGTTATTTCTTTGTATACATGGTGAGTAAATAGTTTATTAGTAGTATAGTAAATGGGTACATTATACAAAACAATACAATTTTCAATGTAGTTCATTTGTTCTTCATCGAGGGTGCGAGTGGCGCCTCGTCTAGCAAGTTCTCGAGTTGCTTCACGTCGGTGACCGGTAGGGAGCACGCGTAGCGGCGACACACGTACGCCGTGGGAACGTCGCCCACCGACCTGATGCGGCTCAGCACTGGAATTAATACGTCGGTGTACACACATAAGCAAATATATAATCTGTGGGCACTTATCCATGTAATATTATAATGTGTAGCTCGGCCAGCCTCAGTTTGACAATTTATTGTAGATTATTATCATGTGAAATGGGCTCGACTATATACATATTAACAATGTACTATAAATTATCAGGCAACATATGCATATGATTTGTTTGTTTGTCGTATGAGTAGTAAAGTAATCTAGTGTTCAAGTAAATCAAAAATTGAAATTCGAAACTTAAAACTCTTAAAAGTACCTACTTTGTTTTAAAATAAAAAATGTGACAAAATGGTATTTTCAACTTGAGGTTGAGACCGTCTTCATAACCAAGGCAATGCAATATTGAAATGTACAAAACAACAACGGCCCGAGAATTGGGCTCTGTGGTATTCAGCATTATAATATTATTATAAGGTTATGCTATGTTAGCACTTTGTTTTGTTTTAAATTAAATACTTGGAATCGGTCAGTACGGCACGTATTCTTTATTTTAGGCTTTCCTGGTTCACTTTTTCACAAAACAAATTTGTGCCATGCGTCCAGCTTGACATTTTTTTTGATATGGCATTTGGTAGGCTATTTTAGTGATACGGTGATCCCAGAGTGAAGTTTTTAAGCGGCACCTTTTTGTGCTAAAGATATTTGCATAGTTAGCCTTGTCCACACAAGTTCAGTAGGATTTAAATCCGGATACCACCATACCGGTGGTAAGCGAATCACGACATGTGCCCTTTTTCTTTGAATATTTTATTAATTTTGTATTGGTTCTCCGTGTATTCAGCAGTAATTATTTTGATAAGATCCCATTGCGCAAGGAGCTGTAATACTGAACACCTCATACATTACTGAACATCGGCACATTGTAGGTATCTTGTCGATTTTAGTGCTATGGTATATATATATATATATATATACTAATGCAGCGGTGTTCATAACAACAATAGAATTTTGAGGAATGTTAGGCAAAAGTAGCATCATTTCAGTTTTGATAATTTGTTGTACTCATGTCGCCATGCTAATCACCAGTCGACGAATGTGAATTGAATATAAAGCAAAGCATTATATACAAAACCATTGCGGCTGCCAGCGTAAACTTGCTGGTGTTTTTCATAGCCCCACGTTCTGTCTTTAACTGCCAGCATTTTCAGGTCACGTGGCCGTAGGCGTAATTTTACTGGACGAAACGAATGTAACTCAAGTGATTTTCGTCTCGTTTCGTCCAGGAAAATTATTGGCTTTCCTTCTCGGCGGTAATTTTTACATCTCATATGTAATGCCATCGCAGACGCATTATATCGTTGCGTTCGATAAGTAGTTTCATTTCTACTGGCATGAGTCCATTAAACCTAGTTTATGTAGCGGTAGCAGCAAAAACTCACGTGAGCAATGAAGAATTTCTTTTAACTCTGCATTTAACTTTTTAACGAACGCATAATTTTATTGACAGTGTACCACAGCGATTTTTCTTCGTACGATGCCTTCTGTAAGCCAATCAATTAAAAAAAGAATGGGGTTTTTTATCCGCGGTGTACTGAAATTTACTATGCTGCCATGTGCTTCCATCGGACTAACATTTTTATATATTTTTTAAAACTTGATTCCTATATTTCATTCGCTTCAGACAAGATTTTTTCCAAATTTGCTCATCCCGATCCTTGTGGACATCATAGTTATCTCGTGTGTACGTAATATATAGCCCCTCGATTACCTCGTCCTCGCAACGTCTGCCACCCCGCAGGATGGTAGCGCACGAATATAACTATATAATATAAATAACTATAGTACAGCATATAAAGAGCCCCTTGAACACGTCCTTCGTTCTATACAAAGGAAGTTCCCGTTTTTATTCGAAACTACAAGTTCGAACGTGAATTCACATTTCGAATTTATATCATCATCATCGTAATAAGAACTTATTTGCCGTTAGGAGAAAATAATCTGTGATGATCACGCACCGGAAAATGGAACATGGGACGGCCTCCAACAAGATGGACACACTACCTGGGAAAGGGAGTCGCACGACACAACGACTCCCAGTCGCATCTGTCCGCGCATGACGAGAGAATCATCGAGAATATGTCATCTTAATCGATTGGTTAGAGTTACTTGATATCTCTCTTGTATCTTTTGAATGTAATCCCAATGAAGTCGATTTTGAGTGTATTGTAAACGATAATCATGAGATAAACTCACGTATATCGGACATACCGGCGGGCGACTCAGCGGCGGGGTCGGCGACAGCTAGCACGCGGCCCGGTAGCAGGCGCGAGCGGACCACGCGGACCAGCTCCAGCGTACGCGGGTCCGAGCAGCCGCCGGCTATCAGCACCTGGAACATACGAAGAACATTGAATTTGCGAAGAATATACAGTTCTGTGTGGTTCCGGATTAGAATAGCACCATCTTATCTCATCCCGCTGGTGTCTTAAAAGGCGATTATGGGATTATCCAGAAGATAGCCAACAGCGTCCTTCGAGTACATTTTCAACTAAACTGTGATCGGCCCGCCCGCCAAGCGTGGCGATCATGGCAAAATCCACCAGTGTATGCATAACCTAGACCGGTTGTTGTGGCGACCTTTGGGGGAGGCCTATGTCCAGCAGAGAACGTTTTTTGGCTGAAATGATAATGGTGATGAAACTAAAACATGGTTCCATCTGGTGTCCGGATTAAGAGTATAGCAGGCAACTGAGGGACTCTAAGCCAGAGGGATGGGCAGTAGCGCCCCTTGTGTGGAACGATAGCAATACTGTGCTCACTAACCCGCCTGCCATAATGACGATACAATTGTGGAGTTCTATGGGGGAGGTCGAGAACCCGTTTGAGAACGTTATGTTACATTAATAAGATAAAAATATTAAGTATGACGTCACACGGTATCAAGAAATGTGAAAACATCACAAGAAGTGCTTGCCGGATAGAGGCATTACATTTCACTTGTAATTTAATTAATACAGGTAATGTTTTTAATATGTAGATAAATGTTCCAATCTGTTAAATTCATATGGCCAGTTTTGTTTATTGTCATCACGAACGCTGACAATAGCGGTAGAGAACGAACTATTTGAAATACTTACGAGAAGGACAGTCACAATGATAGTTTCGTACTTCTTCAAGAATACAACGATAATCTATTGTTTGAACTACATGCTTTCCGTTTATCGACACAGTGCGTAAATTACTACGCGTGACATTGTTAAGTTATGGGCAGTGTCTTGCGTGTTTATGCTGTTGAATATAGTTTTACGATAAAGTTGTGTGAGTAATCTACGTACACGTCTAAATTACATGCCACGGATTTTGTTCTTAGGGCATGCCCATACGAACTAACGATTTAAATCTTTGTGTTGTGGTATACGGCACTTTAGGTATTATCGAGTTAGCGCCTTTTGTTTCGGCATTTCTTCTCTGAGGCAGAAATCAAAATTGGTAGATGTTATTGGTTAGGTAAATTGCGTTTGTAATGTGATTTTTTAAATTCTATCTGACGTATTATTTTCCTAAGACCTTTTGATTATAAATAGGTATATTGTCCTCATTTATAATTAATCTACAACGTTCGTAGCTACACGACTTTGGACGGATATCTCTTATAAAAATAAAACTCAGATGACATCACCTCCGTGTGCACGAAGGGTAAGTCGTCGAGTTGCTTCCAGAACGCCTTGAATAGTTTAAACACGTCAATCAAAACATTACATAACAAACCTGTGTAGGAGAGTCATTATAGAACATGAGTGCGGACATCATCTCCGGGAGAGCGGTGGGAGAATCGTTGAGCCGTTTAGAAAACACCTTCAAGAGTTCTACAGCCATTTCTCTCTCACGCTCTCCGCCCTCGGGAGCCGCGCTCTTGTCCGCGTAGGCTGCGAGACGCTGCAGATTGTGGCAGGCCACGCTGTTGCCTGATGGCTCGGCGCCATCTTGGTCTGAATAACAAACGACAGGATTGGAATAAGTAGTGATAAACAAATTGTTAGTAATAAAGTGAGTAAACTTATTAATTACAATCCAAGGTGTTTAGACTGTCTCAGGGATTTGGATTGATCGGAATAAAATGGAGTACATTTGCCGAGACTATCTAGGAGACCGATTATATATATAGTTCTAAATCATGACATGAAATAATTATGATAAATTGCTTAGTGTTCATAGTGCAGATTCCTTGCGGTTCCCGCCAAGGAATAGACCACCTTCTTCACACTTGGGTGTCGTAAAAGGTGACTAGGGTCTATATAAAGAGGATAGGCCGCAGCATCCCTCCGTGTGCTAATAACAACATACTGCAATCACAAATCCGCTTGCCAAGCACATTAATTGTGGCAATAATTATGGCCGCTCAATGTACTCATCATTGTATGGTCCATGCTCAGCGGTGGCCGTTACCACACCTACTCTATTTTTAGAAGTAAGCCAAATTCTTGGTAATAGCTTCCATAAGTAATGTAAGTAGCCAGAAAATTGGCCCTTTACCAATTTTTCTTTTGAACGCAAGCATACATTTTGAAGTTAAATCTTAATTTTAGGACGGTATCGGGTCGTGGTCGCGAGAAGACTACTCGTGACCGCGGTCAAAGCAACTTGATCGAAACCGACCCGATACTATCTTAAAATCATGTATTTCATTTGCGAAAGTTTACAAATGACTAAATCTCGTTATTGAAAGAGTTAGGCTAAAAAAGTTATTTGATGTTATGAAGCGGAGTTCTAACTTCATTTGGGGTCCGCAAAACGAGGCGCTTTAAAAGGACTTGCCTTCTTTCAGTCTCAACAATACGTTGGTATCATCCATCGAGCAGGTGAAGTATGCCCCATTTGCTGGGTCCCAGAACAGTTCGTTCTGTTTTTGTTGCAAATCCCGAGCCCACTTCAACCAACGGTAATCCAAAGACGCTTCGTATAAATCCAACAAGCCTTTGATTAAGAACGCGTAGTCGTCTACGAAGCCATGAATCGGTTTGTCTCTGTAAGAATAGTAATACAAGTTAATCTACCGCGGTTAATCAGTACTAGGAAACCTTAAATTTTTATTACTAAAGCGATTAATTTGCTACCACCGCGGACGTTTGCAGCAGATAATATCAGCGAATTTGTTATAATAATTATATAACATTGTCCTCATCGTGGTCATGATTGTAAGCGACCAAGTTAAATTATTGCTGTGAATATTTCCTCTATGCTACACAAGTTTTATTTTATTTTATACTTTAATTAATAAAAGTAATAAACATTTAGCTTAAAAAATAGATAAAATTCGTTAAACATACGTTTGAGCGATTGATCCATCCTCGGCCTTATAGCAAGAATGATATAATATCTTTGTTGATTCATCGTATAAATGTTTTTGTATGAACTCTGCTGTTTTGATCGCGTCCTCCACGTATGCCTTCTCCGCTAGCCCTTGGCCAGCTTGTGCTAAGCCAGCTATCATCAAGCCGTTCCAAGCACACAGCATTTTAGTGTCCAGATGTGGCCGAGGCCGCTTCTGACGCGCTTCATATAAAATCTCAACACATTCTGATATTACGTGATTAAACTCTTCCATTGACAGTTTAAACTTTTGAGCCACTTCTTCCTTACTACTGTAAATAATCAATACGTTTTGATTGGTAAGTTCACCGTGTGGGTCACTTTCAGGGGAAATATTACCATCTTCCTCGACACTGAAGTAGTCACAAAATATCTCCAAAAATGGGACTGAATTAATTTTCTTATCATTCAGTAGAGATTTCAGTTCTTTATATTCCCACGTGCAAAACGCTCCTTCTTTCTTATGAGGAGCTCCAATCTCTGGGTATGAGTCAGCGTCTTCAGCGCTATAGAAACCACCAGATTCATGTCGCAGATCTCTGTTCACATATTTTATGATATCTCGAACGACGTCGGCGTAAAATTCGTCTTTCGTCGCAAGAAAAGCATCTGTGTAAGCACTAGTCAACTGTGCCTGGTCGTAAAGCATCTTTTCGAAATGAGGTACATGCCAGTCGTTGTCCACTGAGTAACGGGCGAAGCCACCAGATATGTGATCGTGAATACCACCCTTAGCTATTTTGGTTAATGTATGCAGACACATATCCAAGCATTTTTTACCCATAGCGTGGTTTTTGTCACGGGCGTAATAATGGAACAGAAAGTTAAAAATAGAAGCTTGTGGAAATTTTGGTGCTACTCCAAATCCACCAAATTCTGGTTCATAAGTAATCATATATCTGCGAAGACATTTCTCCCAGGTTACCTCGCCCGGAACGGAATTAGAACTGTCAGAGTCTATTAAGGATATTTTTTGCAATGCTTCCATAATGTTGATGCTAGCTTCCACGAACTGTTCGCGATTTTCTTGCCACTTCTTGGCTAATGATAATAAAATTGATTTGAATCCAGGCCTTCCCCAGCGGTCTTCAGGAGGGAAGTATGTACCACCAGTGACCGGGCGAAGGTTTGGAGTAAGGAAGACCGACATTGGCCACCCGCCACCGCCACTGGTCGCCAGTATGAATAACATATACACACGATCAATATCAGGTCTTTCTTCGCGATCCACTTTAATGTTGATGTAGTGTTCATTCATCACCTTTGCTATATCCTCATTCTCAAATGATTCTTTCTCCATCACATGACACCAATGGCAAGTCGAGTATCCTACTGATAGGAATATAAGTTTGTTTTCTTTTTTAGCTTTTTCAATGGCCTCTTCGCACCACGGGTACCACTGTACAGGATTGTGTGCATGTTGAAGTAGATATGGTGATTTTTCAGAAATTAGGCGATTGGTATGTTTTGGATGGTCTATGGGTAGAGTGTCAGCACTCGGAGAAGCCATTTTGATCTTGTTATCACTGAAACTCCGTTTGAGCTGAGGAACTGCAATATTGTTAGGGCCAAAACTGGATAACCTATAAGAAAATATAAATTTATATGGATATATATATATAATAATAATAATATAATACAGCAAATTAAATTCATTATTTAAAACACACACTAAAAACAAAAAGGAAGCTTGGGTTTGCGGGGCCGTCACCGCTGACGATAGATACCAAATAGTATTTTGATGCACATAGGTCAGAAATCAGCTAGGACTATACAAATGCCGGCTCAGTTCTGTTACTCATAAATTTTTTTGCCAATGTCATGATCCTGTTTCTAAGAAACAATATAACCCATTAAAATTCACCCTTTGCTGTTTTAGAAAGATAGAATAAGTGTTATTTTTAAATAAACGTAAATAACAGATATTAATGATAAACCTAACAAAACGAACCAACGAATGTACAGATCAAACAAAATTTACATTAAATCCTAAATCAAATCGGTCTCCGCACTGTACTCCCTCACTCTTGGATCTTATGCTAGTTTGTGACCCTAATAAAGTAGCCATACAAGGACAAGCAGACTTGCTTCTTTTACTTATCACTATCTTAATTTTTCTTTTTTTACAAAACGCCCTACAAAACGCAAAACCAAATTTCTGTTATGTACGTCGTACGTAAAACCTTAATTCTGAGCGTCTCGGGGTTGAAACGTAGTATTGACTGGTCCTCTGTTTATGACTATAATGACTTGTTGACTCTTAAGGTATCTGTGTTTAACAGGACAGTGTTGGACATTTAAGACGCGCATGCTCCTTTAAAAAAGGTGAAAGTTAAACACCTCGCACCGTGGCTATCTAACGACATTAAAATACTCGTGTCTAACATAAGGGATAAGGCTAAGCAAAAATATTAAAAAGTACCCCACTGATGAAAACTGGACTATGTACAAAAAGCTACGAAAACGTTGCAGTCGTATGCTTAAAGGCACCACATCCGTAATTGCCGAGCCTCCGTGCTGAGGTTACTTTACCACAGCTAAGAACGATATACTTTGCACTAGTAGAGTCAAGGCTAAGATACAGTATTCTATTCTGGGGGGGTAGTTTTGATTACAATATACAGAGAGCATTTATTCTGCAGAAAAGAGCTATCAGAACGATGGTCCGTATTAAACAATATTTCAAGGATCTTGAGATACTGACGGTTCCAAGTTTGTAACTTCTGATACTACTGATTAACTTTGCAAAGTACATACACGAATATGAATCTCAAGAAAGAGGTCAGAGGGAGAGAACTAGGCGAAAACACTTTCAGACCAAAATCGTGCCTCACCTTAATATAGTTAAACATTGCGCGTACTACAGATCAACTAAATTATTTAATAAACTGCCAATGGAATTAAAGAATATTATCTACTTAAAAGAATTTAAAACCACGCTAAAGCAGTTTCTGTTGAAGGAGTGTTATTACTCTGTTGACGATTTGTAGAATGTAGATAGGTTAGGTATACGTGACTTATTAGAATGTATTACTAATCATTGATCTAATTAATGACCTTTATATTATTATTTAACGATATAATTCATTATGTGTATCTGCTAGTCATTAAATTGATTTTTGACTTTAATTAATAATCTATACAAATAATTAAAATTGAAGTGTCTGTTTGTAATGTCAAAATAACAGCTTTTTACTAAATGCATATGAAAGTATATACGGTACCGTATATACTTTCAATACAATTTATAACAAAAACACACTTAGATTCTTTTTGTCTGTCTGTTTGTTCCAGGTAATCTCCGAAACAGCTGGACCGATTTTGACGGGACTTTCACTGGCAGATAGCTATAAGTATAAGGAATAACTTAGGCTACTTTTATTTTAGAAAAATAATTAGGGTTCCGAGGAAAAAAGAACCTTCAAATCCAATATATATATTCTGTGTCAAGTGTCTATGTCGAAGTACTCTAAATTTCTTTTTAATTAAACGCGGGTGAAACCGCGGGTCCCAGCTAATTATAAATATGAAAGGTATCGACATTAATTTTATTTTTGTGTGTGGGTGTTCTAAATATATATATTTTCTAAATTAATGTATGTACTTATTGCTTTTTTTATTGAATTAATTAATCATGTTTTATCTTAAAATTCAAATATAATGTAAATTGTTCCTGAATAAATTAATTGAAAAAATTGGTGTCGGAAAATCCACGAATAAGATTCCCATTGATTACAATGGGAATGTCATTAGAGGCTTTTAGGACGAGACCTTAATGCACTTAATGCAGATTTCTGCAAATCTACCTTTAGGCTAGATGACTTCATAAAATCTTTTACAATTCATTATCTTTCTGATCTTCCTCAGCCAGCATGTACTTTTTTTCTCTTTTCACCCAATTACAGAATAAGATATTATAAAAATTATCTATTCCATAACCACGAAAGCGACGGGTGATGATGGCCTTTAAATCCAAATTCTTCTTCCCATCCCAAATGAATTTGTACCCGGCATTTCCCATATATCAACTATTCCCTTGAGGTAATATCCCACAGCACGGAAGAGGGCTCATGTCTCACCGCTTCCAAATTTCAAATCCCTCTTCAGTATCTCATTTCCATTCCACATCCATTATTCTTATCCTGCCCAAAGTCCTCGAGTGTTGTCCAAAACTAACCGTCGTCATATCTCTCTAACAATCTGTCAAGTCCTTACCAATCTGGTTTTTGTCCTGGTCATAGCACTGTAATGGCACTAGTTAAAATAACTGACGAAATCTATGGAAAATAAAATGTAATGTTACTGGTTTTATTGGACTTCAGTAGTGCTTTTAATTCTGTTGATTTTGACATCCTCTAAGGAATCCTATTATTTCTTAATATCTCCTCTACTGTGATTAAATGGTTTAACTCATATCTTCAGGATCGCTAGCAATCAGTTCGTTCCGATAATGTTTCCAATGGTGTCAATTGGCTGCGGGCTTTCCACAAGGTGGTATCCTCTCACGTCTTCTCTTCTCGGTTTTTATAAACGCCTCACATCACAAAAGTAATAGCGTCTCATTTTCATTTCTATGCAGAGGACATGCAGTTTTATTGTTATTTTAAAGTTGGAGAGTATGCGAAAGCTATTAGTAATGATTTTAAGAATATTAGCAAGTGGGCAAATTCTTTTGAGCTTTTAGTCAACTCCACAAAATCTTTTGAGCTTTTAGTTAACTCCACAAAATCTCAAGATCTCGTTATTGGTGGTAGGTACATATCCACCACTGAATGTTCAGTGTATCCCGCCTATCATGTTTGATTGCGTTTCTATAGCCACTTCAATAAGCTCTAAAAAGGGTGTCCTCTTTGATTCTGACCTCTCCTGGGATGTTCACATTGTAGAAGTCAGCAGGACGGTGTTTTGCTCATTTCAGTTCCCCGATCGTCTTCAGAAGTTCCTACCATTTCATACTAAAGTAAGTCTTGCACAATCTCTCCTTCTTCCTCTCTTGGACTTTGGTGATATCTGTTTTCTTGATGTATCTGAGGAACTACTAAGCAAACTCGAACTTCTTTTTTTTTTCGATCTGCAATCAGCCCTTGAGCTTTAATCAGATTGGTTCTTAGTTTCAGACAGTTCGAGATTCTTGCATCCTGCAATGCGTGATCTCGTTATTAAAATATTAATTTAATGTTCGATTGACGTTATTCGCTTTCTTTTAAGTCTGTAGGTAGAGTCTGAAGACTCCAGAAGTGTCACAGCGAGTACATTTGTATGTCGTTGGAGTCTTTGTTTATAACTCTTGTACTCTTTTCTACAACTTCCTTGACAGTCGGGATTTGCAGGTACTCATGTACTTCACTGTTCTTTGTGAACCAAGGTGCGCTACTCAAGGTTTTTAATGCTTTATTTTGAAAGCGTTGTAGTGTCTCAATATTTGAGTTGCTAGCCGATTCCCAGAGCTCTATCCCATATGTCCATACAAGTTTTAGGATGCATTTGTATATCATAAGTTTATTTTCCAAGCTAAGTGAAGACTGTCCACCCATTAGCCAGTAAATGTCCCTTAGTTTTGTTTGCTTGATTCTTTTTGGTGTTTGTGTGTTCATGCCATGTAAGTCTTCTATCAATGTGCACTCCGAGGTATTTGACAGTGCCTCTCTGTGGCAGAACATCTCCACTGAGTGTCACTGATGGGCAGTCTCCTCTTTATAGAGCGAAGGTAATGTGGACAGACTTGGTAGCACTAGCCTTGATTCTCCACTTTTTAAGCCATGATCCAATCCTGTCCAGGTGTTCTTGGAGTTTTGTAGATGCTCTAATCTGGTCTTTATCGCAGCATAGGATTGCAGTGTCATCAGCATAGGTTGCAGTCACAAGTAGCTTTGAGGGGGGTAGGTCAGCAGTGAAGACTGTGTATAGAACAGGGCCCAATACAGAACCCTGGGGTACTCCAGCTTCTATGGGATAGAATGAAGAGAAGCAGCCTGCAGATCTAACCTGGAACATTCGGTCCTTCAAGTAAGACTTTATCAACATGTATGCAGTGTGTGGTAAGCAAATTTTTTGTTTACAGAGAAGGCCCTTGTGCCATACTCGGTCGAATGCTTGTTGTATGTCAAGAAAAGCAGCTGAGCAATATTCTTTTCTTTATTCTTCCAAGGACTGTCGAATTGTGCGAACTACTCGATGTATTTGTTCCGTCGTTCCATGGTGTGCTCGGAAGCCAAATTGATGCTCCGGGATTATCCTTTGTTCCTCAAGTATGGGTAACAATCTTTGCAGCAATATCTTCTCAAACAGTTTGGACAATAAAGGAAAAAGACTAATTGGTCTGTATGAGGAAACTCCAGTTGTAGGTTTTCCTGGTTTAGCTATCATATTTATGATTGAGATTTTCCAGATGAGCGGGAAATAGTGTAGTCTCAACACTGCGTTGAAGAGGATTGTTATTAGGACAATTCCTTTTCTTGGTAGAAAACTCAGGACTTCTGATGTGATCAGATCAAAGCCTGGTGCCTTCTTCTTTTCAGATTTTTAATAGTTTTCTCTACTTCAGTTGGGGTACACAATCGCAAAGGTAAAGACATTTGCTGAGCACTATCAAGGATTTCGTCAATTTCTTTTTCTGGATACATGGAATTTAAGGAATTCAGCAAATAGCTCGGCTTTATCTGCAGGTTTCCTCGCCCATTCACCATTTGGCTGTCGTAATGGAGGCATATGTTCTTGTGGACGTTTTAGTGACTTAGTGATTTTCCAAAGGGAGTAGTCATCTGCTTTGTGAGGTGATAAAGTCTTTAGTTTGTCTTGCAGAGTGGCATCGTTGCATTCCTTAAGCATTCTCTTTAATTCTTTTTGCGCTTTATTTAGGGCCCTTTTATCGTGTGCGTTCCTGCTTGTGTGCCATTGTCGTCTCAGTCTGCGTTTTACAGCTATCATCTCCCGTATTTCTAAGGTGTAATTTGTTTCTGAGGGCTGTATTTTGTATATGGAGTGGACTTCCAAGGGGCAAATTGAATCAGCTCGAATCATCGTACATACTTTTTTTTTTTAACTCATAGAATTGATAACCTCTTCCTTTTTAAAGTCGGTAAAAATTAATAAGAACAACTTAACTTAAACATAACATAATCAGCCCATTACTGTCCCACTCAAATATAAGATAAAATTAAGAAAGAATATATTATGCCATGTAGTTCAAAATGTATACGAGCCTAGAGATCTAGTTTGTTCCTACTTACCATTTGCTTCAACTACACTTGCAGCTCAATAATAACACATTAATGCACACAGTTACTAGTTCTCATCCCATGAATGAATAAACACAACATAATATTGTAGGCAGACAATCATGCTGAGCATACGCCTGCATAACATACAACGACAATGAGGCAACATTGTCGATAAATTTATTGTTATCGATATATATCATTAAAGCAAGTATGCTCGACTCTTCATTCTTGTTGCTACCTATTCTAATTACAATTGACAAACCGGGACAAAGAACTTACTGACCAGGACACAGGGACACATCACTTCAAATCAAGACATGTCCCAGAGTACCGGGGGTATGGCAGCCCTAGCCTACATGTACACAACTAACTTGCATTCCACAAGTCTACTAACAGACAATCATCAATCAATCCTGTGAGCCGAAAAAATCTCCACTGCTGGACATAGGCCTTTTCCAAAGATCGCCACAACTACCGATTCGGGTTTGTGTTGTGTGCTGATTGGGCGGTTTTGTCATAATCACCACGCTTGGCAGGTGGGTTGGCGATTGCAATTAATTTGTAAATGTACACAAAGGCCGCTGCTGCCCATCCTTCGACTAGTCCCTTAATCACCTTTTACGACACCGACAGACATTTACATTAAAATAAGCAGTATGTGCCTGTGTCAGTGTCACTAAATATTATATCAACTAAGACTGTGTGTACATAAATTATAATTAAAAGAGTTCACAACCTTAAAGAATTATTAATATTAATATATAAGGGTTCCCTTCTCTTTTAATAGGTAGTCGTAAACACAACATGTAAACAAAAACAAGGTCATCTATCAGTGTGTAGTGTACGGATAAAATTTACAAGAAATCAGCAAAATACCAAGCGGTATAATGAAGAAAGTTAAATTTTAGAGTGTCATATTATGAGTAAAATAGAGAATACCTTTTTGGCAAGCCCAAATCCCTGTGACTGCACACCGGGTTAGCAACTAGCGCCTCCTTGGTTGTATTTTGATTCAAATTTAGACTTTTGAACCTGTTATCACCCGTCGACAGACGCCGCAACAGCAGGACAGCACGCCCAGTAGGCATAATAATATAACGTTTCACGATTAATCGCTCTTACAACATGGAATTTTGCTTTATTTTTGTTTTTCTTACATAATTTCCACTGCGCAAGGTCCAAGCCAAAAACAAATATTTTGACGTTTTTTTTTTTTTTTTTTTTTTTTTCATTTATTATGGGCATTGGACGAACCATCAACCCAACAAAAGATATTTTGACGTTACATAGGTAAGTGTTGCAAACTTGCAAATGAAAAATAAAAACGTATAAAAGAGAATGTGTGAAAAATCATAAAAAATAATGTTTGTAATGTAGGTAGTGCAGCTAGTAGGTAGTAAAACATCAAATATGTGATAATAAAACTGAAGTAAAGATATATGATATAATGTCATTTTACCTACTTTAAAACTTGAGGTATATCGACTGTACCTACTCGTAAATGTAAAATAGATTTAAAAAAAACTATGCTAACAATTAAAAATTGTTACTCTTTTTAAATGCAGTAATAAGCTGATTAACATTATTAAATTATTTTCTTATTCGGTAAAATACTAATTATTTAAATTATCACATTAGTGCTAGTTGCTCATACGAACCACCAGGCGCTTGATGCATTTTAGTAGCTAGGTATCTAATACATATTTTAACATTCATTTTTTTTTATGACGGTAGGTCTCTTATTGCACCCCTCATGATATGCCTGGGGGCGGCCTTTTTACAGTCCTCTCCCCACCTCTAGGCACCCCCTGGCCGCTTTACAGTCATCCTCTCCGAAATGTGTCTAAAGGCGCGGTTCCAATGCCCACTGTAATTATATCGAGGAACTGGAGCCCTCTTCGGTACCGAGGATGACCGCTCCAGTGGTTTTAGCCAGTAGGAGTAGCGCATGCTTCTCCGCCTTATACCGGAGCGGAGGAAGTATGTAAGTACAAGATTTATTTCCAAAGCGTGAAAATAAGTTCTCTTATTGCAAGAGCCGGGCTAGGTAAGTATATGTATATATGCCGTCAAGCAGTAGTGTTCAAATTGTAAACATTACAGTTTTCTGGTTTGATTGGCTCTGTAACCACAGTGCGGCCGCCGAGAGTATTATAATGTCAACCTACAATAGACAAAAATTTGGCGGCACGGTTGGCGTAGTGGATAACCGACTGGCTTTCTGCAACACGTGTCACAGGTTCGATTCCCGCATGGAACAAATATTTGTATGATCTACACTTAGTTGTTTCGGATCTGGGTGTCAGTGCGTGTGAGATTTATGTCTCCACGCGACACAGGAGAGATCCTAGTCCAATTTTATTTTTAACTAGCTGGGACCCGCGGTTTCACCCGCGTTTAATTTAAAAGAAATTTAGAGTACTTCGACATAGACACTTGACATAGAATATATACAAGGTCTTATTTTAATAATCCACGATATTTTGCATGCTGCCTTAGTAAATGCTAAAGATTATGTATCTCCCACAAATAAATAAATCTGATGGTATAAATTCGGTTCTTTCTGCCGCCGCCTGTTTCGTTAGACGTTGCCGACTGCCTAATTCGGTCAGCCGGCCGTGTCTGCCATTTTCTTACTAGATGCATGTGGTGTTACTACTGCGGGAATAAGTAAGTAATGAAGTTATTGATTTATAAAATAAAATAAAATGTGACAAAAATAAAAACAAATATATCACTACAATTTTTTTAGTGATACATACATTATCTTTAGCTTTCATTAAGGCGCCATGCAAAATATCGTGGACTATTAAAATAAGACCTTATATATTGGATTTTAAGGGTTTTATTTTTTTACGCGGAACCCTAATTATTTTTCTAAAATAAAAGTAGACTAAGTTATACCTTATAACATCAGCTATCTGCCAGTGAAGGTCCCGTCAAAATCGGTTCAGCTATTTCGGAGATTACCCGGAACAAACAGACAGACAGACAAAAAAATTAAAAATTGCTTTTTTGTTATAGGTCCCGTATATACTTTCATATGCATTTAGTAAAAAGCTGTTATTTTGAAATTACAAACAGACACTTCAATTTTATTTATTTGTATAGATCTATAGATTAATTTAAAAGAAATTTAGAGTACTTCGACATAGACACTTGACATAGAATATATATATTGGATTTTAAGGGTTTTTTTTTACGCGGAACCCTAATTATTTTTCTAAAATAAAAGTAGCCTAAGTTATACCTTATAACATCAGCTATCTGCCAGTGAAGGTCCCGTCAAAATCGGTTCAGCCGTTTCGGAGATTACCCGGAACAAACAGACAGACAGACAGACAAAAAAATTAAAAATTGCTTTTTTGTTATAGGTCCCGTATATACTTTCATATGCATTTAATAAAAATCTGTTATTTTGAAATTACAAACAGACACTTCAATTTTATTTATTTGTATAGATTATTTATTTGTATAGATCTATAGATTAATTTAAAAGAAATTTAGAGTACTTCGACATAGACACTTGACATAGAATATATATATTGGATTTTAAGGGTTTTTTTTTACGCGGAACCCTAATTATTTTTCTAAAATAAAAGTAGCCTAAGTTATACCTTATAACATCAGCTATCTGCCAGTGAAGGTCCCGTCAAAATCGGTTCAGCCGTTTCGGAGATTACCCGGAACAAACAGACAGACAGACAGACAAAAAAATTAAAAATTGCTTTTTTGTTATAGGTCCCGTATATACTTTCATATGCATTTAATAAAAATCTGTTATTTTGAAATTACAAACAGACACTTCAATTTTATTTATTTGTATAGATGTATAGATGTATAGATTATTTTTCTAAAATAAAAGTAGCCTAAGTTATACCTTATAACATCAGCTATCTGCCAGTGAAGGTCCCGTCAAAATCGGTTCAGCCGTTTCGGAGATTACCCGGAACAAACAGACAGACAGACAGACAGACAAAAAAATTAAATATTGCTTTTTTGTTATAGGTCCCGTATATACTTTCATATGCATTTAGTAAAAAGCTGTTATTTTGAAATTACAAACAGACACTTCAATTTTATTTATTTGTATAGATAGGAAAATATACGTTTAACCCCAAATTTAATCTTTATTAAAGAAACCAGTCTTGCAGACAGGTTGCAGGCAGGAACGCGATCTCTCGGCGGCGGCACTGATTAGTGAAATTGCATACTGGGGCATAATATATTAAATAAGAAACGAATGTCGCGAGGTGACGGGCCCAGTGTGGTGCTACGCAAAGCTGGTCCTGGGTAGCATTACAATTGGTTTGGGCAGGCGTGATGCTTCCACCCGACGAATGAACTGCTCCGCTCGTCACAAATTTGTATAAAAAAACGTGCTAAAATTGCCATGCCAATAAATTATTAGTTTTTACAAGAAAAAAAGCTACGTGTTCTATAGTAGTCACAGATAAGTAGCTGTTAAGAAATATATTATTATGTCTTTAGCCAACGTTGCCCCAAGGTTAGGCAAAGATCTCACCTTGTGACTTCCGCCATATTCTGTTGTTGGCTATTCGTCTTCACTCCATATTGAAGGTATCAAGCTCATCGTGCCTTGCGCTGTTCATAGAACTCATATTTAGATTTTTTATATATCTACCTATTTAGGATTCATGAATGCCTCCTCTATTCGTAATTTTGGGGGGAATGTGCTAGTACTCACCACGCTTGCTAGGCGGGTTGGTGAGCATGAGCGAAGTATGGCTACTGTTCTACAGAAGGGACGATGCTGCCAATCCCCCATGTCTAGAGTGCTTTAGTCATCTTATGACATGCACAAGAGGAGACGGAATGGTGCTATATTCTTAATCCGGAACGTTTCATGACATAAATTTGTGAATAATATTTAATTAATTAAACTTCTGATAGCTCTGGTTCTACTAGACTATAGCAATGCCTTTAATGCAGTTCATCATCATCATCATATCAGCCACATGACGTCCACTGCTGAACAAAGGCCTCCCACTTAGATTTCCACAACGAGCAGTTACAGGCCGCCCTCATTCAACGACTCCCAGCGACCTTCACCAGGTCGTCTGTCCACCTCGTTGGAGGTCGTCCCACGCTGCGTTTTCTGGTGCGCGGTCTACCTTAGAACCTTTTTGCCCCACCGGCCATCAATTCTACGAGCTATGTGGCCCGCCTATTGCCACTTCAGTTTACTAATCATAGCTGAAAGGATTAGTAAACTGAAGTGGCAACTTTAGTTCTTCTACGGATCTCCTAATTTTTTATTCGATCTCGTAGAGAAATACCAAGCAAAGATCTCTTCATAGCTCGCTGAGTGACTTTGACCTTTCTTATGAGGTCCACAGGTAGTGACCATGTCTGTGTTCCATATATCATCACTGGTAACAAAATAACGCAATTACTATTCATATTTCTTGAAAATTTAATATGAAATAAGTAGAGCTCTCAAACTTTAAACGTATTGTTGTTTTTTCCCGTATGTTAATTTAATAAGGATCAGATAAAAAACTAGATACGCAATACTGCAGATAGGTCGTACAACACGAACCCTTCAATGTTGTATCGTCTACTTAAATAGCGTTAGATTAAGTGTCTATATTAACACCCGGATTAAGAATATAGCACCACTCCCTCCTCTCCTCCCGTGGATGTCGTAAAAGATGGCTAAGAAACTTTAAATTAGGGGGATTGTAAGCAGGGTCCCTTCTGTGGGACCGTAGTCATACTTCGCTCACTCTCACCAACTGGCCACGCTAATAAGCATGGCTCACCACGCCTCATCCTAGCTCAGCAAGGACTCATCCTGGCAAATTTCCCCATGGAAATCTATGGGGAGGCTTATGTTCATTAATGGATGTACTTTGACTGATATGACGATGATGATGAAGTGATTCTGGTATGTAGCCACCTGAAATGTGTAAAGTTTTGCCGTTGAGATCTCGCGTGCAGATGTTCGGGCAAAAGTCGCATTCAGTATGAAAAATAAATCATTTAAAAAGTTTTTATTAACAATGATTATTTAACTAAGTTTGTCTAAATTAGAGCTAGAGGTAGATTATTTAACTAAACTGTCTTGTAGCCTGTCGACTAATAAGGAGTAACAAATATACTAACATAAGTTACTCACTAGAACTTCTCTCTTTTTAGTAGCTTCGAACGACCCCAATAAAGTAGCAAATGCTCAACACTTTACTGACATATACTAAGTAACAAAACCGTTCATACAACGTTTGAAAAGGCCCATACATATTTCATAGCAAGCACCCTCTTGTAATTCTAAACAGTACGCATGCGCTGAAATCTGGACGCCATTCTCACTTTCACTGCCACACTGTGTTTTGACGTATAACTAAATGTCCACCACGTTTCGAAGTCTAATGTGTTCTTGACACGAAACATAATAATAAGAAATATATGTTGGAAATGAAGTCACGTGTAAAGTACCGCTTATGATAGTGGCGTGAACGATTAGACAAAATTAAGGTAAGATTAACGATTTTGGTTATGTTAGTGAAGCAATAACAAACGAGATCTCTGTTTCATCATTATAAAGATGATAATTGATGAAATGCAGATATTTCATTTTTATTTAATTCATTGAAACAAATTGCCTAAATTAAGATAATTGTTATACACGTTTGAACAAGAATCACAAAAATGTGCCTATTTCCTTACTTTTTGTATAAACACGGTTTCCTGTGCTATATAGATACTCATGTTGAATAGTTAAATATGAGGTTTATAAAATATTTAATGCTTCATTTTAAATACATATATATGTTTACTGTTATAAAAATACCGGCAAATAAGCCTAGTGTTAAGCGGGGTATGAAATTGCGGCTCGTAACCATAGCAACGTCAAGAGGGTTGAAACCCTCTGGCCCGCAGCGGTTGCTTACGTTTCCCTCAGTTGATTAGCTATCTCGGCGCTCAGAAATTTGATTTTATGTCGTAAACTACATCATTCGTATTATAAGCATGTACTTTGTAGACCGAACTTATCACCTTCATCATATTTCTTGAAATTTTAATATGAAATAAGTAGAGCTCTTAAACTTTAAGCGTATTGTTGTTTTTTTCCCGTATGTTAATTCAATAAGGATCAGATAAAAAACTAGAGCAATACTGCAGATAGGTCGTACAACACGAAAGTGGTCCGGTGGCGCCTCGCAATAGGTGTCGGCCGTTTAATTTGTTATCGCAACATTTGTCGGTTCGTGCCCCGAAATTGGATACACTTTTCTCTAGATGGAGATCTTTCGAGTTCCTGGAGCCTCCCTTCGGTGCCGACGATGATCACTCCGGTGGTTTTAGCCGGTAGGAGTCCGGCATGCCCCTTCGCCCTTTCCCAGGGCGAAGGAAGTACATGAGGTATTTCCACCTAATCAATAAAAAAAAAAAGGTCGTAATACACGAATCCTTCAATGTTGTATCGTCTACTTAAATAGCGTTAGATTAAGTGTCTATATTAACATCCGGATTAAGAATATAGCACCACTCCATCTCCTCCCGTGGAGGTCGTAAAAGGCGACTGAGGAAGTCTAAACCAGAGGGATGGGCAGCAGCGTCCTTTCTGTGGAACAGTAGCCATTCTGCGCTTACCAACCCACCTGCCAAGCGTGGTGAGTGCTGGCAAATTCCCCCCAATATGCTGACACAGTTGTGGAAATCTATGGGGGACGCCTTTGCTCAGAAGTGGACGTTGTATGGCCAGTATGATGATTAACTACTAGCTACCCGCTCCAGCTTCGCAAAGGCAGGTTCATACAGATGCTAACCCGATTGCAGCGTCACCTACCGGTTTCAATTGTAAATCTAAACCATGCAAGGACCTACTCAAATATACACAAAATATTCATTAAAATCGATCCAGCCGTTTAGGAGGAGTTCAGTGACATACACACGTACAGCAGAATTATATATATAAGATAATACATTTGTTATGATATGAATTTAAAAAACAGGTTTCTGTTTTTTTGTTATATGTAACGTACATACTTTCATATGCATTTAGTAAAAAGCTGTTATTTTGACATTACAAACAGACACTTCAATTTCATTTAGAAATTAAATGAAATTATATACTATAACATCTATATGTTATAGTATACAATTTCGGTTCTGGGTTCAATTTTCTAAATTGAAATAAGAGTCCGAAGCCTCAATTGGGAACTGCATTAAATAGAGCCTTGGAATTTTCGTCTTCCCAGGCTTTTTCTATGTACGGTGGGGTCGGCATCAGCTTAAATAGATATACGAGTTAGTTGTTTTTTGGTGTGAGTCTACGTGGCGGCTTTGGTATATCATTACTATTGGTTGCTTACATTTTTAGTTAAACAGAAAAATAAATAAAGTATAATTGAGGTAACTTGGGTCGCCATAAACAGGGACAGATATAGTCGTTAACAAACATAAAAGCTTTTCAAAATCATCATTTCAAGGTTTAAATCGTAACGATAACTCATTGTTTATAAACAGGTCAAGTACGAATTGTTTAGATGAATTAAAGTTAGGGTGAGGGTCGACGTAATGTGATTACGTCGTACCTACCTACGTTACACGATTTCGGTGCCTAATTGTTACCAACATTAAAATATCAAGTCCGTATTTCTTAGTTCTTCTTTCTTTGTTTCAGGTACACCGATCAAGGCAAAATATATTCAATCAAGTGCCTTATCTTCTTCCAATCTATTAGAATTTAGTTATGTACTTTTTATTCATTTACTTCTTTCTGTCCATTATAACTCCAAGTCCAAAATTGAACGCGTCCAACTTTAACTTTCGATCCCTTTATCTGTCCAAGGAAAAGTATTTTTGAGTATATTTGAAGTTAACGAAAAAAGTTGTCAATGGGTGCCCCCATTTAGTATGATATCAAGGGATTAATTGTAATAGAGGGAAACTGCAGTAGTGTGGATGGTGTTGCAAGCAGCATGTCTGTCTGGGTGGGCAGTGGCGCAGGCGGCGAGGTGCGAGCGCCGCCCGCCGCCACTATCCTCTCAACCAATACCTCAATGGAGTCCGGGATCGAAGCCGGCGTCCTGCCAACCGTCACTGGATCCCTCGCGTCAGCCAGGGACTCCCTCGGTTCCATATCCCGGGCAGCAGAACCACTATATGACACGGACCATACGGACCTCGGCTCGGAGTTGGACGAGGCGGAAATACGGAGGGAGTTGATGCATGATGTAAGTTTTGGAACACCTGTAAATTTTGCCATACTTTATTAAAACAATAGCCGCCGTTACGTCATCGGTCGAATATTAATTTAATTATGTTAGGTACAGTTATTTTTAAGGTTAATGCACGTATAAGTAATACTATGTGCGAGTCCTCATTGTTTTGAATGAAACTAATGGTAATGTTAATAATGTCAATTAAGTATACAATTTTTTTTGTGAATTTGGTCATACCACCTTACATGAATAATTAAATTGAAATAACTGATTAGAAAAAATTGTTAATCATAGTGTTTTTCTTTCTTTACAGAAATGGCGACTGCTTTTTGATAGAGTAAGTCCTATTTAAGCTTAAGGTAATCAAGCTTTTTATTAGGATTATTTTTACTGACATTATTTGTGCAGTTACATTATTGTAACACATATATACGAAATAAAACACACACACACACACATATAAACTAACCAACACAAACTAATAAATTGACCTAATTGTAACGCGTTGATGTCATGTGTTGCGTTCGCATTTTATAATAGATAATATTATTAAAGGTACGTTATAGTAATATATATTATATTATTATACACTACTCAACAAGCCAACTTATATTAACTCATTTAAGAAAACTCTTTAGGAAAAGTACTGACCACCAAATGTAAATAAATGTAGGTTGAAATTATTGCGTTACATACATAATTGATCGAAATAAAAAAAAAGCAATACACCAAAAGCTGTTTGAATTATGGAGGGAAAGCTTAACTTTGCTACCAAGTTTAACAAGAGCAAAAGGATTTCTATCATTAAAAAAATAATTTACCTGTTGTTAGTTTAGGTTTTCTTTTAATTACTTTCTTATAATTTTGTATTTTATGTATCAATTTGACGTGTAACCACTTAGTTACCAAGGACTATGACTATGACTGAGTGTCTGCGAGCGTGAAGATTCACTTAATTTCTACTGGCAGTTTGATCACTGATAATCACGTGGTGCTGGGACTGGAGTCTTCCTACCAGCTGGCGAGCTGTAATCTGAGGCTGCCTCCTTGTAGCACTTTGCAGAAAACGGCCTTTGCTCTAACTAGTGACCCGGTTTCCCGGTGACGTTCGGCTACATTTCCTGTAACCGTGTAACGTGCCCATAATCGGCAAATTACGCTTGGTTGCGTTTTAGCTCATCTGTTCTAAAGATGAATTATCATGTACCGATTTTTTTATACAGATGTTTATACTGTTAGCCAAAATAAAAATAAATAAACCGGTCAATGACCTTTTGAATTATGGTACCATTCCGATTATGTGATTCACAGCAGACGCACCGGGGGCACAAGACAGGCAGACCTTAACATGTGCATGGAGGAGCACCGTAGTTAGCCGGTACGAGGCCGGGATGCCCCTCCGCTGTGGGGACGGTTATACCGTCAAGTCCAGACGCGATGAAGTCCATGACGATTACCCCCCGTACAATAAATAATAATTAATTATTCGCACTTCACTGTCCAAAAGCTGGTCAACACTAAAACCAATCGCCCTGTACCACATGGCTCTTTGGACAGGGAATGGGTTAATATCATGTCAATTCAGGTACACACTCACTATACTTATAGAATGTCTGCTCAGTTAGCCACTTCTTTAATTTATATTTAAACGAGTTTCTTGTGAGTGAGTTGCGAACGTTCTCTGGCAACCGATTGTATACGGCTGGTGCCATCACGTGCACTAGTTTGGACGTCTTCGTCAGCCGTCGCGGAACTGCTTTCAGTCGATGCGCGTTCCGTACATCGCTCCCGCGCCCATCACCGAGCCTCAAGTATTCATCGAGATGGTGTCTGGCATATAATGCTGCCTGAAAGCACACGAGACCTGGTACTGTTAATATACCCATGTCTCAAAAATGTGGCAGTGCAGATGTTTCCCGTGACACTCGCACTATGGGTCTCACCGATCTTTTCTGCATTCTGAAGACCCGCCCCCAGAGTTCTACGCAGCGGGCACGTGTTCTGTTTTCCGATTAGTCTCGGTTCGAATTTCATCCCAATTTAAGAACAGTGCGTGTTTGGCGAATTACTGGTCGCCAGTGTTGATTCCAGAATTCTCAGGGAGTTAATCCTTACCAAGGCGGGACGATCTTGGTATGGACTGGAATTCGCCTGAGTGGAAGAAGAGATCTCGTTTGGATACGTGGGAATTTAAATCCGAAGCAATACTGTGACGAGGTTGTGCAACCCATAGTCATTCCTCACCGACAGCAGCTTGGTCAAGATTTCGTGTTCATGCATGATAATACACGTGCACGCATCGCTAGGCTGGTGATTAATGTGTTTTGGAAATAAAATTTAACGGTATTACAGTGCCTGCTTAGTCCGCCGATCCTAATCTCATTGAGCATGCGTGGAATTTGTTTGGGAGAAGAGCTTTCAGTGTTCTTCCCCAAAATTTTAACACAGCAGAAAACTGTTTTTCTCATCTTTCTAGAGTATGAGAGGCGAGAATTGATAACTTCATTACTCAGTGTGCCATGACGATGTAGAACCGTCGCTAAAGACCTATGAGATCCAACCGTATATAAAAAAAATGCTAAGAATGTCATTTTTTATTACATTTTTACTTATGCGTTAGATTTTTGTTATTCTGTTTTGCCGCCATTATAGATTCCTTATTAAGTATTTCGTTATGTCTGCACATACAAGCCTTTGATTAAATTAAAATTAAACACAATTTAAAGGAACACATTACACTTCTATTGAAATATATAATAATAGAAAAAAAATACCACGTTTTTGTGACTACAAGATATCATAAGACCATAAAATACTGCACTGTCACAAAAGAATTGCAATAAGTCAATTAATTTTGTTATTTATAAATGGTAGACCTTAGTAGAAAAACTGTTACTGTTAACTCAACGAATTCGGAATGACAATCATTATTTTAAAAGCTCGTAAAAGTGGCGACTCTGTCACATAAAGGTAAGAGTTAAAGCTAGTATAATTCATAAAATCTGTCGTTTAGGATACGGAAACAAATTTCAAAGAATATTCTTTGTTTTTGACTGATTAAAATGTACAGAAGCGGGATATAAAATGTTTTATAAGTGGATAAAGAAGGCGGTGGCGCGCGGATCAAACGGTGTGTCGTCACGTGCGGGACATTGAGATGTGCGATACTTGAGATAGGGGCGCTTCTTATTTTTTGTGCCTCTGTTTTGGGAAACATATGAAAATATTATAACTGAAGCACACATGTGTGAAGTGAGAGATACGCGTGATGATGACGTTTGAGGTGCCACTGTGAAAACATAATCATGTGATATAGTACGTGACCGTATCGGGACGGGGTTAAACTATTGAGCGTATCCACACTTTTTACAAAGCCGCATTTCTGCCTCACCTGTACCTAAGTTTAGTTTGTGCATTGTGAAATCTCCAGCCATAAAATTAAACACAGATAAATGTAGAAATATTCCAGGATTTAAATATTATTTATTTACAGGGTATTTTAGGGTTTCCTTAAATGTTTCCAGTGTATATATGACTCCAATAGCAACTTGTCATTTTTATGGACTATATTATATATTTATATATATTATATATATATATTTTTATATATTTTATATATATTTATAGTGTATATAATGCTAGATTGGCTCTGTTTGTTGCAGTACGATCCGGAGGGTTTCGGTGAGATCCCGTGGCCGGACTTCTTACACACCCTTCAAAATCCAGATTTCATTGCGCAAGTCCCTCCTCACAAACGTGAGGTAAGCTAGTAGGTTATTTCTGTATTTTCTCAACATTTCTACATAGAACGCAGAAGATTGGTATTATCCCATTTCTAATTACAAATAAGCCCGCGGTAAGGTCTTTAAGTGTCTAACACCGCAGTTGTTTTTTATAAGATGGAGTTTGTTTTTATCCAGTTTTTACTGAAGCATGTGAGATGGTGGGATAAAGATATAGTTACCGCGAGGATACCTGCTCTACTACAAATAACATTATAAGTAGAAAAGTTACTACGCCAGCTCTACAGCTCTACTATGGGCTACCTCCCGTCTACCTAGAGGCGTTTTACTGTTACGAATTATTAATTCAAAATGTATTTATTAAGCCAATATTCTTTAACAACCTGGTGTTATTAAAGGATCTTGCCATAATATTTAACCATTCCTGGATGACATAGAATGTTAAAGCTCTCTTACTTTTATTCCAGATTCTCCTGGATAAGGCACAGAGCGCAACAAGCAACGCCATCACATTTCAGGAGTTTGTCAATGTGGTAAGTGTTTTCCTATTGAACAGACTTCTGTTTATATTTGAATCAGCTTGTGATCCCACAGTGATCTACACATCTACAGAACCTTTGATCCCAATTAAGTCAATAAAATCATTCGTTTTTATACACGCGTGTAATAAATATAAGGATATATGCGTCAGTCGGGCACGGCGTCCTTTACCGCCGCAGTGGGTTAGGTTATGTCCCACACCGAGCCCGCCGCGCGCCGCCTCCTACAATACAAGACAACTAAATTAAGATGCAACGCCGATTACGCTCAACTCGCGCCCGTTCGAAACCTACACGAGTCTTTAAAACCACATTCGACATCAAAGAAGTTTTACCTTAGGGAGGTAAAAGGAAACTAAACGTAAACTAAAAAGTTAAGCTTTACGAAACCCACATTCTGAATGGACCCACATCCTTATCCAGTCCTTACTGTCGCGTCTCGAAAGTCGATAAGGTCCGGCACGATTTATTAGGTGGACATTTATTTTTGTATGGTTAAATATATTATCTTAAATGCGTATTAACACTGAGCACCGTCGTTTATTATTTTATTTTATTTTGATTAGATCTTAGCGCTTTTGGAAGGTTGAAGATAAATAATTGTACTAAAGTATCTAACATGTATTTTTATTTATTTATTTATCTACACACAGAAATATTTAAAGTATAATGATATTTTAATATAATAAAAATACAAAGACACTGCTTATTTCTTTAAGAAATCTCTTCTACCAGACCTGCGAGAGGAGAATTCAAAGACAACAAATGTAGGTTTAAGTTTTCTTTAATTTTTAAGGGCAGTTTATTGATGCCGCTGCTGTAAAAATTGGTTGCACGGGAATCGACGACCCCTTCAAAGGCGTTCTTCACTGCATCTATTTTCCAGTCAGGCATTTTTTCTGACATTATTTAAGTTATAACCTTGCAAAAAGCTATTCAAACTCCGAAAAAAGTGAATTAAGAAATGCAAGTCAAACCAAGCCGGATGAAAAGGCCCATTTACTAATGAATAATTCGACGATTTCAGCATTAATTAATTAGACGCAATACACGACGATTTTGTTTATGGACTGTTTTGAAATAATTAGGTAGATGGTCTGATTAACCCACATTTATCAAATTAATACTTCGAGTATACCAAATGCAAGTATTACCTCAATTAATTTAATCGCCACAGGTAAGCGGTATTTTTACCAATATTTGCATAAAGGAATCTTAAGAAGCACTTTAATTCGTCCTTATGTCGACCGTAAATTATATTCCCAGGCCTCTTTTATTAAGTTATTTAAAAGGGGTTTAGACGGGACCATAAGATTATTTAATTTGAAACGTATAAAACATATGAGTTGACTGATGTCACCCAAAAATAAAGCATGCGTAAAGTAATGGCACTTTTGGCGCTGTTGCTAGACGCTTAGCTTTCTGTGCTTCGTGTCGCAGGTTCGATTCCCGCACGGAACAAAGATTTAAGTATGACCTACAACCAGTTGTTCTGGGTTTAGGTGTTTTGCATGTAAGATTTATGTCTGTAAATTGTACAGACGACACAGGAGAAATAATAGCTACAGGCAATGTCATAAAAAATATACAGATGAAAATGAAATTTGGCGGTATGCCCAATTTTGATTATATATAATAGCTTCTGCTGGAAACATCGTGTTCCATGACTCATATGTCCTAGAAGACTTGTTAAGAAGTAGGATGATCAGTCTATGAGTCTTCCGTGAAGTTGTTAGGAAGAAAAATATGAGTAGGTTTAAGGTTTAATAAAACACTTTTGATTTATGATTTTCCTGACGTTTCGAATACTTTGCAGCATTCGTGGTCGCAGGATGACTAAGGTAAAAGGCGTCTGTACAGATTTTAAAAAGTTATTTTACGTTATCTGCCGTACAATTTTAATCAAAAAATTAGTTTCTTAGTGCGGTATCTTGCTTGGAACTTTATTATTTTAATAACTGGATTCCAAACAGGTGGTACCTGCCAACCATCTTCTCTATTAAAATTAGGCTGTTTTTTATTTTCAATAGCCTCACGCAACATTCTAGGTACATATCGGTTCACTTGAGGTTGATCAAAACGAAGATAATGGTTAGGTTAGTAAAATCTAAACAATACGCGATAGAATCCGTTTAAAAGTGTTTTATTATCATCATTTCGGCCGAATGCAGTCCACTGCTGGACACAGGCCTCCCCCAAAGATCACCACAACCACCGATATGGATGTGTTGTGGGCTCATTGGGGGGTCTTGCCATAATCGCCACGCTTGGCAGGCGGGTTGGCGATCGCAGTTGAGTTGTTAATGTACTCGAAGGACGCTGCTGCCCATCCTCAGTGTAATCCCTTAGTCGACTTTTACGACACCCATGGGAAGAGATGGGGTGGTGGCATTCTGAGCCGGCACCACACGGCAATGTTTTATTATAATGTGTAATAATCGCGAAAATCTAAGACATTACTATTTAAGGTTTAACTTAGAAATAAGAGTGTCAGACCAAAAGCTTTTAGAAAATTAAAAACGTAATGGTCTAGGAATCTGTTAATATTTTTATTGTTTTTCGAAGTAGTCTCCGTTTCTTTCCAAGCACTGTCGCACGTGATGGAACTATTAACTGAAGCAGTGAGCCCGCTCTTCTTTTAGGATCTCCTCCACGTTTTTTTCGAACACAGCTACGATCTTCGTAGTGTATAATGCGTATTTCTCTGAGTTTATCTTTTTTTTTTGCGGAATATATGTAAGTCGAGCGGTGCCAGGTCGGGACTGTAAGGAGGATGACTCACTAATTCCGCATATACCATAGACAAATATTCAATTTTCCGTCTGGCAGAGTGAGCTGGAGCGTTGTAGTGATGGATAAAGATCCTGCTTGAGCACTGCTGTCTAAAAAATTTCAAGACAATCGGTAAACAATGACTAACATACCAATCTGTAGTGATAGTCCTTTTATCCTCCAGCATAATTGTTGCGAAATGACTCGTCCGTCCAAAGAATGAGATAATCATCTCTTTCCCTTGACTTCTGCCGTTCTTCACTTTTGTTGGCAAACCTTCGAATGGAGCCATCCATTGGGCAGTTTGTGTTTTGGTTGCGGGCTCGTAACAATATATCCAGCTTTCATCACCAGTGACGATGTCAAACACAGTATTCGAGTCACCTCCGTTATATTTTTCAAGCATTTCGCGGCAGCAATCCAAATGACGGCGTTTTTGATCGTCCCTCAAACTATGAGGTACTTATCCTACTGGTGCAAAGCTTTCTAACGCCTAAATGCTCGTGTAAGACTATTTGCACTTGACTCATACCAATGCCTTAACTTGCCTGGATCATTGATATGACACTCTTTTATCAGCTTCTATCATTAGCCGCACAGCACTCACGTTATCTTCAGTGGTTACCGTAGAAGGACTTCCTTCACTCAAATCATCAGTGAGATTGCTTCTACCCCGTTTAAACTCATTAAACCAGTTATAAACAGTGACACAACATGGGGCTTCATCATGAATGCCAATCGAAGTCTATCATAACATACTTGTTGATTAAGACGGCAATGAAAGTCCTAATAAATCATGAAGCAAACATTTTCTCTAGTAAATTCATTTCGACGCCGACTTGCGCACGACACGCTCTTTTTAAATTGCCGCTAATTTGTATAAACAAATGGCATATGAATTTAATGTACATCTACATCTTCCCAAAGAGTTCTTTATCGAAATTTAAATTTGAATTTTTTATCTGCAACTATTCTTACTGGCCAATTATAAAAATATTCAGTGTGACCCTCGCATACTACTACTACGTAATACGAATGCAATAAACAGTCTCGGATTTCTCAAAAGACCCATTATTAGGATCTGCAGTGCTATTTTGTAAGAATCACTAGTGAACTCGCTTCTGAATCCGCAGTGAAATCTCTAATTTCGTATTGTTTTTACTACTTGTCAGTTCGGATTCAGAAGTGAATTTTTATAGAATAGCACTGCTTATTATTGGATATATCTTATCCGTTCACTGGTCTTTTCGGAATAATTCGGAATGAAATGATTGGGAAATAGTTACTGAGACGAATCTGTTCGGAACAATTTTATGGGATCCTATCATTGGGTGTCCTATACCTGGAGGCCTTATATGTAAGTAAATGTTATGTTAATGTTTTTGTTCTAAAATCTGGACACACTTCAACGCTTTTTATACCTATATTTCAATATTTTGTATAGGCTGAACTGGATATTGGTCAATATAAGGCATTCCGAACAGAAGTCTGGCTTGTCATGTGCAAGCTATGCTCAATATAAAGCCTGTTTACTGATGGATAAATTGGATCACAATCGTAGAAAGATCACTCGAATTTCTTATCACCTATTACGTTGTACTGAAAATGAAATGTTGTTATGTTTATGAGAATATTTATTATGGATACTCCCTCAATCGATATCGTTGTTTGTTGTTATTTGAGCAGTACATCAACGTGTTCTCCTTCTGTTTCGTAAAGCGAGTAAATATATGTGTTATAGAATCCCATCAAGCGTGTAGTTGACGATGCCGCCTTTTTTACATTCATTTCATCGAAAAATGTTTTACTTACAATTGTGTGGATGATCGTAAATCAAAATTAAATTCGACGTATAAACAGACAACGAGGGACAGTGGAGGGTCGTGGGCGTTCATGATGCGGCATTCTTATGCTAATCCGAGCGAACCACATTCGAACGGGGTGGGCCAAATTGTTATTTATATTGTCACCTCGCGCTTTTTTGTTCGAACCTACCAAATCTTCCGACCTAAATTACTGGCTGACTTCACTGCCGAGGCCAGTGATATCGTACTCGTGATATATTGTGCCTATCAACTTAGATACCTACATTTATTTTTCGACTTTTAATTGGTATTATAATTATTTATGAAAACAAATCTGTATTTATTGCAATCAGTTGTGTTGAAACAATAGATTTTGGAACTGATTCCAAGTAGAGTAACCTACAGTTTCGAAACTTTATTCGTCTAGAAACACGGGCTATAAATTTTACTTATTATTACGGACTGTTCCTTCTAGGTATGAAGCAACCTCATTTCTCGCGTCTTCAAGTATGTCATCAACTCCTTCGGTGGCCGGATGTCTAGCAGATGAAAGGAAGTTATTCTGGGATTAAACAGTCTGAATGGACTGTCCCCAAGACGGTCCAAATAACTTTCATTCAAAACACAATAGCGAAATATTTTTGCCTTTTCCATCTTTTTTCTGCCTATTATTAAACGCGATGTCTTTAACAATGTCCAGTATAAGTTTTTGCTCATCAATGAAGACGAACTGTTCTAATTTTGGATATGTTTTTCTTTTGTTACGGCTAAAAGAAGGTACCTATTCAAATCGGGGTCAAATTTAAATTTGAAATAGAAGTAACAAAATCCGCAAACAAATTTAATAACTAACCATGTTCTATTCCAATACAACGGTGTCGGGTTGATCTTTAAAAATTGTGTAGTTGGGGAAAATGTTATTCTTACGAAACGGAAGATAGACATCTTTCATCGTCTTCATTTCAGCCGAAAAGTCCACAGCTGGACACAGGCCTCTCCCAAAAATCGCTACAATTACCGGTTTGGGTTTGTGTTGTGTGCTCCTGCGATCGCCAACCCGTCTGCCAAGCGTGGCGATTATGGCAAAACCCCCCAATGAGCCCACAACACATCTATATCGGTGGTTGTGGTGATCTTTGGGGGAGGCCTGTGTCCAGCAGTGGATTTCATTCGGCCGAAATGATGTGTGCTCCTTGGCAGGCTTTTGTCATAATCGCCACGCTTGGCAGGCCTGTTTGCGATCGCAGTTAATTTGTAAATGTACTCGAAGGATACTGCTGCCCATCCTCCGGGTAATCCCTTAGTCACGTTTACGACACCCAGAAGATGAGATGGGTTGGTGTTATTGTTAGCCGGCACCACACAGCAAGATAGATACAAAAAGTGTAATATCACGGGTCACGAAAATCTTTATGTTTTCAGATTCAAAATCAAATCGTTTACCTTTCTGAAAAGGTAACTATTATCCGTGTAATGGGCTACTAGGTTTAAGTAGAGACTGATGCTCATTTGCACTAAACTTAGGCAGCACTTATAGATCTCTAATGGGTTCCTAGACAGTAAGGTATTCTCCTTGGTTCAGGTGTGGTGTCCCGATTAAGAATATGGCACCACTCTCATCTCCTTCCATAGAAGTCGTAAAATCCGACTAAGGGACTTAACCAGAGGGATGGGTAGCAGCGTCCCCTCATTGCAAGTAGCCATTCTGCGCTCAACAAACCGCCTGCCAAGTGTGGTGAGTACTGGCTAATCCCCCCTTTGTGGGGGACGCCTTTGTTCAGCAGTGGACGTCCTTTGGCTGATATAATGATGATGATGATGAAGGTATCAACTTATCGTTTAGTGAGAACGGGCATTGATGAGCGGGCATGAGAGCCATGGAATAGAGAGCCAACCCAAAAGTAGGTAAAAGCCGCGATAGCGCGATCGAAACTATTTTTAAGTTTGTTGCTTTTTTTGTTGTCACGAATATTTTCACGTTAGAAACGGAGCATCAAGAAATAAGTATGGAGTGCTTATACCACTTATGTGCTTTTATGGAGATCCGTGAAAACATGTCTTTAAAAATAACTTTAGTGTGACTCAGTAAGACGCTTTTACCGATCTTAGTTCTTTAGCTTTATGCCTGGATGGATACCTTACAGCTTCGACAGATTGCCCTGTTAAGCAGCGACAGCTCCGGGAGGTGCTTGCGAGAAGACATTAAAGAAAATAACTGCTTTTATAAGTAGAAATCAAACGTTAATAAATCGCGCTCGAATTGCGACTGGCACATACCCGACGCCGCGGACTATGAACTACTTCTGCCAATGTCAGATCGGACGTTCACCCGTACAAGAGTGTTCCATTTCCTCCTACTCCATGGAAATTCACATCCATCAAATTGGAATGATTAATGTTACAGTGGCGACTGGAACAGAAGCTTTTAGGGAAATCGTACTCGCTCCCCAGCAATTTCCTAACAGGAAATTAGTTCACTCCATTATGTTGATTTAACACCAAAGTGTATTAAAGATTAAACGGTAAAAAGAATTTGATTTACCTTTACTCCGTTACTGCTGTGGAGGCCCGAAGGTTAACGGACTCGTTTCTAAGGCACCAGGTTGGGATCGAAACCTGACACGTACCAATTTAACTTTTTTACTATATTCACTGATAGTAGGTCTCTTATAGAATCAACCCCCAACTGCCTCATACCGGGCAGATTATTTTGAGGGTTTCGGAAGGGGAGGTGGGCCGAACCGTTGACCACCTGAGGGCTCGCAGCACCGCACCGTGTCCAGACGGCATTCACATGTGTGCCACTGTTCACCAGCTGCCTCCGTTGCAGCGTATGGGGAACACGCTGCGACGGAGTTGCGACGGAGAGACTGTTTCCGGCTGGAAGCAGGCCGGATTGGTTCTATTAGAGAAGGGCCGCAGAATCTCCCTCTGCATACCGTCCCATTTGCCTGCTTGACGAGGCTTCGAAGCTATTTGAAAAACTTACCCGCAGACTGTTGAGTACCTGTCGCGAGTTGACCCCAAACTGACCGAAAGTCATAATACCAGCAGCGGCAGTCCAGGCCCACCATCGATGCGATTCTACGCGTCCGCTCGCTGCTGGAGCAGGCAATGTCGTAGCGGGGCGGGGTGGCGTTGGATGTCAGTCTAGACATAGTCAACGCCTTCAACTCCACCCTGTGGGGTGCGATCAGGGGGGCACTAGTACATCATCAGTGCCCGCCCTACCTGCAGGGAATCATAGCGGCCTATCTGCGCGATAGGCACATTCACGACGTGGGCAGGGACAGTAGCGTAAAGCGGAGAGATATTACGAGCGGGGTTCCGCATAGGTCAGTTCCAGCCCTCTCTTATGGAACCTAGCCTACGACGCAGTCAGTCTCCCCGCTGGCGTCTGCTTAGTTTGTTACGCTGGCCACACACTCGTGTTGGCTGGCGGGGAGTCCTTCGAGGGAACCATCCGGCTTTCCGAGCAAGCAGTGCAGTCTGCAGATAGTGCCTCTCAAAACTGAGGCGCTATGGTTACACAAACTGCCAAGGAGCAGAGAGCCAGCCAGTTGGTGGATACGCGTTGGTGACGCGCGAATCGTGTACATAACGTACGTACCTGGTCACACCCTGAACAGTCGTTGGGGCTTCGAAGAGCACTTTCAGCGCCTCGTCCACCATGTCGCGGGGGTAGTAGGTGGCCGGTGTAATGCACCCTGCATAACACCAGCTGCTACCCAATCTCGGGGGACCTTCTGGGGAAGTTAACCATCTCTACGGGGTGCCTGTATGGTCAGATCGACTGTCAGGCATCCAGCGCTGCTGAGCCAAACTTCACGGTCTGCAGCGCAGAGTGGCTATACTGATTGCACGAGGATACTGAACAGTGTCCTACGAGGCGGCAACTCTCCTCGCTTTCCGCCTCTCGACATCCTGGCGGAGACGGATGCGTGAGTCTATGATCAGACACGCTCCCTTCGCCAAATCGGCGAAAGCGTGCCTTCAGGGGCGTTCGACAGACAGGCGACTGGCTTGACGGCGCGCACTCGAGACGCGGCGACATCGCCTACGATTGCAGTTCGCGACCAAGTGCGTCGTTGAGGCCACCCTTTTGCTCTTCGGAGCTTGGCTTAGACGGAGCAAGCGCGTCACCTACCGTCTGACGAGGTATTCACCTCGGTCACGGTTGTTTCGGTGCGTGCCTGCACAGACGCAAGGGTACGGCACAGTGCCACCATTGTGGAAGTGACCAGGATACCGCACAGCACAAGCTCGAGGAGTGCCCTGCGTGGGCGGTTGAGCGGTGGATCCTGGTCGATCAGATCGGGCAAGATCTGTCTCTGCTGGCAGTAGTGTCAGCTATGTTGGCAGAGCATGAAAATTGGAGTGCAGTGGTTTCCTTCTGCGAGAAGCCATCATCGCTTTATGGCAGGGGGCCTCGGTTGTCGCGGGCGCCTGCTGCGCACACCGAGCGACCTACGAGCAGCTGGTGCTGCGCATGTGGTTACGCGGCGCGGAGTGCGCAGCATAGCACAGCGCACAGTGAGGCTTTGGGAGGATCCTTTACAATCTCTAAATCTACGCCACGCAGGGCGTGTCAGTCCTGGGTAGTATTACAATTGTTATAGGCAGGTATGACGCTTACCACCGGGCGAATGACGAGCTCATCTCACAACCAAGGAGTATATAACAAAAAACTTTATTAAGATACCACTGACTTTTACCTGGAAGGAAAGCATCATGAGGAAACCTGAGTGAATTAGTCTGAAATCGCATGGAGCAAGTGATCAATGTTCGTCCCTTCTCTGTACGAGAAGAGGCATTTGCCATGCATTGGGACAGTCACAGGCTGATATTATATATAATATATAACTCCTTAGCATTTATAATTTTCACAGCATTGTGATAAGGTTTTTAATTTCGGCCGCGTATTAAACCATAAGTTAGTCCTAGGATAGCAGTAAAGTATTACCTGTCTTGCGTCACAAAAAACTTTTGTGAGTCGCCGCTGGCCCTTAATCAATTTATGGGGCGCTAACTGGAACATGGAAAATGTATTAAAGCTCGCTGTGGGAACGAGCTATACGGCTAACATATTTCCAAAACACTCATAACAGTTCATTCTAACTTTCCTTTTTTTTTCACCCCTCAGACATTATAAAGTAATAAATGATATGTTTTGTGATAAAAGTTTGAAAGACAAATGCTTTATCTTATACATTATTGTTTTTGTTAGTTTGTAGATAAAAAGACTACAACCTAAACAAAATATTGCTGAAAAAACTCTACCAACAACAAATCAGAACTTCACGGTGCGTTTCAAATCTACATTGGGAACAAAAACAATTACTTAATAAAACACACCTCAATCAAAATTAATTGCTTTACGCATTAATCTCTTTATCTTCCCTTACCTACAAAACAACGTGTCCGTTCTCCAAGGTAATGGAAGCAATCATTCCAGATAAGATCCCTCTAATGTGAGAAAAGGTAGACGTTCCGTTTGGATCGTTAATTTAATTTGAAATAATAAAAGTTATATCCATCATTTATCACTTTCGACAAATTTATTTTTAAATGCCCACTTTGACGTCCTTCTTATCTGTGACTGGCCAGTGGGGTGGCAGCAAAAAGACAAAAACGTTTGTTTATAAATAGGCGTAGGCGTGCCGCTGTCGGCGAGGCGTCAAGCCGTCATTAATTCGAGGTGGCGGAGGCGCGACGTGTGGGTCAGCACTACAGCAGCGGTATGACACCACACGCCGTGCAACAAGAGCTTTGCCCTGGCGGAGACATAGGTAATATACGTGCAACGACGAAGGAATGCCAATATCCATGCATCACATGTAAAAATATATTGCTCATATTCTCTCAGTCATGAAATAAAAATATATTTACAATAAAAAATAAAATAAATTAGACGTGTTAAAAAAAACTTGTGAGTGCCTAATTCGTTAGCGGGTCCTGTCACAGGCGCATTCCATCGTCGAGTAAGTTTTCGTGTTCGGTCTGACTGTCCGTCCGTAACTCACACGGTATCGGTGCCATCTAAATTGAGATTTTATTGACGATTACTGTTCTAGCGACGATATCGTTGCGATCTTGGCGCCCGGTCGCCCGGTCGGACCGCGCCGCTTGCCACTTTGATCCCACCCTTGATGTACTGCTTTTGAACCCTTCATTTATAATATGGATATGTGAATTTACATTGTCCACTTTTTGTTAAAGCAAACAGAATTGAAACCATTATAATTGCGATGTCATTGCTCAAGTTGCAGTCTTTAAATATTGTATGGAAAATGACTGAATTTCTTAGGATTAAACTGCATCATCTAAAAAGAAAAACCCTTTTCAACATTGGTTTATTTTTATTTTTTATGTATAGCTTCTCGCAGTAATCCCAAGGGGGATATATCTGCTTAACCGGGCAAATGCTTCAACATTGGTATTTTTATTGCGCTTTTATAATGAATGACTTACTTTTTGAGATGAAAATTCTTACTCGTTCAGATAGCTTGAGTTGACCACTGAAAAAAACATTTTAACGGCTATTCTTTGACATCGATCGACATTAATTTCTATACTACCTATTGTTACACATGCGCACAATGTAAGGTATTTTGTGATCCAGGATCGTCCAATCATATCAATTAAATGGTAATTCGGATTCTTTTAATTTTTTCTTCACTGAGACTGATTCCGGTTACCACTAACTTGACTTTTTAAGAGGCCATTAGTACTTACTTTTTGTTATAGGGTTGATATTCCATTAACTTGTATATCTATTCAGATATAGAATACAATAATTTGGTCCACACGGCTATGATATAAAAGCTATACGTATCGTATCGTACGTACGGAAAGTCGATACAATGCGAAATCAGTTGATATTGAAATTCTAGATATAGCTTGATATGTGGGCTACATTATACTCTATTATGATAAGTTTTCGAATATAGCGATAATAAAGATATTTATGAATTTATGAAGTATGTCTGAAAAATAAATACCGATTTCAAAAACAGTTCAATCGCGAAAGATTCATATTACATACTAAACTATAAATCACTGTTATTTTTAAAGCTTCTAGCGTTAATAAAACCCCTAATATCTTCTATACCTTCTAGAAAAAAATTCTCCCAATATGTAAGATGGCAAAAACTACATCCCTCTGAGTACTAATATTCCTGTGAGGGGCAAATGATGATGGCGCACGGAGGTCACCGTGGTGAATCGCTCGTGGGGGTTGATGGATCGTGTAATCGTAACAGTATTTTTTAAGACCACACCGAAGCAAATTTACAGTAATTTCACGCGCGGCAAGTTCACACGCACCTGTCCCTTTAGACAGGTTTGTTTACGTAGATAACTAATAAAAGGGATGAATTAAACATCTAAATTTAACGCTTCGAACCGATGAAATAGAACCATCTCAAAACATTTCAAATAAAAAAATGTATTGCCATGGATCCTTTGTGACGTCTCACAGGTTATTTAACAATGGCTTCGATAAGGTTACATAATAACACAGGTGATGATATCATAAGTCCATATAGGTCGGTATGCTATTTTATGAATGAATGGTCTAACTATGCGATCATAGCCGGAAAACCCAAAACAACACCGTAAGTAATACATACTTAAAAAAAGAAAATTGTTTGTTTTTCTTAATAGTTATCCCACACTGAGGTTTCTTCTGTAATATAGGTACAAGGTTAGGTTTACAGGAATATCATAACGCTTTGTGCGTACAGAGATGAGAACTGTAATGGAGGTTTGCAGCTGCAGGTTTAAATACATTGTCTAAAGAGGCATCCTAGTTGTAGTTCGTGTCCAAATAATTTTTGCGGTGCGAAAATATCGTGTGCCTAAACTTTCATTTTCCGAGACCTTCAAAGGACATCCGAAAAGTCTTGGCAATAAAAAAATATACCTTCTCTTGGTTAAGTGTTATTTTAATGTTTAATATTCTTATCTCATCACGGTTTACGTTTCCATGATTGTAATTTAATTATCAAATGTCTTCATTGTTGTCTTTAGATGAGGGTAGGTAATGATGGATAAAAAATATTTTCAGAGTAATTTAATTAATATCCAACAACAAGAACAATCAGTGTTTAATTTAGTCGTATTGAAAATTTCCTTGTATTTTTTTAACACAACACTATTTTTAACACTATGTATTTTATTTTCCTTTTTTTATCCAATGTCCAAAACGTTTATTTACATTGTTTCCATGTCGCTATTCAAGTTTTCACCTCATTTTTTGCTTATTCTTTGTTTATTGGATGTTATGTTATGTTGTTAGATTGTGGTATATAAAGAGGAGCTATTGTGACATTTACTCTTCATAGTCTTAGATTTATTTTCGTTTTCAAAGGTTTACTTGTAGTAAGAGATCATATCATACATTGCGACGGTAATTAATTTAGCCTACTTAAGACTTTCATCCATTAAAGTCAGCCTAAATGAAAGAGTCATTAAAACACGGATATGCTCATCAGATGAATCTCAAATAGATAAATGTTAGTTGACAATGACATTCACATTTGCGTCGGTGAATGAACTGTTGCGAATATGTGGAGGTGTCGATCGTAAAGATTCCAAAACGGGCCCCCTCATGATGATGGCATGGGACGGTGACATCAGCACGGTAACAACAAACACTGCACCAAATAGGAGCCATCCTGACTCGTCCGCGAACAACTGACATTTAAAATAAGAAATTGTAATCGAAAAAGGATAATAAAACAATTCGACAGTTACCCGAGAACAAGGCGCGTTGTCCATGGAATGCCGCTCTCTATATTTAGCGAGCTCGTTTGCGTTGTGTCGAAATGAATAATATTATATGAGAGAACAGAAGTTGAGCGGCGCGTATAAATTAGCAGATAATCGACCGACATCACCTGTCGATGCCCACGCGCACGCGACTCCGACGACGCGCGCGCACCGATACTTGATTTACTGCACTATCTCCGCTATGATATCGACGCCACGCGTTTACTATCTAACATCCACGTTCCACTAAATAAACTTCCTGATTATCTGCGTAACGAAGTTTTCAAGGACCGCTCGTTTAGGTGCCACTTTCTAATCAGTATTTACAAACCTGTATCCTGTACGTTGTCGGCGCTGCAGGCGCACTCAATGTTGCTCATGAAATCGTTCACGCGCCCGATGAAGAGATAAGAGAAGGGCGATGCCAGACGCCTCCCGGACTAAATATTTACAGTGCGACTGTGAGGAAACATAAATACTGGCCGTCCGACGGAATATGTTAGTGTTGTTAATTGGATTCGTCATATGGCCTCAGGCAATGGTTCGCGGACAGCCGCCGATCATTGCCGTGGACAACGAGCCATCCTGTATTGTTCTCGACATGAACTGTAAACAAACCGAAATAAATACGCGTCAATAATGGATTTCATACACAAACAGGTATACCAAAACGTAACATAAAAATATGTTATAGAATGTTGCTTAGTTGCCTACCACCTTGCCATGCTTTGAAACGGCTACTTTGTTTTTCAAACGCCTTTATAAACCTTTCCAATAATGTGTCGAACATAGGTAACCCATAATTCTGAGCTCAATCGATCGAGTGGTATTCCAGTATATAAGACAAACACAGAATAACGGTGATTTTTATAAATATAGAAAAGATAATGTGAAATCATCATTACCTAAGAACGCAGTGCATTTGCTTTGGAATGGGAACGCGCATGAGCTCGAATTATCATTAAATGCTATGCACATAGAAATATAGGGTAAACGCCCCTAATGCTGGCGTTACCATGAGTTTGACGTCCAGATAATAACACACGAGATGGCTTTGGCACTAATTAAACTGCCGTTCTCAGGCAGCTGCTATTAAAAGAAGCAGCGGAATCGAACCTCGACCCGCAAGAAATGTCCGAAGAGATGTTGTTTATTGCATTTGAAATAATGAACGACGCAAAGGCAGAAGAGTGGTTATTTGTCACGGTTGTTTGGAAGCATTTCCTAGTAGAAATTAAATCATTGTATCCTAATAGTACATTATAAACACATTATTATGGTTACATTAATAAAATACTGCAATAGCAAGCACCATGTGAACCGCAAATATTTTTTCATCCTAATTAATTTCGATGTTTTATCAGAAATAGCAATTTACTTTTAATTTATCAAGTTTTCAGATTATTGTTTTGAAATATATGTATTTAAATGGTGTAATTTTACGGTTAGTAAACAAGTGCAATTAGTCACTGCGACGACGTGAGAGTAGAAAGAGCTGATAAAGATCACATGAGCCAAGAGCCACCACTCCGTCACACCTCTTGCTTCTGCCTCAGTTCTCACGAGATTTTTCAAGTTGGATTAACAGCGAAACTGAATTAAATATATTTTCTCATTGTACATACATTCTCCCAGCATGTTCGCACATTAAAACATATCGCCTCGAGATTTCTTAATTAGTTGAAGATTATTTTAAGATATCTGGAGGCACGTAAATCGTGGCATAATATGCTTGTTACATAAAAGTAAATGGTTAGAAAGCGAGTTAGTCGGGATAAACTATAATTTCGCACCGTCTATTTCACCGTTATTCGCTAAAAATCAAAATCATCAAATTAACGAGGTACTAATGATATTGTGTTATTTGTATAGGTGAAGTGAACAGTCTCAAAAGCTCGCAGTAGAGCGCCGTGCGTGTTTGACTAGTACATTAGCAACGCGGCTCCGCCCGCGCTGCTTTCTCACGCCCACGGACCAGACCGACCTGCCTTTCTTCTTTATTGCTCACTATTAGCCTTTGTTCTAAGACTAAAATACGGTTGATCTTTTTAATAGGCTACTCTAATAATTTCTAATCACATTATTACTCGTAATAACTTAATTATTTTATTAGGTATGTACATAGTTATAGAAATATTAAATACTACGAGACAAAGACAAAATAAACCTCCATTTGTGTTAAATAAAAAAATCTTTCACTCCAAAACGGAACTACGGGTAATGCGAGTGATCCTTGCCACACAAGTCGTTTCTTTCCTGTGTTACTGAGAAAATGACAGAAATAAGCCACAAGGCGTAGGTGGCCGTTCGGGTACTATAATCAATTGTTACAGTCCACTAATGTGCTGTTTACCCTGCATTAGCAGCTAAAGGAAAAGACTTCTTTGTGACATATTTGTTAAGGAACATAATAGGAATGTAATAGTATTTTGAAAAATAAAACTGTATTATACCGCAAAGAGCCGTTCGCGTTGGCACGTTAATCCGGTAATACCTGAAGGATTACGACGACATTATTTTACTTAAAGAAAGATATTCCGAAACATTTGTTGGTTGTATTCGCAAACTATTCTATATATTTGCGTAGGTTACGTGCTGAGGTATATTTATTGTTATTTTTATGCATGGTTGCAAAAATGTGCCTATATTTCTTGCAATTTATTATTATGGTTACAAAAATAATTTGCCATAATTTGCAATAATTGATTAAATTTACATTAATTACAATTAAAGATATTAACGTATAGCACACATAGCATAGCAGCACATAGGGTTTTGACTGGCGTTTCCTTCACAGATATTTCAAGCAGCCAATCTAAGTTTTATTTAAGTTAATTACACACATATCTGTAGTTGATAACGTGACATCACGTCTCGTCGTCGTCTCGTCCACACGTGGGCAGACAATAGGTTATGTTCATGTGGGCGGGCGCGGCCAAGACGCGATCCTACGCGGTCACGGCACGCCGCCAGCCGCCCTGACCCCGTCGCGCCATGCTATTAAAGCTTTAGGTACTTCATATTTTTATTGATTAATTAGCATCAGATATGGCAGCGAGCAATCAAGATTAGAAAAATACAGCCTTTATACGTAAATTATTAGGTGCGTTCACCCGTTTTTCCCGAAAACGTTACGTAACGTTTTAGTATTAGGTATGTTTTAACTCATGATGACCGATGACCGATACGATGACCACTCTGGTGGTTTTAGCCGGTAGGAGTCCGGCATAAACCTCCGCTCTTTCCCGGGGCGGAGGAAGTACATGATGTATTTCCATCGGATCAACAAAATAATAAAATGAGCTGCTGAGCTGTTTGGTTATACATATCAACTAATCAAACAGTTCGTTCGATCAGCCTGGTTCTATTCGTACTGTCGTAGTCATGTCATAAGTCATAAAAACATCAAAAACAAAATATTTGTGCTAGAATTCATCATATCACCCGAAAGACTGCTGAACAAAGGCCTCCACCATAAACGACCGGTTTCATGTCGTGAGTTGTTATTTTGGGGGTATCACCATCACAACGTTTGGCAGGCGGGTTGATGAGCGCAGAATGGCTGCTATTCCACAGAAGGAACGCTGCTGCCGATCCATCTGGTCGTAGATTCCCTTAGTCGCTTTTTACGACATTCACGGGAATTGGTGGTGTGGTCCTATATTCTTAATCCGGAACACAGGTGTTGGAACTACAAATAAGATTTTAGAACACCAGTAAGTAGAATGAATAAATTTGTTGTTAAAAAACGTTTTATTCAATCTAGTTCATTAAATCATTACAACATGGATTATATGGTCTACTATACGTCAAAAGACCCTTGCGTGGTCTGCGTGCCGACGAAAGCTAGGTATGGTACGGTGTGGTAGAAGTCCGACAATCAGTTGACGTTTGCATTGACTAGGTAATTATCAGTCAACGCCTCCTATCGCTATTGGATATGGGCTTGAGGATGTCATGGAAGTAATATGGTCGTCGTGACAGGCTGGGTAGAGACAGCGACCGATTGATTAAGCAATAATATTTCTTGAATTGAATTAATTAGGAACTAGCAAGAAAATGTAGATTATATAATTTTTTTATATAATTTTCCAGTTAAAAAAAACATATAAAAGCGATAATTCTGAATGTGTCATGTTATTATCAAGTCACAGTGTGGTATCTATGCGCACACGCAGTAGGAAGCAGTGGCCGCCCCCCGGGGTCGCGGGTCTTTGTCGGTGCCCCCCGTTGCTCTACTCTTCCACTTACGTGAAAAATTACACCAAACATAATATACAAACAACCCGATTTCAAATCATACACCTTCCACATAAAATACACAATTCTTTCCAGTTACTTACGATTGTTTCGAATTAAACACAATAATGCGGTTGTTTTGTCACATACACCGACAGCAACACATATTTTACAAACGTCTCACAATTTTTATGCTATTATTATCTTTATTTTGTACGCAATACTGATTATAATAGCTTAGTGGGCTGTTACAGCGGGACTGCTTTTGCCAAGGTATACACAGGCTCGGCGAAGACATCTTAATAAAATCTGGTCGAACGTCCTGGCATCCTCGGTGGCCCGTACATGATATATCATATTGGACATAAGTAAATATAGGACTACCGCTCGTTATGGACACTCATTTATTAATGTTTTATTTTTATGTATGCATATGAGTATTGGAATAGAAATCACGGAATCGTTGTTATTGGAATACCTAAATTCTTATCTAGATTATACAAGATTCTATACAAGCAATTTAATTATTATAATTCATAAAAGCCAGTGGTACTTTATCCTAGGAATTTTAGCTTTTTATACCTAAACAAACAAGGATATCCTGTAATTAGGTATGTATGTGCGTCACGACACGGGAATACCACATTTAAACACTACTTATTCCTTACCTTTAATGCGGCTCAAACTGAGTTCACAAAACTTATTCGGTTTCTTGGGAAAAATGTTTACAGGATCAACATCTAACAAAGTCGTGTATCAAGCTAATCGGTGTGTCGACACAATTCCGATGAAGTCGTCAACGTTACGAAATCAATTCGTCATCGGTCAACCGATGTGATCTACCGTCCGTCGTGACGGCAGGTGCGCGGGACACCGATGTAACGCTTCGGATCGGTAGCGATCAACAATTCTGTCGATTATTTACAAATAATCCGATACCGAGATATCGAACGCTATCCGTTTGGTCACGTCTTTCTAGAAAAAATCGATTGTAAAAGTCGTGCGGAAAGGTGTGATCGATTACGTATATAGACAGATATATAACGCAATGACAGCAAAATTTTTCTTGTAAGTATCGAAATAGAATAAATCGGTACCTATAAGCAAATTGCTTTTAATATTCCCAGTGCGGCATGGATATAAAAAGAAGTCAAACAACTTATTCATGGTGCATCAGCATGCAATGCAAAAGCTCTCGCCGTGTGCTGATAAATCACAAAATCAGAGGCAGGTAGCACCTCTAGGGAGGCGACAGTATACTTATCGATGTATTTAACAGAACAAACTTTTTAATCCAGTAAACATACTATAATCTAAGGTAGCTTTTGCATTACATTTTATATTTCTCTATTTACGGGCTTATGTCCCCTGTAAGAGGGAACCTGGTCTTTTGATAGGCTTATGCGGGGGGACATGGGTGCAACACGCAGAGGCCCTTTAGAGAATTTTAATCTAAAATGTAATTTTTATTATTACATTTTATATTCTACATGGTTCACTATTACACGGGTTTATATCCCCTGTAAGGGGGAACCTGGTCTTTTGAAGAAAATTTTAATCTAAAATGTAATGGGACACTAACCGGGACATTTTATATTATTGTTATGATAGTCAATCAACGTCCTATATTAGTCATCGCTATAGGATAAACAGAATGTTACTATTAACTTGGTAAAATGCAAATATGCAGAAATGTTTTAAATTAATAAACTGAAAAAATGCTTTTAAATCCTAATGCAAATGGCAAAACTATCGATAAACTGTCGTGCCTCCGTCTCTTCTAAGCTCCATTTATAATAAGTTAATTTTTGACAAGGCCCGTAAACCGATTATTACTAACAAGGTGGTCCATGCCGACGTTTGCATCTCTTTCTTTCTCACGTTTCGAATAAATTGTCTCCTTTTGTAAAACGTGATGATGCACAGTAAACACACAGCAAGATCTCAGAGATTGCCACCTTCCACCCATTTTCTATAATAAAGGTGTCTCTGAGCTCTCGCATTTATTTATTGTTTTTTATGATTTTGATCCGCCGTGTTTTAACACTGTATACAAAATATTTGTATTTCTCATTAAAATATATCTATAACACGGAATGTAGACAGTGCCAAACATAAAGTAATTTTGGCACAATTCATTACTGATGCTTTAAAATGTAATACATTCTGGTTGTGATGCAGCCGAAAAACGTCCACTGCTTGCACTGCACTGGACAGAAGCCTCCCCCAAAGATTATGTGCTCATTGGGGGGTTTTGCCACAATTGCCACGCTTGGCAGATGGGTTGGCGATCGCAGTTGTTATAATTGTACTCGAAGGACTCTGCTGCCCATGCTTCGGCTAATCCTATAGTCGCCTTTTACGACACGGGATGAGATGGTGGCATTCTTAGCCGGCACCACACGGCACGTTCTGGCTAAAACTTCGATATGAATGCGATATTGTTACTATAAATAAGATGGATTCAATACAAATAGAAAGATAAAATATAAATAATCTTACTTATTTAAGATACTCGAAGATAAAGGAATACTGTTTGAAAGCTTATTTTGCTACTCAGTATTAAAAAAAAACGGTGTTTATAACGGTGTCACCTAGACTTTATTTATCGTAAGGCAAAGAAAAACCTTTAATACTAAACGCGTGTTCATCGTGCTTAACTAACTTAACGCGTAACTTTTTTTGTAAGACAGTATGTTTTTTCACGAGACAAGAATTCAATAACGAATAGACGGCACGGTTGGTGCAGTGGCTGATACAGTCAACTGCTGCGCTCCGGGTCGTGGGTTCGATTCCCGCACGGAACAAATATTTGTATGATCTGCAGATAGTTGTTCCGGGTCTGGGTGTATTGTGTGTGGAATTCATGTCGGTAAACGCACCCACGACACAGGAGAAATCATAGTGTGGGGCAACGTTTTAAAAAAAAAAAATAAAAAAAAAAAAAAATAACAAACACAATACATCACACATACTGCAATTCTTAGTTTTGCGTTAACTTATTTTGTCTTACTGCTTTTCCCAATCCAATTTTCATAAACTTAATGTACTTGGCTTTTACTCAGATTTCATACCAAGTGCGGTATGTTGCGTTGATTGCCATTTATAATATGTTGAGCAGAGTATCACCGGTGCTATTCCTGTCTTGTCCCGGGATAGCGGTTCTCGGAATGCAGCGGAAGTCCCGGGCGGATCCCGCGAGCCGCCTCCTTATTAATGGCCTGTTTAGACGAGCTCCTTTGTTACTCGCTCACGTCCTGCCACTTGAATACACTACGTACTAATGGCTGCACTAAAACATGTACAGCTTTACATGCCGGGTTTGTTTCATCCTACAAAACATTATGTCTTTCCTAAAAAGAAAGGGACGACGTCCAATGTAGAGTCCACGTCGTAAAAAACAATAGATCGAAGGTGCGCTTTGGCATATTTGTTCTCAGTTTCGACTAGTTTAAATTGACGTATCCTGTTGTCAGATTTCCTGGCGTTAATCCTGTAGATCGGGTGCTTAAATTAGTTACAAGCGGTTTGACTCTTTCTTTGATGTTTGATTGGGTATCTTTGAAAGAGATATTTTTAAAGACAGCGCTGTATCAGAGATTAGGTGTGTTGTTTAATTTATAGTTACAAACGGAGGGTGAGCCCGTGATGTGTTCTAAAAAAATAATTGTAGCATGAATCATTGCGTGCCGCGGCGTGAGTCAAATCCGCGCAAATCCGGCGACATTCGCAAGGTCGTGCTATTGCCCCGCACGCCCAGTCGCGCAACCTACATCCTGTCTCGTATCATTAGTAAATACTTACGTCTATTAGTTCACTAGAACTTATAAATGAAACATTTTGGTAACAACGAAAAAAGCAGGTACAATAAGTTTTATGTTTAAACATTATAACATTTTATGAAATCGCCCGGTGTTCACAGACTCCTGAGTGTGAGATTCTGAAGAGTTATAGAGAATTTTGTTTTAATACTGTAAGACATGCTTTGCATGCTTTTTTGTCATCATATCAGCTAAAGGACGTCCACTGCTGAACAAAGGCCTCCCCCTTAGATTTCCACAACGAACGGTCACATGCCGCTCTCATCCAATGACTCCCAGCAACCCTCACAAGATCGTCTGTCCACCTCGTTGGAGGTCGTCCCACGCTGCGTTTTCCGGTGTGCGGTCTCCACTCAAGAACCTTTTTGCCCCAACGGCCATCAGTTCTACGAGCAATATGCTTTTTTGTATAGGCTGTTAAATTTTTACTGCTTACTTTTGCAGTTATCAGTTCCTAGTTTAATTTTCATCATCATATCAGCCAAAGGTGGTCCACAGCTGAACAAAGACCTCCCCCAAGGATTTCCACAATTGTCTCGTCATTTTGGGGGGAATTTGCCAGTACCTACTCACCACGCTTGGCAGGTGGGTTGGTGAGAGCCGTATGACTACTGTTTCATAGAAGGGAAGTTGCTACCCATCGCTCTGGTTTACAGTTCCTTAGTCGCCTTTTAACATATCTACGCGAAGAGATGGATTGGTGCAATTGGTGCAGTATTCTTAGGTCGGTCAAACGGAGTTTATTTTTCCAATTCAGCAATTTATTGTGTATTTCTGAGCTAATCAAAGTTCAAAAATGTACGACCATATAACAAAATAATATACTTCTCCAAAATTAAAATTATACGGTCATAAAATTTGCCGCCCCTGAAATCTGCCGCCCTAGAGGCTGAAGCCTACGTAGCCTGCTGGTAAATCGGGCCACTGCCCACGATACAGGAGTAATACTAGCGCAGCCAACGTTTAAAAAAAAAGGTTAATTGAATTATAACAGAAAATAAATATATTACTGAAATTATTATGGGTAACGTTGTCAGCGAAATAAGATTTTGATATTTGATTAATATACCTTTATCAGACTGACCATTATAATATTACTTTAATTCTTTTTGTTTCAGTAACATTGTTTCAGTCATTATTTTTTATTTTACGGTGGATTGGAACATATATGTAGTTATCTTGTTATTTAGAACATTTTGTTCATTATTTGAACTCGTTCTTAAATAATTAACTTACAAAACAAAGTTAAATATTCCTTTATTTTGCCCGCGTCACGTCAGTCTCTGTTACTAACACGACACTATTGTAGTGAATTTATTATTGCATCTTAAGAAATTATATTAAATTGAAATAAAAACGTATTTTATAATATCGTGGGAGATGTTATAATTAAACAATTTTGAAAATTATTTGCAGCCACCATTAGTAGTGTTATATGATTGAAACTAGGTGTAAGTTGTTCATTACCCGGCGCCCGCGCAGCACCGTTGTGATCGAAGTCGGCGCCGGCAATCACAGACGCGATCAATGACTGCCCATTCACGTCAGCCCACGTGCTTCTATGTTGGGGGCCGGATAAATAGCTGGATCAATTATCAATAATAACATTCTTTAAGACAATTACAATACTTACGATTGCGACTGAGGTCTTCTACTTTCTAGTATCTACGATCTCATTGCATCTTTCGGTAGAGTTTTGCTTAGTCATAATTTAGTAACAGTCGAGACATTTCTCTACTCTAATTCTTAGGTATCCCAGCTTACGAAGAAGGAATAATGCAATTAGTTTATGGGCACAATCAGCCATGTGTAAATTGACAACATCATACAGAAATATACGAGATTAACCACCTATGGTGGTGGACGTCAGACTTGAAACTTGCCATTCAATGGATAGTGATGAATGATCGCCCGTTTTCGAATGAGTGCATACCTATTGATACAAACAAATAGATGGGGAAAGCGCTGGGATAACGCGTTTCCTTTGGTATGTGGTTAAAATAAATGTACAGCATCTGCAAAAGGTATGGACTAAGTAAAGGTAGAGCCCTAGATTCTTTCCTGTAGCCTAAGGGTATAGTACCTTGTACGTTCATTCACATACGTTACCGTTAAGTTTACTTATCCTATTAGGAAGTAAACTAATTGCTTCACAACAAACAAAACAAATAGTAAACTTCATTTATTTTCGATGCGTCGCTTACCGCAACGGACTAGAGTAGATGATTGCTCAATTACCAGGACCTCCTTAGTCGAAACACTAACAGCAATCTCGAATTGACTACACTTTCGACTTTACGACATTAAAAATAAACGCTTTTTTTGTTTCGCTCCATTAGTAATCTCGGTCGGCTTTACACAAAAGGTGGCTTGGAGTCCGCGCCTTGTCATTAGAGCACAATCAAACATTATGTTTAGGAATCGCCGACAGCTTAACCTGAGTTTTTCATCCATTTCATAATTTGTTATTTGGGATTATAGGGAGCGTGCCGCAAGAGACAAAGTAAACATTACCACCGTTACGTCGTCGTCGGCGAGCAGCGAGCGGCGAGCCTGCCAACAATGTGGAGTGATAATTGATCGTCATCAACGTTTTTGTGCTTTATATTGTGCGGTAGGTGGTGCGCAATGTGAATTTGATTTAGTGCGACGACCTCTTGCCCTGGTATCATGCGCGCGCAATATTTTGTTTGAGACCAATCGTGATAGAACTCAAGTCTCAAAATCTATGGAAATATTACAATGTAAAATGGACCATTGAACCAACATGAATTAACACATTAGAATTCTAAGTTTCTTGCAATTACCAGAAATCTGATATTACCAACAAAATCTCACACCAAGCCGAATTACACAATCAAAAGCAATTAAGATTTAATCCACGTATAATAGAAACATTTGCTCAATTTGCATTATTTTATCTTCATTCATACAGTAAAAGTAGTTAGGTGTTGAGATGAGTATTTTGTTTACAGTTATTCTTAGGTTAGTGACTCTAAGTTTAGAGTGTTAATCGATTGTTTTAATTTCAATATATCGCCAACTTTGTGGGACATGTTCATTGTCCAATTTGATTACGTCTCAAACTGAATTTATTTCCGCTTCAAAGTTGCTAACAGTTTATTCAATAAAATCATTACAAAAAAGCTCGTCATTATTGCATTTTCAATTCATAAAGTGAATGTAGGGTTTGATAATATGTACTAATTATAATTAACTTTTTCAATGGTATACCTCAGAACAATAGAGAATAATTTCATGTTTATTTTTAAGCTTGAGCCAATTTACTATTATGCGAGATTGTTCGAACCTTTTGATTGGACTTGCCTAAATTACATAATCAGTCAATTACTGTCCCACTGCTGAGCACTGGCCTTTTCTCACGATGAGTAGGGTTAAGCCTCCACCACGCTGGCCTAGTGCGGTTTGACGGACTATACACACCATTGAGAATATATTTTCTGAGTAAGATGTGTATGTGTTCAGGTTTTCTCACGAAGTTTTCCTCCACCGTTAATCCAAGTTATAATCAAATTCTGATGCGTACATGAATCCGAAAGGTGCGGGTCGGGATCGAATTCTAGACCCTCCTATATGGAAGGTGAGCGTTCAACGACTAGGCTATCACTGCATTGTCTATTAATATATATATAGCATTACTATATTTTACATTAACTCCACTATATTATGTAGCAATGACGTCACGCTTGGTCTACATCGGCCTCTGATACAAATTATCGCGCATTAACCACATCAGTAACAGCAGAATCTGCATAACGTGATTGCGCAGCATGCGTGTTTCAGTACGGTACGGTTTTACGGTAAAATACGGTAAAATTTAATGGGCCTTATTAGTTCCGCTACATGCCGCGGCCAGCGCTCGACTTCCACGCAACGGTCATGCTTGGTGACACTCATGCAACCACTTCTGTTTGTTTCCATTTTTTGTCTTGTTGTATTTGCAGTGGTCAATGTTCGTTTTCATTTAGGATGAGTCTATTTAGCCTTGAGCTTCCCATGCACATATACTTGTATCAGTATCTTCTTCAAACATTACAGTGTGTCGCACTATATTTTAAAAAATCTTCAATCAACTCAATTCATAGCTGGATATAGATAGGGCTGTCCCAAGACACAAGTTGCCTATTCATACACAAGCGTATTATTATAATTCATCATAAACTAAATAACCAATGAATACTAGCTGCATCAATATCAGTAACACCCTATCAGTCAAGGGCGGATCCAGGATTATATTCTGGGGTGGGAGCTTGGTGTCATGTCAAGAATTTCAGAAATCATTGTTGGTATTAGGTCTAGGGTCAACTATATCCCATCGTTCGGGCCATGCTCTGATTATACGTAGGTATATTAAGTTATACTGTATTTATTTAATCTAAACGAATTTGAAATACTATTCACCGAATTTAGAAACATTATTAATGTACGGCCGAAATTAATAATCGATCTAATCCGAAATCTACAGATTTAAGATTTTGAAATTCATCCGTTGTTGTGTTACGATCACATTTAACACAAAAAACAGATATATCCGTAATTTGTCCGTAATCCGAAATACAAAGATTTTGTATAAGATCGATTATTAATTTCGGCCGATAGTCTAGTTGATATAATACAATCTGTCTTAAACTTGTGTGAAATCGCGGGAATAATTCGTAATGATAAACGAAATACAAACAGTAAAGTAAACCTATTGTTAAAAATCTTTTACGGTCAAGTAAATTTCATGCACCCTTTCGAATCGTTAGCAATGGATCACGAAAAAAATACAATTACACAATTATATTCATTGCCATAATATATCTAAATGGCAAGATCGCTATAGTTACCAAGTGATGTGTTTAACATTAAAGGCTGAAAGGATTTAAGGGGCAGAAATACAATACAGTATTGAAGAATACACCCAAAAACACTTCGCATTTTATTATTACGTTTTTATTATTATCTTTTATTTGATTCAAGTCCCGTGCAATAAAAAATGCTCTGCGCTTTTACACTAACTTTAAACAGCGTAAATAATGTCGACATCATGTAAAGTGGAGCTCGTTGTGTGCTACCCAATTGGTCGCATGACGCAGCTGATGCGTTCCGACAGTTATTGCTGTCCAAATTGCGAATTTGTAAATATTAGTAAATCACAAGAATAGCGAAACACAAAGACGGACCCGGATCTAGGCTTTCTTACCTGCGGCTTCCGAAATCCGCGAACAAAAAACGCAAAATTGATTCAGTGGGACTGCACAAAAAGCCTTACATTGTGTCCCCTGTATTTAGCGATGCCGATCCGACTCGACCAAATAAGGTTATATCGTTTGGAAAAAATATGGATTATTGGTTTGAGAGCGTCCTATTGCTACCAAGTTTGACGGTAAGACATTATTTGTATAGGTTCTGTAACAATGCAGGAACTGGATCAATACGGTCGATGCTTTTTAATTGACTATCGACCTGATTATCCGCGTTCCTGGAATATGGGTCAGTGTTAGATGGCATCTAGTAAGCAGTCGGGTATTGGAGACAGGATGCAGGTAATGAGAGTTGACAGTACTGAGCTCACAATTGAGATGGCGCATCCTACGCAGTTATGCTTCGTATGATATCACAATAAATTATGAAATACTACATTACTCCGCATAGCGTTCAAGGTTCGAGCTGCGATTACTTTGGTTACGGAGTACCATTCGTTCTTCCATCCGTTCTGTTAGCGGGATTCTGTTTTACAAAGCATTTTTTTATTAATTACATTACGGCAGGTACAATAATTTTATCATTTATATTAATTAACAATTGAATATAGAGACCATTATGCTTTATATATGTTTATATAAATAAAGTAATTGTTAACTACTAACATTCGCGTGGTTTATTTTGCTTAAAACTAATTTAACAGTAACATATACAACGAGGCACTCCATAAATTTATTACTTACAAATACAAAAGTAGCTAAGTCTAAACTGTACAATTACTTAACTGTACAAATTGTAAAGAATGTTTATTCACTAGAAGCTAAATAAGCGAAACTACAAGGTTGATGAGTATACAGGAAGCGAATCATGATGCTCATCAATGTTAATACTTGCACAGTTAAGACAAAAAGAAATCGTCGGAGCAGCGCCGGCGGCGGCTCGTGCGCGTGCGACAATGAGGAAATGCTTCGGATGTCCCGCCTGACAACATGCGACATACACACCAACTCACATGCACCTCGGAACGAGGTAGAACTACTACGTACGTTTTGCGAAAGCACTGCTTTCGTATTTTTGACGAATGAATGTTTAGGTATGAGGTATTTTCGGGTACATGTTTCGTCATATGTAGATACGTATGTATGTTTTGTACCTATATAGGAAAATCAATCGAAAACAAAATCATAGTGTCTCAATATAACTGTAATAAAGCTAAATCAGTAGGTTCGAAAGTTTTGGAAATAAGTAAGTTATAGTTAGAAATACCGTGTATGCTTTCTGTTTCCTGGAATGAGAAACTAATTGGATTCTGGGATGATACCAGTACAAAAACATCAAATTCCTTTTATGGTAGCATAAAAAGCTTAAAAAGAGTAAAAACCATAATCAAATAAAAGTGCATATACATGGTCATTATCATAATCATATCAGCCAAAGGACGTCCACTGGCGAACAAAAGCCTCCCCCATAAATTTCTTAAAGTTTGGAAGGAATTTGCCAGTACTCACCACGCTCTGTAGGCGCTACTGTTCCAGAGAAGGGATGCTGCTGCCCATCAAGAAAAAAGTGTGACATTGAAAGACGATACCAAAAACCGAAATCTTTTTGTAGTGATTTTTGATGCACTTCCCGAACACCCAGGAAACTAAAACTTTCATCAATTTTGAAAGTAAAGAAAAAGAAAGAAAGAAAGAAAGAAAAAGTTTTTCTACGCGCAATTGACACACACAACACTTAACACAAGACTTAAAACTAGACTTTCTTCAGCCAAAATAATAATAACATTATAAAAAAAACAGAAATATAAAAAATTGTAGCACGGATTATAAATAAAACTTCTCAGTCCGTAAGAAACGAGATCTCTGATAATCCAGTTTATAAGGTTCAATGGTATATCTGTATTATCTGTGGTTGTGGTTTCTCGATGTAATAAAAAAAGAAAAAAAGTAGTATGTCTAAGTAATCTGTGCAACCAAACAATAACAAATAGGTTACAGTTATACACAACAAATGAAATAAATTATTGATGTACAAAGTTGTGCGTCGTATGTGCGCAGAAATGTAGGTAATTGCTCAGCATTATGCCGTGGCTCCGGACGAACCTAGAGCCAACAGCGCTGGTTTTCAGCAACAACCTTTGTGTGACGTATTGGAAGTATGCAATTATATTTATAATTTTAACGTTTAAATACCATTTTTATTAATATAAATAAATATAAATAATCATTTTTGTGTGATAAACAGTGCGAGCAGTAGTAGTAGTAGCATGCAGCATGCAGGTTAAAAGCTGTACATTTTTTATATATTTATTATAAATAATAAAATAGTGATATATTTTTTCTCTAACATTCCAGAAATGTATCTGCATTAACAACTTTATTCCCATTTATTCACATTATATGATTCGTTTGATTATTTTATACTAACTCTTTATTTTTTATTTAATCATTACTTAATACAAACACAAAAAAGAAAGGCATTCCGTTCCAACCGGGGGTCCATAAGATACTTCTCAATTTTCTGTATGAACGGTCTGTACGGGTACTTAATAGGTACGGTCAAGTACATTTAAAAATACTTTTAAAGAGTCTTATGACGAAATTATATTAATGAACAAGATCTTATAAGATTATTTCTAATCACTAATTTGTCAAAACACTTTTTCTAGGTGCGAAATCGATATCTCATGGATAGCGTGGACACGATCCCGACTCTCAAATTATATCGAGCAAGTGTGGTCCTTATGTCGCTCGTCGCGTCGGCGCCACAAAACATTCACATTATAAAACGTAGACCTGTCAATATTATTTACCAACTTTTATGACCATTCGATTTTGTATGGGAACGTTAATGTTAGATCGTTCTTCGTAATGCCTTTATTGGTGTCTGGCCTTCATGTTTGACGTCAGTGAGAAAGTGACTATTATGGGGAATTGAGTTGGTTGCTGACGTAAACCGAGAAGTAATTACCTACCAAAGAGCCAATTGTGCATTATTATTATTTTAAATACTAAGAATTTCTCTGACGTCAGTTTAATTGAATGTCATAAGTAATCATGGAAAATTCGCACAAAAACCCAATATAAATCCATCCATCAACTCAGACACTTGAAAAAAGAAAACTAAATTCACATTTGACCTTCTACCTCATCTATGGCATTATTAAAAGCGGTCGAGATCGGGCGCCGCCGGTGTGTTTATTGGATAATGAGGCAATCCCGCCGCGTCCCGCCTTGATCAATTGAATGATTGCCAGCAGTAGTCATAGCTACGTCGGCACACGCTTCTTCTAAGCGCCTCCTAAGTACTACGAGAACTCATTCCGTATGATGAGAAGTCCGCAAGAACGGATAATTGAACTTTTCAAGCAATTAGCAGCCGATATGAGATTATATTATTAAATAAGTTTTAGTATGACAAAGTTTAAATTTATGTTTCAATAAACCAGTCCTAGAGTTTATTTATTTAATACTAAAATACATACTAAAATATCTTTTTTTAAACATTTGCCCATACTACGATTGCTCCTGTGTCGTGGGTGCGTTTACAGACATAAATTCCACATACAATAACATCCAGACACAGATACAGATTATTAGAGTAGGCATTTAGTGGTCAAAGTATTTCTTCTCATCACCGGTCAGTTGGTAACGTTGCCAGTGGCACGATTGCAATGCATATCCTTTGCCCAACGAAAAAACCAAATCTGTGGTCACGTGAAGTGTCGACCAACCATTTAGCAATCGTTTAAAAAGTTACGTACTCTCGGACTCCTTGACTCAAGCTTATCGACCCCAAACGGCTTAAAACAATATTTGGGAGCTTCTGCTGCAAGTGCAGCGCCAGCATAGCCAGCTGTGCTTGGAAGATGGGTAGGAGCGAAGGTGTCGACAGTTCGACACTAGTTGTGACCCACACCAGAAGCAGATACGCCATATCTTCCACGGCAGTAAAGACATACCCTCCGGTGCTTTGCCATCGTCGCGTGCCAATATATAACTTCAATAATAAAAGGTAATAATTGAATATTATATTATGTTCGCAGTGAATCTTTTCTAGGTTTAGACTACCTATATATTAAATTCTATACTAAATTGATGCGATAGTTATTCGAGTTGCGCTGTAGTTTCCATGGTATCGACGACCTTAGGTACAGTCATTACGGTAATCAATCACTGATACAAGTAGGCAATCACAGTCTTTATACACATATTTCTAGCTACGTAGTTATAAAAGTACAAAACAAATTTGCTACCTTAATTAAAGGTATTTATACCTAGATATTGTTTAAATATAATGTGACAAAGTCGATCGACAGTTCCGTGCGGTTTCTAGCGAAGAATAGACCACCCCACTCCTCCCATAGGTGATCTAGAGTATGCGAAGCAGTATCCCCCCGAGTGCTATGCAGATGTTTACAGGCTGATAATGTGTGTATGGTCGATGTTAGCTTTCAAAAAATATTTTTTATCTTTATCTTTTAAGAGATTACAGCTTAATTCCTTTATAGTTGTTATTATCATCATATCATATCACTGCTGAACAAAAGCCTCCCCAATAGGTTATCACAATTGTGTCGTCATCTTGGGGGGAATTGACCAGTACTTATCATAGCAGGCGCGGGTTGGTGAGCGCTCTGGTTAAGCGCACCGCCGTTAGTACTTAGGAGGAGATGGAGTAGTGCTAAATTTATAATTCGAACCCCACACGGATTCGTAGTTGCTGTAATACTGCTGTGTCATATAAAGCAGTTCATTATCCACTGTAAGTATTAACTGTCGAACAGGTTAAATGGTTAGTTAGGGAAAACCCAGCAAATCCATGATTCCGCAAAAAAACAATGCAATTTTCTCGGCCATACCGCAAATTCTGTCGGTAACCGTAAAACAACTGTAGCTTTTCCCATCTAATTACATCAGTAACGAAGTTGGCACTGTTTTTTCCCGCATGTTTTAATCAACTACGGTGATTTTCAGAGTCGGCCACGGTGGCTGGGCCCACGTGAACTAGCCCAATTAGCTCGATGAGCTTAATTAATGAATTAGTAAGCGTGGATTAGAGCCGCGCGCTCGTTACTGCTGAGAATCCCCGCGGGTGTTGCCATTATGTAGATAGGTACTGTAAACTAAAGTGGATTGTACCGAATTAACAATAAACTGATATTTTTCAGTGTCGTGGGTACAGTTTCTAACTATAAATATCACATGCACCCAGACCCGGAACAACTATATGTTGGGCATACAAATATTTTTTCCATGCGGGAATCGAACCTGCCAAGCATGCTGCCAATATAGTTCTAGTCTTAATTGTTTTAGACTTCATCTGTATCATAGGTAAGTATAAAAATGTTGTAGTGCTGTATGACTAGAATTTAGTATATATACATGCCTGTTATAAAAAATACGTTAAAAAAACTGATACCCGAACCTAACCCAACCACGATGCACAAAGTAAAACAGTAGAAGACGACTCTCGATGATGGGTGTATTTAAATTATTTTGGGGTATATATGTACTTATGTATGTAAAATTATAAGAAATGTACTCGTTTTTCATTGGATAACAAACATGATATTTTTCTATCTAGTAGTTTATGTCCGCCACGAACGGACATATTGAATTTTATGTGAGGTCGTATAGCCATTAACCTGCGGAATAGCACGACGCTTCCAACGATACTTCATTTGTCAAAATACGACTAGTAGTTTAGGCGATCTGAGGGAACAGATGAACATAGTACATACATAGAGGCTGAAATCATAAACCTCCTTCCTTTTTGGCTTCACCGTAGTTACGAACAAGGCATTACCTATATCTTCACCTGTAATGTGCTCATGAATCGGGCTTTTACTGTCCTGTCATTATGAATAACTCGCATCCCGTCCTTGCTTGGCCTACATAATAAACATAGCTTATCACACAAACACAACAGCCCGTAGGTACACGTCCACTTGAGCCTACCAATAATCACTTCAATGAGCAGTCATAGAGGACATTGTCATAATCACCACGCTTGCCAAGCAAGTTGGTCGCATATGTTGTTATTAGCACACGGGAGGATGCTGCTGGCCATTCTCATAATATCAACACTTAATAGCCTTTTACGACACCCATGGGTGGAGAGGGATGGTCTATTCTTTGCCGGGAACCACTCGGAACAGCTTATGTCCAGCTGGAATAGAATAGCACTTGAATGCTGAAAGAATTTTCTGGATCAGTGGCATTTTATTACGTTAATTTCCACGTGTAGAGAAACCCACTGTCTCGTTATAATATTAGTACAGATTTTCGACTTCCCAGAGGGCAGTCACACCAACTGCTGTCAAGTATTCAGGCTAATTTTACTTGTACAACAGTAATGTTTTGTTTACCCCATTGGCTGGGTAATTCCAATCGCCACAGCTGTAACGGACTGCACAGTTGATCGATCTGAACTAGATCCACGGCACCTATGGCCGACCGTGCGTAACAAGCAATTAGGGCAAATGTAATCAAACATTCACATAATCTTGAAACATTCTGTAAATGATGTATGTTGCGTAGAAATATGTATGTAGAATGCTTGTGAGCGACTCGGTGATAAGTATGTAGCTTGATGCTTTGAAAATGAATTGCATTTTTACCTTATTTTTAATCTACGCAGTGTCCGGATTAAGTACATAGTACCACCCCACCTCTTCCTGTGGATATCGTAAAAGGCGACTAAGGGCGCTCACCCCAATTTCCCTCCAAAATGATGAGACAAATGTGGAAATCTATGGGGTAGTAGGCCTTTGTTTAACAGTGGAAGGCCATTGGCCGATATGATGACCTTATTTATCTGCATTATTTGTTAAACAAGACAAAAATTACAATGGTCGTGGTGGCCCGGAGGTATGCGGACTTACCTCTTAAGCACCAGTTTGCGGTTTAAAACCTGGCATGTAAAAATGCGACTTTTTTATTTCACATGTACTTTCTTAGTTTATCTGACACATCATTGACTTTAGGTAAAGAAAAATATGAGGAAACCTAGATCTGAAATCGCACATCAAACAGTGAGCAACCGTGGTGATCAATGCAAGTTCCTTCTCGGCATGGAAAGAGGCTTGTGTCCCGCATTAGGACAGTTTCAGGCTCATCTTATATTATAATTATTAAATATAATATTATAACCAGCAAACCAATTTGTAGTAGTAGTTTATGAAACTGTAGCTTATTGAGGGGTATTAAAACACGAGTGTGTGTTTCACAACTGAACTGTAGGTTATCACTTGTGTGTTTTTATACCTAGTTATTTGCAGTTTCATACACTAGTTTATCTAATCCCATATAAAACTTTTCGTAATGCTACAAGTATAAAAATGGAGCATATGCGTTCCATTAGAAACAAAAAGATGGAAACTCCCTGGTGACATTTTAACTTTTTGGATTTGCCCCGTATCGTAATGGAAATTTGATTCTATTTTTAAATTTCGCTATTGTGTTTCTAAATTATGTCAATTTTAAACTCGTTTAGAAGTCTATAATTTGAATTTTACGATATCGACGACGAGAGTAGGTAGATAAATGAGATTTATGCTCGTTTGATAGCTCTAACTCATTCCTAAGTCTATCACAATAATATAATCGTTCATAGTTTCAGTCAGGCAGTCAGGCATCAACTTATTGGTTAGTGAAAACGGGCATTAATAACATAACTTTCACGATCGACGATGAAAAATTCCCATCACAAGAAAAAGATCGGCGCTCATCTCAAAAGTTACGTCATTTCTCATAGAGATCAAACACAAAATGTTGACCAACCCCGACTCATGGCACTCGAACTTTTCCCATAAACTTTGAAAAGCAGTCGTCGACACGTCGCCATTGCTCGTATTTGTTGGGAGCGGCAAACTGCCAGTGCAAACAACTAGTGGTCAAATCCCTTAAGTAGGCAGCGCGGGTCAATATTTTTGTTAATAATTTAGTGTGCGTTGATTCCCACGGGCCGTGGAAACGTAAGAGAGGGCTCGCTTACAGATCACACCCTCTCATAACTAGGATCAATGTTTGGACAGTGTTCGGTGACCTGTACGACAGCGTCATCTACTCGATTTCATTGGATTCATTCAGAGTTCCTACAACATTACTAATTTAACGTAGAAAAATACTTGATAGAAAAATTGTGCAATTCTTAATATATCCTAAAAATATTACATGGAATTCAATGTAATAACAATACTATTTATTAAGTCTTTTTAATAAATTGTATGGAAAAGATTGTTTGTATTACTTTTAATCCCATCGGAGTATTCATTAAATGGAAGCAAAAAGTTGGTCAATGCTCAAATTAACAATACGCGGCTCAAACAAAAGATAATTAAGACCTGATGCAATAAAAGAGTTTGCTAATGTGACGGCGGACAAAGGAGAGCCGAAAAACTGTAAATCTGATAAGCACCGATGTCCAACTTTCATAGAATCGCAGTAGGATAGACGTATACCTAACTGTCTACTAGTAGTGAGGCATGCTCTGTAAAAACATACAATGTATTGTATTCTACAGATAGTATCAATTTAAGTGTCTTCACATACTACATAGTTTAAGGTGTATGTATACACCTGAATGATTAGATTCTCCCAGGGGTTAGTCACTCATAAGTCACTCAAAGGTACATGATTCACCGTGAACCCAATTTGATGGGTGTTGATGCGATTTTTGTATAAAAATGTAAGTCATTAGCAATTGTTGAGTGACTCAATTGTTATTACATACGGCTGAGCAGACTCAAATAGAAAAATAAACATCATTCATGTCACTCGTCAGTGTATGTCCTTAATTTACTACGTCACAGCGGTTTTAAGTTTCGATTGCCTTGACATTTTGATAAGAGAAAACTGTGGGCCTTACATCAGAAAATTTGTTAACCATGAAAAACAACATTTTGCGATTTACAATGGTCGAATGTTTCGTTAAAAAACCTCACCTTTTTCAAGCCCTGTATACATGCTCAGTTAATGAAAGGGAAGAATGGTTCAGCAGAAATGAGAGGTTGGTGTGAAGTAGTTGGGCGCCGGCGCACGTGGTGTAAATTGCAAATACCGCACTCTCTATAGCCTTCTGACTGACTATTGTCAGTTTTCCCACACCTTGTTATGTAATGAGCATACCTTAACCCATTACATCATTTATTTTATAATCAAACCATGAGTTATGGCTGAATTATTCCGCTCCCCACGCGTCAATTTAAATAATCCAATAACTTGTTCGATTTCGGCGTCAAAGTGTCCTTTGATGGAATAAGTAACTGGATTATAACAGCTTAACTTGCATATATACATTATTCCAAAGACAATAAATATCTCTATTTCGCTTATTAAAACAGTTGTAATTATAACATTACTTTATTACCCGTGTGGTGTCCGGATTAAGAACACAACACTACTCCATCTCCTCTCGTGGATGTCGTAAAAGGTGGTTAAGGGATTCTAAACCAGATGTATGGGCAACGGCGTCCCTTCTTTGGAACAGCACAACGATACTGCGCTCACCAACCCGCCTGCCAAGCGTGGCGAGTATTGGCAAATACCCCCCAAAATGATGACACAGTTGTGTAAATCTATGGGGGAGGCCTTTGTTCAGCAGTGGAAGTATAAATGGCCGATATGATGATCTGGGGCATAAAATAATTTGTTCGGTGCGAGGATCCAAACCGTGACATGTAGCGCAGAAGGCCAAGCGACTAGCTACTGTATGAGAACAGTGCCACCATTGTGGAAGCGACCAGGATACCGCACAGCACACGCTCGAGGAGTGCTCTGCGTGGACGGCTGAGCGGCGGATCCTGGTCGATCGGATCGGGCAAGATCTCTCTCTACCGGCAGTAGTGTGGCACTGTGCCGTAAACTCGCGTCCTATTCTGTGCAGGTACGCACTGAAACAACCGTGACCGGTGAATACCTGCGTCAGACGGTAGGTGACGCGCTCGCTCCTTCTGAGCCAGGCTCCGAAGAGCGGCAGGATGGCCTCGACGACGCGCTTGGTCGCGAACTGCACCCTAAGGCGTTGTCGCCATATCTCGAGTGCGCGCCGCCGAGCCAGCCGCCTCATTCTGTCAAACGCCCCTGAAGGCACGCTTTCCCCACTTTGGCGGAGGGAGCGTGTCTGGTCATAGACCCACGCATCCATCTCCGCCTGGATGTCGAAAGGCGGAAAGCGTGCCAGAAGAGTTGCCGCCTCATAGGACACTGTCCTGTATCCCCGTGTGACTTTTTTTTTTGTTGGGTTTCTCGCATACATTTCAGGGAAATGTGGTTGCTTAACCGGTCATTTTCTAGCGAAGCCAAAAGAGGCCACCAGCCAGGCTTAAATTTAATATCAAAAACTAAGCAACTTTCGCTAAGGGCGCCCCCTGCTACTATTTAAATTGTATTATGGGATATTTAAAGCTACAGGCTCGGCACGAGCCGGCGCGAGCAAGAGACGGGAGGGAGAAGTGCTAACTTGAACGGGAAGGTAACGCGGCGATAGCCCTCCGCGACGTCGATGAGGCGGGCATCCTCGGCGGCGAGGGCGGTACAACGGTCGGGTGTTGAGTGAACGAGACAACGTGAGTCTCTTTATGTGATCAAACGTGATTTTGTAAATTCTCACCTTATTTCTTAGTGATAATTTACTACGAGCGTTCAGAATATGGTGAAGGCGACCGAGCACAAAGGCGGCGCGGGCACGCACCGTCTTTGTGTGGGGAATGAAGGTCAGTTTTTTGTCTAGGGTGACTCCAAGATACTTGGCGTGCGGTTCCCAAGGAACCGATTGGCCCAGCATCGGGATTTCTTTGAAGCGTGGGTGATCGTCGCCTAATTTGCAAAATAGGACAGCTTTACTTTTGATAGGGTTAACTTTGATCCACCAATTCCTAAACCATTTCCCGTAGGCGTTGGCTGTGGCTTGGAGGATCTTAGTTATATTATCGGGAGAATATGGCCGTGTCATCGGCGAACAGTGCTAATTGGGTCATATTAGCAGGTCGTTTGGGGATGTCACTGGTGTACAGTGAGAATAATAATGGAGCTAGCACGGATCCTTGTGGGACTCCGGCTCTAATGGGGTGGGGGGGACGAGAGAGCGCCCGTGATTCGATATCGGAAACTGTGATTTGACAAGAAGTCTCGAATGATGAGAACGAGACGGTCGGGCACACCTAGTTGATACAACTTATATAACAAGCCGTTGTGCCAGACTTTGTCAAATGCTTTCGCATCATCGAAAAAGAGGACTCCGTCATCATGCCGCGTGAGAATCTGAACGTGATGTATTCAACTAGTCTGTGGACTTGTTGTACGCACGAGTGGTTGGTTCTAAAACCAAACTGTTCGTCAGGGATGAGTTTATTGGATTCGGCAAAATCCCTTAGTCGGGAATAAATAATCCGCTCATAAATCTTCGCAAGAAAATTGAGAAGGCTTATGGGGCGATAGCTAGAGGGTTCGCACTTGGGCTTACCGGGTTTAGGAATACCGATAACTGTGGCCTGTTTTCACATATGTGGAAATGCCGCATTGAAGATGACGGTCATTAAGGCGATAAGACGGTCGGGGAAGAGTTTAATCACCTTGTTGGCGATACCGTCAGATCCGGGGGCTTTGCGCTGGTGAATAATTTTCACGAGATTTTTGACCTCGTCTGCCGTGACCGGCGGGTCTTCAGGGTCCTCGGCAGGCGGAATAGCTGCTCTACGTTCGACTTCAGCGTCAGCCTTTGTGAGGTGTGCTTGGTCAACAGGTAGAGTGCTTGGGGAACATTCCGCTTCTAGACTGTCAGCTAGGCATTCAGATTTTTCGTCGTCGTCAAAGGCCGGCCTTTGATTGGGACGGTTGAGAGGGGGGGGGGGGGGGGGGGGGGGACAACATTGGATGTTTCGGATTTGAGTTTCCGTTGCAGATGCCAGAACGCAAGGTAGGTTGGCTCTAAGTCACCCAGCATCTTGTCCCAGCTAGCCTCTCGGCACTCCTTAATACGTTCCTTGACAGCACGCTGTAAGTGGCGCATAAAAAGGCGATTGGGTTCGCTGGGAAAGGATGAGTACGCTCTAAGGGCTGCGTTCTTCGCCGTCATCAGTGCACGTACATCTTCAGGGAGTTTCATACGATGGTCTTCCATCGCTGGAACTCGCCGTGAACAATCGTTCACGACGGACTGTACATGACCGGTGAGGGAGTCGATAGCGCCTAGCGTGTCTGCGACTGACGTTATGCATTCGGGAATTCTATCTAACTGGGCAGACGAGGGGTCGTTGAGGCGTTGCCTAACTTTCCTCCAGTCCGTCGTCACAATGGTCTGAGGGGGTTGTCCTGTGTCCGTGGGGCCAAAGCAGGAGGTGAGGTGAATGATCACAGGACGGTGATCGGAGTACCTAGCCGGACTCTTGCAATACTCGTATTTAGACCTGCCACCAATAAATGGCATAGGCAAAGTTGGAATATAACTGACGCTTGCACGATAACACCTAAACAACTGCAATGTAGCTCTTGAAGACAGTAGCGAATTATGAAGATGCCTAACTAAGACTTTAAATTCCAATAACTAAAGGTTGACGGTTGCCGAGTACTTGCAATTAAAGCTCTTATAAGTTTTACTTACGATGCAGCACACTTTTATTTCTCCTGTATGGGTACAGTTTAGAGACAAATATCACATAACCACCCGGAGCCGAAACAACTATATTCAGATCATACAAATATTTGTACCGTGCGGGGTTCGAACCCGCGATACGTTGGGCAAAAAGCCAATCACGTAGCCGTTGCGTCAACCGTGCCGTCAATTTGTAAAAAATACGAATATATTTTAACATATAATATCATACGAGAGTTGTATAAATAGAACGAGTAACCAAAAGAGGGTTTCCTAAAGGATATGGACAAAGGCGTGTGCCTTTATACATACAATAGTAACAATGGATTAAGTTGGTTGCATGCTGTACATTGCGTGTCGAAATTTCTTACTTAAATTTAGAATCGTGTTAAGTGCACTGTTCAACGTTGATGTAACATTTTAAAGTACAAATTGATGCAAGGTTACTATTGTTTGAAAAGCGAGTGAAGTGCGAAATGTGGAGCACTAACATGAGAACGGTAAACAGGCAGGTTATACACAAACTGTTCATAATAAATAAAAAATAACAACCACTTCGAGGACGGATAGTTCATCGTAATTTTACACTCTAATAACCAAAGTTTGATAAATTCATATATATATGTTACTATCGTAAGTTTAACTCAATGGATAAATTAGTTTATTTATTGAATAATCACTCCATCTCCTCCAGTGGATGTCGTAAAAGGCGACAATGGGAATCTAAACCAGAGGGATGGGCAGCAGCGTCCCTTCTGTGAAACGGTAGCCATACTGCGCTCACCAACCCGCCTGCCAAGCGTGGTGAGTATTGGCAAATACCCCCCAAAATGATGACACAGTTGTGAACATCTATGGGGGAGGCCTTTGTTCAGCGGTGGACGTATAAATGGCCGATATGATTAAATAATAAGGATATCTCCTCTATCGTGGGAATAGTTTACAGACATATATCTCAGATGCACAAACACCCATCATTTGCACAAATTGCTAGCCGCCTGGTTTAAACTAAGAAGAATTTTACTAACATACATTTTTATATAATATTGAATAAATCAGACAGATTTGAATTAAACTTGAGGAGTTAAAAGAGTTTAAAGACTGTTTTAAACTAGAACTATAATAGCCAGGAGGCTAACGTGATAATTGATTGATCAAAACTTTCGAAGATGTATCCGTTAATTGATTATATGACGGACAATTTAAGTTGTGACAAGGATAGTCGATCTGGTACGAGTAAGCTAAATAAAAAATAAATACATATAAAATTAGAACAGAAATGTATTAACATATACACATACCCACAGTACACAAGAGGATCATGGTAGCCCTACCTTTTCCCAACTAAGGACGTTGAAGTCGGTTTCCAATCTAATCAGACTGTGGTTTGTGACTATCTGCTAGTGGCCACGATCAGTGTAACCTAGTTGAAACATCAAGCTATTTTATATTCGCGTTTATTCTCGTTTCGATTTACATATTATCATGTAATGCGAAACATCCAAAGTCTATTTTAATATACCTTGTGACGAGACAAGCTAGTCATTCGCCTGGTGGTAAGCATCATGCCTGCCCATAACAATTGAGGGTAGTCAACGACCGGTCTGGGTGTATTGTGAGCTCATTGGGGGGTTTTGCTATAATCGCCACGCTTGGCAGGCGGGTTGGCGATCGCAGTTGTGTTGTTAATGTACTCGAAGGAAGCTGCTGCCTATCCTCCAGTTAATCCCATAGTCGTCTTTTATGACATTCACGGGATGAGATAGGTTGGTGATATTCGTAGGTGACACCTACGAATATCACCACCAAGCACGACTTCTAACTGTCCATAACGAATGGCACAGGTGTTTTAATGACAACCAGGTTCGATGGCTGAACGTGTTCTCCGAGGCACGAGGTCATGATAGGGAAAAATTGTCAGCCACCCAACGCAAGGCTCCCGCAAGCACAGCCTCGCATCGCAGATCGATCTTTCTGCACTATAGCCAGCCCCTCGATAACAGAACAACGAGAGGACCTTTACCTAATACTTGCCTATAACTGTCCCACTGCACGGCAATAGCCTCTTATACGGAGAGGGAACGAGTATTGATCACCACGCTTGCTCACTGTATGCTGACGATTTCAGACCATTCGATCCGGGTTTCCTCGCGATGTTTCCCTCACCGTTAAACTCAGTGGTGTCATAGATTAACTAAGAAACTTCAAGTTGGTATACCACCAGGTTTTGAACCCTTAGATCAGCCAAATATCTTCCACTACTGAACTGCCGTGTGGTGCCGGCTCAGAATGCCACCACCCCATCTCCTCCCATGGGTGTCGTAAAAGTCGACTAAGGGATTAGCCGGAGGATGGGCAGCAGCGTCCTTCGAGTACATTAACAATTCAACTGCGATCGCCAACCCGCCTGCCAAGCGTGGCGATTATGGCAAAACCCCTCAATGAACCTACAACACATCCATATCGGTGGTTGTGGTGATCTTTGGGGGAGGCCTGTGTCCAGCAGTGGACTTCATTCGGCCGAAATGATGACTGAACAAAGGCCTCCTCCATCGATTTCCACAACTGTGTCGTCATTTTCGGAAGAACTAGCCAATTCTCACCACGTTTGGCAGGCGGGTGGGTGAGCGTAGAATAGCTGTTGTTACACAGAAGGGAAACTGCTGCCCATCCTTCTGGTTAAGAGTCCCCTTGTCACCTTTTACGACATCCACGGGAGGAGATGGAGCGGTGCTATATTCTTAATTCGGACACAACAAGATTACGAACACGCAACGTTGTAAATGTAAAAAAATACAAAAAATTATACTTACTCAGTTCAGCACAACACCTAGACAATATTCTATATGATTTTCAAACGAATAAAACAATGAGAACTGTACAACAATGTAGTATCAATCTAATGATTTCCGTAGATGACATATTATGTACACAAGGTTAACATTACGGATGCACTCTAAAGCGTTGAACGGTCGCGCGAGTCTTGACAAAGGGCGCGACGCACCAAAACAATAACAATGTCGGCAGCGGCGCGTGCGCAGCGTGAGCAAGTGTAACAAATTGTTTTACACTAACGATAACAACAGCCAGACTATTTGTACTAGAAATCGGTTGATTTGATCATTCTATTCCTATATTTCTTAACTATGTTGGTGTCATGTTTCGACCTTATCAAATACGACTCTAGATACCAATATTTTGCACGTAGAATCTGCGCTCTGACGTGCACAGTTACTGGGGATTACCCATATCATAAGGTTAGTCCGATCGTTGGGCTTCTGAATGTACTAGACGACTGTCATAGGTATTGGTAGGCAGCCGGGATCAACCTGGAGAATTCTCCACCGCAGGTCAATCTTTGCGGTAAACCATAAACTACGTACGTTCTGCAAGGAAAAACAGGCACTTATTCACGCGTCGCTAATCGTAAACTGAGTATGTCTTTAGATACTAATTAGGTACTAATATTTTGTAGCTCGAACTATGTAAACACTAATATTATCTAAAATGGTGAAATAATAAAGTGCTCTATATTTTGGTAAAAATGTTTAATGATATAAATTATAACCAGCTTTTACGAAGATAATAAAATGCTAAGTCAGTCATTGGGGATATTGTCATACCACGCTTGACAGGCGGAATGATGATCCGTAGGATGTTGTTATTAGCACACGGAGAGATGCTCCTGTCCATCCTCTTGATATGAACCCTTAGTTGCCTTTTACGACACTCATATCCATTTCCACCCATGAGTGTCGTCTTTGCCTAGAATCACACGGAACTACTCTACTTACTACATGTTCTACTTACATTAATGACTAATAAATGATTCTATTAAAGACTGGAGACGTATAAGTGACATTCTCTAATGTATATTTTACTTTAGAGTTTTTTATTGATTTGTTGATAATTGCGCCTGCCTATCCGTGAACATGAACGCTGTAAGTATAAAGGGTCCAATATGTTATAAGTAATAACATTAGGTATTGCATGAAATAGCCGTGTGGTGTCTAAGGATAGCACCACCCCATCTCATTCTGAGGTTGTCTTAAAAGGTATTTATGGAAATAGCCGGAGGGTGGGCAGCAGTGTTCTTCGAGTCAATTAATTACAACTACACTGCGATCACCAACCCGCCAGCCAAGTATGACGATTATGGCATGGGCACATAACACACCCAATTTGGCCGTTGTGGCGATCGGGTTGGGATGGGTGAGGCTGTGTCCAAAAGTGAATTTTTTTGGCTGAACTGATGGTTCTGACAGGGCTAAAACACACACAGTCCGTCTTTAATTCAAACGGATTAGTCCTTCTGCCCGATCAGATTTAGACATTGATATATAATATAATGAGTCGACCGACTGTAGTCCAATTAGTTATTATAAATTTAATGATATATTTGAAAACCATACCATCTCTTCAGTTTATAAACAGTATAAAAGGAAATATTTTAAATTGTGTATTGCTTATTATCAGTCAAATAAATATTTATTTTATATTTATGCGTGTCTTATCCAATGACAGCTCGGTGCATTTCAGCACCCGTATCGAGCCTGCTGGTTATGCCGAGTTTTATTTAAATGGGGCCAAAACTACTTAAATTAAATAAAGACTACAGTTTATAAGCTCATGTCTTAAGAAACGAATAGACAGATGCCTACCGTATTTAAACGTAATGTTAAAATATAATTAATTAAAATTCCGTAAATATGTGAGTCAGTAACATTACTTGAGCGCCAATGATCGGATCCGGCACAAAGTTCGATTTTCAGGGAGAAATGAATCACGGCATTGGCCAAGAATGGAAACGCGCATAGCATACCGGAAGGCCGGACGGACATGAATGACGTCGCCGATGCGCCCGCAGTGTAGGTGTACCTACTGTGCCGCAATGCACCTGTGTCATAGACTAAACAGCAGTTAAGTAACGTACACAAAATGTGTCTATTTTTATTAATCATTACGTAACAATATTATTCCAATAAAGTCAGCCTATCCGAAAATAATTTCATGCTTATTTTATCATTTAAAAAGTTTGCCGTCACAATGTTATTTCGCTTGTCGCAAATAAGTTACGATAAAAATGAAATACAGGTTTCCTATTCAAATAGGATAATAATAATATAGCAATAAAAATAGGCACTGCGTACTTTATAATAATAATTCATACATACATATATAAATATTCTCAGGGTAGATATAAACATTATTAATCAAAGCAATAAAATTATGTCACGCCTTTAAATAGCAAACCTCCGCCGAGAATCAATTTAAATTCGATTAAATATTCACACAAGTAGATAATGACGTTAGAACAATGAGTTGACATTTCCGCAATAAATAGACGTGTCTATAAATCTCAAGGTTTGCTCTGTGGCATCAATATCGTTAAACGAATTGAAAAGGCAACCGGTCGCTGTGTACGTGAGCGAACTACGCGATACGAAGCTGCTTTAGAATGAATTCATTCATTACTACACACCAGGTACATTGACATCGGCTGACAGAGATTTTTGCCTCGAGATTATTAGCTAAGTGCTAGTAATTACGAATGAGTGCATCATGTAATTTAGCCGCTGTGAATGTACTCGTATCAATTTCGTAATGCCGTGTAGTGTCGGCTACGAATAGCACCAACCCATCTCATCCCCCGGGTATAGTAAAAAGCGACTATGAGATTAGTCGGAGGACGGGCAGCAGCATCCCTCGAGTAAATTAGCAACTCTACTGCAATCGCTCGCTTGCCAAGCGTGGCAATTACACCAAAAACAACACACGCGGACAGGGCGTGGTGGCGATCTTTGGGATAGGTCGGTGTCCAACAATGAACTTTATTCGGCTGAAATGATGATCAGTTTCGACGTTATCGACAGAAGGATTTTGATTATTAGTTAGTTTTTTTGCGTGTAAACAAATTAAAAATGTTTCGGCCGACTTTACGATTTAGTGCTAGCGTCATCATTTCGGCCGAATGAAGTCCACTGCTGGACACAGGCCTCCTCCAAAGATCACCACAACGACCGATATGGGGGGGTTTTGCCATAACGCCACGTTTGGCAGACGGGTTGGCGATCGCAGTTAAGTTATTGCTAGCCTCACCTGCTTAATTTTCACTAAGAAAAGTCCTCGGTAATATTTTGTTAAATAAAAAAGGTTCATTTAACTTTTCTACGCTTGTTTACATTTCTCAAGCTTATATAATAGAACAATGAGCGCAGTAAACGAAACGTAACGGGTGTCCCGGTGTTTAGTGTTTACAATGGATACAGAACGTGAGAATTTTGTTCTAAACCAACATTATCCCGGACTCAGGAGGTGCCCTACGTGCCAGTACAAAGACAGCACACGACAAACGAAATTTAACATTTTATTGAGTAGGCGGCCTATTACAAAAGGTGTCATAAACAATGAATATCTATTGGTTGGTGTATACGACATTAAGCCGTAGAACTTGCATTAAGTCACGTAATTATTTTTGGGTGAAATAAAGCAATTGTTGTTTTTGGTGGAACCCGTGGGAAAGACTTTTTTTAAGCTTACCCTCCCTGCCATACTTCCTGCTTTAAGAAAAGAGTAGAGTCGTGGAGACATGTTTTAAAACATTCACAAGGAACAGTATCATTATCATACTGAAACTAATAATGGCGAAAAAGTGAATTCCTTACCAATTTTACTTATTTTCTTAGGTGCTTGATATAGAAAGCTTAGTACAATTTATTAAATATTTATATTAAATATTATATTTACATTAAAAAAATATCGATTTAATCATTAGGAATCAAATTAGCAACACAATCGTAAAACTATGGCATAAGTCACTAACGAGCTATACCTACATACGTCGCGCAAAAATCATAATTATACACACAAAATATTCCAAAAGATTGCGTTGATTTTCTATTGCCGTAGTTGCGACGCGGTCGGCACATCGGCAATCGGTACTTATAATATGATCGATGGTGGTCTGACATCCGGCGGACACACGCGAACTTCCGCCCCTCTATTGTCCTCAACCCTCGTTATTAAATATATTTACCTCGCAATGAGCCCTCTAAGTGCATCCCGTACACTATGCGCTTTTGGCATAGTAATGAGCTGGGTCAGCGCAAGTAGCGTACTATGAAAAAAAACTAAATTTATTCAAGTTTTTTTGTCATTGTGTTCACAGATAATCTATAGGCATAAGTCATCATCATTTCAGCCGAAAAATGTCCAGTGCTGCTAAGACCAGCAAAGATCGGCACAACGACTGGTGTGCGTTGGTGTTGTGTTCCACTGGGGGGTTTTGCCATAATCGCTACGCTTGGCAGACGGGTTGGCACAGTTGAGTTGTAAATGTACTCGAAGGACGCTGCTTCCCATCCTTCGGCTAATCCCATAGTCGCCTTTTACGGCATTCACAGTATGGAAGGGGTGGCGCTATTCTTGGCCGTTATTGATTAACCAATAGTATTTTAGGATAAGGTTGTTTTTTCAGGTTAGGGAAAACTGAACTTGTCTTATCTGTACATGTATCTTCAGTGCTGTCAGTAGAACACCATACTAGCCAAAGGACGTCCACTGCTGAACAAAGGCCTCCCCCATAGATTTTCACAATTGTATCATCATTTTGCGGGGAATTCTGCTAGTAATCACCACGCCTGGCAGGCGGATTGGTGTGCACAATATGGCTGCTGTTCCACAAAAGGGGTGCAGCTGCTCATCTCCCTGGTTTAGAATCCCATAGTTATCTTTTACGACATTCACAGTAGAAGATGAAGCCACTACTTCATCTCCTCCTGTGAAACCGCGGCATGTAGCACTCTACATTCTTAATCCGGGCACCACACGGAATGTCGGTGGAACTTATATATGTAAATAGCTGTGCCACGCGGTTTCACCCGCAGTTTAATCTAAAATAAATCGGACTATTTATACATAATTTAGAGTACTTCGTACTACAGTTTTAATTTTTTTTCGTGGCCCCTAATTATTTTTCTAAAATAAAAGTAAACTACTCCTTATTATATCAGCAATCTGCCAGTGAAAGTCCCGTCAAAATCGTCTCAGCCCTTTCGGAGATTAGCTGGAACAAACAGACAGACAAAGAACGTTTTTTGTTATAGAGACCGCATATGCTTGTAAATGCATTTAGTAAAAAGCTGTTATTTTTACATTACAAACAGACACTTCAATTTTATTTATTTGTATAGATATAACTTAAGACGTGCCCTAGTCTAACTGACCTACAGCAAAACTAAGTAACATATACATACAATGACAACTGCATTTCATAATGCACCGCCCTACAAATAAATGAAAATAATTGCCATTTTAAACTCGGTTCTCAATATTTAAGTATTGCTTTTAACATGAAAAGGGAAGTCCGATAAATGCTAATTGGTCTTTAACAACTGCTTAAACGGCCGTAAAAAAGACTTAATCGCTGGCATGAGCGATCAGGCAAAATGGTCGGTGTCCTCAAACATTATGCGAGTCTGTTCTTTAACTAATCTATACGGAAATGTGTTTCGTGTTAATTGTAATGAATGTAATGTAGAGCATTGTTTGAAACGGTATTTTAAAGTAATTTCACGTTAGTGGCAGCTTTTATGCTATAACATCATATACCTAAGGATGTCCTCCAAGTGTGATAATAATTTAACTTGTTTATTATTCCCATCCAATAATGAAATTTATATTTAATTTGGTAATTTTATTGTATATATCATTAAAATCTGTTGGGATTATTTATTAAACCTTACGTAGGTACCATTGGTACCAGATAATCTAGAAAAATACTTAATTATCCTTAGAATTGTAAAACATCGTCTAAAATGATATATAACATGTTTGTATAACTATTACCGTAATATATATACTTTAAAGTATTAACTACTTTTAAATTGCTCGTGTTATATAAATTAAAACACATTTAATTCATAACATTTTTCCACTACACATCTACTGCCGATCTCCACCCATAGGCCATAGGTGCCATAAAAGGCGAATAAAGGTTAGATATCAAGAGGATAGGCAGCAGCATTCTCCCGTGAGCTAAGAACACCATACTACGATCACCAATCCGCGTGCCAAGCGCGGTGATTATGACAATATCCCCAATAAACGCTCAATGTAATCATTATCGGGAGGCGCATGTTTAGGAGTGGACGTTTACGGGCTGATATGATGAGCTTTAAAGCGATATACAATTAAGCACCTGTACATATATTCACTAATTCTTCACAGAAGTTATGGAGAATACTATACTTATTCGGACACAAAAATCACATTGAAAGTTTTCGCGTCACCTCGCTTCGCAATAGCATTTTTTTATCTCCATAAAAGTTGGTTATAATTTATATCATCAAATCACTATAATGTTTCTCTTAAGCATTTTAGATAATATAAGTTAAAATCGACACATACTTACGTTATGAAAAAGTATACATTGGACTAGTTTCTACACGTCACCCCTCGGGCAGCTTAGGGATAATGCCGCGGCAGGTGCGCAGGCGCACGTGCTCCGCAGCTTTGACGCCGCAGCGCCAACATGGATTTACTCATTATGTTTTCTCTTAGCTACCACAAATGTTAAGGATTTGGGTAAAACTGGAGGTAGAAAAAACCTCGATGAATTTTAAAGAATATTTGTATTTGTACACGAGTATAAAAAGATTTGATTTTTGACACAATATGTAGGGAAAGGCAGGTTGTAACATCTTTGGGAAAAAATTATAATGTATTTTTCTTAACTATTTCTTATTTATATCCGGTACTATTCACTCCTAATATGCAAACGTATATTAATAGAAAAAATTATTAAGGTCACAAAAGACAGTTTTTTTATTGGTGTCCAGTAGAAATTCTACATGAAATTCCTTCAATCCGAGATGGGCGAAGGGTTACCTACCGGCTAAAACGACTGGAGCGGTCATCTTCGGCACCGAAGGGAGAGGCCCCTTAGGTGCAGAAGATGAGGTCCTCGTACGATTACACTAGAGCCGCCCATTGGTGCCACGCGTTTAGGCACATCACGGAGGGGATGACTGTAAAGCGGTCACCCCCTCTAGCGGAGGAAAGGCGACTGTAAAATGGTCGCCCTCCAGGCACTTCTCGGGGAGGATTGTAAAGGATCCCCCCAAGCCTCGCCGTGCGTTGTGCTGCGCACAATACAACTACCCCGATGTGTAGTTACATTGGCACAAATATTAAGTCATCAAATCGAAACAAAATCCATGAATGCCTTTTCACATGAAATAAGCTCGGCTGTGTTAAGTATCATGTACATTTGTTTCTGAAAAAGGGCACGTTAATGCGCCGAGTTAACAAATTTCATGCCCTTTTTAGTTTCAAGTCGAAGGAATGTTGCTTCTACCTTTTCGTTGCTGGCGCATACCTAATCAATTTAATGTCAGGTAACTATCAAATCCCTCTCCACCCCCGATTGCCTCGGACTGGGCCGAGGAGTTGGGGGTTTCGGAAGGGGAGCTGGGCCGAGCCATTGGCCGCCTAAAGAGTCGCAACACTGCACCGGGTCCGGACGGCATTCCGGGCCGTGCGTGGGTGTATGCACTGCAGTCTCTTGGGGACCGCATGAGGCGGCTGTTCACCAGTTGCCTCCGTAGTAGCGTGTTCCCGTCCGGCTGGAAGGAAGCCGGATTGGTTCTCTTGAGGAAGGAAGGAAGGGCTGCGGAGTCTCCCTCTGCATACCGTCCCATTTGCCTGCTTGACGAGGCTTCGAAGCTATTCGAAAGAATAATTACCCGAAGACTCGTTGAGCACCTGTCGCGAGTTGGCCCCGACCTGGCCGAAAGTCAGTATGGCTTCCGGCAGCGGCGGTCCACCATTGACGCGATTCTTCGCGTCCGCTCGCTGTCGGAACAGGCAGTGTCTCGGCGGGGTGGGGTGGCGTTGGCAATCAGTCTAGACATCGTCAACGCCTTCAACTCCATCCCGTAGGGCGCTATTAGGGCGGCACTAGTCCATCATCGGTGTCCGCCTTACCTGCAGGGCATCATAGGGGCCTATCTGCGCGATAGGCACATTCGCTTCGTGGGTAGGGACGGTAGCGTAAAGCGGAGGGAGATTACGTGCGGGGTTCCGCAGGGGTCAGTTCTCGGCCCCCTTTTATGGAACCTTGCCTACGACGCGGTCCTGCGTGTCGTTCTCCCTGCTGGCGTCAGCTTAGTTTGTTACGCTGACGACACTCTGGTGTTGGCCAGCGGGGAGTCCTTCGAGGGAACCATCCGGCTTGCAGAGCAAGCGGTGGCAATTGTCGTGGCCAAAATCCACGCCCTGGGTCTGCGGATAGCGCCTCAAAAAACCGAGGCGCTATGGTTCCACAAACTGCCAAGAAGCAGAGAACCACCCAGTTCGTGGATACGCGTTGGTGACACGCGAATCGGGGTGGGCCGGTACATGAAATACCTGGGGCTCACCCTGGACAGTCGTTGGGGCTTCGAAGAGCACTTTCAGCGCCTCGTTCCCCGAGTCGAGAGGGTAGTGGGTGCACTACACCGGCTGCTGCCCAATCTCGGGGGACCATGTGAGGAAGTTCGCCGTCTCTACGGAGGGGTTGTGCGGTCCGTGGCCCTCTACGGGGCGCCTGTATGGTCAGCTCGACTGTCAAGTGCCCAGCGCTGCAGAACCAAAATTCACGGTCTGCAGCGCAGAGTGGCTATCCGGATCGCACGAGGATACCGAACGGTGTCCTACGAGGCGGCAACTCTCCTGGCGCGTTTTCCGCCTTTCGACATCCTGGCGGAGATGGATGCGTGGGTCTACGATCAGACACGCTCCCTCCGCCAGAGCGGCGAAAACGCGCCTCCAGGGGCGTTGGACAGGCTGCGGCGGCTAGCTCGCCGACGCGCACTTGTAAAGTGGCGTCACCGCCTGCGGATGCAATTTGCGACCAAGCGCGTCGTCGAGGCCGTCCTGCCGCTCTTCGGAGCCTGGCTCAGAAGGAGCGAGCGCGTCACCTATCGCCTGACGCAGGTGCTCACCGGGCACGGTTGTTTCGGTGCGTACCTGCACAGGATAGGACGCGAGGCCACGGCACAATGCCACCATTGTGATAGCGACCAGGACACCGCACAGCACACGCTCGAGGCGTGCCCTGCGTGGGCCACCGAGCGGCGGATCCTGGTCGATCGGATCGGGCAAGATCTCTCTCTGCCAGCAGTAGTGTCGGCTATGTTGGCAGAGCACGAAAACTGGAATGCAGTGGTCTCCTTCTGTGAGAGCGTCATGCTCCAGAAGGAGACCGCAGAGCGGGATCGGGAGAGGGCCGATCCCGCTCGAAAAAGAAGGAGCCGGGGTAACAACCGCCCTGGCGCCTAATTCCGATACGCCTGAAAACCCCTGCCGTTGCTATAAGGTGGGGGACCTCTGGGTTCGCGGGTGCGTAGATTGGGGAATCTGCGTGCCCACACCAAGCGACCCAAGAGAAGGCGGTAGCACGCATGTGGTCACGCGCTGCCGTGGGACGCTTTGGGGGATCCTTTACAATCCCCCTGGGGGGGTGACCGCTTTACAGTCACCCTCTCCGAGATGTGCCAATAGGCGTGGCACTAGTGGGCGGCTCTAGTGTGATCATACGAGGACCTGGAGCCTCCCTTACGTGCCGAAGATGACCGCTCCAGTGGTTTTAGCCGGTAGGAGTCCGGCATACCCCTTCGCCCTTCCCCGGGGCGAAGGAAGTTCATGATGAATTTCCACTGGGCATCAATAAAAAAAAAAAAAAAAAAAAAGGTAACTATCAAATATACATACCTTGCTCAACAGAACTACTGAATTTAAAAATAAATGGCAAGCTTGACCACAAAATAAAAATGTTTATCGGCGAACAGATACATAGGTATTATGCTCATAATCATGGCGAAGTAGAGTGCATTGAAAACAAAACGAAAAAACAAAAACATTACTGCGGCTTACAATATATTTTTCTGTCCACCTGTTTGTGAATATTATACTATTTAACGCTTCGATAAAAATGTTGTAAATATGGATAATAGTAGTTTGGTCCGGTCATTAGGTACTGGGATGATGAGGCACCTACACAAATTCAAACTCACGCGCATACCGACACTAATAAAATTTCGCCTGTATCGTTGTTAACCTTAAGTTTAGTTCACATGAGCACATTAAATGTTAATTCATATATTATCATCATATCATCATCATCATATATTATCTTAACATTTCAGTATTTTTAACTTGGCATAATATATATATATATATGTCTAGGATGCCACTCCCCAAAGATGCCTGTAGAAGCGGCTTAGGAAATATGCCATGATAAAACTCGAATACACATGTCGACTGATATATGAGCTTGTGGTAAATATCATTGGAAATTCCATAAATTAAGGCCTCAGAAAAAAATATTGCTATTGTACATTATTACCAGAGGGATGGGCAGCAGCGCAGTATGGCTACCGTTTCACATATGGTCCCTTATACTGCGCTCACCAACCCGCCTGCCAAGCGTGGTGAGTATTTTTTTTTTGTTGGGCTTCTCATACATTTCAGGGAAATGTGGTTGCTTAACCGGTCATTAACCAAAAATGATGACATAGTTGTGGAAATCTATGGGGGAGGCCTTTGTTCAGCAGTGGACGTATAAATGGCTTAACCGGACAATTTGTGGCGAATATAAAATAGGCCTCGAGCTTAAAATTAATTTTATAAACTAAGCAACTGCTGCTAAGGTCGCCTCCTGCGCGAATCGAACCTCGGCTTAGGGCGTCGCTGAAGGGCACAAGCTATTTAGGGGACAGCTGCATTGCTATGATTTAATTATATTAGGGGATGTTTAAGGCTGGAGCTCGCAACGGACGGGGGGGAGATGGTTGTGGATGGTGGTGTCACCGCGACGTCGGTGAGCGGGCATCTTCGGCGGCGAGGGTAGTAAAACGGTATGATAATGGAACGAGACTGTGCGTGTCTCATGTGATCTACGGTGATTTTATCGTCCGGGTCGATCAGTACGTGCCTTGGGCGGCGTATACCACGAGGGGATTCAAGCGGGTCAGGGCAGAATCGAAGAAGTATAATGGAAGTCATACCTGGCTTGGCTTTATAGCAGGTATATTTATTGAATGTAACTGTATAAAACGTTGTTGTATACCATAATAAATAAATAAATAATAATAGAACGATTATCAAAACCGACAAATGTGAACAAGTCTCCGAGTCACGGTAGAGGCGCAACTAGTTCGCTACTAGACAATAGATGTCGACAATGGTGGCAAGTCACCGTGGACCGTAGAGCAAGTAGCATGTTGCCACAATGTCACTCGACACTGCTGCTCAAACCTGTCCTGCTCCATTCAACTTTACTCGAATGTGCCACAACAGACTTGAGATATTTGTTACAATTAGTTCAGTGTACCGAAGCAATATAAATAGCTTCGTAACATTGAATAATAATTTACTTCGCATAATCCTGAAAACGACGGTAACCGAATAGAAAGAGTATAATCATATATATTTATAATTTGATCTAGGTGATGGTTTATTTTTGAAAGGCATTACAATAGACATTACATTATCGTGTCGTTCCTCAAAACTACATATGTGTACCAGTATATGTTGCTCGTAACACACTGTCGTTGTTGTTACCTGTGTGCCAGAATAACAATGAGTAAAACATTGGATTACCACTCCCCTCACTGCGGTGAATGAGTCCACATGCCGTCTGGCAGCGGCAACGGCATGTCAATTCATGTCCACCCTTAAGGACACTTAACTTAAAGAACGCTCAAGTACAATCGGCCGGAAACGGAAGGCGCGCGTTTCGCGATCTCTCGGCGAAATTCGGGCGGCAGCTGCGCGTGCGCCGCCGCCATACCAGCTGCTATCTAATAGGTCATTTCCGTTTTATTTACCGTACTGCACAGACGTCCGAGTTCAATGAGGCTAATAATTACTCTATATAATGAGATTGAATTTTATTATTTCTTTTCTTATTGTGATTACGCGCGTATAAATCAGGCAGAGTTCGAAATGCCCGCCTAGACTCCTTTGAAATGTATTAAATAAAAGTTTAACCGAATAATGTGGGCTTCACTATGAATATGGTGTTTTTACTTACCACTAGTTAAATTTAGATAACACATATGTACATATAAAAAATGCAAAGCGTCATAATTATTTTCAGCTAGGTTGTAGGGGAGATACCCGAAAGCTACCGTCAATTTATCACCTGGATTAGAAAAAATGATCTCTGGGGACAGTTAGTAGCTTATGGGAATATACATGCAAAGAAAAATACTTACTTCATTTTGGGTATCTACCAAATGCAGACGTATGTCGCGTGCTTAAAAATAAATTTCGATTAAAAATGTTCACGGTTGTGACATTAATTCCTATTAGATTGTTTCAGTTCAAACGGAAGTATACAGATGTCCCTTCCATTTTTTTTTCCTTTTCCAAAATAGAAGCATTTGAAACGTGAACTTTTTGGGTCGATGACACATATCTCTTGTAGCAGTCGTGCTTTATTAATTCCGCGTGTTTGCGACTAAAGGAAGTTTAATAAAACTCTACGATTAATGTACCCTTGTCGACTACAGGAATAAACTAGCAGAGGGCTAGACGTCAAAATATGCTTTCCTTCACGCGGAGTTTAATTCTGAGTTTTTAGAACTAAACCTAATTTCAGGTCTTTAATAGTAAGTAAAAGCAGAAACTCATTTCAATTTAAGTTTAAGAATTTTATATTTAACTAGCTGTGTCCCGCGGTTTCTAATTTAATAGAAATCGGATTATTTATTCACACTTATTCTATATAAACCATATAGTTAGTATATATATTGGATTTCATGGGGCTTAACTTTTTTCACGGAACCCTATTTAAAAAAAAAGTTACCTAAGTTACTCCTTATAACATCAGCTATCTTCCAGTGAAGGTCCCGTCAAAATCAGTCCCTCCGTTTCGGAGATTAGCCGGAGCAAAAGACAGAAAGAAAGACAGGCAGACAAAATTTTTTTTTTTTGTTTTAAGTAGGTACCAATATACTTTTATATGCATTTAGTAAAAAGCTGTTATTTTGACTTTACAAACAGACACTTCAATTTTATTTATTTGTATAGATTAGCCGTTACCCGTCTGCTACGCTAGGGGTATTATCATCATCATCATATCAGCCACAGGACGTCCACTGCTGAACAAAGGCCTCCTCCTTAGATTTCCACAACGAGCGGTTATATGCCGCCCTCATCCAACGACTCCCAGCGACCTTCACCAGGTCGTCTGTCCACCTCGTTGGAGGTCGTCCCACGCTGCGTTTTCCGGTGCGCGGTCTCCATTCTAGAACCTTTATGCCCCAGCGGCCATCAGTTCTACGAGCAATGTGCCCTGCCCATTGCCACTTCAGTTTACCAATCCTTTCAGCTATGTCGACAACTTTAGTTCTTCTACGGATCTCCTCATTTCTGATTCGATCTCGTAGAGAAATACCAAGCATAGCTCTCTCCATAGCTCGCTGAGTGACCTTGAGCTTTCTTATGAGGCCCATTGTGAGTGACCACGTCTCTGTTCCATATGTCATCACTGGTAACACACACTGGTTAAAGACTTGCATCTTGAGGCATTGCGGTATTGTTGACGAAAAGACGTTGCGAAGTTTCCCGAACGCTGCCCAGCCGAATCGGATTCGACGATTGACCTCTTTCTCGAAGTTGGACCTACCTAACTGGACAGTTTGTCCCAGGTAGACATACTCGTCAACAACTTCGAGAACAGAGCTCCCAACGGATATTGGGATGGGCACGACATGGGCATTTGACATGACTTTTGTCTTGCCCATGTTCATCTTAAGGCCCAAAATGGCGAGTATATCACTCACCTTCGATTTGCCGATGACATCGTAGTCATGGCAGAATCGCTGCAAGAGCTCAGCACAATGCTCGATGATCTCAACAGAGTTTCCCAACAGGGGTATTAAATTATATTTAATTTCGAATCTAATTATTCTGAACCCTGCAAAATAAATCTTTTTTTTTAAGCGAAACTTCTTTTGAGGCGGTGTGAATTGGATTTTATGAAACGAAAATGTGTAACGAAAGAGAGACAACTATAATTAATATATTCATAGGGTTTAGGCTGTGAGAGAATGAGATAAAACACGTTATATATATTTTCCTATTCCCTATTGTCGATCAATCGGTCTCTCTCTCTCTGTTTCCACCTCCATATTTCATATCATTTTCTTACATATTAACCAAAATACTAAAGTCTCACTTCTACCGCATGTGAACTTACACTCCACAATTTCTTTTATGTTCCATTCCATATTTAACTCTTAAATTTTCATTGAAATACGTTGAGCCGAATTTTCAGACAGACTCCAAAAACATTTACAAAACATTCCTCCTATAAAATAAGTGGTCCGTGTGGTGTCCGGATTAAGACTATAGCACCACTCCATCTCCTCTCGTGGATATTGTAAGAGGTGACTAAGGGACTCTTAACCAGATGGATGGGCAGCAGAGTGCCTTCTTTGGAACGGCAGCTATACTGCGCTCACCAACCCATTCTAAAAACGGTCATTTTTGATTAGACATCGTATAAATAGCAACTTTCCCTTAAATTTTGGCATTTAATTTAAAATCACAGACACTTCATTATTATAATAATGGTAAACTTACTTCAAAGGTAACAAAATGACGGTTTCCTATTTATTAAATTCTAATCATAATGATGCATTTGTAAGCGATATGAAGCCACAAGTAGCCCCAACGAAACTTTTTGCTGAATCACTTGAAGTTTACCCCTCGGCTGCGAAGTGCATATGTCAGTAAAAAGTAATTCGATTACCCTCGGAGCGCCTTTCCATCTGTCGAGCCCCTCCATCGCTGCGGACGCAAAAAGCCACGCGCCCAAATACCTTCTTCCGCCAACCTGCTTCCGCTGCTCAAACATTGCTATCGCTGTTAATTGTTGATATCGGCTTTCTGAAGTACATCTGTTCCTTTGTCTTATCATAACCGACCTAATTTTCTTTGCATAATTTATTGAACTTGCTGTTTTGCAACATTATTTAAAACGTGTGTATTGATTTAATTTCCTACATATACCTATGAGCCATTTAAATTTTTTGCATAATTCCATAATGTTGTTTACTTAATAATGACATAAACAGCCCTGATCTTTTATCTAAAAGCTAATTGTTATTTTAACATCCCATACAAATCAACACGGTTTAATCCTCCGTTACGTGTGCCATTTGCTTCGTCAAACTACAGGCAAAATTCTTACATCGTACGTGCAAGTAGAAACTTTAATAGAGTGTGTAAACAGCATGATTTTGATCTTTTTAGAACTAGCGTGTCCTCGGTCAGGAAGTGCAAAAGCCTTAACCTTTTTAACCGACTTCAAAAAGGAGGAGGTTCTCAATTCGATGAGTTTGTTTTTTATGTATGTACACCGATTACTCCGAGATTTGTAGACCGATTTGAGCAATTCTTTTTTTAACTGGTGCATAATGCTTTCGAGTTGTTCCCATATAAATTTAATTACATTTAATTGAGTAGTTTTTTTAACCAGATTCAATAAACAGGTTAATTTGACGGCGCTTATCTAGATGATGTCTTAATAGTTTCGATTCCTCTCAGATCAGAGAACCGATTTGAGTCATTCTTATTTTTAGTGTTAAATACTGATACCACATTGGAAAAAGTTCGTACATTTATTTACACTAAAAAGAAACAAATAAAACTTTTGGCAAAAATGATCCCGCCCGACTTCATAAATAAACTTTTTTTTCCTTTTCAGTAGTTTTAATATTTTTATATCGTGTAGGGTATTTAAAGTCGGTATTTTATGTGGTTTTTTTAAATTTAATATACCTGTATCTGTTATTTCAATACGTAGGTTCTGTATTTTAATAACCTACCTATGTAGTTGGTTTATAATGTGCAATGTGTAGTAATTTGTTGGTTTTTCATATTCTTGTTTGTAGTACTATGTTGCTTTATAGATTACTCAATTTTTATACGCGAAGACCTTTAATTGGCAGTCAGTTTAACGTACGGTCATTATTTTGTTTTGTTTAACTTACAGTTAGTCTTCCAAAGAAGTTAAATAAATAAATATTTATTTATTTACTTAATTATTTATGCACATACAGAAAGTTAGACACAAGAATGAAATAGGAGAGTACAGTACAAATTTTACTGCTTATTTCTAAAGAAATCTCTTCCAGCAGACATGCTAAAGGTCAAAAAAGAAGGAATGCAGGCAGAGATCTTTTGATTATACATATATACTAAACAGACAGACATGAAGGCGTAAGTTAACCTTTTTGCTTTCTTCAGTCTATGAATAACAAACAAGGTAAAAACATTTTATTTAAGGATGTATCGACAACAGCGTATTTAACTTAAAAACATCCGTAAAAAAAAACGAGTAATGTGTACATCTGGTAGGCCAGTGTTGAAATATCGTATCGTCGAGATACGCTGCCGCCCGCGCTGTGCCGCGCCGGCCGAGAACTGCACCAATAAGTTATTTTTATCTAAACACGCACATCGTAACTCTTAAGTATGTTTATATTGTAGTAAACATGAATGAACGCGTATCATGTCAACTTTATTGGCTTTTTAGATGTGACATATCTATTAATTGTTTATAAAAAATGTAGGGTGCATGAGGTTTTTTTTGTCATTTGATTGTTAAGGGAACCAACTTCAGTAATATTTCTGTCTTATCATACTTATTACTGATTGCGCAGATTTTATCGTGAACGGTCTATGCGGTCAGTTAAACTCGCACTTCACAGATTTTATTATCTAGTTAGATTAGATACTATAAAAATAATTGCGGCAGATTTTATAACAAATCCTACCTACTTAAGGGAATAAAAAGACCGAAATATATCTAAAAATTCGCTCGAATACGAACACTATAAATTAAATACATATCAACGCGAGTTCGATTTCCTGGTCGGGCCATAAGACGGCTTTCCATAAGAAATTTGGAAGTGTTCAGTAGATTGCAATAAATATGTATTAGATAAGACGGATTACGGCATCAGCCAAAAAAATGTGGGCACCCAGCAACATCATATACTATGAAATATATTTATCTTTCTTTTACATTTTTTACCATTTTATAAGGTGGCACCAGAATAATCAGATGAAGGAGCGAGCTAACACATGTACACGCCAGATAAAACAGACCATGGGAGAAAGTCTTGTCACACATCAAAACCCGCCAATTTAAAAGTTTGACCTCGTGTCTTATTAATAGTCATCGCGAAACTCACTTTGCAGGGAATTGCAGTCTCTTAAATTCAAATGGGAGGTGCTTAATAAGGAATACACGGCATAAAAACTGTTTCTCCCAGGGCCGGTCCCGTTAAAATCGTGGCCTCTATCGCATGGCGATGTAAACCTTTGACTTAGAGCCCAGTGACATTACACAATTTGGCCGGCTTCAAATTTCTGTTATATAGTTTTCAGTAGTATATGAGTACAGTACAACCCTAGGGCGCGGGAGACGCGGTGGATTTAAATTGTTGAAAAATCCCACTGTAATATGGACAGCTTCATCTTTATTAACTATACAATTGTAAACCACTTTTTCTCCCTTAAATTATTGCAGCAACATGTCAAGTTTGATAAGATGATATATAAGTTTTATACATTTTTTGGATGTATTTCTTTATTTTCCGTGAAAAAGCCAAATATCATTTTACATAGACCTAATTTAAAAAGTGACGGAGTTTAATACAAGCTTTCATCCCCCACTAAACCCCTTTCAAGGTGGATTTTTCATAAACGCTGTAATATGTCTTTCCTCTTTTTCTACTGAGAAGGACCTTTTTCCTATAGATCTTACTTAAAAACTTACTGATTTTAATACAAACTTTCAATTCCTATTTTACTCCCTTTAAAGATAGATTTTCAAAAACGCGCATATATTTTTTCACTACTTTTTTACTGATAATAATCGGATATAATTTTTCCATAGATCGACTCCAAAAATAACGGATATTCAATACAAACTTCCACCCCCTCTTTTACCCCCTCAAGGGTAACACAAGGGTACAAAAACACTGAAACAATATTTATAACAATTTTCTATTTCATTATTTTAAACTAAAAAGCCAAATACCAAATTTCATAGACCGTTCATAGTGTGGTGCCGGCTCAGAATGCCACCACCCCATCTCCTCCCATGGGTGTCGTAAAAGTCGACTAAGGGATTAGTCGGAGGATGGGCAGCAGCGTCCTTCGAGTACATTAACAACTCAACTGCGATCGCCAACTCGCCTGCCAAGCGTGGCGATTATGGCAAAACCCCCCAATGAGCTCAAAACACATCCATATCGGTGGTTGTGATGATCTTTGGGGGAGGCCTGTGTCCAACAGTGGACTTCATTCGGCCGAAATGATGATAGACCGAACTTAAAAAATTACGGAATTTGAACCCTATTTTAACCCCTTAGCGATGGAATTTCTAAACAGCCTTCCTTAGTGGATGCCTAAGTTATAAAGGTACTGTCAAAATATCAAGTTTCTAGCCTCAGTGGTTTAGGCTGTGCGTTGGTATGTCAGTCAGTTAGTCTGTTTCTCCTTTTATATACTAAATATACATAGAAGAATATGATCTGAGACCTATTTAGTCATGGAAATATGGCAATATCTGATTCATTAGATTCATATGACAATCAATACGCCCAAAAGGGGATACATAATTACAAAATCCGTAAACAAACTGAATCGCAGCATATTGTTTGTCCCTTTCAGCGTGTCAGTTTTGGATACGACAGTTTCAAATAGATTTATCCATACATTGCGCAAATGTATTCTTGTTTTCAATAGACAGATTTATTTGTGGTCTAATTAAGAAATGTGCTAGCTATATCGGAGTTTTGTATAGTCTGTCTTACCATGTCTCGCCACGCCGTGATTCTATCTATAAGTATTTAATATACGTAAAATATATTTATAATAAGCATAAATAGTATACAATAACGTCTAACCTATTTTCTTTTGTTACAGGTATGTACGCATCTCCAATTTCAACGAACAATGTCAAACAGTAATTACAAACACCGTGTAATCTTATTACAACGTTTGTTACAAAAAGTGTAAAACGAGATTAGGCTCCTAACACGCTTTTACTGCCATGATCCTTTGTATTCCTTCGTAATCCTATTGTCCCAACACAGTTTAGCGCCTGGCAAAACCACCTTATCTCTCACTTATCTCGTTCACGGTAGCAGGAGTAACAGATTAGGTAATCTATTGAAGTTACTTTGTTATCTGCTCTTGCATCGTGTGTTCACTGTTTGCTCCCTAATTTGTAAGGGATGGTATCATTTCGCGATAGAAAAACAGTATCGAGTTTGTAGAAACACCTTTATCAGATATCAAAAGGCCTTTATCGCTGCTATTTCCCCTGACATCGCTTTGGTATTGTAAAGGGTGGCTACGGGGCTATTAACCAAATTGGCGGCAGTTTTAAGTTGTATAGAAACTGATACTGTTTAAATGGGTTGCCGTCGGATGGAAATTGCAGTAACTGCAAAACTAAATGCTTTGCAAATGCAGCGTTTTGCCAACCAACGCCGATGGCAGTGGGATCGTCATGCCAGTGAACGACGAGGGCGACGAGACGACGTCCCGACTAAACCCATATTTGTCCCGATTTAAAACTACACAATTCCTATACCGCATAATGGCCATCCAAGCCTTCTCGGCCGCCTATTTCGCTTCCCAAGTTCCTGTTATCCAATGACTCAGCCCTCAACCGCATGCGTTCCCCGCCCAGATACCTCAACTGTTAATCCAACATTGTATCTAAGCCTCAGCGATTCCCTAGCTGATGACCGCCCCCATTGCGGCTCCGTTCAGGCCAGTCCCGTACAGCCAAATCGCACCTGTGCCCACCATCGCACCCGCACATGTGCACTCTCAGAAGGCTGCCCCTCCCTCACCCCAATCCCCACCCTAAAAATTCAAAAATTACCATAAACCACATGCAGAAACTGGCGCAGTCTCTTTAACAGACTGTTATATCGCCCTCGCTGCCGAGGATGCCCGCCTCACCGACGCCGCGGAGGCCTGTGACCGCGACATCACCCCGTTCAATTATCTTCTCCCCCCGTCCCTTGCTCGCGCCGGCCCGTGCCGAGCCTGTACTCTTAAATATCTTTCGATATATTTAAATCATACCGATCCAGCTGTCCCTTAAACCTTTCCTTGTACCCTTCAGCAACGCCCTAAGCTAAGGTTTGAGTCCCGCAGGGGGCGCCCTTAGCAGCAGTTGCTTAGTATGTAAAAAACATTTTAAGCCTGGCTGGATGTATCTTTTAGGTTCGCCAGAAATTGCCCGGTTAAGCAGCCTCATTTCAAGGAAATGTTTGCGAGAAGCCCTACAAAAATGCCTTTAAAGCGTCACTCATAGTTCTCTTAAGCAAAAGAGGCACTTACACTAGGCCTAATTATCCCCGCTTTACAGTCATCCTTAGATGTGCCTTAAGATCTAACACCAATGATTGTATCCAGGACCTGGAGCCCTCCTTCGGTGCCGTAGATGATCGCTCCGGTGGCTTTAGCCGGTAGGAGTCCGGTATACCTCTCCACACTTCCGTACTTGATGTATTACTACTGGGTTACACGAAAAAAAGGCTGAATGATCGCCAGGGTAAAGAAAAGTACACTAAGATAATACTCACATACTTCGATTATTTGACAATAAAGCTGTAAAAACTTCCTATTAAACTTGGTGACGATGTATACAATTATTTACTCGTAAGTTGAAAATGTGTTTCGTATCGATCATATAATTCATATTTAACAGTGGTGGCGTAACAAAGCCAATGCATCAGTATTTAGGCGAAATCTATAACATCTGTTAGGCAAGGTGTCTTTACTTACACAGTAACCGTTCAATTATATTTGCCACACGTGTTCCTAATACCAGCGTAAAGCCACGAGCTTATGTGGCCCATTTGTATAATAAATTTAATTTTAATAAGAGAATTTAATTTTTACTGTTGATATCTCTCGGTGACAAGCGTCGTGAGGTTACATATGTTAAAAACCGTGTGGTGCCTCACTGGAGTAGTACTATGTAGAACTACCATGCGACCCAAGAGAAGACGGTAGCACGCATGTGGTCACGCACTGCCGCGGGACGCTTTGGGGGATCCTTTACAGTCCCCCGGGGGGGGTAACCGCTTTACACTCACCCTCTCCAAGATGTGCCTATAGGCGTGGCACCAGTGGGTGGCTCTACTGTAATCTTATGAGGACCTGGAGCCCCCCCTTCGGTGCCGAAGATGGCCGCTCCAGTGGTTTTAGCCGGTAGGAGTCCGGCATACCCCTTCGCCCTTCCACGGGGTGAAGGAATTTCATGAAGAATTTCCAACCCCTCTACAGGAGGGAAGGCGATTATAAAAAGGTGGTCCCCCAAGCGCTCACTGTGCGCAGTGCTACGCACGTGACCACGTGCACGCCACCGTCTTGCCGGGGGTCGCTCGGTGTGAGCACGCAAATCCCCAATCGGCGCGCCCGCGACGACGATGTAACGATGGCAGGCGTGTTGGACCTGGACGTCGGAGCGGTTGTTACCCTGGCGCCGTCCCGCCGTTCTCCGTGTGGGATCCGCAATCTCCCGATCCCCTTCTGCGGTTTCCTTCTGGAGCATGCTGCTCTCGCAGAAGGAGCCCACTGCACTCCAATTTTCATGCTCTGCCAACATAGCCGACACTACTGCCGGCAGAGAGAGAGATCTTGCCCGATCCGATCGACCAGGATCCGCCGCTCGATAGCCCATGCAGGGCATTGCTCGAGCGTGTGCTGTGCGGTATCGTGGTCACTTTCACATTAAAACACGCTGCAATAGTGTTGTTAATGCAACTACCATGTGTTCTTTCTGCATCACCCTAAAGTAGACTGGTAGAAAATGCCTATGGCGTTAAGCCCGCCACTGTACGTGTTTGTGCATAAAGAATAAATAAATGCTGGCACTGTGCCGTAACCTCATGTCCTATCCTATGCAGGTACGTACCGAAACAACCGTGATCTGTGAATACCTGCGTCGGTATTCACAGATCGGACAGAACGGTAGGTGACGCGCTCGCTCCTTCTGAGCCAGGCTCCGAAGAGCGGCAGGATGGCCTTAACGACACAATCGGTCGCTAACTGCAACCGAAGGCAATTTCGCCACGTCTCCAGTATGCGCCGCTGAGCCAGCTGCCTTAGCCTGTCGAACGCCCCTGGAGACGGAGATATATTTAAGAATTAGAAAATAAATATATTTAAGACCCTCACAATAAGCCCATCCATTTCATATGTTACACGGTACAGTTTGCAAAACTTTATTCTTTAATTCTCTATATTGCCCCTAAGAAGTGACCCCCATATTCAAAATTCATCTATTAACGTTACACGTCCGTGTTAGGGTTGCAGAAATCCAAATTTCAACTTGATCGGTCCCGTAGACTAAGATCAAATTGGCTGTGACAGACAGGCACACGAGTGATCCTATAAGGGTTCCGACGTTTTTACCTTCGGACGTTCGGAACCCTAAAAATTGAACTTGATTTGTTATTGTGTTAAGATCACATTTAACACAAAAATAACAGACAATTCCTCAGATCCAATTTCAAATATTTCGGATTAGATTGATTATTAATTTTGGCCACAGATCCATTTAAATCTTTATATTTGAGATTGAAACCTAATCCTTAATCCATAACCCTAATATTGGATGTTAGTTTGTCGTCGCTAAACGTCAATAAGGCAACATATATAACACACATGTATTTCCTATTTAGGTAGTTTATTCTTGCTAGCCATGTAAAATAATAAGATAATTAAATTGTTTTATATTCTCTAATATTATTTACCGAGCCAAAATAAAAAGAACTATACAACATACCTTATCTTCAAAATAACCTTTCTACGTTCATAGTAGCACCCACCACAATAATGGGTGCGGGATCAATCTGGAGCATTAGCCGGCTGTTAATGTATTTTTTTTGAGACATGTGCTACTACACTGCTAATTTACCAACAGACAAGGTGTTCGTGCACCCACATTGAGCCCAGATTTAACACGTGTGGACGTTCGACGATCCATTTGTAGCAACCTCTGCAAACCCGTGAATGTAAACGTTAGGGTTAATTTTGTTGTTTAGTGCTTTTGTGGTTTCAGTAAGTAATTGATTTTCTAATAACTAAATTATCAAGTAGGTATTTCCTTAGATTACTATAAAGGCAACTGGATTTATGGATTTGGGTCACAATAAAGGTAATAATATCTAAATGTTTATACGTGAAGAAAAATCTTTGTACCTCTTTTTAACCACATTGCGCGCACGGAGGAATGTGCGATTTGGCGTAGTTAAAGATCATAAGGAGGAGGAGTGCAGAAAGCTAAATTGTTTGTACAATATATGTTATAAATACTTTAATCAAATTTAATGACTTACGGTCCAATTTCGACCCCTGGGCGACCATTAGTATATAAAGCTATATACAAAATCTAGATGACGTAGAAACAATATAATAATTTTACTACTAAGTTTTATTGTCCCGTGGCGTCGATATCGGAAGGTTCACAGTCGTACTACACTTACGGTAAAACCCCATGACGCAGCGGTCATAAATACCGAACACTACCCCGTGAATAGGGTCCTGGACTAAATAATGTACCTGCATCGTAAGGGGAGTTTGTAAGTTTTATTGGGAAAAACAATTCACAAATTGAATTCCTACACATAATTATGAGGGCGGCAAATCTCGGACTATCAAGCTAAAGTGTAACAATTGTTATTATTGCTGGCATTATAGTAAACACTTGGTACAAGTTTACATTACTTTGGTCACAGATATTATAATACTTTACTACTTCGGTTATAGGTTTAACCATGCGTTAAGTAGCTAGCTTAGTGGAATATGGAATTTTCATTGTCCTTATATGAACTGTTAATGTCTGATAGGATGAAGTAATGATGATGAGACTCGGTTTCGATGTACGTTAACTGTACGATATGAACAACTATGATATTCATGCAACGACAAGCATATACCTCGAGAAAGAAATACCCTGAGTAACGAAGGCTATAAACCAAATGAACTTTAAACTAAATGAAAAACTGGCTTCAAAATCCATTGAAAAGAATAAAACGCTATTTTATTGATATTGTTTCTTCATAACACGATGACTTGAATTGTAACGAACAATCGAAACCGATAATACATTTAGTGGCTTGGTACTGCTATAACTGTAAGTCTGCATTTTATTTATTTGTGTTCAATAGTTACTAGTTTATAGTTTTATCTATAAACCGGGACATTAAGCCTATAACTATAATCATAGCTGGACCAGTTGTATCGATCTATTATCGTATTCATAATAACTCTATAATAATTATTCAATGACCGCGCAACCTGCTTACCTACAGACTTTTATGAAAATTAGCATTAATTAAATAATTCCACGAAACTCCGCTACGTAGCACTCTGTATGTAGTTTACCATTGAACCGTCTAATTATCACATTTAAACAGGACGATAATCTTCCGAAAACACTCGTTAATTCGTTAATAATTAATAAAGATATAGTAAAATTCTGACCTGAATATGTATTTCTGAGCGGAAATGTTATTCAGATTCAAATAATTGCTCTACATTGCTTTAAATGACTACACGGTACACGTAATCGGACCAAAATCGCCCCAAATTTTTGTAGCACAATGGCACTAGGCACAATCGCTCGGTGTAATTGCATTTAATTGGTCATGTCGCATTCATATTGAACATTTTATTTTGAATACGAATAATTTGAGGATAGAAATGTTTTAGGCCGAGTCGCATAATTTTTTTCAAGCAGTATTGCCAACCAAATGACTCGAAAGTGGACAAAAAAAGATAAGTTATATACAGTAGCGATCCCACTTAAGATGCTTGGGTCAAGTTTCGGTAGTCGTATTGATAATAATAAGTCGTATAGTAATCACTTGTAAAAAATACCGAGAGAATTAAGTAAGACAGTTTTGGGACAAAGAAGAGGACGGCGCCACCAAGCCTAACACGTCGCAACAACATAGATCATTCTGGCGTCCTAGATAGAAAGTAGATAAAGTATATTTATGTGAGAATATTGCCTATCATTCTGTCTGAACGACACATTTTACGCACGTTTGACACAACCTATTTTCGTACTGTTTTCTCCGAACTTACTACATTGCAGAGCAATCCATTTCCCTAAAATATAGCCATCATTGTTCTTACCCCTCATTTGCTGTCTTGAAAAACTATCTCGTTTACTTCCGCTGTATGTTTTATGCATGAGATGAGAACAAATGGTAAATATATTCAGGCGATGGTCAGAAGCCAAGTTTTGGTTGATTAACAAAAATAAAGGCTAGCGCTGGAGCGATCAAACATGAGTTACTCAGACGGAGTGGCGTCGCGCTGGAATGTCAAGCATAATCACTATGTAAATTTAATCTTGTTATTACATTTTTTGTCGCGTGTTTGTGGCGCGATGATCTTTGATATAAATTCGGCGATAACTACCCGCTATATTAGTCTGGCTGGAGGCCTCTTTTGGCTTCGCCAGAAAATGACCGGTTAAGCAACCACATTTCCCAGAAATGTATGCGAGAAGCCCAACAAAAAAAAACCACTATATTAGTGTAGTTTCACCACTGAGAATATTTTCGAGCCCTCTCAGGATGCAGGTGTCCTCGCAATGATTCCCTTTACCATTAACGCAAGTGATAATCAAATTCTAATCTGCACATGAATGAAATGAATTCGAAAAGACCGTGGTCGAACTTAGGGTCCTCCTGTATGGGAGTCAAGCATTCAACCACTAGGCTATCACTGCTTATCCCGAACTTAGTAACAACAAACTCTACATCATCGTAGTCCCAAGCTAGTTTGAACTACTTACTTTACTTACATGAAACCCGTCAAAAGCGGAAGAAGTTAGTTGCGAACGGCGGCAACCCCTGCTGTTACCCTCCCGAATTTATTGCAATCCGATACACGCGTAGCATGTCTGACCGAGGGGGAAACGGATCGTGTATTTTTCTATTAGGTAACCACATTTTTACTGACATGATGTCGATCCCTGATTTTCCTTTTTATGACAGTTTTGGTTGAATGAAGGTTGTATAAATGGCTTTGTTACATTTTATTATTTTATTTTAGTTTTGGTTGTTGTGACTAGTTAAAATGACTTAAGGGGTCGCGAGTAAGTCGATTGAGGAATCTTCGTGCTCATACCGAGTGACCCCTGGGAGGACGGTGGTGCGCAAGTGGCTGCGTGCCACTGTGTACGCAGCACAGCGCACAGCGAGGCTTCGGAGGGATCCTTTACAATCCCCCTGAGATGGATCTGGGAGAGCGGCCTTTTTAAAGTCATTATTGCATTTTTTCTATAACATGATGTAGATTTCCAAATTCCACGCGTGCGAAGCGTAAGCTAGTATTGAACATATTAATATATATATTTTTTTTTAAACTTTGCCCCTCACTAGGTTTTCTCCTGTGTCGTGGGTGCGTTTACAGACATAAATTCCACATACAATACACCCAGACCCGGAACAAATACCTGCAGATCATACAAATATTTGTTCCGTGCGGGAATCGAACCCACGACCCGGAGCGCAGCAGCCGACTGTATCAGCCACTGCACCAACCGTGCCGTCAAAAATAATAATATTAACAACATGTTAAAAGTATATATACAGACAATAGATATATAAATAGTTCATTAATTCTAACAAGAATTATTTCCACATTCTAATTTTGATTAGTTATTAAATAAATGCACATGTCGTCAATAAGGTTCCAGGGAAGCCACATGTGAAGAGAAAGAATCAATACCAGACATCTCTGTCGTTAGCGTAGTCATTAGCCTTATAATAAAGTGTTTAATAAGGACGTGTGGGCTTTAAACTTTCCTTTAGTAAGATCTGTAACAGATTTGGGTAGCTGAGGATTTTGGGCGGCTTGACCAACTCTGACAGAATGTTGGCCATAAACAAAAAAGAAAGATCGAAGAGAATTATTATAAAAACGTACACAATTCCCAAGTAACGACTTATTTGTTTTAGTTAATCTGAAATATGTATAACACTCGAAGCTAGCTAAATGCAATATTTTCATTAGTCTCGATGTTTTTCCGATAAAGCCTAAAGCTTGCGCAAGACCCATCCTATCCAACAGTGACGACCCCATTCGAATCCATTCAGTGGTTTAACAGGAAAAGAGTAATAACGTGAAAAGCAATTCCCACTTATGAGTAGTAGTGATAGGATAGTGATTTAGACACTCGGGTACACATTTAAGTGTTATGAAAAGCAATTGCAAGGATTTCTTCTATTTTATGAAGCCACTATTAGAGCGCCATGACCCAACTTACACAAGGACACTGTCGAAGCAAATACTATTCATATGAAACCTTATTGTTTTTCTAATAGTTTCATATATTAAGAATCATGACCTGAAATAGGTCTTGCATGTCGTGAAACGACTGCTTTATGACTCGTCATATTTTCCATTGGAGAAAAATAATGTACCTACAGGGGAAAATGAGAAAAAAGCGTGTTGGGGCGCGAGGTCAATGCCTCATGCCGCCTGGCTAGACCTAATGTGCTGATAATTTATAAATTTATGTTGTTGGTTTTATTTTTTTAAACGTAATCGGGTTAATTAGTACACGAACACATAACTTATTTTTAATAACATTTTGATAGAATAAACGCAATCGTATTATAGCGGTTCGGTTTTAAATGAAACCTTTGTTATATTTAATGAAACGCAAGATTGCAGTTAACTATTGACTTTATATATTTCCCGCTTATTCTTCAATATAAGTAAAGCAGAATCCGTAATTTCCTATTTTAATTTCCTCCAGCCAATAGTTTACAGGTATAATCGCAAAATGTAAGTATAACATTCTAAAGATATTTAGCACTATTCAATTTTTCCATTACTGTATAATTAGCCTTTAAAAATAATATATTGTAATTTGGATATAATCTCAATGGGTTCTGTTGTTACGACTACTTAATTACTATGGTGGTCACATAAATATTGCGGATAAGCGATAGAAGGAAGTCGACTTGATTAGTTATGCGGGCTTCTTATATTACCATATAAACATAAAACACGTAATGAGTCGAACGAAACAAATGAATTTCAAACTCCTTTAAATTACCGTGTAATCAGTTCGAAAGATATTAACTGTAAAATCTTACTGATACAATAAATGTTTTGTATGTTAGTCTTGACGGCACGGTTGGTGCAGTGGCTGATACAGTCGGCTGCTGCGCACCGGGTTGTGGGTTCGATTCCCGCACGGAACAAATATTTGTACGATCTGCAGGTAGTTGTTCCGGGTCTGGGTGTATTGTGTGTGGAATTTGTGTTTGTAAACGCACCCACGACACGGGAGAAATCCTAGTGTGGGGCAACGTTTTAAAAAAAAAAAAAAATGGTCGAAATTAATAATCGAATCCAAAATCTTTACATTTAAGATTTTGAACTTGATCTGTTTTTGTGTTAAGATCATATTAACAGTAAAACAGACAAATCCTTAATCCCAAATCCAAAGATTTCGAATTAGATTGATTATTAATTTCGGCTGTAAATCACGTTAAATAGGCTGAACGGATTCAAGTATAATTTGGCAGATAGGTAGATTATGTCATAGAATCTCATCTTATCTCATCAGCCCTTTAACGTCCAATGCTGAATCCAATGAAAAGGCCTCCCAATGACGGTTACATGCATGTGGTCACGCGCCGCTGTATGCGTAGCACAGCACAGGGTGGCGTCGAGGTATCCAGAGGTCGCGCCATCGTCTTCTCGGGAATTACTCGGTGTGAGCGATTAATTTCCCCTAAGACCGTTCATTGTAACCGTCATTGCCACTTTACAGTCACCCCCTCTAAGATGTGCCTATAGGCGTGGCACCAGTGGGCGGCTCCAGTGTGCTCGCATGAAGACCTGGAACCCCCTCTTCGGTGCCGAAGATGACCGCTCCAGTGGTTTTAGCCGGTAGGAGTAGCATTCCCCTTCGTCCTTCCCCGGGGCGGAAGAAGTTCATGACGAACTTCCATTGGATGACCAATAAAAATGGGAAATTAATCACTAGGCTTGTTAGGCGGATTGGTGATCGGAGGATATTGTTATTAAGTACGACACAGGAGGCTGCCGCTGTCCATCCCCTTGATATTAAACCCTTAGAGCGCTATTGCTAAGAATCTCAAGGCATTTTTTCCCTTTACTAAGTAAAATGTATAGTGCCACAATGACGAATGTCTTAACTTTCACTTCCGATGGAAATATGGTCGGCACTTTATTTGCGGTGAACTTCTCACCTGATAAAATGAGAAACAAAAAAGCAATGTGTCGTCGGTAGAACGTGCTCTCACATGCAAACTCTTTATCAATGCAGTGACTGTTTTTCGTGTCATACACACTAGACTGAGCAGATTCACTCAAATGAAGACAGTTACATGCTTCGACGGCACGGTTGGTGCAGTGGCTGACACAGTCGACTGCTGTGCTCCGGGACGCGGGTTCGATTCCCGCATGGAACATATATACGTATGATCTGCAAGTAGTTGTTCCGGGTCTGGGTGTATTATGTGTGAAATTTGTGTCTGCGACCCACGACACAGGAGAAATCCTAGTATGGGGCAAAGTATTTTAAGAGATAAATCAAATAAAATAGAGGTGGGACGGATGGTATTCCGGCAAGTTTCATTGCTAGCTGTGCTTATAGTCTAGTCAACGCTCTTTATTTGATTTTAAACTCTCTACAATCCGGTGTCTTTGAGTGGAAATCAGCCAAGTATTTAAGTCCGAGGACAAAAAACATTTTTGTAATTACCGGCCCATATCCATTTAATCAACTTTTTCTAAATATTTTGGAGTCCCTTATTTCTCCGCATATTGAAAATTTAATGTAATTGTAATTGAATCCCAGAATGGCTTTACAAAATGTAGGTCAACATGTTCTATTTTAGTCTTATTTACTGAAACCGTCAGAGAATCAATTGATGTGCACAGACAAATAGACGCGATATACATGGATTTCAGCGAGACTTTTTACCGCATTTCTCATGCTATTTTACTTAAAAAGCTATAGGCTATAGCGAATCGGTATGATTCGCTGGCGCCATTTTAAAATGGACGGGTTCATATCTAACAGATTGTTCATATTATATTGCAGCAGGTATGAATCTAATACTCATAAAATTAACACCGGGGTGCCCCAAGGACCACATCTGGATCCAATATTGTTATATATTTTTATAAATGTTATTCCAGGCTCAAGCAAGGAAGTAAATAAAAGATTACATACTCCCTTTTTATTCGCAAGTGAATCTCTCCCAGTTTATGGAACTTCAGTCAGAGTCAAGTCCACTGCTGAACAAAGGCCTCACCCAGAGATCACCACAACGACCGGTCAGGGTGTATTGCGTGCTCATTGGGGGAGTTGCCGTAATCGCCACCGCAGTTGGGTTGTTAATGTTATAGAAAGACGGTGCTGGCCATCCTCCGGCTAATCCCATAGTCGCCATTTACGAAACCCACGGGATAAGATGGATTGGTGCAAGTCATAACATAATATTCGGTACATCAATTGTAACAGTATATATCATGTGGTATTTACCTGTACTGGTGCAGTGACTGATACAGTCGGCTGCTGAGCTCCGGGTCGTGGGTTCGATTCCCGCACGGAACAAATATTTGTATGATCTGCAGGTATTTGTTCCAGGTCTGGGTGTATTGTATGTGGAAATTATGTCTGTAAACGCACCCACGACACAGGAGAAATCCAAGGGTTGGGCAACGTTCTTTTAAAAAAATGAAAGAAAAGAAAAAGACCTAATTGTTAAGAACAATGTAGGCAACAATAATCAACATTCCTAAATAAATATATAAAATATATATTTATACATAGATATAGAAATAAAAAGTCACCTTTCACGGTTCGCATACTTAGAGAGGGGTGGCCCACCACCCACATATCATGTTATCAAGCCAAAAGACATCCAGTGCTGAACAGAGGCTTCCCCATTAACGACCGGTTACATGCCGTGTGTCCACATTTTGGGGGGGATTTCCCAATACTCGCCACGCTTCGCAGGCTTTGCAGAATGGCCGCCCTTCCATAGACGGGACGCTGCTGCTCTGGTTAAGAGTGCCTTAATCGCCTTTTATGACTTCCGTGGGATGAAATGGAGTGGTGCTATATTAAACCGCGCGGAGGGCAGAAGGTCAGACAGGAAACCGCCTTCCCCAGAAGAGGTAAATTGAATAATGCTGTTGGTGATTGAACATTCAATCCTCAATAATTATGGGTAATTATTTGTTGATATTCTTCTTCTTATTATTCGTTGATAATATGTTAGCCCGATCGGGGTAATCAAGAGAGGCATTATTTTAAAATGTTATGCTTGTATCTGGTACATCTGTCTGTAAGGTCGTAAATCTTGCAGTCTGTCGATAATCTGGCACGGCTTCAAGTGTAGTTGGGCAGAAAGGTAGACTATGTCATGGAATAAGATATATTTATTGTGTTATCAATTCTTCAAGGATTCATGAAAATTTGTTTCGTCGCGGACGAATTCGCGTGTAGTTGCTAGTTGTTAATATCGATCGTGGAAGGTAAACTTACCTTCCATATTTGATAGATGCCTAGATGTTAAAGGCTTTGCTCGGAGAAAGAAGGACGTACTCTTAGTAATGAGGGCGTATTGAAAATGTAATGAGCGCTCTGTCTTCGTCTAAGATATGGCGAGTTTGTGGCTTTATTATATAAAGGAAATCCTCTCAACGCTGAAAACCTAAGAAAATCCAGGATACCATTGTGACTAGTGTACACTTGTTTCCCGTCACCGCTACTCCCATGCCATGATAATATTATTAGCAGAAAAACAATACGATGTACCTAAAATTGTTAATGTGTTATTTTCATTATAAACACACAACAAAGAAACGAAGAATATCAAGTAATTTTGAAAAAGGCCATAAATTACATACATAAAGATAAGGAATAACCCCGTATACCTACTGCACTTAGTAAAATGCGTGTTTACTAAAAACGAAAACTTTCTTCGGTTATGCGCTATTATTGTCAATTCGTTCTTATCTGACAGAGAAAGCTTCCGATAAAAGAAAACGTGGGAGTCTGCTACAGAAAGTGTCTTTACAAAACGACAACATTACAATACTGCGATTCAATTATATGCCACGTTTCTAGTGCCATATTGTTTTTTGACATAATTAGTTCAGCGCAATTGAACATGGATTGGAGACAACAAATATAGCCACATTATTCAATATGTATTATAATTTCTCAAATAAAAAAATAACTATTATCAGCTAAATTGTCCAGATTATATTATACATTCCCAATTTTGTATAAAATACAAATAGGATCCAAATTGTTCAAACTGTATTATGCTTTCTCTAATTTTCATAAAATTTAAATATATGTATCTATTATTTCTTGTAATCTTGTCATGTTGCGCACCACAAATAGTAATTCCATTTCTTTACGGTCAAATATCTGCCAGTCCTCGGTATTTCAGGTACCGTTGACATTTAACAATGTTGTAAATCCGGTACATTGATAATTATTTATTTAAGCTTAAAAACATCAGTATGTACAATGTGTGGCACGCATTGAATGTGGATGGACATTATCGTCCACCTGCGCATGCGCAGCGGACCGGACGGACGCGTGCGACGACTAATGTAAAAAAACCAACCACATCTTTGCGAGTTATCTTTGAATTATTCAAGGTACCATCTCATTAGTTTATCAATTATGTCAGCACGATAAACACTTTGAGAATAAGTTTGTGAAAATGATTGCTGATAAGTATATTGTGATAAGCTTTCGGATTAAGACAAAGTTTTCGCATTTTTGTATAAATCAGATTAACAGACGCACAGAGATTTTTTAATCAAACAAAAATACTAACCGGAAATGTAAAATACTTACTTATAAAAAACTTGAATTCTTGTCATAAAAGAAGTATATACCTATACGAGTACTAACACGAGCACGTATGAACGGACACATTAATAACTGAAATCCGACAAGAAGTGGTTTACGCTACTTCACCTCCGGTGTCTTCCTGGGCCAGTTTTTATTCACACATTGCTCCAGGGTCCGTAGCCCGTGCGCTTCATGCGTACCAGCGTACGCAGTATGAAGACCCACTCATGCTTTAAAAAATAATAAAGTTATTTTGAAGAGGTTAATATTATATACTCTGGTCTAGTCTAAACGATTATATATGGTTGGAAGGAACTTGGATTTCTTTCGACCTGTGTTAAGGAGCTATGGTTATCTACATAATAAAAAGCTAAACTTCTAAAACAATGTTTTGAAGCCACTCTTCTTATTTTTCAAGTTTTCGTTCTAGAACATTATTTTATAACCGAACGGAAATTAATGGCCACAACAAGCCCACAAAAATAGTTTTGCGATAAGAAGCATTTAATCTATTGTACTTCATATTGGATAATCTAATTAGTGTACGGAAAGCTTTAGGGAGATAATAATTATATAACTCTATATACAAGTACATCTCGATGCCGCCCGTTACGCTTTCTAAACATTATTCTGTTATCATGATGCTTTTATCGTGATTATTTTAATCGTCATAATGAAATTCAATTTTAATAACGCAAGGCGTGTGAGTTTGTGCGGTTAATGTTTATAAGATTATTGTTGCTCTTACATCAACTCACTTTCGAATGCTTCTGACTCGCAAGTATTCAGCGTTTACCAAAATTACACAAATGATAACGATATGATCTACGAGTAAAAACGAAAAATTACCTACGCGAGGTTTCTGGAAAAACTAAAGAAAGCTTACCGACAAATTTTGTTTTGTGCAATAGTGTTTTATGGGGCCAACAAAACACATTTTATACAAAATACATTTGCATACTAAGTTTTTGGATGAATGCATACTATGCAATTGACCTAAAACCTTCCTTCAGGAAGAAAAAAAAGGTTGACGCTTGCGTCCCTTTCTACAATGACAAGGAAGTAATTCTACTACGAATCGGACAAACGTTGAAATTAAACATAGTGTCAAACGGATCCGTGGGACCGTTTTAGTGAGTGCGTGTGAACTAAACGCGACAATAGGCCGAGTACACACATGATGCACCGAGAAGCTCTGATTTAGAGGAGGCATTACATCGAACAATGCGGGATCGGTGTGGCGCAATCTTACGATAATTACGTGCGCTTTGCGTAGGACGCATGGGAACTGCCGACCTCAAACCGATGCAGGGCTGAACTAAGCGTAATCACAACCTTCTCTATGCGCACTATGTACAATAGTGACCCATTAAAATGTTGAAAAACTTCTAGACTAGGGAGTACATAAGTTTTATTCTTATCCTTAACCGTACGTTTTTATTTTTTTATTATTAAAATTTTGCCCCACACTAGGATTTCTCATGTGCCGTGGGTGCGTTTACAGACACAAATTTCACAAATAATACACCCAATTTTTGTTCCGTGCGGGAATCGAACCCGTGACCCGGAGCACAGCAGTCGACTGTGTCAGCCACTGCACCAACCATGCCGCCCATACTTATACATACCTTAAATATATGTATGAAAGTTAGATTGTCCGTCTGGCTGTTTATTACTTCTTCAAGGCTATACTGTCGTCCACTTGTAATCAAGGTTAGCAGACAACTAACTTACTAACCAGAAAAGGACATAGAATACTTTTCATCTCGGAAAATTAAACACAATTCACGTGGGTGAAGCCGCAAGCATAGCGAGTAAGTTATAACATATAAAACGTATATTTAAGCTTCGTACGTGGGTATCATATCACCTTTATGGAAAGTTGCCATGCAAGAATAATGGCTGCCCAAAATCAGTATTAGGTTAATGTTACATGAAATCCTTAAATTCTTTATATGGATTTATATACAAAAAAAAAGAAATTAGGAGTTTATTCTTAAAAAGACGAAAGAAAGTCAACTTTAAATATAACTTTATGGCCATTTAAGCTGTTTCAGGAAACTTTTATTTAGGTATTGCTTTATTCGTATCATATATAAATAGCCTCCTACGTGAAAGAAAATACCTCAATGTTCAAATCTTCACAATAGACTTCACATAATTATTTCTAGACTAATAAAAATCGCAATCGTACATTTTCATAATGGTACAAATGTAATAATCTTAGACTATTGTAACACCCACGAGGTACCTACAATGTATACCTACGTGTTTCTGCTATATGCTCCATCATAACTGTCTGAAACAGTCATTGTGACGTAATAGCGAATAAAATCTTCTTATCATTTGTTTGGGAACGTTGCACAATCAAGATGCTGCATGCGGCAGGCATGCTTGGAACTTCCTGAAATATAGTCACTCAGTAGCCTTGAGAAGCTTTCCATTTAAGTGGGGCAAGACTTTAGAGTACTTGTAGAGCGTCGCTAACTGTGAGAAATTAATTAGTGTTCTTATTTTTTTATATAAATATTATCTTATGGCACGGTTGGTATAGTTCTTAAATAATTGGCTTTCTTCTTCATGTGTCGTGGATTCGATCACCGCACAGAACAAATATTCGTATAAACTCGTTATATCAAATATCGGGTCGTCTGGGTGTTTGTGCATGTCAGAGTTATGTCTGTAAACTGTACCCACGATATCGGAGAAATCGTAAAAAAAGTCTTATACAGGAATCAGAACATAATGTCTAGCACTGTACGTCTACATCAACACGTTTTAAGCACCTAAACATAAATACGGTCAACTGCAAGTAGGACCCGCGCATTCTCTAGTATGATCATACGAGGTCCTGGGTTAGCTTAGGTGCCGAAGATTACCGCCCCTGTGGTTGCCCCTTCGCCCTTCCCCAGGGCGGAAGAACTTCATGAAGAATTTCCACTGGGACAAATAAAAAGGTCTCACACGTTCAGAGAGTTCCGTACTATTATTTAAAAATCGAAATTCTCAAGTGTACATGTTTCAGGACAAAAAAAAATCTGGGCTTCTCGCTTACTTTTCTGGGAAATGTGGTGACAAACTTTTATTTTGCGTGCGCTCTCTTTGTACTCTGTATGAAATTAACTGCTAATATAAGTATATCATCATCATCATTTCGGCCGAATGAAGTCCACTGCTGGACACAGGCCTCCTCCAAAGATCACCACAACGACCGATATGGTGTGTTGTGGGCTCATTGGGGGGTTTTGCCATAATCGCCACGCTTGGCAGACGGGTTGGCGATCGCAGTTGAGTTGTTAATGTATTCGAAGGATGCTGCTGCCCATCCTCCGGCTAATCCCTTAGTCGACTTCTACGAGAGGAGATGATGGGAGGAGATGGGGTGGTGGCATTCTGAGCCGGCACCACACGGATTTAGGATATATTCCTTCACTTGAGCCAAAAAACCTCCATTATGATTAATGATCATGGTCACCAGGAAGTACCTTTTTGGTTTTGATGACTAGTCAGTATATGGGTCTTTTAGTACGAAAACACGGTTAAAAGACCATACATTATTATTTCGTTAAACTAGAAGCTTAATTTGTTTACAACGGTAAGAAGTTTTTAGACCTTAGTATTCGACACTAATTTCAACTCGATACCTCAAAGTGTTTCTGAGAAAAAAGGCCTTGACATGACGGACAACAAAAAGATTCTATATGGGTACCGATTATTTTTTCTATTATAAAATACTGAACCGTAAAAAGTGAATTCGTGCTTAGAAGACTCTTCTTATAACTATCTTACATTCGTTCTTGACATTAAACCTATCATTGCCAATTATGATCTTAATGCTTTCCATAACTTTATACCAGTGTGTTATAATAATGTTATAATAGCAGTGATAGCCTAGTGGTAGAACGCTTGCCTTCCATACAGGAGAGTATGAGTTTAATCCTACTCCGAACCTCTGACTTTTCGAATTCTGGTGCGGATTTTGATTATCACTTTTGTTAAACGTGAAAACATCGTGACGAAACCTGCACACCGGAGAGGGCTCGAAAATGTTCTCAATGGTGTGTGTAGTCCGCCAACCCGCACTAGGCTAGCGTGATGGACTAAGGCCTAACCTTACTCAACGTGAGAACAGCCCCGTGCCCAGCAGTGGGACAGGAAAAGTCCGATTATGTTTACCGTTGTGTTAAGTTTAACAACTGGTATGTTTGATCGTCTCTCTCTCTCGTCTCCCTGCAGTACCTTTATATGTAATGAGGTCTTCAAGACTGAGTTGTATTAATGTGCTATATGACTTGTAATCAAGGTGCGATGGCCACTGGTCCCACCCTACGATAATTTGACAAACTTACGCCGCACTGTAGCGTGACACACGCCAACTTTCAAATAGTCCGCAATGTAATGTAAAATAGATTACGTATGAAAATGAATTCGCTTGAAAATGTCTCAGACACGAACTGTCAGTGAGACGGTATTGTATCGACGATACCATCGTGGTGTCGTGTGTCTTCTGATAAAGCTATTTGAAATGTTTTAGCAATAATAGATCGGTACGAGCAGATAAACAAGCATTTTTTTACGTTCGTCGTATTTTTATTTAATTTAGAAATGTACAACTTTATCCTAGTTTACATGCGTTTGCAATTCCTCTGCTATAATTGTTCTAAATTGGCGTAGGTTAGCTTAAGTGACCTGACTGTACTTTCTACATAGTGCTTCGAGTACCTACTAGACTTTACGTAACCCGTAGTTAAATCGAAATGAATGAAAAACCGATGTAAATTGTCATAAAAATCTCGGATATTAACGCATTTCATTCTTACCTTTAAATACTCTTATACTAACAAGGATTTTTTTAATACCGTAATCGTTGTATCCTTCATAATTACTCGCGCGTGGCCTACAATGGCGCGAGGGGCAATTAAATCGCGACCCAAACAAACAATCGAATGAATAACAAACAACATTTCGCATTTAAACGCAATAACAATGTTTTACAGCTAAATATATCGAATGTCTATGGTAGAGACAACGTTCAGGTGGGAAGACGCTACGCGAACAAACTTTAGACAGCTATTTCATTCTTTTTTGTCTTATATGACTGATATTGCTATTTTTTTCTAATTATTTGTTGTTTGTATGCAAATAAATATTCCATGTGTTTCATTTTAAACCACGGATCAAGTTAAATCGTTCACTTGTACTTCAAGTCTATCGTCGAAGTCCTAATGTTCCCAAGTGCGAGATCGACTAAGCGCTAAGCGTCGCGACGCCTGCAAAGAGAGAATCGCGACGAGATCGCGGGCGACGCGGATGTCGACAAATTTAGACGCACCCAACCCGTCGTAAAGGATTTGCGAGAAGGGAATGTATCTTACAGTTTTATTCTTAACTAGCTGTGTCTCGTGGTTTCATCTGCCGTTTAATTTAAAAGTAATATGATTATATATAGATTGAATGGGTTTTAAGTTGTTTTCGCAGCACCCTAATCATTATTTTAAGAGAAATCTAATATAAAAGTAGTCTAAGTTACTCCTTATAAAATCAGCTATCTGTCAGTGAATTGGTCGGAGATTAGCCCGAACAAACAGACAAATACAGACGGACAAAAAATAGTTATTTTGTTATAAGTACCGTACATACTTTTATATGCATTTAGTAAAAATCTGTTATATTGATGTTACAAAACAGACACTTCAATTTTATTTGTTTGTATAGATTGTAAGAAAACATTTATAGGTATATACCTATAAACGTTGTAACATATATATGCTACACAGAGCTAGACCTTTAATGTTTTCAGATACAAGACAATTCACTCACAGATATAACAGAGATTCAGTGTTATCTATACATCTATTTATACAAATAAATAAAATTGAAGTGTCTGTTTGTAATGCCAAAATAATTGCTTTTTACTAAATGCATATGAAAGTATATACGATACCTACAACAAAAAAAAGATTTTTAATTATTTTTTCTGTCTGTCGGCCTGTCTGTCGGCCTGTCTGTCTGTCTGTCTGTCTGTTCCAGCTAATCTCCAAAACGGCTGGATCGATTTTGACGGGACCTTTATTGGCAAATAGCTGAGGTTATACGGTATAACTTAGGCTACTTTTATTTTAGAAAAAGGAATTAGTGTTCCGCGAAAAACAATTAAAACCCATGAAATCCAATATATATACTAATTATATAATAAGTATTTATAAATAATCCGATTTCTTTTAAAATAAACGGCTTGTGAAACCGCGGATCCCAGCTAAGATAAATAGTGTTCTGAAATAATGTAGACCAAACATGAATATCATCTTTTTAAACGGATTTTTACTTTGCAGTATTCGCAATTCTGCAAAGTATTCGAAACGTCAGGAAAAACAAAATCTATAATATACGCGATCTAATCCGTTTAAAAATTGTTTTATTATAATGTGTAATAATCGCGAAAACCTAACACATTACTATGAATATCATCATCATCATAACAGCCTAAGAACTTCCACCTGCTGCACACCATCAATGAAAATATATGGCACCTCCATCGATTTTCACAAAAACTGGTTACATACCACCCGCATCCAATGACTGAGCTGGAGCTACTTGTACCTTCACCAGGTCATCTATCCATCTCGTTGGAGGATGTTCCACGCTGTGTTTTCCAGTGCATGGTCTCCACTCCAAAACCTTTCTGCCACAACGCCCCTTAGTTCTACGAGCTAACACAGATATATTTTCCTTTTATTCGATCACCAAACCTCTAATATTCTAAGATAACTGTATAGTGGCTCTAGTGGAGGGAGGGCGACTGTAAAAAGGCCGCCACCGTCTTCCCGGGGGTCACTTGGTATGAGCACGCAGTCTCCCCAATCTACGCACCCGCGACCCCAACATAGCCGACACTACTACGCAACGAGAGAGCTTGCCCGATCCGATCGACCAGGATCCGCCGCTCGGCAGCCCACGCAGGGCATTCTTCAAACGTGTGCTGTGCGGTATCCTGGTCGCTTCGGCAATGGTGACACTGTGCCGTAACCTCGCGTCCTATTCTGTGTAAACATAGCTCATCTAGCTCTGGCCTTTGTTCTAAAATCCATTAATAAACCTCGTCTAGTGTTTCCTAACCAATTTTATTCGAAATGAAGCATTTAGTCGCAGAATACCTTACAATCAGAAACAATAAGCGGTATCCCTAGGGGCGTCTACACCGGGCTACGAGTGTGCCCCTCGCGTTGCGAATTGTTTGAACTAATTCTGGCCGTAATGTCTATCTAATAGTTGCATAAATTTTCGTATTATATGTTCAAGTACATTCGTGAGCTGCCTTCTCAATTAAACTATCTTACGAATGTAGAATGAGTTGTTGTGCACGCATGCGGTCGCTGTCTTTCACTATTTTTAAAATGTATGATGCAGCCAGCCCACTCCTAACACAGGCTTAATTCGCTTAAATGGAGGCTCCAATCACTAGTTTGTAAGGAAACTTGTTAAAATAATAAAATATTTTGAATTTTTGAATTTTGAATTTTTGAATAATCATTTTCACGTAACCCTACTGAATTTTTATTGCTGTATAGTACTAACGGGTTCTAATGCATAAAAGACAATAAAGCAATATAACACTAGTGCTTAGCAGCTGAAACATTAGACCTTGAAGTCCCGGCCTCCTGACCTATTCCGCGATCTTGCAGATGCCTTCATGCAGGTGCTAACTAAATAATTACAGAATTATTCGAACCAGCCGTTACGTATGTCAGTAGTAACTCGGGCTGTAACTGTGCTCTGGAATGCGATGTCGCACGTTTACCCTCAGTTATTTAAGCTGTAATGTAAAATAAGTTCATGTCGCTTAAGAATGCTATATTGATAACGGAATATATATATATATAGTTTTACAATCTCTCGTGCACGCTTCGAGCTCTATGATTTGTGCATCTTAGATGTGTTAGACACAGATTATAGAGATTAGTAATTTAAATTTAATTTAAAAGTTAAGTGCTATAAAAGTCGAAAGAGTAGTCAAAAGATTTGACATAACAATAAAAGTATTCTTTATAAATAGTGCAAATAATATTTCCACTCTTTGGCACGACTAAATTAGACATCATATTATTATTGGTGAAGACCAAATCCTTATCATTATCTATATTGAAACTGGTTACAAAAAGATATCGAAACATAACAGTGACACTTGTCGATATGCAAACACAAACAGTAAGTGACGCGCGACTTCACTTGAAAATTTTAATAGATAAGTCGCGTGTCTGACCGAAGAAGGCTACAGCCTAAAATATACTTAGTATAACTCTGCAAGCATAATTGTGAGTCTAAGAAAATGAATAGCCTCCCTTATGTATATCAGCTTATGATAAACTTTTGCCTGTTGTGATGGTAAATACAACATAGTAAGGTAGTGTCGGCTGTGGCTCAAACAAGAGGTGTTTGCAAGAGATAGCTGCTATCGCCTGGGAACGTCAAACAGGCGGGCCTGTCCCGCGTGCCACTGCCTCCCGACACTTGCACAAGAGATTCACTGTACCGAGGGAAATACTTATCTGCATAATTATGCGGTTTTATAATGTGTTCATACATACTCGATAAAGGATTGTAGTCAAAATAATGTGATCAGTAATGCTAAAAGTAAAATGTTTTATTTATCTAATATAGGCTTTTAGGACTCTTACTAGTATTGTCAGATTACGTTGATATTAAGCTGTTTGGATCCTGATTTAGATTAACATGGTGTTCTAGTGTTTATTTTACATATTTCTATCAAGTATAATGCTCAGCTTAGATTAGTGATAAATCTTTGCCAATGTGAGCGTACCAACATATAGTTTCATCATCATCATATCAGCCAAAGGACGTCCACTGTTGAACAAAGGCCTTTACCATGATTTAGGAGACTGAGTCATCAGTTTTAGGGCAATTTTCTAGTCGCAGCATGCCTAGCAGACGGGTTGGTGAGCGCAGCCTTTTATCACTTTTTACTATATCCCCGGGAAGAGATGGAGAGATTCTAAGTGCTAAACAAGACATCAAACAAAATAAAAAATAAAAAATTGTTTGGAATTTATGGAACCATAATGAACATTTTTCTGTTTCGCTTATCTCGGATATCTCATTAAAAGTACTACTTATTCTATTTATGCCTGTGTCAGTCAAATATTTAACGCCACACTTAATACAATTATAGAAGGATTACATTTACTAGGGCTTGCGTGAAAATCACTGCAGCATAACTCTCTCTACCATATTACAGATTCGCAATCTGTGCATGCGATTATATCTTTGTTCTATCTAAAAGGGAATACTGTCGGCGTTTATGTTTTGCATAAATAGCTCAAAATTTACGAGCTGGAACGAACAGGAGTACTTGTGTTAGCTACGGCCCGGGAACTTTACATACTAAATTTCTATGTCCTCTCTCTATTTATAATTATAAATATGGAAAGGGAATATTTTAAGCGACGATTTAAAGTGTGTACGGTCCGAGATTCTGGTATTATATTATAAATTTGATGAGTGTCGGAACTCCGGTACTCTGTATTCAACGAAGGAAGGCACGTCCGTCCGCACGTTTATCGGCGCCAAGTATCTGTGACGTACTACTTTACTATGCCGGCGATTTCTATATTTGCGATTTCAATTCATAACGCAAGTCCTTTGATTATACATGGCAAATTATTCCTGCCTGGCTGCTGAAGTGTAACGACCTTACACAGTAATGTTTTGATATGAATCTTTCAAAAATAATGGTTGCTTCCTATCGATTATTATATTTGACGGCACGGTTGCTGCAGCGGTTGATACAGTCGACTGCTGCGCTCCGGGTAGTGGGTTCGATTCCCGCACGGAGCAAATATTTGTACGATCTGCAGGTAGTTGTTCCGGGTCTGGGTGTATTGCGTGTGGAATTCATGTCTGTAAACGCACCCACGACACAGGAGAAATCGTACTGTGGGGCAGTGTTTTTTCGAAAAAAATATTTGACGCATAAATTAAGGTAATTAATCCACAATTGACATATTTTTAAACGGTTTGTTCCTCCAAGAACACCCAGATCCGAAACAACTACAACACAATACAATGTAACATTATATACACACACACATATATATATATATATATATATATATATATATATATTATATTTATTTACTCTTTATTGTACACCGGACATAACAAATAAAAAAAGATCAAATACATAAAATTACATGTACAAAGGGCGGTCTTATCGCATTCGGCGATTCCTGCCAGACAACCTTGGGATGGACAGATTTGCAAGTAAAAAAGAAAGGGGTAGTTCGCGGTGTACAAGTAATTATAACATAATACATCCTTAACTATGGATATACGACAAATATTAAGTATATATATAACATGTAGATACATGTTAAATAAAAATAAACAGAGAAATAGATGTATGACATTACAGAGAAAGATAGCGTTCCTTTAATAGTCTTTTTAATATTGGATTGTGCTATTTTCCAATTCAATTACTGGAATGCGTTGGCATTTTCAACGACAGATTCTCTGATGACCTTGAATGAAGAATGAAGAGTCTTGAATGTGTATCAAGAAGGAACTCGAAAAGTTCTTTTAGATAGCAGGGGGTAAAGGGGTTGTACAGGATACTGTAGATAAGCTGAAAAATATGAGTATTCCGATAAATACCTGCAGATCATACAAATATTTGTTCCGTGGGTATTGAACCCGCGACAGGCAGTGCAGAAAGCCAATTGCTCAACCACTGCGCCAACTGTGCTGTCAACTAATGTTGAAAATTTCTTTTAAGTGTTCATTTTATCAAATGATAAACTGAATCCAACTATCAACGTACACTCTGTATCCTCGAATTAAACTCTTAGTTACAACAATAATTATAAAAACATAGATATCGCCTTACAAAGTTTATTATCCTTACATGCTCATTACTTATAAAGTGTTTGCTGATTGAAAAAGAATCCGACTAGACAATCAGAGTGATCAGTCGACCGGCGGCGGAGGCTCGAGCGAGGAATGCAACAATCGAGCACAGGTGCACGTAGCACACCTGCCGGCTGGCGTACCAGCCTCGGGAGGGCTGCGGGACGCGGGCCCCGGTGACAATTCGCGACTGAACTAAATATCGATACATGATAAATTGGAATCGATAATATCAACGTCATTATATACAATCGAAAAATGTTAAGCTAGTTCATTTGGCATAATCTTAGGTAAGCTTTACCATCTTTGAAACAAGCTATGAGTCTATATGATTTAGCATTTTGTAATAATTTATTTATTTATTTATTTAAGGTTCACCAACAGTTGTTACAGCAATGCTTAGTTAAGTATAACACATATAAATTTTTTAAATAACTGCACAACCAATTACGGGTAAACACAACATGCTATGTATTAACTAGTTACAAAAAGACAGTCATGTCTCCTACGCTGATCGTCAAATCAGCTCACCATCCTTTAAAGGCTTAAGGCAAATATGCTGTGGTAAAAATTATTATTTCGAGATTAAAATACAAAGAGACTTTCACAACAGAAACGCCAACATTATTAAAATAAACAATCAAAACCAAATTAAAATTAAGCATGCAAAGGAGAGACATCAAGCATGGGCACGCATAATTCACAGCTTAGTATTACGGATAAATGATACTAGACTATCTCCGTGGATGTCGTTCAGGTCGCTGTTTTCGTTAACGAGTCTACACAAACGTGGAATTGGAGAGTTAGCGCCAAATTTGGTCCGACGGAGAGGAGGAGCCAAAGGAGTAATAGGTTTACGAGGGGGCCTACGGGGTACTCTAAGACAGAACCTACTCAGAAGCTGAGGACAATCGATTTGGTTTCTAAACAACTTAAAAATAAACTTAAGGTCCAGAATATCCCTGCGCTTTTCTAGAGTCTTCATTTTGAAAAATGATAGCTTGTCAAGATATGACATCTTTTTGCACTTGTTCCCAAGTGAGTAGCTCAAGTAATTGAGAAATCTTTTTTGAACCCTTTCTATTCTCAACGAGTGAACGGCATAATGGGGTCTCCAGGCGACACTACAGTACTCCAATATGCTGCGGACCAAACTGTAATATAAAATTATCTTTGTGCGTGACTTTTTAAACAATTTGCAATTTCGGATTACGAATCCTAGCATACGCAGTGCTTTCTTGATGATACTATCAACGTGTGGTATAAAAGTCAGCTTGCTGTCCAAGACGATACCCAGATCTCGGATACAATTTACCTCATCAAGTGGAGTTCCATTAATATTGTAGGATGTAGGCAAATTGATTAATTTCCTACTAAACTTGATATGGGAGCACTTTTCACAATTCAGCAAAATGTTGTTTTGAGAGCACCACGTAAAAAGCCTATCTATGTCCTGTTGCAAGCGTATGGCATCCTGCTGGGTAGCAATTGGTTTTATTATTTTTATATCATCTGCAAACAGAAATGCAGTAGAATTGTGGAAACAGGTGATAACATCATTTATAAAGATGTTGAATAAAATAGGTCCCAGATGCGAGCCTTGTGGGACGCCTGATGTTATCGTTTGGCACAAAGATTTAAAGCACGACATAAAACTCTCTGGCACTCAGGTAGGACCGAAACCAGTCAAGAACAGGTCCGCAGACACCGTATGTTGAGAGTTTTTCTAATAGTACTTTATGAGACACTCTATCGAATGCCTTACTGAAGTCCGTATACACTGCGTCCACTTGGACACCTTTGTCCATGACCTCTGACAAAGTGTCGATATATGAAACAAGGTTAGTGCACGTAGATCTAAATTTTACGAATCCGTGTTGTTGTTCGCATATTATTCTTTCAAAATAACGCTGTATATACGGACATAGCAAGGATTCTAATACTTTTCCAAGTACAGAAAGAATTGAGACAGGTCTATAATTACAAACTAAATTCCTTTCACCACTCTTAAAAATTGGCATAACTTTCGCTAATTTCCATTTTTGAGGAAAACATCCAGTTGTAATTGATGTATTAAATATTTTTGTTAAGGGGATAACTAAGCTGGGTGCGCAATTCACAATAAAAAATGGGGGAATGCCATCAGGGCCAGCGCCTTTTGACTTGTCCAGACTTTGTAATTTCCTTAGAACCTCTTCTTGGCTTAATATTATGGTCGCAATGTTATCATTATTTGCGTCCACTGAGTTAGAATGCTCAGTGTAAGATGTTGAAGGCTCATCTGGTTCTATGTTATACACATTTGAGAACGTCCATGCAAATAAATTGCATATTTCCCTGCCATCTGAAGAGAATGAACTTCCATTAGTCAAAGTTGCTGGGTAGCTGCTCTCACCACCACGCCTACTTTTCACGTAAGTCCAAAAATGTTTCGGGTTCTTTATTATAGCATATTCAGTGCTATCTAAGTACACATTATAACACTCTTTAATTAGTTTATCACAGCGTTTACTAACTAGCTTAAGGGATAAGGCATCCAACGTGTTGTGATATTTTTTATACTTTTTTCGAAGTTTATTTTTCTCTCTTAAGGTTTTAATTAAACCTAGACTAAACCAAGCGGGAAACTTATTATTGCATTTTCGACATAATGGAACATACATATCAATGGTAGTTCGAAGAATTTCATAAAGGATTGTTACCATGTCGTCAACATGCTGACAATCGCACAATATTTCACGCCAATCTTGGCTGCTTAAGTGATTATTGATACGTTTATAATCAGCTTTGTAAAAATTTGCCTTTTTTGTGTAATCCTTGGGTTTAAGTTTTTTTATAGCTTCCAATGACACCTCTATTTCAAGTGGGGGATGATAATTATCGATGCGACTTAATGGTTCAGTTTCATGAACAGTGCAACCTGGGACATCCACTAACACAATGTCAAGTAGTTTACCGCATTTATTAGTGACCGCATTACATTGACGAAGGTTATTAACCGTTACAAAATAATAATTGTTAAAGTATCATAGATAATAATGATTGAAGATGTATGTATTTAAAATTAAGGTCTTATGGGACTGGCATATCCCTATAGCCGAAAATCCCTTAAATAAATAAAGAAAAAATATCCTTCGGTACCTACATGAATAGTGTTCATCTCATTTATGATGTGTGATAAATGTGATAATTGAAGTAAATTGAAATATTGATATCTTTCTGAGACTTACGTAATATGAAAGCCGAGAAATCATTGATGACATCAGCCTACACACAAAAAACCTCAAATATTTGTATACTATAGATTCATATTTAAAAAGTGTGTGTGTCAGCTCCGACGCACGACTGGAGTTTACTCCGTAAGTACAATTGTCTCAGTCATAAATAGGCAGTGAGGGTTAAAAAATAAAAAAGGATGTTTATATGTACGATACATACCATATATAAAAAGGAATACCTACCTAGTAAATGCATCCACGTGTTCGTCGGATTTTCTTCCACCTTCACTTAAACTAGATTTTCCAAAAAATTTATTCTTTTATTTAATTAATACACTGCGTATTTATGATTAATAATTATAATATTAAATATCAATAATTATTGATTTTTTTTTAATGGAATTTGTATATCATTTTGCTAGTATCAAGTTAAGAATGACATAATATAAAACGTTGACATCAAACGACATTTGACTCATACATGACAGAAGGTGCGCAGAAAAACATAACGCATTTTAGTTAAAGCTCGACAAAATTTCACTTCTCATCAATTTTTCATACCGGAGGCCTTAGGTATATATAAATCGATTAGTAAACTCCAAAACAAAACTGAGAGGTGTTTAATTTTTTATTAAAACATTGCCGCACTCTAGGATTCATAAAGCGCCCAGGCTCAATCACTCAGACCTGATACAACTATCTGTCCATAATACAAATATTTGTTCCGTGCGGTGATCGAACCCGTGACACGTAGCTCAGCAAGCTAATCGCTTAGCTACTACGCCAACCGTGCCGTCAATAAATATAAATCATCATCATATTAGCCAAAGGGCGTCCACTAATGAACTCCAAAAATGGCCTCCCCCATAGATTTCAACAGTTGTATCGTAATTTTGCTTAACGCTTAGCGGGCGGTTTGGTGAGCGCAGAATGGATGCTGTTCCACAGAAGGGACGCTGCTGTCCATCCCTCAAGTTAATATACTCTTAGTCAACTTTGACGATATCCATGCGAGGGGATGGAGTAGTGCTATATTCTAAATCCGGACACCACACGGAACAATGAATATCTTACATAATTTTTAAAAATTATTCATGCAAACCGGGTTAATACATTTTGATACTTATACATACGAATGTATACGAATAAGAATACCGTTATTCCTGGAGCAAGAGGAGACAACTCCCATTCATACGAAGTCTGCGAAAGGACACCCGTCCCTGTCCGTCACTTATTCAGACAGACGCTATAAATAAGCGTTATTTTATTCCTCTTGCTCGTATTCGCAGGGAACGGGAACAAAAGTTATTAAGGGTTAATTTAATTATTCTCGTGTAGCTCAAGAAACATTACTCGTATCAAATCCTCTTGATTGCTATATCTATATATTAATGCACGATGAAAAAACTTTGTACCCCTTTTTAAACATTGCGCGCACGGGGAGTGTGCGTTTTGGCATAGTTAAAGTTCACATGGAGGAGTGCAGAAAGTTAAAATGTATGCACAATATACATATGTTACAAATACATAAAATGAAATTTAAAAACATATTGAGTTATGGTCCAATTTCGACCCCATGGCGACCCCGGGCGACCACTAGTCATAATAAATATATAAATATTTAATTAAAAAGGAGAACATAAACCAATTAAATTCCGATTTGCGTAATAACATAAGTATGTGATTATGATAATAGACAAAGGATAACCTAGGAACTAGGCTCTAGAACTTCCTAGGAAGTTGTTTCAATCACTTTCACGCATCAAGATCGTGGCATCATGGCAATCTGGACTGTGATCATTATTATCTACCCGTAAAAATCACAGAAGAAAAATGTCTCCGTGTTTTGTATTCAAAAACAGTTCTACGTGTGCGTACTAATTAGAAAACATAAGTAGTATAAATACCCAAACTTCAATCAAACATTTCAAAGATCCTTCTGCTTCAAATTAGACGTGACGAACTAAACTTTGGTTTAAGCAAACTTTCCAAAATCCTAAGCAGAAAGGTCATTGGCACAGCGCACAAATAAAATGCCAATCATATATAAACAATGCACAGATCGCGTTAAAGATTACGGATATGATGGCCCGTTACGACGGGGGCGTGCGAAGTCGGCCGACCCATATACGACGCTGAGTGTTGACCGACCGGCGCGCGATGACCTAGACGATCCTATTGCGAACTTGATTTTGTTTGCGCCTCTAATGATAATAATGGGGCTGCCAATTCAAGTAACTGAGGTAATTAAGTGTGATAACTAAACAGTAGGTGCAAAGTGATACTGGTTATAATTATTCCGCGGCATGCGGTCCCTTAATCTCTGATGACAATATGTTGGCAATGTGGTAGCAAAAATCTTGGCAAGTGGCTTGTTATGACATATTACAGTGTTTTGCAAAAACGTAAAACATCATAATGTTATAATGTAACATCGCATTTTTGTGCAGCTCATTTTAAACTGCTTGTGATGTTAATTTCGTAAAACTTTGGACGTGTAGGTAGTTATTCTTTTATGGTCTCAGATCATAAAAATATTTGAATTGTTATTTATAATAAGCAAATTAATCGAAACTCGCTTAAATCAACTACGCATAAGATTTTGAAAATATGCTATCACTATTTTTTAATGAAGACTAAAAGATGGTATTTCAAGCTCAATTGGTTTTATTCTACCAGAAAACTCTTGTTCTGTGGTTTTATTGATGCCACTTTTTTAATCGTGCACGTATAATTAGCACTGATGCTAATGATCCATTACACCTTCCTAAGTTTTGTCAACGAAACATTACGTTTCTGGTATTTTTTAACCAGATTATATTATTTAAAATAGACATAACATAGTCTCATATAGCATGTATTACATGCACGTAAGTAACGCTTAGATATAATAATAAAATATTGCTTTATTCAATAGGTGGTTATTATATATGTATGGGATATTTTATAAATCTAAACTAATAGAATAGGCTCTGAAACTACTGGACCGATTTGAAAAATTCTTTCACCATTAGAATCCTACATTATCCATAATGAACATAGGCGATAGAGTATTTTCAAAAAGTTAGGGATCCAATAATTATAAGACAAAAACAAATAAAAACATTATAAAACTTTATCATGTACTCTTTCTTAGTAACCCCCTACGCGTAAAGAAGGGTGTGTATGTGTGTGCTAAAATTAATAATTTTAGAAATTTTTGTTAAATACCACCGAATATACCGAATGAACTCTTCGACAGCCGAATATATTGATATAGCACTATTAGCCGTGAAATCAATAATACATGTAGTTATTTTAGTGGAAGACTTTCAGCAACCACTGTCCTCTCCACTTTTTCCGGTTCTGATCCGATCACATTTATATAAGGTGTTATAAATAGACTTTCTGAATTTGACCCAGGCTCTACCTAATCTCCAACCTCTATAACAAACTTTTCCAGAGGTGACTTTGTCCAGGAGGAAAGCTGAATGTATAATCTATTACGCTGCAAAAACATACTAGGATTTAGTCCTGTATTATGGGGTAAAATAATATATGCCAAGACAAATTTATATGAGTAAATCGGTAATTTGAAATAGCCACATTGATATCATCACTTGAATGTGCAATTAATATAGCACACTACACAGTTGGTCCATTGAATGTAGTACAAATTTTATTAAAATTCTTTATATCCTTGACTGTAGGTGTAACGCTGTATAAGTAACATAAACTGTTCGGAATATTGATAGAAAAATTGTAAGTATGGGAAATCCAAAATTACTCAAAACCACTAACTGTAGTATTAATGAATCACTATGCTGTCTGACGACGACGACAATTAGTCTGTATCAATGTACCGAGTGACGTGAACAGCAGTGTTCATACAGCTCGGCGTATAATCGGTAGTGCATTGTGATCGTGCTTCCGACTCGGAAACCGCAAGCGTTCTCACGAACAGGTTAAGGCGCGTCTGCAACGCGCTATTACTGCCACCTGCGGTTTGTTACTATACTTGCTACGAATGGCAAGTGCTTAAATGTAATATCCGTACCTTGTGATGAAATGCTAAAGTATTTAAGTACTATTTTTCACTGAATATTGTGACGAGACGAGTAGATAGAATGAAATCGTGTTCTTTCTTTACTTAATTGATATGTTTTAGTAAACAATCACATTCAACAGCTCTTACTGTTTTCAATCAAATTTCCTTTCTTCTATAATATGTCCATCATACCTCGTTAAATCTACTTAAATAAAAAAAGCTTCTATAAAATTGTATTGATCACATTGAAGATATTTATCGCTATCTGAATAAATATCTTGTTGTAACCCATCTAATAGCGCCAGCAATGGCGCCACCAGTGTGAAAATCGGGATCATTGATACGCCAAGCGTGACGGTCTCTGCGATCGCGCGACCACGCGCAAAAAACCTGTCACGGGAATCACCAAATCGATTCTCATCGACACCAGTGACAATTCCTATCGATCAATAAGTGCCCTTTTAATCGATTTTAGTTCATGCAATATAAGTATAAAAACTAGCGAAGGCGTAATATCCGGCGGTAAAGTTGAAGATGAGGTTGGTGAGTAGCCGCGAGTGGATATAATGGGCTTGGATGGCGGCTCGGTCGTGGCGCCTGCGTCGGCGGCGGCGCGCTTCTTGGTTTCGGTAGTGTTTTAACAGCAGTTAAGTTAGGGTTAAGGTGATTAAAACCCGGCGAGCGCGCGTGCCCGCGGGCCCCTCGCCGCCCGCACATATATCACATTCCAATATAAATTAGTTTTGGACGGACGCTGGTTTATGTGCCGAAATAAGCTCTCCGGGTAACCCAGATAATTAGCCGGTGCTTAACGTAACAGCTCTCGACATAAAAATATTAATAAATTAATGGAAACCGATGGAGTCAATTTATTATATGGTATCTAATAGTTGTGCCGTGTGGTGCTGGTTAAGAATACCACCACCCCATCTCATCCCGTGGGTGTTGTATAAAAGGAGACTATAGGATTAGATTAGGAGGACGGGCAGCAGCATCCTTCGAGTACCTACATTTATAACTCAACTGCCATCGCCAGCCCGTCTGCCAAGCGTGATGATTGTGGCTAAAACCCCCAGTGAGCACACAACAAAAACCCATACCGGTCGTTGTGGCTATCTTTGGGGGAGGCTTTTGTTCAGCAGTGGACGTTTTTCGACTGAAATGATGATGATGATCTAGTAGTTGTGTATGGAACTTTGAACACAACTCCTTATGTACGCCACATGTGATTGTTGCGTTTAAAATACAAAAAGAAACTCAGTGCGATGTTGCTGAAATAAAAAAGCAATAACGCATACAATAAAACAGTTGTGGTTGCATTACAATAGGTCACTAAACGACAGTCGTTTTGCGTTTTAATTGATAATTGTCTACAAACCGGCATAGTAGGTCAAGGTGCTAACAATCAGCTAGCGTAGACCTATAATTGACATATCATAGTGATAGATTAGTAAAACTACTAAGATACTCATCCACTATATCAAAAAATAAAACTATTTTCCTGAAATTGACGCCGATTAGAAACGAGAGATAACGATGTAACAAACAGACACGTATCTTAATTTAGGTAAGCACTGTCCCACAAAGCCGATGTAGAACTTATTCGTTAATCTCGTTTCCTTACGTCCTACGTCCAATAATATAGACTACTAAACTAACTCGCCAGTAAAAAGCCGCATTACATGTGTTTAAGTAGAGTAAATGTGTATGTCAAGTTAAATGACGGCACGGTTGGTGCAGTGGCTGATACAGTCGGCTACTGCGCTCCGGGTCGTGGGTTCGATTCCCGCACGGAACAAATATTTGTATGATCTGCAGGTAGTTGTTCCGGGTCTGGGTGTATTGTATGTGGAATTCATGTCTGTAAACACACCCATGACACACGAGCCATCCTAGTGTGAGGAAACGTTTAAAAGAAAATTGCATATTGTTATCATTGTAACAATTATTAGACATACACGCACTTCTAAAGCGTTGCAGGTTGCACTATGTATCGATACTAACATAACCCCGAATATTTACTCAATATAAACTTTTACGACATGAGTTTGAGTTCTTACATGATTTTAAAGATTTTCGTACATTTATTACCTAGTTTAATTATCTAAGTAGTATTTAAAAATTATATCCTAATGTTCAGTACCTATACGTTACCGTAAGGCAATCATAATTATTAACCAAAATATGTCAATACGAATCGAACACGGTTATCACTCATTTAGTCGCGTTTACAATCGGTAATTGGGGAGTGCATACAAGTGGCCGCGGCTCGCGATCAGTGCGATGCATGTCTGACGCAAGCCGCACGCGATGCCCTAGTGGTTTGTCTGCAAAGGTTCACTGCTGAAACTGAGCGTAATTTCTGAGTTTCGCCCGCGGCCGTCGCCAAATTACAACACACGCCGCCAGCGTAATTGCGAGCGGCCGAGTCTGCCCGAGTCCGCCCGACGGACGCGTGTGGGAACACCGACCGATTTATTAAGATTTAATCGCGCCCAATTAAAATACGCACCACATTATTACCGAATACAAAAAGCTTATGCAAATTCTTTGAGGTAGTGTTGGATGGCGCCACGCAATGCAACACGCCCGCTACGAAAATTGTCGCTACGAATACGTAGCGCGTAGACGACGGGAACATAAAATATTTACCAACAATAATTGCGTCAGGCAAGTTATTATGTTCGCTGCAATGAATTGTTAAAAACCACAACAATATACATATAATTTGACAGTATTTTTATTAATACAAATGGCAAGAATTCTTCAGCTCTTGGAACGCCCAATAAATATATGCCTTTATCCAATTAAGACAAGTGTAAAATATGCCCAGAGAATGTAAGTCTACTGGTATATATTTTACAGATATTTTGTACATATAAGGGTTTAAAAGTATATGTAGGAGAGGCAGATCGCGACGATAACGTCTTCCCACGACACAACGACGGACCTCCCTGGCGCGCATACATTACCACACCACGCATTGTCGTCGTTGCGCCCGCGCCGCGCCCGGCTCATGCCGGCCACACGCATGCGTACCAGGCCTCATCATTCACTTTATTTTATTCACAGCACTGTTACTACTAATCAACCGAATTTACTTGTTTATTTCGTATTTAACCTGTTATTTGTATCTACGCAAAAACCTTGACAAAATCTAATGCCACACCACAATTTTTATTTACAGTAAGCTTTACTTTAATATTCCTCGATCTTAAAAGTCAAAAGGTGACTCGGTTCACTATTTATTATTATTTATAACATTCTACAGTTAATAAATAGGTGTATTTTTTATTTATTTAGCTGCAAATTAATATTTTTTTTTATTAATGATAAAATTTCAATAATTACCTCCTAATTACTAGAATCTTTGTGTGATATTAGGTTATATTATAACTAACGCCAATGACCCAGTGAGAGGGTCCCGATTCTTGCTCCAGAATCGGCATTAGCATGTTAATGAAGGGGCGTGGTGCACCGGGCGCGCAGCGGTTCCACACAAATCACGTCGTGTGTCTCCCACGCGACGACGACGACGCGCTCTCCTCGGTCTCGTAGCGCCTCGGCCCTCGCAACTGTGATATATGCTCTTTTTAATAACCAATTACATTGTTTAGTAAACCATTTATTTCGTACGTTATGTTTCCATTGAATAATTGATACCAGGTTCCTTTGAAATTTGTTTAATGATTTGTTTAAAATTTTTGCCTATTGGCTGGTAGGTACTTATTCCTAAATATCAACGTAACGCATCTACTTAACAGGAAGAAAGTTAGTTATATTATTCATGTTTTAAAGAGATGAGAAAAATAACAAAACTAATCATAAATTCTCAAACTAGAAGATGCACCCTAAATTAAATTCCAAAAGGCTTTGTTAATAGTACATTAGATTGAAGAGCAGATCTGTAGGTAGCAGGAATTAACATAGTAACGAAGGGGCGGACCGGCCGGTAACTCACGCCCCGCACAAAATAAATAATTTGACTCGAGGAATGTGGTCAGATAATGGACCGAGGAAACCTCCGCTTCGAAATGTTTGATCTTACAGTATGTGCGAGGCCTTATATTATTATACATGGCTCAAAGATAAAGAAGCTCTATTATTTGTAGTGGTACTAATTTGTCACCTATGATATCTTAGTTTATTGAATAAAAAGTACCATTTAAAAAAAATACGTTTTATTTTTATTTCTATTTGTCTCGCTTCACGGATTTATATCCCTGTAAGGGGCAACCGGGTCTTTAGATAGCTTGGGAAGCTTATGAGGGACATGGGTCCAACACGCAGAGGCGCTTTAGATAATTTTCATTTAATGTGAATAGAACACCAATCATGATTTTATCATGATATTAGTGTGTTGTGTGCTCATTGGGGGGTATTGCCATAATTGCCACGCTTGGCAGACGGGTTGGCGATCGCAGTTGAGTTGTTAATGTATAATGGTAATGCCGACGGTAAGTAGCAACCGAACTCATGCAGACCAGTTATCTAGTGGTTACCGATGCTTTTGCTGTACCCCAAGTACGAGTTTCTTTTCACAATCGAAACGTAATAGTTTGTTTAAACTACACGGTTTGGTCATCTCGGGCGTCCAGCGCTGCAAAACCAAGATTCACAGTCTGCAGCATAGAGCGGCTATACGAATCGCACGAATATACCAACCGGTGTTTTTTGAGGCGGCAAGTCTGTTGGCGTGCTTTCCGCCTTTTGATATCCTGGCGGAGATGGATCACCAAACACGCTCCTTCCACCAGATCAGTGAAGGCGTGCCCTCAGACGCACTCGGAAGTTTGAGACGGCAGGTTCGATTGCGTGCGAGCGGCTCATGCTGCCGCAGTACGCGCAAAAGCGCGTCTTTGAGGCCGTCTTGCCACACTTCGGAGCCTGGCTCCAAAGGAGCGAGTGCGTCACATTCCGCCTGACGCAGGTATTCACCGGACACAGTTATTTCGGTGCGTACTTGCACAGGGTAGGACGTGAGGTCACAGCACAGTGCCACCACTGTGGAGACGATCAGGTTACCGCACAGCACACGCTTGGAGAGTGCCCTGCGTGGGATGCCGAACGGCGGATCCCGGTCGATCGGATCGGGCAACATCTATCTCTGCCAGCAGTAGTGTCAGCTAAGCGGCTGACAGAGCCTTAAAATTGGAGTACTGTGGTTTCTTTCTGTGAGAACGTCATGCTCCAGAAGGAGGTCAGAGAGCGGGATCGGGAGAGGGCCGATCCCACTCGGAGGAGGAGGGCACGGGGCCGGGGTAACAACCGCCGCGGTGCCCGTGTCCAACACGCCTGAGCCCCCTGTCGTCTTTGTATAGTGGGGGGGCCTTGGGGGTCGCGAGCGCGCTTATTGGGGAATATGCGTGCTCCGGTATGAGCGACCCCCGGGAAGACAGCGGTGCGCATGTGGTCATGTACCGCTGTGTGCGCAGCACAGCGCATAGTGAGGCCTCGGGGGAATCTTTTACAATCCCCTCGAGAGATGCCTGGGGGGGGTGGCCTCTTTACAGTCGCCTTCCCTCTTTATATCTCCATAATTGCCACGCTTGGCAGACGGGTTGGCGATCGCAGTTGAGTTGTTAATGTACTCGAAGGACGCTGCTGCCCATCCTCCGGCTAATCCGTTAGTCAACTTTTACGACACCCACGGGAGGAGATGAGGTGGTGGTATTCTAAGCCGGCACCACACGACTTCTAAGCCGTCACCACACGACTATCCATTATCTACACACAAAAACTTAATTCGTTATAGAACTGGAAAATTTGGTCTGATTCTAAAAACAAGTATGGACATTTGCCGTACTAAGGCTTCACTCCAAAGCCCACATAGAGACAGCAAGTTATGGGAGTGATATAAATTAAAACCTACACAAAATCAGTCACCTCTATTATCTTAGTTTTTGCCGGCTGACCTTAATCCTTATAAAGATTAAAGTCAAGATCTTCGGACGTCCTCTGAACCTCTTACATTTTTATACTATCCTCTAATTTACACGTGCCGGCCAATTAAGTATCGCAATAAAAAGCATTATATTGGAATTTGCTTAACATTTATAACAAGAATTTTAAATGGGTCAAAAACAAAACATCGTCATTATTTTAAATGGGTTTCTTTAATAAAGGATCTTACGAACATGTTTTGTTTTTATCGGTACATTGGTTTAGCATTTGTTAAACATCTAACACCTAGATGGGGATTAATCATCAAAAACAACATTTTTGATAATTAATCCCCATCCAGCTTCTTCTATAAGCTGGTTGTATTTCATATTGTTTAATTTCTCACATTCTATTCAGCGGATAACCGCAGAGTAATAACGGAGAATGCAAATAGGTATTGTCTGACTAACAATACTAACCAGTTATTCAAAGCATCACGTTAGACATATCAGGATTTACAAGTGATACTTCATCCGAAACCTTGAAATCTAAAATAAATCCAGTTTCAAGCGATTGAATGAAATAAAAGCCTGATATATTAGTACGTGTTGTATTTATTGGATCGTCTCGGTACCGTAGTACGAAGCCGATGGTCGTGCGTGCAGTGGGTGGCATCGACATTCATCACCGACCACCTGAAACCTGAATACTACTGAGCGTGGTCTGTGTTACTAGAGCTCACTCGTGTCGGGTGTTTATTTTTGCTCTAATTACCTAAAATGAACAATTTATTTACATGAACAATTTCATTATACTCTAATTTTCGATCATCCAAACATCATATCGGCAATTTATACGTCCACTGCTAAACAAAGGCCTCCCCAATAGATTTTCGCAACTGTGTCATCATTTTTGAGTATTGGCAGATATAAATAAATTGGATGATAGAAATACGGGTGGTATTTGCCAATACTCACCACGCTTGGCAGGCGGGTTGGTGAGCGCAGTATCGTTTCACAGAACGGACACTGCTGCCCATCCCTCTGGTTTAGATTCCCTTTGTCGCCTTTTACGACATCCACAGGAGGAGATGGAGTGGTGCTATATTCTTAATCCGGACACCAAACGGATTATCCAAACATTTAACTATAATAAATAAAAGGGTATTGACGCCTTGTAAGCCCATTTCGGAATATAATCATAAGCATTATATTGATAAACTTTAAAAAGAAATCCCATTTTGATGGCTTATCCTTCATACTATGGTTATGACGTAAAGATAATAATAAGCAAAAAAGAAAACATGCGTTATTTTCTGAGAATTATACCATGCTTCTGTGAAACGAAACATCTTAGTAGAACATACGTCCAGTACAAGAATATCATTATAAACGTATTACCCAGACAAATAAATAGTCACATCCACGTATTTGTAGGTCCACATTGTAAGGTAGAACTCGCGGTGGCCGCTATCGCGGCAAGCATCGAGCTCTATGCAAATGCAGTTTTTGCCAGTTACCAATTGAAGAGCACAGTCGAAGGTGCATCTCCCAATGCTGGGTGGCCGAACGTTTTCTATGGGAATTCAAGGGAATAATATGAAATTGCCAAGTAACTGTTTATAGAATTGTTTCATTGTAGGGACCAAGTGGACGTGGGGAATATTTGTGTTTAACTTGTTAGTCAAGTCAGCTATGGCTACTTGACATTCCGGAATAGTAAAAACGAAAGCTAATGCAAACTTATACAACAAATATGTTCTATAAAATTAAATCACAACTTATGCACCCATATTATTACATCTTGTCCATAATCACCTGTAAATTATATTGTATTAACTGTTGTTGTAGTAATTGTTACTGTTAAGGTATTGTATTGTTCGTCCTAGGTTTTAAAACAGCAATAACAGCAGGTGCATCAATTAAAAAAATAAACAAAGAACACAGTGAAAATATCATCATCATCATATCAGCCACAGGATGTCCACTGCTAAACAAAGGCCTCCCCCTTAGATTTCCACAACGAGTGGTCACATGCCGCTCTTATCCAACGATTCCCAGCGACCTTTACCAGGTCGTCTGTCCACCTCGTTGGAGGCCGTCCCACGCTGCGTTTTCCGGTGCGCGGTCACCATTCGAGCACCTTTGTGCTCCAACGGCCATCAGTTCTACGAGCAATGTGCCTCCCCCATTGCTACTTCAGTTTACTAATCCTTTCAGCGAAAATATGTATGATAATAAATAATTAGATTGAGGATTCTCTCGTCAATAATCAGATGATCCTTATCCATCAACAACATTTTTTATTTGTCCAACTCTGTAGGAGGCGGCCTTCTTAATATCAGTTTTACTCGGGGCAACTGCCCTCCGTGGGTATCCAGATTAAGAACATAGCACCACGCCATCTCCTCCCGTCAACCTCCCGTGGATGTCGTCAAAGGCGACTAAGGGACTGTACATTCTTGTGGAACAGCAGCCATGCTACGCTTACAACTTACCAAACCATTGCCAAGCGTAGTTAGTACTGGCAATTTCCCCCAAATTGACGACACAATTGTGAAAATCTATGAAAAAGGCCTTAGTTTAGCAGTAGACGTTCTTTAGCTGATGTGATGATGTTCATATGATGTGTTGACTATATTTATGACCTATCCTCGCCTATACCCTCTTTTTATATTACTCATTTGATTTTATATTAAAAATATTAGTGTATTTAAATAGCTGATATGGTGATGATGACCAGCCATCTAACCTCCAAAATCCACTGTAGGAAACCGATATTCATAGGTAAGACCGGTTGTCAGACTTTCTCCCCTCCTCCTGACTACACATGGGTAATTGTAATTTATAATTCTCTTCGTACGAATACATGTACAAGACTACGAATTATACAGAGTGTCACCTCCCCGCCAGTACACAAACATTGTTTTAATAAATGTTACTAATTTTATAGAGGCAGAACAGACAACCACGGAACATCAACTAGTTTACATAATATAATATTCAAAATTACTCTCGACGACTGAGTCATCCTTCGTCGGGATTACATATTCCATTTTGTTTAAGATCTCGTTCCTTTGTGATTTCTGAACACAAACGATACATTTGTGTGATAAAATTATGTGTTGATAATAAATTAATACATCTCGTAGACATGTTCTCAAATTATAATCACAGTCCCTGAATGACATATTAGAAATCCTGGTTGTGTTTTTAAATCCAGCAAGTAAGGATTATTGTATACCTAATTGCTATTGCCGAATTTTAGTAAGAGAACGGACAGGTTGGCTCTGAGTTTGTTTGTTCTTCTGTGTTATTAATAAATAGTACGTGAAAATACATACCTATTGTGACTTTCGTAGTAACGGCACTGCACCTTAACACAATATTTTTTGCGTGCCGCGGCTCGGTGCGAGACGACAATAAATTAGATGCGTTGAAATGTTTGTGTTGTGGCTCCGTGGCCGCTGTCGGCGACACCGCGTACGCATACATTAGCGCACAATACCGCGGGGGGCACCCATTGTGTCCTCACACTTATACAACCCCAGCTCCCTCACCGCCCCGACCCGCACAGCACGCCCCTAATGAAGGATTCAACAACAAACTTGCAATTACCAGATATAAACATATTTTGTACCTTTCATAAAAATACTACCTTCACGATCCAGGCGCAAAAGTTGGGTAGAAATATCCTGATTTATCCATCTATAGCTTCCCAATTGGCAAAAATAATTAGAGCACTATTTTGTTTCAGCTTACATTAAAGTTCTATGAAAGTCCTAAAGGTAGTGGAATAAAATTGATACAAGCGTTTACTCAACGCGATTTGGGCACGAGGTTTTTGAAGTTTGAAACTCCTGGAAACAAATCCAAAATTGAAACTTTCTTTCTTAAAGTTTTTTTTCAAGTCAACTTGTAAATAATTAACAATAATTTTTTCCGCAAAATTCCTAGTTTAACTTTACTTTTTCCTGATATATTTCTCAGTCCTCGGTCCACAGTACTGAGAAATCAACCAGGATAATCTTACAATCCACACTGGTTGATTTTGAGGTGTACATGGAAAATGACTTGCCTGAATACGGTTTTGCCCTTCAATCCTTCTTCCCAGTGACAATGGGACAGCCAATCTACAGTTTGTCGTTATTTACGTCCACTAATGCTGTAGAGCGTGCTCGTCTAGTTGTGGGTGAATGGGACTCGGGGCTGAAGCCAGTTCAGCAATTGCACTGTTACTTGGCAATCCGCTGTTGTAGTTTTTCCAACCTGGTTTTGTTTTGCACTGTTTCATCGTATTGAATGTTTTATTTACTCGTCTTGGAAAACCACTACTTCTCTTAATCTTTTTCTATTTCTTGTAATCCATTTTTAATTGAATATAATTATTTGTTAATTGAAAATTGTGATTAGAACCAATTTTCTATTTTACAGATATTATTTACTACTTATGCCTAAGTTAAATTTCTATAATGGTATCTACTTGAAAAAATCCGAAATGTTTTAATAGAAAAATAAAAAACTGACAACACGTAAATTTTGCCATGGTGTACTTACATAGAAACCGAGATGCAATAAAGTAAATGAGTCGCTTTCATTCAACTAATATGCTGTTAGTCTAAATAATATTATATGCACTATAAATGTAAATATATAAACACTATATTACAGTAGTATACTATTATATTATTTTTAGTGTTTACTCAACATTTCGCTTTTACTCGACTAGACATTTTAATGCGCTGCAGTTGAAGTGAAGTTAATAGAAATATTGTATAGGGCTAATATGTTGATACAATGCAAGCAGAACTAGCTTATACTGCTAGCACACAATTCAGTATTTTTTTTAAACACAATCATAGAACTAATATACACTATAAATGTGGATGTAAAAGCTATTATATTACAGTGGTAATAACGCTATTAAAAAAGCCTTGTAATCATTTATTCGACATCATTATTCGCCATCGAAGTGAAAATAATAATAAGACCCATTTGAATAATTTTAACATTTATACGACGTTTATTAGATTTTATTGCTAAAAATTTGCTAGTTTTTACTTAAATTTTTACCACTTTGTTTGATGACTCCGTATTGGAAATCCACAATACAAATACTTACGTAAGTACTAGCCTTACAGCCCTTACGTCCTATTCATTTACCATTACGTACGAGGGTGGATAAGAGTTGCACACACTAATTTTGGGTCTCGGCGGGTTCCGTGCCGACTAATGACCAGATAATTGTACGGCAGGTGCGCGAGCGCCGAGGGCTGCACGCTAAGCGCACACGCCAAGCGCCAAACGCCTCCCGAAGCCTTCCAACTTTTTCGACAATCCAACGCTACATGGAAAGAATAACAGTCCGCATTAAAATAGGATCCTAATCAAACAGATTTGAATAAATTAATGCTGTGCTTCCGTTGTCGACGTCACACGTTCTTATTTCTTAATTTATGATGCTTGACATGTTATTAACGAGATAATTAGTAGTGATAAACATAAATCAATGTTTCACGTAATTAATTTTTGTTTATGAGTGTTACTGTTTCTTGGGACTCAAATCTGCCTATATATCTACTTATGTAATAATTACTAACTTTGACCTTATTAATAATGGCATTATTTTAAACTTGATCTTGTGGTGGTTAATGATTAGACATCTATACTGAATAATTATAATTTATGTTCAATAACTATTTTAAAATGTTATATATCTAAAATATTGTGGATTATATTGGATATACTTATGATTACTAATGAGAGTACCTATTGACATAAAATTGTATAATGTTAGAAACCTTGACATATTATTTGCATGCCATGTAAATGTTATAGTATGTGTTGATCTAATACTGTAATAACATCTATTTCTGCCCACATTTTAAGCAAACAAAATAATTTCATTTCAACAAATATCAAATATTTTCGTGTTTTTTTTATTTTTTACTTCATTACTTCAGGAAATGTTGCGATGCTGACAATATTTGTATGAGGATAATCATTTTGTATTATTATCATTGGACTTTGTTTTATTACATAATAAGTTCGATAGTAGTAAGTTATATCAATGACGATAGGCACATAACTATCAAAATATCATATAAATGTATGCAATAAGCTTATCAGCCTAAGCTTAGAAACGGCTGTTACAGCTAACGAAATTGTTTTTTTATTAAGACCACCTGGTACGCCACCCGCGCCAGAGTCTAACATAAAAACTCGAAAGAAAAAACGTCATAATATTTGAATATTATTACAAAAAACAATTAAGGGTGCCGCACGTCACCTGTCGCGGGCACGAGATACACATTTGCATAGAGAAACCAATTTCTAAGGCAGCGACTTTGTAGACATGACTAGCGATTTGTTGGTAAAAAACTGTTTGACTGAGTATGTAGGGTAAGGAACAAATTAAGCGCGATATAAATAAGTTTCAGTCGTGTGCTTTGGAAATAAAAAATATTTATACAAATTAATGGGTATCGGCTATATAAATCGCAAATGGTTCACGTCGCAATTAATTATTTCAAAAGCAAGTCCAATTTAAATAAGTACTTTTCTAATTTAAAGCCCACTAGAATTAGAATTATTCCTGATTAGAATTCGTTGATGAGTTACATAATTTAACAATACATAAATTAAGAGCTCTTCTCGCTACAAAATCCAAAATAGCTATAGTGCATAATTCAATAAATGAAAATTCGCACAACTTTTTCACAGTATTAGAATATACCTGCGTTGGAATTTTTCCTAACTTTTAATATGCTCTCAGCCTAAGACCAATTTGACGACACATTTTTAAACAATATTCTTTATAAAAGACCTTTTGTTGTGGGCTGTTTGTATCTAAGACTCACTTTGCGATACTATCTTAAGTATATCTAACAAAATAAAAAGCTTCTTTGTTCCATCACTTTCCATTTTAGTTATATAAGTACAAATTGTTTTTATAAAGTTTTAGAAACATATGTCTCTTCTGTCGACCCTGATATCATCTTAGAATAGTTTTTTAAGGAAATGTAACAATAATGTATCGCATATCGATAATAATGACAGAGACATCATGAACTTCAATAGTTTCATCAAGGTACCTTGATAAATACTTAGTAATATATTCACATGACCTTAAGTATAACCCTGGCATAGACTTACGGCTGAAATTAATAATCAATCTAATTCAAAATCTCTGGATTTTGGATTACGTATATGTCTGTTTTTTGTGATAAATGTGATCTAACACAATAACGGATGAATTTCAAAATCTATAATCTGAAGATTTTGGATTAGATTGATTATTAATATCGGCCGTTAAACAGTGCATGATCGGGATCCATGGACATTGGGAACCTTATGAGGATTGGCGAAAACAGGATCTTCATTTTCATTTAAACTATGTTAGAGTATACCCTGGATTTTATGAAGTCATAGTCAACTCACTCCAGACCTTTCCTATGCGACTTCCTAATACCGGTCAGTTGCTAGTAATATACCCGTCATTGTTCATAAAAAATAACAAAACGTAAAAAATCTTAAATTGATATTTATCGATTTCCGCGCAAAGATATAGTTAATTTCATAAACACTATGCCACAAATGATTAAGACTGAACAAACAGCCACGCATTAGATATCTTTGGAAATGAATGAGAAAAAATAAAAACACAATTCTGAAACTCTTTTGGTAACAATAGTGTTTATGAATACTGAGACACATGTCATTGTCTATTGAAAGCATCCAATCATCGGGATGTCAGTGGTTAATGTAAACGGTCCTGTCTCGTCTATTGTGCCAGTAACAATTCCGTGTTATGGATGCCCCGGTGCTGACTAAACGGCTCGATTAATCTATACCGTGTTTAGACTTTTAGAATCACGTACTTTCGATGTAGAAACTAGTGACTAGATCTTGCTAGGCTATTATAGTTAGTAAGTTATGTAATGAATCTCATCATCTCATGACAAGATGTATTCTAATATGGGCCAGTCTTAGTTCAGGGTTTTTTTTATACTAGATATTTGAATAAATCATGATCATTATCAGGGTCGGGTTCCTAAAATCAGTATTTTTTCACTTATTAGACATTATAGACATAATCCAATGTGTAATCTGCCCGTGTTGCATAACTTTCATAAAAATAGTTTTCTTAAGCTGCATCGCGCCACCGAACGCGCCGCACATTCCGCGGTTAGCCGCTGAAAAGTATGGGTTGTATTTTAAAACGTCCTTTATTCCATAAACTTATATAATCAGTAATGCACTCTAAAGTTTTCGAAATAGAGCCCTAAATTGGCTGAACAGTATTTGAATGGATGTGCTATTAAGCGATATTTACGGATAAACAGGTGCAGCGGTGGCTTTGAAATCTCTTATGACTGCTGATCTGCGCATTGATACAAATTGCCTCGTTATACTTACGCGGCCATCGGCTACCGACTATCGACACTCCAAAGCGTAAAAATCGTTCAGTTCTGCACTTATTTATCCTATACAGGCAGACTTATTAGTGTCATAATATCTACTAAGTCAAATTCAATACACGAACTTTAGTTTTATGTTGAAATACTACCTTGACTTGGACATGTTAAGATATGGCTTTGATGTTTTCGGATCTGCTTACAATATTTTACTCGGTGACTGTTTAACGCATATGCTCATAAATTCCAAGCTGTCTCAATTAAGATTTGATGCAGTTTAGAAAGTATGTAAAAATAAACAAATGGACGATTAAAGTCTACAAAATATATGTCCGATCACCCACGGGCCACGCCATATTTGTCTGACTATTTACATGGTTTTTAGAATCGTTACCCCAAATCGACCTTTCCCTTGTCATATTTGATTGAACTCTTTGTAAGGAAACGCAAAATGTATGTAAACTAAAGTTTATTTTTAACGCCATTAAATAGTATATTAACCGTTTAAAATAAGACAAATGTTGACACCCCGTTGCTCGGAGCGACCGCACGCAAACTTCGATAATATACTGCCACATCATGAATTTTACACCAAATGGCGACCTACCCTACGGGGACAACAGTATACGTTGAGTTATACGAGTATTTCATATAGCTTCTTGCATAAAATTTTGTTTGCCGCTAAAGGAAAAAAAATCTCTTCTTCTTAAAAAATCTAAGATATCAATTACATCAGCATGTTTCTTGTATGTAAAGTGCATTGTGCTGCCTTAATTGGTAAGAGCTCTACCGTAGCAACGGTAGAGTAACAGTTCAGTATAAATGCCCATTTCCTTTGATTGTAGCTTTGCATGTAGCTCTAGTTTATTTTTTTCATAAAGAATTAAATTATTTACCTAAATGGGTAATGTGGAATTATGAAAATTGCTAAAAATCTGCGTGAGCTGCGAGCGCGTGCATTGTGCGCCCAGTAGCGCTTCGCCCAAGGCGCTCGTGCCATTCTCGTTCCAATTTCGAATGCAAATTTTGTTTTTGGAAAACAGAACGATGGCGTTATGACCACTCATATTCATATCGTGCCAGCATTTTGAGCGGTTGCGTGTCGAGAACGTTGCACCTTAATGGCACCGGCGTTATGCGAACTTCCTTTTTAGAGATGAAACGAAATTGTAAGTTCCGATTGTAAATAAGAATTTAATTTTGTAAAATGATTTGATGGGGTAGCCCTATTCGTGACCGGAGCTACATGCCTTATTTAATATATCTATTGATTATGTATAACTGTTAATGTTCCCCAGTTCACAACACTTCTATCAAAAATGTTAACAAAGTAAAGCAAAAAGTTGAGGCGCCTACATTTTTCAAGTGTCCGCATTACCGTTAAAGTAGGCCAATGCTAGACTCACGCCCTATAGAAGTCCTAAATAATATACTGCGGCTATAAAATATTTGAGCACAACTAGGTTAGGTCACGCACATACTCAACCCTATTAACTTCTTCTCTACACGAGATTCAATCATTTCTAATCGGAAAATTGTTATTATATAGACCTCGCAGAAATATATGTTTAAAATACCTTCGTCTTATTGTGGCTTTCTTTTCATAACAAACTTAATTAGCGATTACAGGGATAGCATTCAATAAAGAAAAAGTTGTCATTTCCAATTATTATTTTTCTGGATTATTTTGCCGTGTGGTGCCGGCTTTGCCGTGTGGTGCCGGCTTTGCCGTGTGGTGCCGGCTCAGAATACCACCACCCCATCTCCTCCCGTGGGTGTCGTAAAAGTCGACTAAGGGATTAGCCGTAGGATGGGCAGCAGCGTCATTCGAGTACATTAACAGCTCAACTGCGATCGCCAACCCGTCTGCCAAGCGTGGTGATTATGGCAAAACCCCCCAATGAGCCCACAACACGCCCATATCGGTCGTTGTGGTGATCTTTGGGGAGGCCTGTGTCCAGCAGTGGATTTCATTCGGCCGAAATGATGATTTTTCTGGAATTATTGAATAATTAGTGAATAACGTAGTTATTTGAGCACAAAATAATAGCTTTCTTACTATTTTAATACGATAACGCTCACAGATAAAGAACACGCACCGCTGCATTAAAATAGTGAACAATAGTAACTTTTTACCTATTAATTATTGCAAAAATAAACGGAAAATACATCTTGTTTTTTAAATAAACGAGATACCTATAACCTCCTGAATTTCCCTTAAAATAAAGTTCACTATTGTTGTAGGATCTATATATTTAACAATACAGTGAAGAATATTACTGATATAAATCACTTAGGTTGAGCTTACCCGAAATCCAGTTGTTCAATATCTTTCAGCGTTGTTTACAAGGCCGCGGTCGGTCACTCACACGCGCTATGTACCTACATATAGTCCTATATACATATGCGTACAGTATTATCATAGTCAACATGCACTTTTGACTCACTACGATGCGCGCTGGACGTGTACGTAACAATGTGTAATAATAATGAATCATCTACGTACGAGTAGGTGAATCACGGTATTCGAGGCGCCCGTAACACATCTTCATGTCGGTATCTATCTAGTTAGTAATGATGATATAAAAGCACATTATGATTCAATAGAAATGAAACAGGGATTCCGTAACAGTTCTGACTAGGTTTCTTAGAAATGAAATAGTATTATAAAGAAATTTCGGGCCGTAGGAATAGAATCACTGTTTTACTGAATCAGAATAAAAAATACAAGCACCTGAATGACTTAAGTCCATATAAGATGTACAAATATGTTCAAATAACATACAGTTCATTACCATCATCATTTCAGCTGAAAGACATGCACTGCTGGACCTAGGCATCCCCCAAAGAACGTACAACGACCGGTTTGGTTTGTGTTGTGTACTCATTGGGAGGTTTTACCATAGTCGTCACGCTTGACCGATGGCTTGGCCATCGCAGTTGAGTTGTAAATGTACTCGAAGGACGCTGTTGCCCATCCTCCGGCTAATTCCATAGTGCCCTTTTACGACACACACGGGACGGGATGGGGTGGTAACATTCTTACGGTCCTAATTAATAATCAATTTAATCAATAATCTTTAGATTTAAGCTTTTAAACTTCAATAGTTTTGTTTAAGACCTCTATTATCACAAAAACAGACAAATCCTCAATCCCAAATCCTAAGATTTTGGCTTAGATTGATTATTTCAGTTCGGTAGACTACAATACATAATGATCTTACTCGACTTCTAGAGATGTGCAACGACAATTCACGTTTGATATCGCTAATGCATTCGAAAAGCGATCGACATGGATTATAAACAATTTTTCTAGAAACTTCGTAGAATATGTTTTCATTCGTAGGCCTGGCGATATTATGTTAGTAGATCATCAGGTCAATGATAACTTAACTGATGATGATGCTTCCCTTTTTAAAGTTTAAACATATATACTTTACATGAGTACTTATCATACCTATGTTCCGAGATGACTTGTAATTGAGTGCGCCAGATTGAATGAACGAAATTACGGGTCGTTTACTTTCAAGTCCTTGTAATTGGTAACCGCTTCAACGTCCACATTACGTGCATACGCAGTGTATCGATCATGGATCGATGTGGAAGGCCCAATTTGTGTGTGCTACTAAATCATTGAACAAACGCGCCGCCCGATCTAAATCGATTTGTCCAAATTATGAGACCGACGGTAATATAAACGGTGATGGCTATTCTCCCGATATCCTCTTTAAATATTGACCGCGTGTACCACACCTGCGCTTTCGCCAACCGCAGCAAGTTTGCCTGTCAAGGTAAACACAGATGTTCTAAAAATGAGTTCAAGTTATGAATGGTGATTGATTAATGATAACCTATCTCACATTCCGGATTGAAAATATGGCGATATGTCGTAAAAGGCGATTAACCGGTCGGTGTGGAAACTATGGGGGAGGCCTTTATTCAGCAGTGGACGTTCTTTGACTGATAAGATGAAACAGTTGATTTTTTTTTTATTCTTAACCGACATAATACCTACTTAATAAAAATATAATTGAAAAATATTGCGTATTGAAAGAAACATTACGCAATATGATGAAACATATAGTGAGTGAGTAGGTACTGGACTGTTGCTACATATTTATAATATATGTGTAATACACACACAAAACTTTCGACGTGTACCTAAACAAACAGAAAAGAAACATTTCATTTCAAATATAGGAAACTGAAAACTGTTGCATCACTGACATCACACGTTGAGATTTATTTTTCTTTTGGCATACATGTGTGAATATTCGAAAATGGTACCAGAACTAACTTACCTATTTCATTTTTGGTCTTCCAATTACGCAAATACTTTGAACGGGCAGAGACTGGTTTCACGTAGGTAGCAGCCGGGATGACTGGCTGTTTTGACTTAAATTAACAGTTTTTTGATAACCCAACAGCCGCGTGCCTGCCTGCTACACCATATGGGAGGGTCGTTAAGTGATATGAGGAGAAATATCCTTGAAAATAAAAAATTAAACTTTGCCACTCCTGAAGTAGATACATTTTAATTAATTTTAATATACTCGACCGTTATTTCTTGGTGAAGTACTATTGATATTAGATGTCACATAAATGATATACCTAAACTGTGTAGCAATTTACGGCCGAATTTAATATCAATCTAATCCAAAATTGTAGCAGTTCGGTTTGGTTTTTTTGAAACATTGCCCCACACTAGGGTTTCTCCTGTGTCGTGGGTGCATTTACAAACACAAGTTCCACACACAATACACCCAGACCCGGAACAACCACCTGCAGATCTTACAAATATTTGTTCCGTGCGGGAATCGAACCCACGACCCGGTGCGCAGCAGCCGACTGTATCAGCCACTGCACCAACCGTGCCGTCATAAGGATTAAGGATTTGTCTATTGTTTGTGTTAAATGTGATCATAACACAAAAAAAGGATGGAGTTTGAAATCGTAAATCTAAAGATTTTGGATTAGATTGATTATTATTTTCGGCTGTTAATGTTATTAGTAAATATTTTATATGTGAAAGTTTGTATGTTTCAATGTTTGAGGGTTCATCGCTTTCAAACGTCTAAACGGATCCTAATAAAATGTAGACTAAAGGTAGACTATCTTCTATACAAATAAATAAAATTGAAGTGTCTGTTTGTAATGTCAAAATAACAGCTTTTTATTAAATGCATAGGAAAGTATGTACGTTACATAAAACAAAAACACTATTATTATTTTTTGTCTGTCTGTCTGTCTGTCTGTCTGTTTGTTCCGGGTAATCTCCGAAACGGCTGGACCGATTTTGACATTTTGACGGGACCTTCACTGGCAGATAGATGATGTTATAAGGAATAACTTAGGCTACTTTTATATTAGAAAAATAATTAGGGTTCCGCGTAAAAAATAAAACCCTTGAAATCCAATATATATTCTATATCAAGTGTCTATGTCGAAGTACTCTAAATTTCTTTTAAATTAAACGCGGGTGAAACCGCGGGTCCCAGCTAGTCTTATATATAATTCTTCTGTCCATGTGTATGTCACTGAACTCCTCCTAAACAGCTGGACCACTTTTGTGTGTGTTTGAGTGAGTCCCTGGATGGTTTAGATTCGATTGGATGGAACAATTGGACCCGGTAAGTGGCGCTGCAATTGGATTTGCATGTATCTGCCTGTGCGAAACTGGGGCGGGCAGCTAGTGAATTATAAAAGTTATCAATTTTAATTTTGGCCCAGTGATGCGGGTGAACAACGGCTAGTATCTAATAAAACAAAGAGTTACGTCATGCTCAGTCATGATCAATTGATCATCTATACAAATAAATAAAATTGAAGTGTCTGTTTGTAATGTCAAAATAACAGTTTTTTACTAAATGCATATGAAAGTATATACGGTACGTACAACAAAAAGAAAAAGAACAATTATTTGTCTGTCTGTCTATCGGTATGTCTGTCTGTCTGTTTGTTTCCGCTAATCTCCGAAATGGCTGGACCAATTTCTACGGTACTTTCACTGGCAGATAGCTGATGTTATAAGGAATAAGTTAGGCTACTTTAATTTTACAAAACAAATTAGGGAAAAAAATAATTCAAACCCATGAATTTCCTAATACTTATAAGTCAAAGATAAAATACGTTTGGTATTAAAATGTTGATTACTGAATAGGTAAAGAACACGTTATCTTTTAAATTTTTGAAGTAAAATTAATATTATGAAAAATACAGCGTATTTTCTTTAAGTGAACGCCATTCCCTCCCAACCCTATATACGAGTATACCCTATGTCAAATGTCTATGCCGAAGTACTTATGAATTACAAACTATCCAATTTCTTTTAAATTAAACGGCGGGTGAAACCGCGGATCCCGGCTAGTGTACAATAAAACGGTCAAGTCCAAGTTTGACTTGCGCGCCAATAATGACAATGAATGCAACTTTCACGATTCTTGATATATTTCTGTGGGCCTCCCCAATATGTTTCTACAGTTGTGTCATCGTTTAGGAATCATTACTCACCACGCTTGGCAGGCGGGTTGGTGAGTACAATATGGCTACTGTTAAATAGAAAGGACACTGCTGCCCACACCCTCTGGTTTAGATTTACTTACTGGCCTTTTACGACATACACGGGTTGAGATGGAGTAGTGCTATGTAATACGTATACGTTATATACTTGTGTTTGTTTGCAATACAGAATAGTACATTTAAAAAACGGGACAAGTGCGAGTTGAACTCTCGTGGAGAAGGTTCCGTACTATGAATATATTTTTACCATGTTTTTTAAATCTGACCGAAACTTGTATAAATCAACCAAAAACAGTATGTATGGTAGGTACCGTTGTAGAGGGAAATTACAGAATATGTCTATCGTTGACTGTCATGAACCAATAATTGCCGTGTGGTGCCGGCTCAGAATACAACCACCCCATTTCCTCCCGTAGGTGTTGTAAAAGTCGACTAAGGGATAAGCCGGAGGATAGGCAGCAGCGTCCTTCGAGTACATTAATAACTCAACTGCGATCGCCAACCCGTCTGCCAAGCGTGGCGATTATGGCAAAACCCCCCAATGAGCCCAACACACCCATATCGATCGTTGTGGTGATCTTTGGGGGAGGCCTGTGTCCAGCAGTGGACTTCTTTCGGCCGAAATGATGAACCAATAATTTATCTCAAGAACAAATTTAACTGTGTAGTAGAAAAATATGTTCTCCCATACATTCCAACTTCAAATGTAAGTTTGTACGCACAATATTGAAAGATTTACCAAATTATTTTAAGACCATAGATATATAGGTTTTTCTGTAATCTAGAAGTAAAGAACTATCTTCGATGACTTTGGGCTCTGTAGTTTCGAAGATAAAGGAACAATGGTCAGTATTCATCTATTTTCATAAATAACTTTAAAACTACTTATACTAAAATTATTAAAAAAATGGGAGCCTCACAACAAGTCCTTCCATTTGATATCTTACACGGTACAGTTTGCATTTTTTTGCTTTCTAGTTTGCCCCCATAAAGTGACATATTCAAAATTCATTTAATTATGTTACACGTCCGTGTTTGGGTTGCAGAAATGTATGTAGGTACAGCTAATTTCAACTTAATCGGCCAGTACATTCAGAGCAAATTGGCTGTGACAGACGGACAGACACACGAGTGATCCTATAAGGGTTCCACTGTTTTTCATTCGGACGTACGGAGCCCTAAAAAGATAAGTCGCGGATGTTGTTTGTATATTTAAAGTATATGGTACCTATAAGTATCATTTGTGAAATCTTTGACAAGGAGCGTGTCCACCTACGAAGCTCTAGGAGCATCAAATGGGACTAAAGTGTACTTTATGAATAGTGGAATCATCGATAATGTTAGGTATCCGAGTTTTATATTCCAGCCCTCCATTTTGGACCTTATTATGAATAACAGTTCAAATGTGTCCAAGAGCATTAGTAATTGTCGAGAACAATGTGACACAATACGACTTGAATTTGAGTGTATTTATTTATTAGTATTAGCCGATTTTATCAAATTCATAGTTTGTATCGATCCATGTATGGTTTCGTTTTTTTATCGTAAATTCTGCGGATCGATAAACATATGAGAAAAAAGCTATAAACTGATGTATCAATAAATTTGCATTGTTTACTCCAGTCAACACATGTATATTTCGCGCTGACAAATACAGTTTTTTATGTTTAGCTTCTATGTAATCTACCACTAGAATCTCCATAGGATTCCGTAGGCACCTTTTTGGTACAAATCGCTAAATATCAAGTACGTATGTACATATCCGATCGCATGTCTAAAAACGTACATACCCTTCGACCATTTTACATTGGTCGAAATACTTACCTACAAAATTAACCCAACATCTAAACATTTTATCATATCATTACCCCAAACATAATTAGTTTACTTATTATGTTTTATTATAAATAAATAGGAACTATGAGAAAGAATTATCAAAGGCACCGCTTTTCGCCACATGGTCGATAATGACCCTCGATTTGCGTCGGCGGCATCTAGCGAATAAATATTGGGTAAATTAGCAGATCCTTCTGGCGTGGGGTGCGTAGCGACGTCCACCTGTCATTGCACAAATCGCCAAAAGTCCATGTGTTGACGTATCGAGACGAGACCGTAAAGTTTGAGTGAACCTAATAAGCGTGAAATGTCATTATGTTGGGACTATTACGAACCATCTGCCTGGTTTTTTTTGTCTACGGTTTGATTTTTCTTTACGCTGTACCTATCTAAGCAAAGCTGTGATGTGTTGCAAAAATTTTAGTTTCATTATTATTACGGGTACCTATCATTGTCCTGGGTTCGAATCGTAGATTAAAATGTATCTATTTTAATATCTGTCAAAAACAGTGGTCACTCAAAATTTGACTTGAGTACAAGCAATGCCGATTATTGTAGTGTAGTTTCAAAAGATAGGCCTATGACCAATAAAAATGTACCTAGATCTGAGGGATGGGGCGTATCCTCTCTCCGCCTCTCCTCTCCTCCTCTGTATGTTGTAACTTCCTTAATTCAGTGGTCGTGATGGCCCGGAGGTTCACGGACTTACAACCTGGCATGTACCGATGTTCTCCATGTGTGTCCATCCATACATTATATCTCATCATGTCAGCCAAATATACATCCACCGCTGAACAAAGGCTTTCCCATTAATTTCCACAACGACAGATTATATATGCCGTGATTTCGTGATTGTGAGGTGATTTTCCAATACTCACCACACATGGCAGGCGGGTTGGTGAGCGCAGAATGGCTGCTGTTCTACAGTAGAGACGCTGTTGCCCATCCCTCTGGTTTAGAGTCCCTTTATCGCCTTTTACGACATCCACGGGAGGAGATGGAGTGGTGCTATATTCTTAATCCGGACACCACGCGGAAACGTTCTATCTAACAAATTATTGATGTAATAATTACACAAACTGATCGCCAATTTGTTAAAGGGTATTATTATTGATACCCATCATTTTAATTGACGGTAAATTTATTTTCTAGAACGAGTTACAATTGGTTACACTCGCACACATATTTTTTTAAGATACTGGGTATCCCTCTATGTTTTTTTGTGTCTGTGTCAACTTGGGTACAGTTTACAGATATAAATCGCACATACACAAACGCCCAGACCCGAAACGACCAGTAAGCAAATGTCCTCTATCTAAAAAAAATGAACATTTAGAAATGCCTAGATTATTTAATAAACTTAGCGTAATCCTTTTACCCCGTAAACATCCACTGTTGCACATGGGCCTCTGCATAAACCTCAAATAATGGTCATGAGGAAATAAGTTTCGCCCATATCACCAACAATCACCACGCATGGCAAACGAATTGATGACCTCAGTGTGTTGCTACTTTTTTGCGTGCGGAAACCTCTTAGACCTGAAGAAGGCGCAAGAGGCGGACTCTTACCAGCTAAAACCCCAGTGTTCCTTGAATCTGTGGAGTGGTGCGGGATTAGTTCGCGCAGTCGCCGCACAACTATTGATGCTACTTCTGTTACAAATGATCCTTTACTCGCCTTTATCTGTGGCCATATTTCTCTTCTATCTATCCGGCTATCCTCTTGGACTTCCTCCGCCTTGGGAAGGGTGGAGGGGCATGCCGGGCTCAAACCGGCTAAAACCCCACGGTGTCCTTCTTCTTACCTTTAGCCGGGAGTGTGGTGCTTTATCTGCATTAGACCGCGCCCCCGACAGGTATCGGTTCGTCAATGGTTGACGGACCCCTTCTCTGTGCGACCTTATTGGCCGCAGCTGTCCTTCAGAGAGGCGCGCGCGGAACACGCGCGCCGCCATCTCGGGCCTGTTTCTGTTCGGGCGACGGACCGCCCCTGGTTCGTCGCCCGCAGGCCGCTCCTCATGGTAGCCGGAGATCGTTCAGTGCCCTACGCTGGCGCCCACGCCCGGTGCGTCTTCTGCGGCGGGGATCAGGGATCTCCCTTCGTCCCCGCTCTGCCGCCTCCTTTGCTTGCATCACATCCTCGCAAAAGGAGGCGACGGCATCCCACGCGCTCTCGCTCCGGACGATGGACCGGACCGTGGTACACCACGGCCGGAAGCGAGAGGTCACCCCCTTCGACCGCCGCGACGAGGTCACGGCGCTGCGCTGCCCAAGCTGGGCACTCCTTCAACGTGTGCTACGCCGTGTCCTACGGGCAGTCCCCGCAGTGATGACAACCGGGCGTCTCTTCTCGGCCTTTTCGATTCAGGTACTTCCCGAAACACCCATGGTTCGAGAGTACCTGCGTCATCTGGTAGGTGAGGGCGCCATGCCGCCTCTCCAGCCATGCCTGTCAATCTACAGATTGTTGTTCTGGGTCTGGGTGTTTGTGCATGTGAGATTTATGTGTGTAAACGGTACCCACGACACAGGAGAAATGCTAATGTCACAATGCTAAGGATGTCCTTTAAAAAACGGTTCTAACAGACACTTTTGTTTTATTTCCGTGTGGTGTCCGGATTAAGAATATAGCACCACTGCATCTACTCAGAGTCTCAGACTTACAGACTAAAACTGAGGTATGGGCAGTAGCAGCCCTTCTGTGGAACAGGTAGCCATACTCCGCTCACCAACCCGCCTGATAAGTACCTACTGGAAAATTCCCCCCACAATGACGACACAGTTATGGAAACCTATGAGGGAGGCCTTTGTTCAGCAGTGGACGTCCTTTGGCTGATTTAAAATGAATTAATTTAGTGTAAATAAAACTTATATTAGCTTTACTATTTTTCTGTAAAAAAGTCATGAGCCTACTTTACACGTAATGTCGGATTTTACAAAAGAATAAAAGCTGAAAAAGATTATCTAGCCCTACCCACGCAAAAAATCTTAGTACCTGTTATAATAAAACACTTTTAAACGGATTACATCGGGTATATTACAGATTTTTGTTTTTTTTGACGTTTCGAACTCTTGGCAGGGTTTGTGGTCGCAGGATGACTTGTCGTTGTGTTTTATTATGTGTAACAATCGCGAAAACCTAAGAAATTACTTATCTTGGTAGACAGACCTGTATGAAAATAATCACTATGTGATTTATTCAGCAGGTATGCAGCTAATATAATAATACATAAGGGATTTCTTTTATTTTTTGAGTTTGTTTTGTTTTTGCCCTCACAATTTTGATACTTACCTACACTATAACAAATCAAATTAAATAAGCTAGGGTGGCAAGAATTAATGACTAAATGCCTCTACATTTTGCCATTAGGCGTGCAAATAACCATCATCGATGCCCCACCTACCTGCAGGACATCATAGGGGCCTATCTGCGCGATAGGCACATTCGCTACGTGGGCAGGGACTGTAGCGTCAAACAGAGGGAGATTACGTGCGGGGTTCCGCAGGGGTCGGTTCTCTGCCCCATCTTATGGAACCTCGCCTACGATGCGGTCCTGCGTGTCATTCTCTCCGCTGGCGTTAGCTTGGTCTGTTACGCTGATGACACTCTTGTGTTGGCCAGCGGGGAGTCCTTCGAGAGAACCATCCGGCTTGCCGAGCAAGCGGTGGCAATTGTCGTAGCCAAAATCCACGCTCTGGGTCTGCAGATAGCGCTTCCCAAAACCGAGGCGCTATAGTTCCACAAACTGCCGCGGAGCAGAGAACCACCCAGTTCGTGGATACACGTTGGTGACGCGCAAATCAGGGTGGACCAGTACATGAAGTATCTGGGGCTCACCACAGGGTGTAGAGGGTACAGACCCTGGAGTCATTGGGGCTTCGAAGAGCACTTCGCGCGCCTCGTCCCCCGCGTTGAGGGGGTAGTGGGTGCATTACACCGGATGCTGCCTAATCTCGGGGGACCGAGTGAGGAAGTTCGCTGTCTCTACGGGGGCATCTGCTGCCGTGTGGTGCCGGCTCAGAATACCACCACCCCATCTCCTCCCGCGGGTGTCGTAAAAGTCGACTAAGGGATTAATCGGAAGATGGGCAGCAGCGTCCTTCGAGTACATTAACAACACAACTGCGATCGCCAACCCGTCTGCCAAGCGTGGCGATTATGGCAAAACCCCCCAACGAACCCACAACACACCCATATCGGTCGTTGTGGTGATCTTTGGGGGAGGCCTGTGTCCAGCAGTGGACTTCATTCGGCCGAAATGATGACGGGGGCATCGTGCGGTCCGTGGCGCTCTACAGGGCGCCTGTATGGTCACCCCGGCTGTCAGACATCCAGCACTGCAGAAACAAACTTCACGGTCTGCAGCGCAGAGTGGCTATACGGATCGCACGGGGATACAGGACAGTGTCCTACGAGGTGGCAACTCTCCTCGCACGCTTTCCGCCTTTCGACATCCAGGCGGAGACGGATGCGTGGGTCCATGATCAGATACGCTGCCTCCGCCAAAGCGGCGAAAGCGTGCCTTCAGGGGCGTTCAACAGACTGAAGCGGCTGGCTCGATGACGCGCATTCGAGATGTGGCGACATCGCCTACGGTTGCAGTTCGTGACCAAGCGCGTCATCGTGGCCATCCTGCCGCTCTTCGGAACCTGGCTCACCTACCATATGACGGTGAACGTACCTGCACATAATAGGACGCGAGGTTACAGCACAGTGCCGCCATTGTGGAAGTGACCAGGATACCGCACAGCACACGCTCGAGGAGTGCCCTGCGTGGGTGGCCGAGCGGCGGATCCTGGTCTATGGCTATGTTGGCATAGCGTGAAAATTGGAGTGCAGTGGTCTCCTTCTGCGAGAGCGTCATGCTCAAGAAGGAGACTGCAGAGCGGGATTGGGAGAGGGCCGATCCAGCACGGAGAAGGACGAGACGGCGCCAAGGTAACAACCGCCCCGGCGCCCAGTTCCAACACGCCTGAGCCCCCTGCCATCAGTTCATGGTGGGGGGCCAGGAGACACGGGTGCGCAGTTTGGGGAATCTGCGTGCTCATACCGAGTGACCCCCGGGAAGACGGTAGCGCGAACGTGGTCACGTACCGCCATGTGCGCAGCACAGCGCACAGCGAGAATTGGGGGGATACTTTACGTGGCACCAATGGGCGGCTCTTGTGTGATCTTACGAGGACCTGGAGCCCCCCTTCGGTGCCGAAGATGACCGCTCCAGTGATTTTAGCCGGTAGGAGTCATACCCCTTCGCCCTTCTCCGGGGCGAAGGAAGTTCCATGTAGAATTGGACATCAATACAAAGAATCAATAGGAAAAGAACATATCATCATCATTTTAGCTGAGAAACGTCCACAGCTGAACACGGGCCTCCCACAAAAATCGCCACGATGACCGGTCTGGGTTAATGTAGTGTCCTCATTGGATGTTTTTTCATAATCGCCACACTTTGCAGGCGGGTTGGCCATCACAGTTGAGTTGTAATTAATGTATTCGAAGGACGCTGCTGCCCATCCTTCGGCTAATCCCATAGTCGCCTTTTACGACACTCACGGGGTGAGATGTGGTGCTATTCTTAGCTGGCACACCACACGACTTTCTATCATAAATAACCACTTTGTCTAATAAATATATCCTTTATTGAATAATATTATTGTATTATCTTATAAATTATCAGTTTTTATACTATCTAGATCTACAGCTATTTTCCGCACTATGTTAGGTCGACTTCTCGAATATAAATACTTACCTATATTTCTATATACTAATTGCTTGGACTGCCATTTGCATCTAAAATAGTTATATTTTAGACGCAATTGTCCTCACAATATTCATTTTGAAAACAATTAAATCTAAAATATTATAACAATTATTATGATTTAAAAAGAGTAACCATGGAGTTTCTAGCCCGTTCTTACCCATGGAAATCAACATCTTGGAACGCGGCAACTACAGTCTTGACTATTCATAGGGTATGGTTTTACATGAGTAAAAAATATTTTTATCTTTATCTTTTTACTAACTACTACTACTAACTTGGGATTGAAAAAAAATAGAACTATCCTATAACATTTTCGGTTAAATGTATGCTATTAACACAATATGTATCATATAGAGATATGAATAAAGTCTTCAATTTAAACAAAAAGCATGTGCGAATCAAGTATTTTCAATTAAAAATTCACTTACATTAACGTTACGTTTACGTTACTATTCGTCAAAATATTCGTGCTAGACCCACGGAAATGGATCCAGTATCCACCCTTTTAGAAATACTTACAACAATGCCATACTGAGCCACCTCTCAACCCAAAAGGCAAAAAAAACGTGCATTCGACAATCTAACCGGACGAAAACGAAACGCAAGCACGGAACGAAACGTCAGTCTGTAGGGAGTGTTGATGAGAGTGGTTTGTGTCGGTCTGCGCTCTCAACACAGCTGATTCCGCACGCGTCGTCGGTATAAACGTTTACGTAAACTAAACTAACTAATTAAGAAATTACCTACCTCACGCATACAAACTCTGTGACTATAGTGTCGTGAACGCCTTTTTTATTTATTTAAAGAAGACAATAATTGATTTGAAGTAGGAATACACACTTCAGGAAAATGATGGGTAAGTTTGTAAAAATTGTATTTTTTTTTAATATAAAAGTATTCGAAAATTTAAAAGTAGACTTAAATTAGAATAAAGTAAAGCCCTAGGAATAAAAATAGTATTTTAACTTGTTTTTGAACTGGTTTTAATAATATAGGTTATGTTTACAATAGGTAACGGTAATCAAATAATAAAATACAAATACTATTACAATGTTCACTAAAGTACAGATTCCAATAATCTGGATCTCAGGTTTTAAAATTATTAGAATAAATTAACACAAATTAGTTATCATAGTTCTTCTTCTTCTTCTCTTAGATTATGGCTTCTGTAGAGTATCTTCCACAATTTCGCCAATGTCAAGTATAAGACAACGTTGTACGGTGTTTAGATTAATTAATCTTTACATATTCAATAAAAAATTTCACAAAAATAAAAAATTTCTAAAAAATATGTCGGCAACGTCGTACGGTTCAATTGTTTCAATTTATACTGTCGTTATCATAGTTATTGAATGCAGGATTTATTTAGCGGTTTAGCGGTGACAGCTGACAACTGACAACATACATAAATATGAGGAATAACAAGTTTTGATCTAAATATTGATTTAGAGTTGTTATTTGATTTGTAAATAAATATAAATTGATGTAATTATAGACTGATCTATCGTAAAGTACTAACTTCATATCATTTTTATTTCGTCATAAAATTACCAATGGAATTATCTATCAGTTTAGTTTAGTTTGTGACCATTTATTAAAATAGACGAATAAATTATTTGTTAATAACTGCATTTCTTCATTTAAATATTGTCCTTTTTTCGCATGTTTTGTGATATTTATATTTTTGTACGTTGTTACCTAGCGGATAACTAAGCGGTCAATATTTTATATTAGACAAATAATTATGGCAATATACACCGTAGGTAGTGGTAATCGACCCACGCGTTGTAGGCTCCACTTTTGCAACGAAAGAGTTACTGTAAACAAATATTCGTTTGATTGTTTGTTTATTAATTCTACAATAACATTTTGCTTTTGATTCTAAAATTTAAGCAGTTAGTTACTATTGTAGATAAGAATTGTCACGCTATATGTAATTTATGTTAAATATAGTTTTAAGATCTAACAGGTATTTCATTACCGCATAATGCGTTTACAATAAAAAAATATCAGGATGTTACCCATGTTACCCATATTATGTTTATTATGAAATGACCGTGTGACATTTATAACCTAAATTAACCGATTTCAACATCGTGATCAGAAATCACATTTCTCCGTTACAATTTATTCGGAATGATCAGTGTCGCACGATTTCCGGATAAATAGAAAAGCTACAAAAGAAATTGAATTGATATCCGTGAATATTTGAAAATTGCTAACCAAAAGCCATAAAGTATTGATTTCAAAATCTTATTTTTACTAATAAGCGGCTACGTTTTTCTAGTTACACTAATGTGTTTAATTAAACATCAAATTAGTAATGTAAAAAGAGGGTATAGGGTACATTGGTCATAAATATTGTGAACACATCTTCGTCATATCAGCCAAAGAACATCCATTGCTGAACAAGGGCCTCTCCCATAGATTTCCACAGTTGTGCTATCGTTTTGGGGGGAATCACCACGCTTGGTAGCTTGGGTTCGTGAGTGCAGTATGGTAGCTGTTCCACAGAAGGGACGCTGCTGCCCATCCATAGACTAATTCCTTAGTCGCTTTTTACGAGACCCTCGGGATGAGATGGGTTGGTGCTATTCTTGGCCGGCACCACACGGTAATTGCCTTCCTCGATAGGAGATAATTTAATATTAACCTAATACGAAACAAAATATATGAAGGTACTTATGTAAAGATACGTAGATACATGAATATTTAAGATTATTTTGAATTCTTTATTTTAACTCACGTTACTAACCTCAAAATCACAAACAATACATTTAATCTTTTTTAATATAAATGTAGCAAATTTTACCCTTTTATCATTATAGCAATACGTAAAGGTCCTCTTTATTTCATCATCATCATCATATCGGCCATTTATACGTCCGCTGCTGAATAAAGGCCTCCACTATAGATTTTCACAACTGTGTCATCATTTTGGGGGGTATTTGCCAATACTCACCACGCTTGGCAGGCGGGTTGCTGAGCGCAGTATGGTTACCGTTTCTCAGAAGGGAGGCTGCTGCCCATCCCTCTGGTTTAGATTCCCTTAGTCGCCTTTTACGACATCCATGGGAGGAGATGGATTGGTGCTATATTATTATTAATCCGGACACCACACGGAATATTTAAGAGCCTACTAATAGCCGGCATATGACGGCACGGTTGGTGCAGTGGCTGATACAGACGACTGCTGGGTCGTGGATTCTATTCCCGCACGGAACAAATATTTGTATGATCTGCGGGTAGTTGTTCCGGGTCTGGGTGTATTGTATGTGGAATTTATGTCTGTAAACGCACCCACGACACAGGAGAAATGCTAGTGTGGGGCCACGTTTAAAAAAAAAAAAGAAATAAGACCGTAATTATGGTTAAACTTATAGTATGCTAAATTTTATGTATTACTTTTGGTTACCAATATTGCAATAACATAATAATAATATAATATATAATATTTTTTATTCAATATTTCGTTACAACAAGTTAAACTAACAAGTACAAAGTTTCTTAGATATATATAACACATGTGCCTGAACTAGGTAATCCTGTGTTTCAGGCGAGAAGAGCTAATAAACAGTATGAAATAATCACAAAGTTATTATAATATTATAGGTACAAAGTAAAAAATAATCAATAGTATAGTTATAGGTAACAGTATCATTAAAACAATAGTAAAAATCGCAGTTTTTAAACCAATTAATGTAAATAAAATATTACATTGTTTATTTTAACACAATGAATAATTTCTCTGTATCTTCGTATGATAAATCAATCATGCAAATGTTATGCCTAAGTGTCCATATAGTCTGTATATTCAAATACAAACAAAAAGTAAATAAATTAGTGGCAAGAAATAATAATAGACTGAACGAATCAAATTGGATATTATCTATACTATAGAAAATATCCAATATATACTGTGTAGTTTAGTTGTGGGTTGTTAAATTAAGCCGTTTATACGAGTAACACTACAATCGTGCTTTTAATTTCGTTATTTTCCATTTGTATATCCAATTTATTAATCCTGATGTATTAATAAAAATACATGCATGAACCTCTCAAACTTTGAAACATGGTGATATACATATTATAGACATCTGACTCATTGTCAATTCGATTTCATCATTTTAATTTACATAGTTGAATTACCAGATTTGCATTAGGTAGGTACATACGGCTACATATCAAGCTATATAAATCCAGTTTACGCTGATCTCTCATCGTATTAAAAGCCTACACGATGCGAGATCAGCTTATACTGGAAATGTATAGCTTGATATGTAGCCGTGTGTACAACATAGATTATATCCATACGAGTACGTATTTTTCTTCTTTGTCGTGGAATCATTACAACCCTATTCATTCTTTACTCATTTTGATCGTAAGTCCAGCTTAAGGTAATAAATCGTATTTTTCATTCATATCCAAAATCGATAAAAATCCAGTAGGTACGTCAATTCAGTAATAGTATTGTCTAGTGTATACTAAAGAGTAGGTTAGCAGTGACGTGTATGAACATGTTGCGACCAGGATAAGTGAGTGCATCGCACCGCGTGTTCAAGGGCGCAAACCGATACAAAACATTAAAACAAAAACGACAGCAACAAATTTTAGTAAAGCTTTCCCTCGTAAGTATTATAATTAGATCAGCTATCATGAGATATTTTAATGAATCACTTTATACTAACCACACCAAAAATATTAAGCACTGTAGTGGCCGCCACCGCGCCGCGCCGGAAGTTCCGGCAGGAAATCGTGGGTACGCGCACCGGGCCGGGCATGGTGCCAGTTACCACTAGAACCAATTTACATTACTTCATATTTACCAATAAAAATATTATTTGAATACCTGTATGGGCCAGGTAAATAATTATACAGAATCATACAGGATACAATCTTCTGATAGCATTGCCCTTTTATGATTTCATTATATTTCTTTGTTGTCGAATTCCGCAATGTGTATTTATTACCCTTCCCACTTGCAAAACGAATAGCGTACTTTCACGGCTTCATAATAATGGAAAGAGACTACAAGAGATTAGAACATAATGGTGCGGAGGTGGGTGCGTGGGAACGCTCCCAGAGTTCATGTGACCGGCACATCGCTCTACCATACCAAATCTTACATTAATATGCTATATTTTGATAAAAATCCCTCCATCTAATAGCGCATATTAAGTTAAAGAAGCAATTATTTACTATCATAAGTATCTAAAGTGAGTACAGAAGCAATGCGCCAAGTCTTCTTGAGACATTTTGTCTGAATACATTTTATATAGGTACTTAATGTACTAATAATGTTAAAAATATCAACGTTTTCATTACCTTGATCGGCCGATAGATTTTTAAGTTTCGACGTAACGAAACTGTTTTTGTGATTATAATATTACTAACGTATAATACATGTTACTAATTTTGTAGCCACTATACTAATACTGTCGGTTTACTAATGACCCACTACGTTCGCTTAACCCGTTATTTAATTTAATAAACTAAAAAAATAATAGATTATCGTTAATCCTAAGAGTCAAATACCAGTTCTTTAGAAACAACAAAACATAAAAAAATATTCAATGAGAGAAAGAGAGAATAATATATGTTAATTAACAATAAGGTAAGCAGTATTAAATCCGAAATACCGACTTCTAAATGCCCTTAATTGGAACCTTTTCGGAAGTACATAATACTCGTTCATGAATATGTTATTCATGGCACAGAAATATAAATATTTATAAAGCGTATATGAATATTACGAGTGAACGAACTACACAACAAAATCAATTATACTTCCATTCATAAAGCCGTAATAATTCTATGCAGCGTAGGTGCCCATAAGTCACAGTCCAATAAATCTGCGACTATAGTTGTTTTGGTTTTTATAAATGAGCTGACTAAAATTAAAATAAACTGTACATAACATTGCCAAAGTTTAATTTGCTTAAAAATCTGCGCATTAAAAGTAAATAAACCATTCATGATGTGACTCGTATTATAGAAATTTTGAATAAGTTACTCTTTACTTATTTTTATTTCCATGTCAGTATTAATAATAATTAGTCATGTATATGGTAATATGGGTTATTGAAATGACTGTTGTGTCGCGTAGGCTCGTGCGCTCGTTTGACTGGCAACGGCAATAGGAGCCTAGTTAGTGGTTCCGGATACGGATCGGACGTGTCGGATGTCGGCGTGAGTCACGCCGCGCCCACGCCGCTGCTCCGCCACTGCGCCCACTGGCGCCCAAGATGCACCGCAAAAACCATTATGAATAGGTATTACTGTGTACTTATTAAAAAAATATTAAATACGGAAGGTGTAGCAAGCTGTTACTATTATTACAATCATAACTGCACGTTAACCGTTAAGGATCAAGATTAGTATATCCGACTAACCAAAATAATGAAATAATAATTTCTTCGAAATTCACAAAAGCAGTAAGCAGTAGGTAACGTACATTGATAGTAACTACTACTTACATATTATTAGTTTTTCTTCATATTTCGAACACTTTGCAAGGTTTCTTGGTCGCAGGATGACTAAGGTGACAGGCGTCGTAACAGATTTAAATAGTCATTCTACCGTACAAAAATTCAATTAATGCTATCTATTAGAATTCAAATGATTGGCAAAATTGTATGATATAATGCAGAGAGATCTTTTACAATCTTTGTTTGGTCTCGCTCTCAGCCAAAGCGACTTCTTCAAAATAACTCGGTTTATGGATACCATTAATTTGGCATGACGAGTTTACAACCGTAACGCTATCATGACAATGACTGCGGACAATCTTACACGCACAGTCTCTTAAATTAACGCGGACGCTGTTGCTGAGACAGATTTAGCTGTGTCTGCGACGCGTCTAGGCTATTTGTATTTGGATTTTGGCATTGGACATTTCGCAGTCTCGTGGGAATCTGAGTTGAACGACTGCGGAGACAATGCGGCTGTTGGTATCGCGACCAGTCGTTCACCGGACCACCGCCCACCCGTGCTGCGCGAAGCATCAAGCGCCCGTTGCCGCTGCACCTCACGTTCCGCATCCTCATACTATCTTCTATTTAAACACCAAACTTTATTTATTCACATCGCTTTGGTGGAGGCACGTATATTGAAAACTTAACGTGGGAGGGTGAAAGGTATGCAACGAGAGGATTGATCTATCTATGTACATCGCTACCGAATTCCTGTACGATACTCATGGGGTTCAATAGGCATATGTATTAATACATAAGACGTTCAACTGAAGAATTCTGTATTGTATTTACAACTAAGCTGATACTGGTTTTTTCCTTAAAAATCCGTAAAGTACTTGTTGCGTGATCCCGAGTATACTCGTATTATATGAACTTACGAGTAGTTTGCAGAAACTATTAAGATAAGACTTAGTTTAAAAAAAATTGGATTTTCATAGTATTATTATTCTGACACTCGAGGTGACGTCCTACAATATTTAATTCTTAGCCCGTAATTTTCGCTTTGCATAACGAAGGCGAAAATAAAAAAACTAAGTTGGGAACTGCGGTAAACAGTTCGACACAACATATTCTTGACATTATTTTAGAGTTCTATACCCAAGTGTAACTTCACACATTTAAATATAAAAGCACGTGTCTCAAGGGCGTGTGCTGGGCAGGGGGGGTGCCGTTCAGCGGGGTCGATAAGCGCTGGCCACGAGCCAGCCGCCAGTGCCGCGACACAAAAATACACCCTCGCCACTGTAAAGTGGAAGTTCTCACCATATGTTTAATTGTGGCGGAATTTATAATTATAATTTCCTTGATATATTGGACTAACGAATACAGCACCACCCCATGTCATCTCGTGGATGTCGTAAAAGGCGACCAAGGGACTCCAAACCAGCGAGATGGGCAGCAGCGTCCCTTCTGTGGAACTGTAGCCATACTGCGCTCACCAATCCGCCTGCCAAAAGTGGTGAGTACTGGCAAATTCCCCTCAAAATGACGACACAATTGTACATTTGTTCAGCAGTGGATGTCCTTAGCTGATGTGATGATGATATTAGACACGCGGATCGAATCCGAAAAGGGTAAGCAGAGGTGGTTTCGACAATGGCATATCTAATAAATAATAAGTCGGCTTATATTTAGGATGGTTTAGCTTTTGGATTTTTTTATGAGGCACTGTGCCAATCCTTTTTAATTTTTCCCGGTGGAAATATATCCGCTCCGGGGTAGGGCGGAGGGGCATGCCGGACTCCTACAGGCTAAACCCACCGAAGTGGTGATCTTCGGACCAAAGGAAACCAGCTTCTGGAACTTGCAAAATCTGTCGATTGCGTCAGCAGCACCACTTACTTCCAATCCTGATTCATAGGGCGTTATTTAATTTGCTCGATTTTGAAGTTGATCCTAGGAGTTTAGAAGCGAATAAAACATTGGGTGGGTCTATTCAATATATATATGTTTAAAAAGTATCCTTAGAAATACTACCCTACTATAAGACATCTGCAATTGGAAACCTGAATAAATCTGCATAACATATCTTGGCTGGTGTACCTAATACTCTTTTGTTGGTTAGGTAGCGTCTCACACAAAAAACAGTTGCAATAAATTTAGCATATTAATTTAATACTAAATTGTTGCATGTGAACATTTAGCCTTAACAAAATTACCATGTTTAGGGAATTAACTGACTGTGACTGTACAAGGGAAACACGCGTTATGTTTTATTGGATTTCTGGGAAAGGATTAAATTTTAAACGGGGGTTAATTTAAACCAAAGCGTAAGATACTATGTAGAGCACATGCTTATCTACATAGATAGGCGTTACTGACTGGGCAAGATGTAGTTCTTCTTTTTTTCCTTCCATTATTTTGATTATAAATTCGGAATAATCAAAATAAAGACAGAATAGATCATTTTAACATGTATATATATATACTTACAGTACTCCTAGGTATTTTAATGTGTTGTGTGTTTGTTTTAGATGAGCGGCAAGCGCACACGCAGCTATAGATGTGCAGTACACCACCGCGACCGTGAGGTCAGCTCTGAGAACGACTTCCATCTATTGCTAGAGGATCCTACGTTATTTGCCAGGTAAAGACAACACACTGACTATTAATTAATGTAATACAAAATACTACTCGAGGATAGAAACAGGAAAATATTATGTTATGATCTATACACCGAACACCATTCATATTCATTACTTATATAAAGCATAGAGACATATTTAGTACCCTCTATTAACCGAGTGTGACGGTCTCAGTGAAGTTTTCAAATAAATCAAGTATGCCGTGAATCGCCTGTCATCTTCTAGAAAACATAAATCCTTTATCAATGATAAACTTGTAAATTTCCAGTAATATGTAACTTCATGTTATCCAAATAATTTTTTTGTGTATCTAAATTATGTAGTGTAATATCTTCTTTTATACCTCTGAAATAAATAGTACATGAATCGATTGCCGTCGCTAAAAATATTTTTTATGTTCACTTGTCGTGTCACGTTGACATGTAGTGTGCTTTCATACAATAAAACCGTTAATAAATTGCTTTTATATAGATCGAAAATATAGTGAAAGCGAATTGATTGATTGCTTCCAATACGGTTTTGAAATATCTAGGAATGCAACATTTATTTCATCATTGAAAGTAAAGGTAAATCGATTTAATATCACGGTACCTACAATACGACTTACTACCTCTGTCTTGGATAGGTATTGTATTATACGTTCTGGTACTATTTTCTATTCTGTGGTTTCTAGGTTATTGTTTCAATGAAACTGTCTTATTGACGACGTAAATACCTTACGGAATTAACTAACGAACTGCTTACATTCTACGTAAGTAACATACCAATGTAACGTTTTACTTCCCAAAATTAGCTAGTTAGATTCTAAACTTCCATAATGTAGAGACTAAATGTGCATTCTCTGCAATTCCAGAATGGTGCACTTAGTAGCGATGGAGATGCTCCCAGAGGAGCGGGATCGCAAGTACTACCAGGAGAGGTATACTTGCTGCCCGCCGCCCTTCTTCATCATCTGCGTCACGCTACTAGAGGTAAATACTAAATCTTCTGCGAAAGTTCTAGTCAAAATAAGTCTGTAACGCGTAAAATACATATTACGATAATGAAAAATATCGATGTATGCAACATTTATTGGACATAAATCCTCCCCATGAGCACTACACCGGAGGCGCACAGTGCCATCACTTTCTACGTGCCTAGTACCGCTTCAAACCCCGCTCCAGTTACTTCGGTTAATTAAAAATTATAATAGCGGATTTCACATCCGTGCAAACAAGCGGTTTACGTGAATCATAACAATCGGTCGGCGCATGCGCGTGGCGCGGCGGGGCGGTGCTCGCCGCACGGCACACGTTGGAACCCGCGACTCGCAGCCGCGCGGGCGCAAGCTCGTGATGCTCCGCTATAATAGCGCACGCACTACGCAGCTTTCTTGCTAACGGTTTTCCCCTATATGAATAACGTTATATAACGTCACTGCTAACGCAAATTACTATTAAATACAATTATTATCCTTGTTTTGGTTTGTACATTGGTACTCTATTCTTAATTAATAAAATTATTGTTTGAATCGAAATTAAATATACCTAATGGTAATAATTCTTTTAAAAGCGACATTAATTTGAAATAATCTATTAGAATAAGCTTTATTTAGTACCGAAAACCCAATAAAACATAAAATATAAAGGCGCCTACCTATCATAAATTCAGAAACTTGTTCTTTCCGGAACCATTGTTCACAAGTATTTGATAAAGTGAGAGTATGCGTTTATTCATCATGATTAGCATTTCAGGCGAAAAACATCGATACAGTCCACCCAAAAAATCGCCACAGCGATATTGAGTCACTATGTACTACTTGCTACATAATAGCTCAATGCACAACGACCAGTTTATGCTCATTAGACGAATTTGCCATTTGCTACGCTTGGCAGGCGGTCGCAGAAGTTGTAATTAATAATGTACTCGAAGGACAGCAGCTTTCCATGTTCCAGCTAATCCTATAGTCGCCTTTAACGACACCCACATGAACAGTATGAGAACAAACAACCTACATGACTCGGCTTTTAGCGGTCTTGAATGTGACTTTTATAGGTAATCACTAGGATACCGGTCTGTTTTATTATTTTATATTCAACATCGTCGGTTTCAGTAGGCAATTTAACTTCGGCTTAACACCAAAATCCAATTTTCATAGTTAAGTTTCAGTTTGCAAGTACTTAGGTATTTGCTTCTTTGGCACACTGTAAATAATTTTGAGTATACCTAGTACAAATTAATTTCTATTTTAACATTTAAGCCTCTATTGTCAAGAACTCATTGTCTCCATTTATGCCCAAGTAGATAGTGGAGCCTTGGAGTGTGCTCCATCGTAACTGCATGTTGACCAACATCTCCTTGTGTCCAGTTGGGTGTGTTCACGTGGTACGCGTGGGGCTCCGGCGGCGTGGCGGCGGCGGCGGGCCCGGTGCCGGTGGACTCGCCGCTCGTGTACCGCTCCGACCGTCGTCGCGAGCTGTGGCGCTTCCTCACCTACAGCGTCGTGCATGCTGGCTGGCTGCACCTCGCCTTCAACCTACTAGTCCAGCTTGCGGTAAGTGCCTATATTATGTGCAGATAATTTCACTGCCTTGTCTCAGTATTATACTGTACTTTTGTACTGTTTCGTTGTGCATCTGGGAAATTCTTATAGTTTTCGTGTATAAAAAATTTGTATACGTAATGTTGAAACTGCACCTGATTTGCCTTAGGTTATTTTTTTCCATTACTAAGATGCATCAACAATAAGTGGATTAAGTGGAAATCCATCTTGAACGTATCGTTCGGTTGCAAAAACTCGTAAATTCTCATCATCATATCAGCCTAAGGGAGGTCCTATGGCCTCCCCCATAAACTCCAAAATCGTGTCGTCATGGGGGAATTTTCCATTACCTACCACGCTTGGCAGGCGGGTTCATGAGCGCAAAACTGCTGCTGTACTACAGAAGGGACTCTGCTGCCCATCACTCTGATTTAGAATCCCTTAGTCGCCTATTAGACATTCACAGGAGATGTAGTGGTGCTCCAGTGTGATCATACGAGGACCTGGAGCCCCCCTTTGGTGCCGCCCCAGTGGCTTTAGCCGGTAGTAGTCCGGCATGCCCCTTCGTCCTTCCCCGGAGCGGAGGTAGTTCATGTAGAATTTCCACTGAGCCCTATAAATATAAAATTAAAAAAAGAGATGTAGTGGTGCTATATTCTTAACCCTGAACAAGGCAACGACCAGGGGTGCAATTCCTTAAGCTCAAACATCCATACATCCTTGGAAACAGAATTAAAATAACGGTGATACCCCAATTTGGTATTCGCTAAGACTGTTCCTCGTGGCTCACCGTCTGCAACGTGTCCTTGAATAGCTTCAATCATATCTTAGCGAATACCAAATTGGTTTTACACCGATATTTCGATTCTGTATTCAAGGACGTATGGATGTTTGCGCTTAAAGAATTGCACCCCTGGACCCCACGACACGGACACGGAAAATTCTACTTTGTCGTAATGATTCTGTTTGCGCTTAGGTGGGGCTGCCGCTGGAGATGGTGCACGGTGCGCTGCGCTGCGCCGCCGTGTACCTGGCGGGCGTGCTGGGCGGCTCGCTGGCGGCGTCCGTGCTGGACCCCGACGTGTGCCTGGCCGGCGCCTCGGGCGGCGTGTACGCGCTGCTGGCCGCGCACCTAGCGAACGCTCTGCTGAACTTCCACACCATGCGCTATGGAGCTGTGAGACTCGTCGCCGCGCTAGCGGTTGCCTCGTGTGATGTGGGCTTTGCGGTACACGCTAGGTATACAAAGGTAATTATATTTTCTATATGCAGCACTATGCTCGAGTATAGTGACAAGCAGGGCAACACTGGGCCCGAGGTTAAAAAAAAAAAAAAGATTACTACGGCCCCCCTAACACTCTTTTTGTTGGGAAACCACACGAGTCGTCTGAGCCCCTCAGTCGACTGCGACAGCCTAATAGCCCCTCAGTCGACTACGACAGCCTAATAGCCCCTCAGTCGACTGCGACAGCCTAATAGATTCAGCCTTAGCATTGGTTAAGAAGAGTGAAGTCAACAATATGTATTTTGCAAAAATACAGATTTTTGAAGTGAAAAATTCTTTTAGCGCGGTACGCATATTTTTAGATGAGATAAAATCTCTGGACTCGTGACACCGTTACGAGACGCTAGACGTTTAGTTAGGTGTTTCGCCGTCGGGATCGCATTAACCCTAGTACCCATCTAAAAATGTCTAACGCGCCAAAATAAGTTTTCACTTCTGTCGGCACTCCCGGAGTGCAACCCGTTTTTTTAATTTTTTTAAGGAGACAATTAGGTGAAGTTTTATGAGGTAGTGCAGATTGCGATTTAAAAACAAGTTGCTTTCAAATATTTATGAATTCCCACTGTCAATTTTTATTTTAAAATGTTTATAGGTATTTCCATTTTTTTGGCAGCCTTTTGATTATATTACCTCTGTTGTCCGTCGACCTGTCGAAGTGGGCCTGACTTATTATGGGCGATGGCCAGTGTCTTTTGGTTTTGCCGTACTAAGTTGCGTCGCTTATCGCAGGAGGCGCCGCCGGTGTCGTACGCGGCGCACGTGGCCGGCGCGCTGGCCGGGCTCACCATCGGCCTGCTGGTGCTGAAGCACGCGCAGCAGCGCCTGTGGGAGCGCCTGCTGTGGTGGGCGGCGCTGGGAGCCTACGCCGCCTGCACGCTGTTCGCCGTGCTGTACAACGTGTTCAGCGCGCCCGTGGACGAGCTGCACTACCTGCCGCCCGACCCGCCCGACGCCGGCTTCTGACGCCCTTAGGCTTTGACTGTTACCTCGCCGATCGTCATCGCACTGCATGCTCCGCACTGAGTTCCGTACAATTATTAGTTTCGTCGCCGAAGCCTAAAGCTGGAAACATATTATCGAACTCGTCCGTAAGCCGCGGCCGATGAACGCGACTGAAGAGTGCATGGCTGGTTCGGACACCTTCGTGTCACGTAAAAACATCCAGCCGGCCAGATTTCCTACGCACGTTCGAACGCTGAAGGACGGCCCAAAGTTAAGTCCGCGACTTACGATCGATAGTTTGCACAGTATAGTGTTTGATGTACTTATCCAGATAAATACAAGCCGCATCCATGAGCCGCGACTTACGGCCACGTCCAATAATATATTTCCAGCTTAAGCCTATGTTTGACGGACAGTGCGATCCACTCACAACACGCCTAGTCAATTTACCTTAGTGTGATTTTCTATAAGTAGTATTATTCCCCGAGGAGGTCCCGGTGCCCGAATGTCCAGTATATATACGTTTCGTATTGTGCCTATAGAGTCATTTCTATGTTCGTTGAGATTAATTTGTCCATTTTCGTATTTACGTTTTACAATGACCTCCTTGCGATACTTAATTGTTAAGTAGTGTTAATTATATTAAATAGGTGAAATATTTTTGTACCTACTATCAGCGTCCGTAGTGTATAGATTGAAGGCGTTACCGCGACACAATTTAATGATCCCGTGTGGACTGACCGACTTTACTAAATGAAGTGTAACATAATTTATTCACAATAGTAATCGCTTCTTTATTAAAACACGCTACATTTAGTAAAGCCACTCAGCGTAGTTATGCCCAGCACACCAAAGATTAGGATAAACGACATCCATGCTCGAGTAGCGGAACATTCCTTACTTTCCCATTGTTTCAAATTTAATTGAATATGAATACATATAGATATTTTATTAAATTGCTCACTATTCAACAAATACTATAAGTATGCCTCAGTAACTGATTCTAACGAGAATAATTATTGTTATTTAAGTATTTGTGTAAATTGCTCAATTGCAATGATAATTATTTTAATCAGAAATGATTATATGCTCAAAAGTGAGTTTTTATTTTATTGGATCAATTATTTGCTAATATATTGTAACAAATATTGTTTAATGTGATTTCGTCCATTTCCATTCGTAACTCGCATTCGTCCTGTTTCTTACGTATGTATGATCCAACGGTTAACAAGTTGTCTTGCTACTCACTAGTTAGTAGTTTTATTATTAATAATGTGCCTGATTCCTATTATTGTAAATTTGATCGTATACTTTATTTCTAATCAAATAATGTCAGGAAACGACTGAGTTTTGTATTAATTATTGCAGAATATTATTTTCTCGTTTAATTTATTATAAAATTATTTTAAGTGTGAATCGGAATAATTATGATTATGTGATTATATAAATGAAAATAAGAGTGAATATAAATGAAAATTATTAAAAAATATTTGGTTTTAATACCCAACCAAACCATATTTTTACAATAAAACAAGTTTATGATTGAAAATGACTTCAATATATCTTTCAAACAATTATAACGAGTAATAAACACAACAAATTCTATCAACCTTAAGTTTCTCAAACAATAATAATAATGACTACATAGTTACATACGTAACATCACATAGGATGTCTAACTTTTATTCCATAATTTATTCAATGCAAATTAGGCTGATTTTGGAATAACGCCGTTCGTCTACTAGCAGCTCGCTCAAATACAACAATGTAATTGGTCGGCGCTAATCATGCACACAAACCGTAGGAGTATCGCGCCGATACGGCGCCACGCGCCAGTCGCATTCATATCGCAGAAGGCACCAGACATTACTTTGTTTTTACTGTACATGTCTTCGGCACCACGGCGCAACTCTGCGATCGCCAAACAGCGCGGCGCGTGGATTAAAGCGGCATTGATGTGATACCCAAATATTGCGCCGGTGATAAACAGCGCTGACAATCGGCGTTTATCGACATAAGTTACCGCTGCCCGAGGTGACTCTAAAATCTGCCATTAGTACCCAGACACCATTTTTTGTGAACAATATTAAGTTGGTTAGAAGCACAATTTAGCAGCTATATATTTACATAAATGTGTTAGAATATCATAAGTCAGTCTACAAGTATATTGTTAACAATATTTAAATAAATTCACCTTAGATATAATGATCTTTAGATAGAGAAGAAAATAGTACAACTAGAAATAAATTTATGGAAATACTTGGTAGCGCATAGTTTTTCAAATCCTTAAACGCTTCTTTATTCGTCTCTATAGGATCAAAATCAACAACTCAAGTCCTTCTACAACTGATAAGCGCGTAAGTGGAGTGGGGGTCTTGGGACTGAGCCGCCCCTCCGCTATCTATCAGTCATGATAGTTTTGTAGCTACTGCAAATGTATGGACATTTGCAGTGAAATGGATGAATAAATTTGATGGGCAAGTAATAATAATATTAACATCAATAACCTTTTTGTGAACCTCCAATGAAATCAAATCCTGGCAATGCCCATGCCGCAATTATCATCTTTTATCTTCTATTTTGTACATAAGGTAGAAGTTAGTAGTAGTAGTTTGTAGTAAGATAGGACATTATACGACGTCATTCGGCTCCGGAGTTTTCGGATACTACATTTGCAATGGTTCCGGCTCCAACTGGAGTCTGCTGTATAGAGTAACCATTATTATTTAGAAGTACGTTCTGAACAGACCGACCGTGGCTCGAACCCACAGAGGTGCCTCTCTCTTCTGTAATTCAATGCTGCACTCGGAAGCATAGTCATGCAACTGCTGCGATTCTTGGTGTAGTTTGTGCTGGGGATTAAAAAAATACTTTAATAGGTTTACAATACACAGGAAGTAGGCCTCCCAATGATCGCCAAAACGACCTGTCTGGGTTTGTGTTTTGCGCTCATTAGTGGGTTTTTATATAATTGTCACCCTTTTTTTTCGATCACAGTTGACATGTAAATATACCCGAAAGACGCCGCTGCCCACACTCCTGCTAAACCAATAGTCACTTTTTCGAAGACCTGACCACAGATAGGGTGGTGCTATTCTTAAAATGGAACGACACGAACACATCACATCATCATCAAATCAGCCAAAGAAGGTCCACTATTGAACAAAGGCCTACCCTATAAATTTCCACAACAGTTGCCAGTTTGGGGGAATTTGCCAGTACCCACCACGTTTGACAGGCGGGTTGGTGAGCTCAAAACGGTTGCTGTTCGACAGAAGGGACTCTGCTACCCATCCCTTTGGTTCAGGGTCTCTCATTCGCCTTTTACGATATCCACGGGAAGAGATGGAGTGGTGTTACATTCTTAACCCGGACACCACACGGATTTATTCATTCATTCACACGGAGAGATTAACATACACATACCGTAATTAAATAATTATTCTAAGCTCACAATGCTGAGATGAAACTGACGAAACTACGAGATGGGTGGAATCGCGTTTAAGTCGGAGCATGATGCAATCGCAAGCCCGCGGGCTGATTACCTAAGTAGCAGACGCTTTGCAACAGGCGTAAATTGCTTCAACGCCGCTGTCAAGCGTCAATTTGGTATTACTTATTTGCCGATAGCGACTAAACAGACGAAGATCTCTGACGCGCCTCTGACGGAAAATCAATGAATTAAAAACGTTAATTATTTTTAGTTCCACTAGTGGCTCCTGGCGCTAGTAACTATGCATCTTCCACAATAGCGAGAGGCGGGCGATGCCTTGCGTAGTACCAATTTTGTTGACGCTTTGCCACCGGTGCACCCTTGGCTACCCAATAGCTGCTATCGCGTCTGCTGTTGCTGTTTTTAGCTAAACAGCCCGCCGATCCAAATATGCGAGCGAATAGAAAAGAGCCTTACATGAACAGTACCCCTAGTATGAGTCACTTTTCACAATCGAAACATAAGAGTAAAGTTTACTATTACGTTTCGTTTGTAAACTCGTAATTGGGGTACAGTGTTACTAAATAATACTGATAGATGCAAGTAAAAAAAATACGTTTTACGTAAAAATCTTACCTGTAACTCAGGTGAAACAGTGAAAATAGCAGCCTGAGCTTCAAGATCCCGCCTAACGGATCGCTCACCCAAGTTCGCCGAACCCACTATTGTTGCCCATGGTACTCCACTTCCAGGGGGATAATACCTGAAAGACACATTATTTAAACAATGTATTATCATAAATCACTTAGTGCCTAAATGTTTAAAAACAAAATGTTTACCATAATCCTTTTGCATGAAATGTCCAACCAGGGCGCTCATACTCTAAAATTTCTACTCTGTTTGTTTGATTATATTCTATTACCCTTTGCCAGAATCTGTAAAAAAATACACATCCCCTTTAAATATGTAATTGAATAATCCTAATACGTAACAATAAGAATAAATTATTATGTGACTATAAATGCAAGAGAAATAAAAAGGTTTACTTACTTTCTAGCAATTAAAGAATAAGCATGTGGAATTCCGCCCGCAGGACCAGCAGCTCCCAAAAATCCATTAGCCTGAAAAAGTATATTAAAAAGATCTGAATAAGTGTAACTCAAACCTAAAGTCTGTGTGGTGTCCGGAAGTCCGTGTGTCCCGATTAAGAATATAGCACCACTCAATCTCCTCTCGTGGATATCGTAAAAGGCGACTAAGAGACTCTAAATCAGAGGGATGGGCAGCAGCGTCCCTTCTGCGGAACAGTAGCCATACTGCACTCACCAACCCGCCTGCCAAGCATGGTGAGTACTGGCAAATCCACCCAAAATGAAGACAACTGTGGAAATTTAAGGGTCTGTTCAGCAGTGGACGTATAAATGGCTGATATGAAACTGATATAAAGTATATACTACTAGCATACAAAATATCATGTAAATACTACATGGTACATATACGGACTTTTTGCATTGACTTGAGGTTGAGCTTTTTGTATATCAATGCTTTAAAGTGTCTGTTTAGAAGTCTAAAATATTAGTTGATCTACTATACATTACTACACACTACACTACAACTAATTCCTTTAGGGAAGCCTATGGGAATCAAATTATATGGATTCTTCACCACTGATCTGGATACATATTATTCTCATCTCTAGAAAACTAAACTCTAGACTGTATATGAATAACTATGTGTTGAACAACTCACACTAGGATGGGCCATCAATAAGCTAATATTTGCCTTGCAGTCCTTTAGCAAAGTTTTTGCGTATTGGTCAGTTAGGTTGAAGTACCCTGTGGCAAGCTGAATGAAGGATCCTTGTGGTGCTGAAGCTAGAATCGTGCTGGTCACTTGTTCATCTTGAGTTATACCAAACTCCCCCATTTGTATGAGAGGGAATATCCAGGTATCTTTATCAGTTTCTGTAAATACATTAGTTGAGATTTAGCTATAATGGTAAAATAATACTTAGGTTGTTACACATCTCTAGTAAGATCATACAAGGACCTGGAGCCTCCCTTAGGTGCCGAAGATAACCGCTCCAGTGGTTTAGCTGGTAGGAGTCTGGCATACCCCTTAGCCCTTCCCCAGGGCGAAGGAAGTTCATGAAGAATTTCCCATACATCATGGTTGCTGCAGTGGCAATTAAGAGAATTTCTATAGGTATAACTTAAACAATAATGTCAATTGTAAGATATCATATACACTTTGCTGTCCTAACAACAACATAATAAAAGAAAAAGTAGATTCTTTCAACATACCATCAGACTCTCGCATTGATGAACATTTTGACAACTGTCGTGCAGTCCATCTCTCAATGAGATCATTTACTTTCATCCTCATTTCCTGAATGAATGCCTCTTTAGAAATGAACCTTCTTTCTTCTACACCATTTTTTTCGTAATGTTTACTGTAGTTGCCTACTTCATCTGAAGTGAAAATATTAGATAGAATATCTTATGTTATAATAGGATTTTTAAACAACATGGACAATTGATCCTTTTTATACCAACTAAAATTGATAGATTTTGCTTCTAGTTATTAATGTCTTCAACAAAACAACCAATTTAGTTTACTAAATAAGACATTGTGCATAAATAAGAAACAGGACCAATTCCTGTAATAAATTTTCTGACATATAATTTTGTATATCCTGGCTTCAAACAAACAAAATATTATTATTACCAAAACATTTTAAACAAAAGCAAATAAAAACATAATAATAACTTACAGTCATCATACCTATGAGCTCACTATAAAAATTTGCCAGTTCTGCATCCTTGATTTCAATATAGCGATCCTGCCTTTGTTGAAAGTAGTCATTGGAACAATTAGCACCACTCAGCAGCACAGAGTCATCAGCTATGTACAGCTTCATATGCTGAAGACCTACAAGCTCGTTATAACGAGATGGTAGGGCTTTTGACCATGAACCATAAAGTCTGGGTGTCTGGTACAAATTAAGTGAACACTGTGCAGGGGCATCATTGATAAAGTCTTTTAACAGGGTCACCGAATTAAGCTCACCCCGCGTACCTCGCTGATAATCTAAAAGAACCTGGAATTTTAAACCGTTTTTGTTCTCCAAGTTCTGTTTGGTAAACTCCAAAAGTTTCTTTTCCATTGGTCCAGTGCCTATATAAAGGCTCGCTACGGATATTCTGCGGTTAGCGGTCCGAAATCTCTCGCATAGTGTATCGTAAAATTTTCTGGGATCATTTATGACACTAACTTTAGAAGCATTCACAGGAAAACATGGTGCAACAGCAAATAACCAGTTGAAACAATTAAACTCTAAATGCTTGAATCTTATCGGTATATTACCGTTAATAAACATATTTATAACTCTATTGTTACTAGAAATGTTTTTATATGTTTAGCAATATTGAATTATTTTAGTAAAACGAAATCTCGTAAATAAGCTAGGCAATCTAGGCATGTATTTGAGTCAATCGCCGACAGCCACAGAGCAAGTAATCCACAGAATAATTAGTAAAGTTGGGCGTTATAACACATAACACATTAAATATTCAAATATATTTTTATAGCAGTATAACAAATTATTAGAAATCTAACAAGACTGTTATAATATATATTATAGCCATTGTTTTAATTTTAATTTCGATATTTTGGTTACAGCGCCATCTAGCTTCGTTTAGATCACAGTACATGTACGTACGATATCGAAGAACTAAGTAATTCAATCTAACTTATAATAGACGGCGGTTGTTTTACTTATTCAAGGTTAAATGAGCACTCTCGACTTAGAAATAAGAGCTACTTTGACTTGCTACAACCAAAAATAATGAGATAGCATAATTAATTTATAATGAACTCCAAGAATTACATTTTAACAGTTTAGAGTTCATTGCACCGAACATATTTCGTTGGTTTTAAATTGCGAATATTTATTTGCAGTTGCTACCGACAAACTACATAATGTTTAGGTTTTGCAAAATTTTGGAACAAGTAGGTAGTTTAGTTTAGTAAATATTTTAATTTCGTTTTCATCATCATCATCATCGTAGTTCGATTACGTATGCTATAAGGTGTAAATACCTATCATCATTTCGGTCGAACAAAGTCCACTGCTGGACAAAGGCCTCCCTCAAAGATCACCACAACGACCGACATCGGTATGTTGTATGCTCATTGGGGGGTTTTGCCATAATCACCACGCTTGGCAGGCGGGTTGGCGATCGCAGTTGAGCTGCTAATGTATTCGAAGGACGCTGCAGCCCATCCTCCGGGTGTAAATATAGGTCTAGTGTAAAGTGTAAATGATTTAAGTGTTCTAGATATGAACACAACTTATTTTGTACCAAATACAACTCAAAAGACTAAATAAAATCAAACCGTAATATTAACTTTTATAATGTAATACAACTCTTTCAATACAATGTAACACTAAATAACATACAACTCATTATAATTATAACAAACAACGCTTTAACCAAAAATAAAATACAACTCATTATAATTATAATAAACAACACTTTAATTATAATACAACGACGCATATAAGTTATAACACTCTAACGGCCGAATACTCAAACGACATTCAACTCGTTAAGCACTGCTCTACTGTTTGGCGCGCCGTTATCTTAGTTTTTCGTATACTCAAACGTCTATTAAGGCATCATTTAAATAAATTTGGGATCCAATTAAACTTGCGCTTAAAATGCCACTCAATGTAAAATTCGTATACTGAAACGTTACTTAAGCCGTGACAGCTGTCAAATCGAGGTCTTAAATAACTTGAGTACCTGTCGAATTTAAGAGTGGTCGAGAGCTATCTTAAATAGTTTTAAGTTCAGTAAAAAGTTATAAATAGAAATTGAAATGTCCTTATCATCATTTTCTGATGAAGAAACTACCAGAAGAAGTCGTAGAAACGTGAAAAGGCTTAACGCCTGTGAAAAATACAACGATATCGTTTCGAATGCGGTTCCGAATCTCCAAGGAAACTGTGTTGGACTTGGATTCAGTGATAGGCATTGCTATCTACTACTGATATAGTAATCTGTGATGCTATCAAGCCTCTGACTAAGCGCAATCGAGCTTGCATATATAATCGAGCAAAATGTGAACATCTTCACATGCCAACTCCTAGCGAACGCTTGGAAGTTGCACATGATTTTACACAATAGATGGATTTCCAAGAGTATTGGGTGCTGTGGACTGTACCCATATTAAAATAAATTCACCAGGTATGTTCCATCTTATAACCAAGTTACTTGTTCTATAATGAAAGTAAGTAAAAACTGAAAGGTCTTAATAGAAACAAAAAATTGTTTGCAGGAGGAGTTCAAGCTGAAACCTTTCATAACAAAGGGTTACTTTTCTTTGAATGTCCAAATGGTGTGTGAAGCAAGACTGCGCATTAAAAATGTGATTCCAAGATGGCCAGGCTCTGTACATGACAGTACAAGTTTTAATGATTCACCTTTGTGTGCACAACTAGAGTGCTGCGACTTCGAAAACATGATGCTTTTTGGTGATAGTGATTATCCATGCCACTGCTATTTAGTAACACCTTTATTAAATACAAGGACTCCTGCTGAAGAAGCTTATAAACTTATGGTGCACTTTCTAATCAGGATACATCTCTAGAGGTTGAACATTCCTTCAGACATTGCTGAGGAGGAACTTATTGAATAACAGACCCATCAAGGAAATTCGTTTTTTTATTGTGAGGACAATATTAATTAAAACACATTTTTCTAATTAACAATTGTTTTATTTGAATATAAAAGCTTAAAATGATAGCTAGCTTATATTGTTTAACAATAATTAACAATAGTCAACCTAATGTTATCAATATCACAATTTCTATTCAATATAGGATTTATATAAAAAAGAATAAACTAGAAATAGCAATAATCACAGTAATGTTTACAATACCACCAGTCTTTATTTAATATACAAATAATAATAAATAAGAATTAGTAATGCATAGTCAAGTCAGTTTTTATTTCAAATAGGACATGCAATTATTAAACCTTTAAGCTGAATGATGCCAATTGGTTAGTCCTATGGAGAAGAGTCAGTACAAAGCGAATTCATGTCTAATAATTGATATTAGTGTTGATGGATACAAATTATGTTAAAGTATATAATGAGAAAAAATTGTTTGATGTGTAAAGAATTAAAGGTAGAACATACTATTACATTATTATAATTTATTTGCCATGGCAGTTAACAGCTGACCAGTCCCAACAGATGATACCCATTCACACAACTGCATCGCTTAGCTCAACCATAATGTAGGGAATCCAATGACCTGACACAATGCCACCACCAGTAAGACATTTTAGTGAGCAATTTATGTACATTAATGGCTACATGCTGCTCACACATTTACAGTTCTGTATATATCTGTGTAATATTGTACTTTAATGTCACAAGAAATGATACATATCATATCATATCATTAAGTTATGTACTTATGTAAAGGTTTATTTAGATTAAATTAATAATTACATTTATTAACATTAACCATTGATTGAAAGTGTATACACACACAACACTTCACTAAAGTCAAGAACTGTAAAAGTAATTAGACAGGGCCTGAGAGGCATCTTGCTTGATAATGTTAAGATTATCACAAGTTTTCATTCAACACAATCTTCTTCTTTTCTTAGATCATGGCTTCTGTAAGTATCTTTCACAATTTCGCCAATGTCAAGTATAAGGCAACGTTGTACGGTGCTCAGATGAATCAATCTTTAAATATTCATAAAATATTTCCCAAAAATGTAACATATCTAATAAATATGTCGGCAACGTCGTACGATTCCATTAAGTTAAAAGCGCACGGTTAATTTGGCATCTTTTGATTAGTTCATCGCGTTATTTTCATCAACACAATCATGTATGTATGTTTATAAAAAATATATTTGCTTAATTGTAAAACTGGTGATAGGTACATAACTACTGCCAGCTGTTACAAAATCGTTACATTATACGTAAAGTTTCTGACGATCCCAGTTTAATTTATTTCTTTAGTAAAACAGACAGAACAGCTAATGCTGCAGCTATAACTTAAAAAAAATGTAAAGCGCAGTCTCAAAATATATTCTTAACTGATTTATCTAATTTTTCTATTCATTTGCGTAATTTAAAATTGTTACTATTTAAGTAAATACTGCGTGAAACTGAAAAGTAATTAAATTGTAATCGAGAACAAACTGTTTCTAGATAATGTTGCCCTATTAGAAACATGTAAGAGACGCTGAGCTGATTATGGTCTTAAAACGTTTGAGTAGCGTTTGAGAATTACATTTTAATTTGGGGGCTGTATCAAACTAAAGGGAACTCGGCTGACAGACTGAGTTGAATGGCGTTTCAGTATTCGGCCCTTAGGGCATAGGGCCAGCATTACCTGTTCTGTCTGTTTTACTAAAGAAATAAATTAAACTGGGATCGTCAGAAACTTTACGTATAATGTAACGATTTTGTAACAGCTGGCAGTAGTTAAGTACCTATCACCAGTTTTACAAATATGCAAATATATTTTTTATAAACATACATACATGATTGTGTTGATGAAAGTAACGCGATGCACTAATCAAAAGATGCCAAATTAAACGTGCGCTTTTAATTTAATGGAATCGTACGACGTTGCCGACATATTTTTTAGATATGTTTTATTTTTGGGAAATATTTGATGAATATCTAAAGATTGATTCATTTGAGCACCGTACAACGTTGCCTTATACTTGACATTGGCGAAATTGTGGAAGATACTCACAGAAGCCATAACCTAAGAGAAGAAGAAGATTGTGTTGAATGAAAACTTGTGATAATCTTAACATTATCAAGCACATGAATGCCTCTCAGGCCCTGTCTAATTACTTTTACAGTTCTTGACTTTAGTGAAGTGTTGTGTGTCAACTTTCAATCAATGGTTAATGTTAATAAATGTAATTATTAATTTAATCTTAATAAACCTTTACATAACTTAATAGTTGATATGTATCATTTCTTGTGACATTAAAGTACATGCATGTAGCCATTAATGTACATAAATTGCTCACTAAAATGTCTTACTAGTGGTGGCAGTGTCAGGTCATTGGGTTCCCTACAATATGGTTGAGCTAAGCGATGCAGTTGTGTGAATGGGTATCATCTGTTGGGACTGGTCAGCTGTTAACTGCCATGGCAAATCTATAATAATAATATTATAGTATGTTCTACCTGTAATTCTTTACACATCAAACAATTTTTTCTCATTATATACTTTAACAATTTGTATCCATCAACACTAATCTCAATTATTAGACATGAATTCGCTTTGTACTGACTCTTCTCCATAGGACTAACCAATTGGCATCATTCAACTTAAAGGTTTCATAATTGCATGTCCTATTTGAAATAAAAACTGACTTGACTATGCATTACTAATTCTTATTTATTATTATTTGTATATTGAATAAAGACTGGTGATATTGTAAACATTACAGTGATTATTGCTATTTCTAGTTTATTCTTTTTTATATAAATCCTATATTGAATAGAAATTGTGATATTGATAACATTAGGTTGACTATTGTTAATTATCGTTAAACAATACTGAGATTTCTAACTTTTATATTAAAATAAAACAATTTTTAATTAGAAAAATGTGTTTTAATTAATATTGTCCTCACAATAAAAAAACTAATTTCCTTGATGGGTCTGTTATTCCATAAGTTCCTCCTCAGTACTGTCTGAAGGACAACCTCTAGAGATGTATCCTGATTAGAAAGTGCACCATAAGTTTATAAGCTTCTTCAGCAGGAGTCCTTGTATTTAATAAAGGTGTTACTAAATAGCAGCGGCATGGATAATCACAATCACCAAAAAGCATCATGTTTTCGAAGTTGCAGCACTCTAGTTGTGCACACAAAGGTGAATCATTAAAACTTGTACTGTCATGTACAGAGCCTGGCCTTCTTGGAATTACATTTTTAATGCGCAGTCTTGCTTCACACACCATTTGGACATTCAAAGAAAAGTAACCCTTTGTTATGAAAGGTTTCAGCTTGAACTCCTGTAAACAATTTTTTTGTTTCTATTAAGAACTTTCAGTTTTCACTTACTTTCATTATAGAACAAGTAACTTGGTTATAAGATGGAACATACCTGATGAATTTATTTTAATATGGGTACAGTCCACATCACCCAATACTCTTGGAAATCCAGCTATTGTGTTAAATCATGTGCAACTTCCAAGCGTTCGCTAGGAGTTGGCATGTGAAGATGTTCACATTTTGCTCGATTATATATGCAAGCTCGATTGCGCTTAGTCAGAGGCTTGATAGCATCACAGATTACTATATTAGTAGTAGATAGCATTGCCTATCACTGAATCCAAGTCCAACACAGTTTCCTTGGAGATGCGGAACCGCATTCGAAACGATATCGTTGTATTTTTCACAGGTGTTAAGCCTTTTCACGTTTCTACGACTTCTTCTGGTAGTTTCTTCATCAGAAAGTGATGATAAGGACATTTCAGTTTCTATTTATAACTTTTTACTGTACTTAAAACTATTTAAGATAGCTCTCGACCACTCTTAAATTCGACAGGTACTCAAGTAATTTAAGACCTCGATTTGACAGCTGTCACGGCTTAAGTAACGTTTCAGTATACGATTTTTACATTGAGTGGCATTTTAAGCGCAAGTTTAATTGGATCCCAAATTTATTTAAATGATGCTCTTAATAGACGTTTGAGTATACGAAAAACTAAGATAACGGCGCGCCAAACAGTAGAGCAGTGCTTAACGAGTAAAATGTCGTTTGAGTATTCGGCCGTAAGGGCCGAATACTGAAACGCCATTCAACTCAGTCTGTCAGCCGAGTTCCCTTTAGTTTGATACAGCCCCCAAATTAAAATGGAATTCTCAAACGCTACTCAAACGTTTTAAGACCATAATCACCTCAGCGTCTCTTACACGTTTCAAATAGGGCAACATTATCTAGAAACAGTTTGTTCTCGATTACAATTTAATTACTTTTCAGTTTCACGCAGTATTTACGTAAATAGTAACAATTTTACATTACGCAAATGAATAGAAAAATTAGATCAATCAGTTAAGAATATATTTTGAGACTGAGCTTTACTTTTTTTTTTAAGTTATAGTTGCAGCATTACCTGTTCTGTCTGTTTTACTAAAGAAATAAATTAAACTGGGATCGTCAGAAACTTTACGTATAATGTAACAGCTGGCAGTAGTTTAAGTACCTATGACCAGTTTTATAATTAAGCAAATATATTTTTTTATAAACAATATAAACATACATACATGATTGTGTTGATGAAAATAACGCGATGAACTAGTCAAAAGATGCCACATTAAACGTGCGCTTTTAATTTAATGGAATCGTACGACGTTGCCGACATATTTATTAGATATGTTACATTTTTGGGAAATATTTTATGAATATTTAAAGATTGATTCATCTGAGCACCGTACAACGTTGCCTTAAACTTGACATTGGCGAAATTGTGAAAGATACTTACAGAAGCCATGATCTAAGAAAAGAAGAAGATTGTGTTGAATGAAAACTTGTGATAATCTTAACATTATCAAGCAAAATGCCTCTCAGGCCCTGTCTAATTACTTTTACAGTTCTTGACTTTAGTGAAGTGTTGTGTGTGTATACACTTTCAATCAATGGTTAATGTTAATAAATGTAATTATTAATTTAATCTAAATAAACTTTTACATAACATAATGGTTGATATGTATCATTTCTTGTGACATTAAAGTACATTATTACACAGATATATATAGAACTGTAAATGTGTGAGCAGCATGTAGCCATTAATGTACATAAATTGCTCACTAAAATGTCTTACTGGTGGTGGCATTGTGTCAGGTCATTGGGTTCCCTACAATATGGTTGAGCTAAGCGATGCAGTTGTGTGAATGGGTATCATCTGTTGGGACTGGTCAGCTGTTAACTGCCAATGCAAATAAATTATAATAATATTATAGTATGTTCTACCTGTAATTCTTTACACATCAATCAATTTTTTCTCATTATATACTTTAACATAATTTGTATCCATCAACACTAATCTCAATTATTAGACATGAATTCGCTTTGTACTGACTCTTCTCCATAGGACTAACCAATTGGCATCATTCAACTTAAAGGTTTAATAATTGCATGTCCTATTTGAAATAAAAACTGACTTGACTATGCATTACTAATTCTTATTTATTATTATTTGTATATTGAATAAAGACTGGTGATATTGTAAACATTACAGTGATTATTGCTATTTCTAGTTTATTCTTTTTTATATAAATCCTATATTGAATAGAAATTGTGATATTGATAACATTAGGGTGACTATTGTTAATTATCGTTGAACAATACTGAGATTTCAAACTTTTGTATTAAAATAAAACAATTGTTAATTAGAAAAATGTGTTTTAATTAATATTGTCCTCACAATAAAAAAACTAATTTCCTTAATGGGTCTGTTATTCAATAAGTTCCTCCTCAGTACTGTCTGAAGAACAACCTCTAGAGATGTATCCTGATTAGAAAGTGCACCATAAGTTTATAAGCTTCTTCAGCAGGAGTCCTTGTATTTAATAAAGGTGTTACTAAATAGCAGCGGCATGGATAATCACTATCACCAAAAAGCATCATGTTTTCGAAGTCGCAGCACTCTAGTTGTGCACACAAAGGTGAATCATTAAAACTTGTACTGTCATGTACAGAGCCTGGCCATCTTGGAATCACATTTTTAATGCGCAGTCTTGCTTCACACACCATTTGGACATTCAAAGAAAAGTAACCCTTTGTTATGAAAGGTTTCAGCTTGAACTCCTCCTGCAAACAATTTTTTGTTTCTATTAAGACCTTTCAGTTTTTACTTACTTTCATTATAGAACAAGTAACTTGGTTATAAGATGGAACATACCTGGTGAATTTATTTTAATATGGGTACAGTCCACAGCACCCAATACTCTTGGAAATCCAGCTATTGTGTAAAATCATGTGCAACTTCCAAGCATTCGCTAGGAGTTGACATGTGAAGATGTACACATTTTAATTCAGCTATTTTAGCTGTAACTCTGTGCACAATTCGGTGAACAGTTGGTTGTTCCACACTAAATACATCTGGTATAAATGTTTGACAAATGCCTGTAGCATAAAACCGCAGAATTATCAGAAGCTGATTGATCTATTGACTGTAAAGCTCGATTGCGCTTAGTCAGAGGCTTGATAGCATCACAGATTACTATATTAGTAGTAGATAGCATTGCCTATCACTGAATCCAAATCCAACACAGTTTCCTTGGAGATTCGGAACCGCATTCGAAACGATATCGTTGTATTTTTCACAGGCGTTAAGCCTTTTCACATTTCTACGACTTCTTCTGGTAGTTTCTTCATCAGAAAGTGATGATAAGGACATTTCTATTTATAACTTTTTACTGTACTTAAAACTATTTAAGATAGCTCTCGACCACTCTTAAATTCGACAGGTACTCAAGTTATTTAAGACCTCGATTTGACAGCTGTCACGGCTTAAGTAACGTTTCAGTATACGAATTTTACATTGAGTGGCATTTTAAGCGCAAGTTTAATTGGATCCCAAATTTATTTAAATGATGCTCTTAATAGACGTTTGAGTATACGAAAAACTAAGATAACGGCGCGCCAAACAGTAGAGCAGTGCTTAACGAGTTGAATGTCGTTTGAGTATTCGGCCGTAAGATATAGCATTATTTCAAATAACATTTTAATAAATATTATAACACTATAAAACAACAGTTTAAAAAATATAACACAGCAGTATAATTCATTGAAAAATTATAACATGTTAGCCCATCTTTACTAATTAGTAATTAGAGATACTACGTATATGTAATCAAAGCAAAGACTACAATAGTGAATCAAAGTAATCAATAATGAATATATCTCTTAGCAGTCACCAATGTTGCCAACTTATAAAAATTAAAGTCACTAGATCAACACACAAGTCACCAGATTGGGCTAAATTCGAAGCGAAAGTCACCAGAAATCCCAAAAAATATATTTTAGTAGAAACAATATTGTAATGCCATCTATCGAAGTATCGATACTACTGGACAGACTACCCAAGTAGCAGTACATGTTCAAATTGCCGTGTATCTCCAGTCACGGTGGGTTAAATAAGGCAGGTAATATAAACTTTGTTTTTCCCATACAAAACGTATGGCCATTAACCGATTAACTAAAACATTATGAGCTAAACTCGCTTTGCCCAAGTTACACAAACATAGCTCTATAGCAGCTGACTCGTGGTTCACCTGGTTACCATTAGCTATTATCTATATCCATTAGCTATATCATATTAAACTATGATTTCTGCACGTTTCGCGCACAGATAAATCAAAAATATTTTGACTAACCACGACGTTTCGGCCAAGTTGCGTTGACCGTGGTCATGAGAAGACAAGTATGTGGGCTTCATCGTTTTGAGGGGCGGGTGTTTTTTAGTACCACCCGCGGTTAATCTTGTTCATGCGTAATGTAGCTGTCCGAAATATGATATGCCGAATCACGACACAATGCTGACCGTTTCGGCGGACGTTGGCGAAATCGTAGTCTAATATGAGTGACATTCGCGATAGTTTATAAACTTATTTTAGCTATGATGTTTGAAAGAAGTATAATTGGCTAAACAGCTGCATAATGCTAATTTGGGCCTTAAGTTCACTTTTATCTGTATAATAGCATTAATATAGAATTATAATACAGTTATTAAGAAAGTATAAAACTAAGCATTGCAAGAGCCGTATTAATGCTTTTTAAAAAGTACGGTAACACGTACTTTTAAAAAAGCACTGATGATTATACTAAACTAGTATTGTAAGTTATACAAGCATGTAAATCATAAAAATCATAATAAATGCCATAAATAATACGAAGCAAGTAGCTTATCTATATACAAGGTCTTAATTTAATAGTCCACGATATTTTGCATGGCGCTATAGAGAACGATGAATATAATGTAGGTATAAAAAAAAACTTGTAAATTTGCTGTTTAAAAAAATATTTTATCAAATCATTTATTTCATTACATCCTAGTTCTCTTAATTGTGATAATATTCACATGCATCTAGTAAGACAACGGCGGACGGGGCTGGTTGACTGATATAGACAGTCTGTAACGTTAAACAAAACAGACGGCGCACGGTAGCGACATCACACAAAAGAAAGAAATGGATTTTTACCGTGAGTTTTTTTTGTGTTCGGTACATCATCTTAAGCATTTACTGAGGCACCATGCAAAATATCGTGGATTATTAAAATAAGACCTTATATATTACTATAATAAAATCGTAGAGAGACAAAAACAGTACAATTCATATTTTTTGAAAAAAATCACTGCCCCGTGCTCCAGGAACGCGACTGATGGCAAAACTGCAATTTTTTAAATTTCTGTCTGTTTGTCTGTTTATCTGTTTCTATGTTGGATGTTACCGCTAAAACTACAGTATAGAATTCGTTGAAATTTGGCAAAAATGTCCGTTACTGTCCAAGGATGGATCTAGAATACAAATCATCACGCTTTTGTACATGGGAGGTGAGTAGTATAACCATATGTCTACAACTTTTTGTTTTACAGCGAATATAATGAAACAATCACACAAGTGAACACATTCGTTATCAGTACGTAATAAGATTTATTAAAAAAAACATTACAATCACGCTATATCTAAAGGGAGCTAAGCGACATTTAAAAAATGAGAAAGCTAAGTTCGTTACCTTGCGCAACTGGTTACGTACCCTGCTAAACTAACACGCAGGTTGTCATTGCTTTGTTCTCGGGATCAAACTTACGTCTCAAATCTTACTTTTTGGATTTTGTTTTGCATTAATTTTATTCTCTTGAAAAGCAATTTCTATATTGAATAATCTGTCTGGTCTTTAGTTGACATTTTATTATATGTTATTGTGTATTATGTCATTGAGGCGCTCATAGCCAGCTGCACTCACTAATCGGTAAACGATTGGCGTGATTAAGCAACGCTTGGCGCGGTCAGTCTCTGGATGGGTGACCGCATAGTGGTATTTCAACTGAGCGTCTCCGTGCTTCGGAAGGCACGTTAAATCGTCGGTCCCGGTTGTTGTCATTAGACAGCAGTCGTTAAGCCAAATCGGAGGCCTTTGGGCGGCTTGAACAACTCTGACACAAGGGTGGCCACTAACCATGCAAAATATATATATTGTTTATTATGAGACGGGTGCAAACCAAGGCAACAGATGTCGCTAGCAGTTCTTTCTTTTGGACTAATTCATAAGTTTTCATTTGTATTTCGCATAAATAGAATTGATTTGTATTTAAATTATTTAAATTCCGGACGGCATTCCGCCATACATATTTAAGGATTGTCGGTCGGTGCTAGCAAAACCGCTTCAATACATTTATAATAAATGCTTGAAGGCTGCAGTATTTCCGGAGAAGTGGAAGATTACCCGCGTCGTTACGGTGCCAAAGGGAGGCTTAGGGACGACGGTGGAGGGTTATAGGCCGGTCGCAGTGCTATCGACTCCAGCAAAAAATTTCGAGGCTGCTATTCATAGAAGCATATTCCAACAGGTCAGCGGCCAGCTCTCAGAAGCTCAGCATGGATTTAGACCAGCAAGATAGACTAGCAATCTTCTCAGCTACATGGCTCACCTTGTGCCAACAGTGGACGGTGGGGGACAAGCTGATACTGCTTACTTTGATTTTAAAAAAGCGTTCGATCTAGTAAATAACGATGTCCTGCTTAAAAAGTTAGCAGCAGTTGGTTTCACCCCACATCTATTAAGATTTTTTGCAAGTTACTTGAGCGATAGACGGCAATACGTAGAATATGCGGGATACAAGTCAGAACCATATTTTACCAGGTCTGGGGTAAGTCAGGGCAGTAATCTTGGGCCTTTGCAATTCATTCTTATGATTAATGACCTATCGGAAGTTGTTAAAGATGCCAAATGTTTGCTGTTTGCTGATGACCTCAAGCTGTCCCTCGCGATAAGTAACGTAGAAGACTGTGCCAGCCTACAAAGAGACATAGACAGAGTGGTTACCTGGAGCAAGGACAACCTCCTACTGTTCAATTTCTCAAAGTGTGTAACAATTACTTTTTCTCGCGCACGTTCTCCTATACTATATAATTACAAGATAGATGGGGTGCCAATGGTTAGGGTAACAGAAGTCTTAGGGGTCTCACTTAGGGGTGAGCTTCAACACAGGGCTAACGTTTCGTGATCACATTACTAGTTGCTGTAGACAGGCTTATCGTAATTTAGGATTTATGCTTCGTATGGTGCGTGATTTTACCAATATTAAAGCCGTTATAGCCTTATACAATGCTTTGGTTAGAAGCCAGTTAGAATGTAACGCAGTCATTTGGGCTCCGCACGAATCTAAATATAGGCTCATGTTGGAGAGAGTACAGAATAAGTTTGTTAGATACGGATACTCGCGGCTGTATGGTGTTTATCCTTTGTATCCATTATTATACCCAACTTTATTTATTTTGGGCATGGTTGGATATAACGAACTGAGGGTCAGGAGGGATCTCGCACTCATTTTGTACATGTTCAAAATATTTAGAGGGAAGGTGTATAATGCCGACATCCTGGGGCAGATAGGTTTGTGTGTTCCGGACGGGTACGTGTGGCGACGACGACAGCCACGGCTGCTGGTGGAGCCGCGTGGCCGAACCAACCTCTTAAGTGAGGCGCCGCTGACGCGAGCACTCCGCACTCTCAACCTCATAGCTAGTGAGACTGACGTATTCCATTGTACTCTGAGTGATTTCACAAAGGTAGCACTGTTTATTATTTGTTACAAGATTAATTAAGAAGTAAAGTAAATTTGTTACAAGATTAATTAACAAGTATTATATATATTATTAGTAGATGAAATATTGAATGCTACACTATCGCATTAGGTATATTTTTTAAACCTGTAATGATAGTAGTAAGTTTGAGGAATAAATAAATAAATAAATAAATTGTCACCATAAAAAGGACTTAGTTTAATAAAGTATTTGTTTGTCTATTTATTAGTGAAAATCTATTGACTTCGGTGCCAAAAGTGCATTTTCGTAACTGCTGTGTCCCCTAAGCCAAAAAGTGTGATACAATATTTGTGTTGTTATACTTAAATAAAGGAGAATATATTCTATTTATTATAATGTTACTTAGTTTTATAATTATTAGATTGATAAAGTTTCAATACTTATTTCTGTCTTCCAACTAGATGGCGTTACTGTCGAATTACATCACGGTATGGCTTCGCTCGTTCATTATTCCGTGTGGTGTCCGGATTAAGAATATAGCACCACTTCATCTCCTCCCGTGGACGTCGTAAAAGGCGACTAAGAGAATCTAACCAGAGGGATGGGTAGCAGCGTCCCTTCTGTGAAGCGGTAGCCATACTGCGCTCACCAACCCGCTTGCCAAGCGTGGTGAGTCTTGGCAAATATCCTCCAAAATGATGACACAGTTGTTGAATCTATGGTGGAGGCCTTTGTTCAGCAGTGAACATATAAATGGCTGATATGATGATGGCTTCGTTGGCAAAACGTGAAGTTAAGGGTCAGCTCAGATTAAACGTAGTATTTTTCCTAATCTGAGCCAAAGTTTACCGCTACCTATGTCGATTGTCGCGATCTCCACGCAAAGCCGTTACCCACATATGTTGACTTATATAATCTTATATTCTTTTTAAAAACGATGCCCCACAGTAGGATTTCTCCTGTGTCGTGGGTGCGTTTACAGACACAAATTTGACACACAATACACCCAGACCCGGAACAACTACCTGCAGATCATACAAACATTGTTCTGTGCGGGAATCGAACCCGCAACCCGAAGCGCAGTAGCTAACTGAGCCTCACGATCAACTGCAGTTTTGAGAGATCGAGCTAACCTTTGCATCTTAAAAGCCCACGAGCCTTGAAAGATAGAAAGATATTCCTCTTTAACTGCAGAAAGCAGCACGCAGCGCCAGTCGTGGTTAGGTACCCAAAGAGTTGTTATTGCTGCCTCTCCATCACAAGATAGTACTGAAGGACATGAAGGACATCTCGCAACCGATCGGAAGCTCCATGCTGCATCACGCGCCTCATAGACTTACACCCAGTGTGAATCTCAATCGAGCTCGCGGAGTATCTACACTGCGACATCTCTATATAAGGTCTTATTTTAATAATCCACGATATTTTGCATGGTGCCTCAGTAAATGCTTAAGATGATGTACCGAACACAAAAAAAACTCACGGTAAAAATCCATTTCTTTCTTTTGTGTGATGTTGCTACCGTGCGCCGTCTGTTTTGTTTAACGTTACAGACTATCTAAATCAGTCAACCAACCCTGTCCGCCATTGTCTTACTAGATGTATGTGAATATTATCACAGCAAAGAGAACTAGGAAGTAATGAAATAAATGATTTAAATAAAATAATTTTTTAAACAGCAAATTTACAAGTTTTTTTTATACCTACATTATCTTCATCGTTCACAATAGCGCCATGCAAAATATCGTGGACTATTAAATTAAGACCTTGTATATGATCAACATCCAACGGTCATGCATGTGGACGTCCATGTAGAGAATGGCTAGCGAATTTATTTCAATTCTGAAAATGTCATAGAGCGCTTGGAAAATCCGCGTCAATCTACGCTTTTCGTATTTTTTCAACTGTGCTAAGAGGATCTGTTCGCCAAATCGCGAACGAATGGCAAGATGCTGTCATACTATACGTATGAGAAAAAAGCAAAGACATGTGTTTGATCGACATCAACGTGGGCGTGTAGAATATGGTTTCTCAGGAGTTATGAAACATTGGGTAAGGCACTTTGCATCCAAATAATGGCAAGTGCTATTTTTTGCGCATTTTACTACACACGGTGCTTTTGATGCCGGTAAGTTTCCCAAATATTACCCAGACTACGGAGCGCTCCATCTACTTGACGGTGATAAACACTGGGACGAAACTCTGGAGAAGGTCAGCGACAGAGACGACTGGGAGTCTGCGACATTTGTTCGCCATCATGTTTGTCTGCTAAGCGCCGACAGTCAAGGTTCGACTTATTGCTGTTCACTCAGTGCACATTATAGTGAGTGATCTCAAACGTGTGTCTGTATAATGGGCGGAAGTGGTGTGGGGTCAGCATCAGATTCCTCGCAATCGGCACGCTGTATGCTCGCTTGAAGCGCGCGATCTGCTCACTCGGTCTATACGCTGTATGTGGGATGGGAGCATGGCAGTTGCGAGCGCACTCACGAAATGTATCTTGATATTATAAAAGTATTGTACACACTACTTAAAGCCCTAATTTGTATGAGAAAATGAGCGGTGTGGCTATAATGAGTGATTGGACTGTTAATACTGGGCGGAAAAGGGCAAGCTACATCTTATAAAAGTTATTGATGACGACACCCAGTGCCATGTGGGAAGCGTTTTCAAACAAAAGACAAAAGCTCATAGTTTGGCAGTCGGCTGGCTGGACTGGATGCAATATGCGGCAGCATTCGGAAATATATCACGATCCCTCCACACCTATGACAAGTTTCTAATAAAAGCTCAGGTCATTATTGCATGTTTTCAATAGCCTGATATACATTTCTAAATGCCACGCGTGCGAAGCAGCGGCCAAAAGCTAGTAGTGAATAAATTAAATGTTAAGAAAAGCCAGGCTGTGAGTGTTGCATTGGATAGGGATTTTTGTGAATATGTATATTTGTATTTATGCATGGGTGTGTATGTTTGGCAGGGGTGTGAAAGTTGTATGTGCGGGTATGTGTAGATGCCTTGTTAATAAATTACTCTTAAAAGGTTTTCAGTTTGGCCATAGTCCAGATTTAATAACCACTTCAGTACAAGCTTTTTACTGCCATACATATGTTTATTTGTGTATAGATATGTCTTACAAACACGCGTTTGTCTATTTTGTATGGCACAGTACCTTTCAACTTAAATAAGTTTTCATTCCCTGCGTTTAATAATTAATATCTACTAAAAAGGTAGTACAATTTTCACAGGTGTCAGGAAAGCATTCTCTCGGCGGCCGCAGTTTAAGTAGGTACTTACTTACCTATGTTGAATTTAGTTTTAGGTATCAAGAGGCTTTATTATCCTTGTGAGTTGTGGTGCCGGAATACTACGAATAGCACCAACCCATTACGACACCCATGGGTTGACATAACCCATGTGTGTCGTAACTCGTAAGAGGCGACTATGGGATTAGCCGGAGGATGGGCAGCAGCGTTCTTCGAGTACATTAAAAACTCAACTGCGATCGCCAACCCACCTGCCAAGCGTGGCGATTATGGCAAAAGCCCTAATGAGCACACAACACGCCCAGACCGGCCATAGTGGCGATCTTTGGGCGAGGCCTGTGTCCAACAGTGGACTTGAATCGGCTGCAATAATAAAGGGGCGATAATTATAATGTATTAATAAAATAAACAATTGAAGGTACTATTACATATTATAGATACCTACAACAATAACCATATCAGTCTGTTACTGTCCCACTGCTGGGAAAAGGCCGTCTCTTCATACTGATAAGGAACCATAGCCTGGCCAATACCACTGTACCGCGCCTTAGGTATGCGCGTGGAGGTAGGGAAAGGGAAGGAAAGAGCACGACGACAGCGGAATGACAAAGCGGCTGCTCGCATAGCATTGATCACCACGCTTGCTAAGTGCATGTTAGCGATTATATTAATTTAATTATTTTAGTTATAATTTAAAACAAGCATAACCATGAACAAAAAGCATTTATTTAATCAAATACATTAAATAATTTTCAAACAAATAGATTTATATAAACGTCAATATATTATAAATACTATCAAAATAATAACTTTCTTTCAAACTTTGTTTCGAGGGAAAAAATGCAGAATGATGAATACATCTTAAACAAATAATAAAAGCAAGTATTAAAACATAATATGGCAACCTTAATTCTGCTTCGGGTTATATTCCTCCCTAAGAACTTCACCTTGTTCGATGCCATAATAAATTTCATAATCTTTCACGTACGCCCATGACATTCTTTTCGAACTAAAGTGAACGCCTACTTCACCATTTTTTGATAAGGTAATCGCTCCCGCAGTATTCATTAACCGGGAAGTCATTCCTTAAAAGAGAAGCAATTCTTAGAAAACACATGATTACTTCAAATAATTATTTATTCCTGAGCTTTTCTTTTTGAAATTAAAACAAGTTATACGTACTAAGTTCATTAGACTAACAACTTAATTCTCTGTATTTTCAATCTATTCGGGCTTTTATTGTACATCAAATCCATGTGAGTATCGGTTTTAGATTCTGCAGTGCTATTCTTTAGCCGTCTCAACGGGGGCGTCGTGTGGTCCGTGGCCCTCTACGGGGCGCCTGTATGGCCATCCCGGTTGTCAGGCGTCCAGCGCTGCAGAAACAAACTTCACGGTCTGCAGCGCAGAGTGGCTATACGGATCGCACGGGGATATAGGACAGTGTCCTACGAGGCGGCAACTCTCCTAGCGCACTTTCCGCCATGCGACATCCAGGCGGAGATGGATGCGGGAGTCTATGATCAGACACGCTCCCTCCGCCAAAGCGGCGAAAGCGTGCCTTCAGGGGCGTTCGACGGAATGAGGCTGCTGGCTCGACGGCGGGATCTCGAGATGTGGCGACATAGCCTACGGTTGCAGTTAGTGACCAAGCGTGTCGTCGAGGCCATCCTGCCGCTCTTCGGAACCTGGCTCAGAAGGAGCTAGCGCGTCACCTACCGTCTGAAGCAGGTATTCTCACCGGTCACGGTTTGTTGCGGTGTGTACCTGCACAGAATAGGACGCGAGGTTACGGCATAGTGCCACCATTGTGGACGCGACTAGGATACCGCACAGCATACTCTCGAGGAGTGCCCTGTGTGTATTGCCGAGCGGCGGATCCTGGTCTATCGGATCGGGCAAGATCTCTCTCTGCCGGCCTACTGCCGGTATGTCTGTCGGCTATGTTGGCAGAGCATGAATCGCATGGGATCCTTTATTCTTGATCTTGATCTTACGAGGACTAGGAGCCCCCCTTCGGTGCCGAAGATGACCGCTCCAGTGGTTTTAGCCGGTAGGTGTCCGGAACACCCCTTTGCCCTTCCCCGGATCGCAGGCAGTTGAAGAATGTAAAATTTCAGAATTCAGAAGTGAGTTTACTAGTTCTTACAGAATAGCCCTGCTGTTAAGGTTACAGAAAAACGTCATCATCATCGTCGTTTCAGTCGAATAAAGTCCACTGCTGGACACAAATCTCCCCCAAAGATCGCCACAGCGACCGGTCTGGGTGTCTAGTTTGCTCATTGGGGCGTTTTTCCATAATCACCACGCTTGGCAGGCGGGTTGGCGATCGCAGTTGAGTTGTTACTGTACTCGAAGGATCATCATCATATCAGCCACAGGACGTCCACTGCTGAACAAAGGCCTCCCCCTTAGATTTCCACAACGAGCGGACACATGCCGCTCTCATCCAACGACTCCCAGCGACCTTCACCAGGTCGTCTGTCCACCTTGTTGGAGGTCATCCCACGCTGCGTTTTCCGGTGCGCGGTCTCCATTTGAGAACCTTTGTGCCCCAACGGCCATCAGTTCTACGAGCAATGTGCCCTGCCCATTGCCATTTCAGTTTACTAATCCTTTCAGCTATGTCGACAACTTTAGTTCTTCTACGGATCTCCTCATTTCTGATTCTATCTCGTAGAGAAATACCAAGCATAGCTCTCTCCATAGCTCGCTGAGTGACCTTGAGCTTTCTTATGAGGCCCATTGTGAGTGACCACGTCTCTGTTCCATATGTCATCATTAGTAACACACACTGGTTAAAGACTTGCGTCTTGAGGCATTGCGGTATTGTTGACGAAAAGACGTTGCGAAGTTTCCCGAACGCTGCCCAGCCGAGTCGGATTCGACGATTGACCTCTTTCTCGAAGTTGGACCTACCTAACTGGACAGTTTGTCCTAGGTAGACATACTCGTCAACAACTTCGAGAACAGAGCTCCCAACGGATATTGGGATGGGCACGACATGGGCATTTGACATGACTTTTGTCTTGCCCATGTTCATTTTAAGGCCCACCTGTAGGGAAACTCTGTTGAGATCATCGAGCATTGTGCTGAGCTCTTACAGCGATTCTGCCATGACTACGATGTCATCGGCAAATCGAAGGTGAGTGGTATACTCGCCATTGATGTTAATGCCGAATCGTTTCCACTCCAGTAGCTTGAAGGCATCCTCCATTGCAGCGGTGAACAGTTTCGGGGAAATGACGTCCCCCTGTCTCACACCTCTCTGCAATGGAATTGCCCCCGTGCTCTGTTCATGTACTCGGACCGACATGGTGGCGTTTCTGTATAAGCACTTCAACACTTCAATGTACCGATAGTCAATCTGGCACCGCTGCAGAGATTGCAGCACTGCCCAGGTTTCAATCGAATCGAAGACTTTCTCATAGTCCACAAACGCCAAGCATAGTGGCAGATTATACTCCTCGGTCTTCTGTATAACCTGCCGCAACGTATGGATGTGGTCTATGGTACTGAAACCTTTTCGGAAACCGGCTTGTTCGGGAGGCTGGAAGTCATCAAACCGGCGCTCGAGACGATTCGTGATGACCCTTGAAAACAGCTTATAAACATTGTACCGGACGGGCGAACCTCGGTGATGAGTAGCTGACGTCCTGCACCTATAGGTTCCGGAAGTACTTTTAAACTTGCCAAACAATCGAACGTGTTGATTCCGTATGTGCACTTATACTTGTAGCGGAGATAACGTAAAATAAAAACACAACTTTCACTGTAACTTATGGCAGAGAGCAATTTCAGACTGTACCGCACCACTTATTTACGATCAAGAACTAACTACTAATTAAAAACTTGGATCTATTTTTGTTCTTGTTCCTGAAGGGACGGGCGCGCTTAGCTACCTCCGATCTGTACATGCACGAAAGCCGTGAAATTGCTTCCCCTTTTCATTGTTTATTTTCGCTATTGTCATACAGGTATTGTCTACGTTTTTTCTTGTATCTAATAAAAAATAAGCTCTATTGTGTGTGTCTGTTATTCCTTAAAGTGTGTCCTTTTCAGGTATACAAAGGGAAAGGGTTAAATAATATGTGTTGGCTGTGTATTTACAGTTTTATCCTTAGTTGTAAGGGTGTTGAAGCTGAGTGACTTAATAAATTTCGTTTATTGTCGTAATTATATAACTATACTTATGACTCTAAGTTTAAGGGTGTAGGCAGTGGTCTTGGCCAACTGTTGTTGATATTTTCTTATAAATTATGTTTATGCAGTTAATACAGAGCGTAGTTTAGGCCCAGTGGCTAAAAACAGTAGTGATGCTAGTTTTCTACGATTATACATTATCTGTGGGCTGAGGGCGTGGTTAACTAAGGGGAATCCCCTTTTTCTGGCTTACATTAGTCTAAATCTAGTACATAGGGTTAGTTTTAACAAAATCTAAGTACTAATCATTGTTGTATGGGGTGTCTAGGACTAGTAGGCAAAAGTTACTTTTTTACAAATTTTCGAAAATGTACATGTTTGACTTATCTAAATATCTTATATGTATATTCTAATAATATTATTCTAAAACTACGTATGTACATCGTGAGTTATGTCGCGAGCGCTGTTGCTATGTGTGTAAACATCATGTCGTGGGTTTTGTGGTTGCGTCGCGAACAAACATGGCTCAGAAGTGAGATGGGTCTATAATTCTTCAATAGGGTGTTATCACCCTTTTTGAAGAAGAGCACCAACTCACCTCTGTTCCACGCTTCCGGCGTTGTGCCCTCGAGTAAGACGGAATTGAATAGCTTCTGAAGGACTAAGAAGGACTTTAAGTACCGGTGTGCCACCCGCTTTCAGAAGCTCTGTCGTAATTCCGTCTCCACCCGGCGCCTTGTTATTTTTAAGCTGTTTCAAGGCCATCCTAATCTCGTACAGTCTGATGTCCGGGATATCCTCGGTATAGTGTCGGGTTAGTTTGGCTCGCGGGTCTTTGTCAGAGCCAATGGTAGGTATAGTAACCGAGGTGTATAACTGCCGGTAGAAGTTCTCAATCTCTCTCAAAACTTCTGGCTTAGTCGACGCTACACTGCCGTCCTCGTTCTTCAGCTTCATAATACGACTTTGCCCAATAGAATTGTCTCTCGCGAACACTTTGGAGCCTTGATGCCGCTCAATCGCCTCTTTAACACCGTTAGTGTTAAAGGTGCGGATATCGTGACGCAAGGACTTCCTTATCCGTCTATTGAGCAGTCGGTATGCTTCAGCATCACCGGAGGACTGCAGCGTCATGGCGCGTCTTTCTGCCATGAGGTCGAGAGTGTGATCGGAGAACTTTTTTGGTCTACCTTTACGGTGGGTTTTAAAGAACTTAGACCCGACCGTTTGGACAGTTTACAGTGTACAAACCTACCATTTAAATCGTCCACAGATACGCAATGCTCCAGGCACTCGAAGCGGTTTTGGAGTTCGAGTTGAAAGCTCTCCGGGTTTTGGATATGAGCACTAGAGGGCCGGAGCGTAGACCTCATCAGACGAGACCTCTCAACGTTGAGATTAATATTCAATGTGCCTCTTACCATTCGGTGATCACTACCGGTTTTCACCCTGTGGATCACAGAGACATCATTGAATATTTGTCTTTTATTGGTCATGATGAAGTCAATCTTATTCCTCGTGGAACCATCGGGACTCATCCAGGTCCACTTCCTGTGAGGCGGCTTTTGGAAGAAGGAGTTCATCACAAAGAGTCCCTCCTTTTCCAAAAAGTCGGCCAGCCTCTGTCCCCTGGGGTTCCGTTGCCCATATCCAAGTTGCCCCACTCTCAACTCACCATCGCATCGAGTGCCCAGCTTTGCGTTGAAGTCCCCCATCACAACAGTGAAATGTGTCTTCGAGGTATGTATGGCCCTACTTACGTCCTCATACATACTCTCTACGTCATCATCTGGGTGTGTCGAGGTCGGTGTGTAGACCTGTACCTTCAACAAATACCTCTTGGATATTCTGAGTATAAGGCACGCTACCCTGCTCGACACACTTTCGATGGCCACTATGCTGTTAATGAGGGACCTACGGACGAGAAACCCGACACCACCTTGAGACAGATGTTCGCCTTCCCGGTAGTACAATAAGTTGCCGGATTTCAGGGTTATCGTGTCCTCCCCCTCTCTTCGGACTTCTGATAGACCCATGATATCCCAGTGCAACTTATCTATCTCTTCTTCCAGCTCAACAATCTTTTCGCCTGCCCTCAGTGTGCGTGTATTGTATGTCACCAGGCCCAGTTTTCGTTTAGGATGGTAGCCGGATCCCATCCGGAGATTCTTAGCACCCCCTGCCCCGCCGTTTCCGTGGCCGCTACCATGACCAGGAATGGCGGGGCTGCCGGAAACTGGGGGCCGGTGCTTATGTTGTGTTGACATTTTGGGGAGAATTTGCCGATACTCACCACGCTTGGCAAGCGGGTTGGTGAGCGCAGAATTGCTACTGCTCAGCAAAAGGGACGCTGCTGCCCATCCCTCTGGTTAAGAGTCCCTTAGTCGACTTTTACGACCTCCACGGTAGGAGATGGAGTGGTGCTATATTCTTAATCCGGACACCACACGGATTGCTCTCGAACTCGAAGGATGCTGCTGCCCATCCTCCGGTTAATCCCAAAGTCGCCTTTTACGACACCCAAGGCATGAGAAAAACGTATCAAAAGAAAACATTAAAAGTTACTACTTACTATTTACTGCATTGGTTGTAGCCGTGTTTGGGTCTAACCCGCCCTCCATTAGTTTTATGATAGTATGAGCCAAACAATACTTGAGTATAGACTCCCCATGACCTGCAATGTAATAATTTAATTAGATTATTTTTTTTGTCTTCTATCTTTTTTATTCATATCCTCTGTAAAGATCTCAAGTATTGATACGATTCCAGTATTTAGTCAACGAACGAAAAATACTAACCAACTACCTCAACTGACCACAACACGCTTGGTTTTACGTTTTTTGAATAAATGCAGTGAAGTGTTAAACTGGCTGTTTAGGGGGGTTTTATCACGCTGATCATATCGTTGACCGCCGGCCGGCACGGTAATAGCCGTGGCTAATTATGCAATTATTAGGTATGCCGTTGCAGTGTTGCGCTCATAACCCTAAGATGCAGATAGATATCTTAGGGTTATGGTCGCAACACAAACGCATTCATATGCTTAAGAATTTACTTCGAATCTTTTATCTCACCGACGCGCGACGCACTGTGATTCGCCTAGAACATGCCAGATAGATGACCTATTATCACTATCTACTTCAATTAAAAGGTCAAATGCAAGTATTTTAGTAGGGAGCGGAAGGAAAGAAGAGGGAGAATGACCTTTCTATAAATTAGTCTAAATTTAACACACAACTGTCAAGTTTTTGCCCCATCATATGCTCAAATTATTACATCATCCAATTTTAACACACTACGCTGTGCACTGTATTGATTTCATGCTACGTGGAAAGTTTAGCTTTGTTTATGGACTCGATTGCGATGACTTGGATTTCTTATCTGACGAACCTGGCTAGACTAGTGTCAATCGTTGATCGCATGATTCTGTGGTGTTACTAGGCCATCTCGGTACACTGCACGGGAATACGCTAGTATGCACCTCATTTAATGGGAATGCAGATGCAATGCTAGTGCTGCATCTAGACTGTCGTGAGAGATACGAGTGTTTTTGAATGTGTATCAATCACTCTCAAAGTATCGATTTCCAAATCAAATGATTAGTGAGTAAAGATCCCTCATGCCCTACGGGCACGAAGTCTTACAAAGTCGTACTAAACCCGCGTACCTCAGTACGTAGAATTGCAAGCACAAGAGCAAGGACAGGAGTGCCCAAAAGTACATAACACCGAATTTTATAGAAAAGAACGTAATCCATTAGTACCATGTACAGACGGCTACACGTCAAGCTCCACACCCTATATAACCATAACTATGCTATATGCGATGCACAAAATCGTACGAAAGGGACTGCCTATCGTGGCATCGGCCACTCACAGCATTTGTTGCTTTGCGCACACAGACGCACTTTTTTGAAGAAAAAAATCGCTTACCGTACGGATCTGGTCATCATCTGTCAGCCAACTACACATCGAGGCAAATCTAAGGAGCCCAAACACTGTGTGTCTACGTTAACTATAGTGGATATCCTGTGACCACCTTCCGGCTCCCCATCATTAAGTTCAGCTCTCAAACACCGTAATATTGCTTTATCATCGATGTCAATACTGATAACCATTTCAAAAGTAACTTACATTTATCCCATTCGTAATAAGTCACTAATAAGTGAAATATCTACGTTTAATAGAATTTCATAATGGTAACGCCATCTCTCTTATGTGTAAGAACTAATTAAAATATGTGCGGTGCGATCATCCCTACCACCTCCCCACTCGCACGCTAACCAACCGCGGCCGTTGAATATGCCGTGACCTATATCTAGTATGAAAAACTCTTGAGCCTAATCGGAAGCTGCTCAGAACTACTCACCGCGGTCTTCTGGCAATCTTGCTGAAGACTATCGCCGTCCAATTCGTTGGACTGCACTATAGATGCCTATAAAGTATTGTGATTACTTATCCGCCCGCGGGTATAAAACTGAGTGACGTATTGTGCTGTGCCACGTGTTCTTGCCTAGCGTGTGTGAATCCTCGCCAGCCATTTGGAAGAGAGAAGACCTACATCAGAGGCGTGCTGATACTAAAGAGCGGCCAGCTCCAAGGTAAGGCGTGCACCTAATCCTCTCTCCAACGATCGCCCCGCCTATATCCGCGTGTTTTCCATTTAATGTAACTCATCTTTTACCAGCATCCTTCGAATACAGTCCACTTCCAAAAACATAATTGATAGTCACATACTTTATGAGGTTGTTCTCATTCCGCAACATAATCGCCAAACCATTTTTTGATCCTTCGCACCGGATTTTATCCGATATACCTACATAGGAAGTAATGTTGTAAACCCAGTACGTGGTTGCAACAACTCCCTAAGTGTAATAGGTACCTATCTAATTAATATTTACATATCTACCCATTTTAACCCATTGTGTGGTTGTTATTATTTAAAGATTTTATAAAAGTCTACTAGTAAACTCGCCGCCTACTTCGATTTTAAGAAAGCGTTTGACTTGGTGGATAACGATATCTTATTATCTAAGTTGGCGAGAGTTAGCTGCACATCTAAACTGCTCCAATTCTTTGTGAGCTATATGAGGGATAGGCAACAGTATGTAGAGTACGGTGGATACCGGTCTGAGCATTATTTCACTAGATCTGGAGTGAGTCAAGGTAGCAATCTAGGGCCGCTGCTATTTATAATAATGATCAACGACTTGCCCGAAGTCATTATTGGGAATTAAAACGAACAATAATCACAGCCCTCTAAACGCGTTTAAACGAGCTAAACGTAGAAAATTGGGCGTTCAGAATTTAATCTGAGTTATGCTTTAAACGCGTTCAGTTGATGTTGGTGAAATGCATATTAGAGCTCTGAACTCAGTTATGCTGAGTTTAGCTTCAACTGATCGCGTTTAGTTGCATCGGTGAAATCGGCCCTTAGAGTTTAAATTTATTTGCTGGACGATGTTTTTTTAAAGTTCGAATAAACTTGTTTTAACCGACTACGTTCACGCGTCGTCGTCGCTTTGACCAACGCTTGTATATTGCGCTTACCGGTGCGAGGAGTGGATCCGATTATAATCTGCGCTGACAATTGGCGTTCGAATGAAACACTAGTATTAATTAACTCATCACTTTACATCCGCTATCGATATTCGGTGGTTAACATCAGCGTGACACTAAAATGAACCTTATTCGTATTCTTTATGCAGTGATATAAAAAGCAGACTGAAACTAGGATGAACTTTCTTCATATTTTTTATGCACACAAATAATATAATGTCCGCTTATTTAAAATAGCTGTGTACCTGTAGTCGAAACGCCCCCAACATTATCGTCAGCGTAGGTACCGCTGCCGATTTGTGGCGTGTCCCCGATCCTGCCGACTGCCTTACCACTCATACCTCCTGTACTTGTAGCGACCGCTACATGACCATCACAGTCCACTGCTACAGCACCAACTGTCCCAATTCCACCCTTGAATACATAAGTACTGCGTTATAATTATTATATATGTAACTTTTTAAGAAAACAATTAAAGCGACGTCAAATAAACACAATTTATTATATCTAAGTATACTATACTAGAATCTTCCCCCAAGAAAAAGATTAACCCACCCCGGTGAAAGAATCATAAAAATAGGCAGTGTAATTTCTGAAAAAAGAAACATGCATATACAAATGTTTGCACATTGTATGTATGTATGTACATATACATAGAACGGCATGGTTGGTGCAGTGGCTGATACAGTCGGCTGCTGCGCTCCGGGTAGCGGGTTCGGTTCCCGCACGGAACAAATATTTGTATGATCTGCAGGTAGTTGTTCCAGGTCTGGGTGTATTGTGTGTGGAATTTATGTCTGTAAACGCGACCACGACACAGAAGAAATCCTAGTGTGGGGCAAAGTTTAAAAGAAAGGTACATAGAGGAAAATAATAATTTTCCGCCCTGCCTTACATTAACAACACCCATAAAATATGAATCTATACAAATAAATAAAATTGAAGTGTATGTTTGTAATGTCAAAATAACGGCCGTTTCCTTAATACATATGAAAGTATATATGGTACACATAACCAAAAAACTTTTTTTTTTTTTTTGTATGTCTGTCTGTTTGTTCCGGGTAATCTCCGAAACAGCTGGACCGATTCTGACACGACTTTCAATGGCAGTTAGCTGATGTTATAAGGCATAACGTAGGCTACTTTTATTTTAGAAAAATAATTAGGGTTCCGCGCAAAAAGAATAAAAAATCCAATATATATATTCTATGTCAAGTGTCTATGTCGAAGTACTCCAAATTTCTTTTAAATTAAACGCGGGTGGAACCGCGGTTCCCAGCTAGTTGGATATAAAGAATAAAGATATGACATACTTCAGTAATTGAGGTGGCAATTTAGTAACCTTCAACACTCCCAAAGCGGTAAGGCATTGATTAATTCACAATTTTAAAAACACAGGAATAAAGAACATGTGATAATATAATAAGTATTTATCAAAAACATTTGCAGATTACACACCCGTTTCGTACAATGAACAAGTGTGAAGCAGCTTCTGCAGAGATGTACTACCTGATCATATGAAAGGCGCATGAGGCTATTGACCACCAGTTGTTTAGGATTGATGGTTGGTTAGAAAAGAAATGGATGTTAAGTGAAAAATTAAAGTAAAATGTTTTTACTCATTTGAGTAGAGAATCCTAAGACTTCACTTCACTAATTCACCTCCTAAAAGGTTTACTTTTGATTAAACCGGCACCTTGTATCTAGTTATATTCATACCTCATCTCTTGGTCCTATTTCGGTCCTGCCGGATTCTCCATGTTCTAAGAAGTATTTTAAGGCATTTTTTGCATTTTCACTTATCAATGAATCTGGCGGTATAGGTTGAAAACCCTATGAATAGAAGACAGCAACTTGAAATGAATAAAAGTGAATATATTGATACCAACTATGTATCTGAAAAGTCCATTTACTTACCTTTTCTAGAGCAAATAATTTGGCACCCTCTGCTCCCAATAGTGAATGTGGAGAGTCTGTAAGAACTTTGTGGGCGATGCTTATAGGGTGGAGAAAATCCTTGATCAGAGTCACTGCTCCAACATTCAGGTCCTGACCGCTCATAATGCTTGCTTCCATTTCTACATCACCTCGTAGATTTAAAACTGATCCATAACCTGGATTAAAATAAACATATTTTAAAATTAAAATTCCCTTTTAGCCATCATCTGTATGGTTTGTTCTTTTCATGGAGCCTTTAGTATAATATTGTTATTAGGATAATGGACCCAACGAATAGATTACTACAAAGTCAGCAACATAACTCTCAGAACATCTTAATATTTTTTTATTGGTAATATGAAATGCTGGTAAACATTGTCAAAACCAGATAACAGCAACATATTTTAATATTGTTTTGATCAAGAAAATTTATGGATTTGATGCAAAACATTAGGGTGCATGCAATTTGAAAAACTGTGAATGTTCAGTGACTTCTGTTGTGACCATGTCTATTGAAATTGTGTAAATGGCATTTGTAATTGCAAAATGAATATCTTCTTAAAAAGGGACCAGCTCCAATGACCCTCTATACAGCCACCAATACCAAGCACGGGTTTCTGATACTTATAAGCATCACATGCAAGACAATCAACAAATCAGACGATTAAGACAACAAAGCTTTTTATATATTTACCAGCATTAAAGTTTTCATCTTCCTCCATAGACACAACTGCTGCTTCCACTGCGTTTAGGGCGCTACCACCGTCCATCAGGCACTCGTATCCTGCTTTCACAGCTACCTTTACTCCATCCAACTTGCCTTTCACACGACTAAGCGGAATATCTCCAGCTCCGCCATGCACGATTATAATTGGTTTCATTTTCGCACTATATTTTTCTGTAGATTTGTTTGTTTCACCAATAGAGCTTGCACAGAGTGTGTGCTTGATAACAATTGAATACTCAATGTAAGAACAGTTTACTCACGCGGTACTATCAACACTTTGTTATCGTTAATAATTATTATCAACGTTAAATTTCACGTAGTGCATGCATGACCAAACTATAAAAACATCTTTCTTCTTCTTCAGACTTCTCTTAGATTATGGCTTCTGTACTCTGTAGTGTATCTTCCACAATTTCGCCAATGTCAAGTATTAGGCAACGTCGTACGGTGTTTAGATGAATAAATCTTTACATATTCATAAAATGTTCTCAAAAATAAAAAAAAAATTATAAAATAAAAAAAAATAAACATCTTTAGTGACCAACAAAGACTACAATAGTATACTGGATATAGACAGGCAGCTCCGCCTTTTCTCAATGCCTAATGTATTGGCTTACATAGCGCCATCTAGTTTATAGTTAGCCAAAACTATTAAAACCTAGCTAGCTATAGATATGCAGATGTATGGTCACTATATTTACCTATATATTACGCTACGCTAATCAATACATGTACATGTATAGATTAACAAAGCTACTTTGCTTACCAGAGCTAATACAAGAAAATGCATTAAATTAGCGAATTTTTAGTAGACTTTTATTAACAAGTTTCCCATGTATTCATAAAAATCGATAAATAATGCGCTAATTTAATAAATTCCTTATTTTAGCTCCATAAGCCATGAAGTATTTGGAAATCATGAATAATACACAGTTCTTTTCATATATTTATTTTATTACAACAGCATCATTAAGGAATCATGTTGCTTTTCCTCTTTCTACCCTTATGTCTCGAGTAGTGCCTATATGCTTTTTCTTTCATTGGGTCGGTAACATCCCAAAAGGTTGTTTTGCCAGTAAGGATATTGTTGACATCTTTGCACCAGTTATTTATAAAAAACATTGTACATTTATTAATTAAGTATTTCGCTAAAACTTCTTTATGTACAATACACCTTAAAAACGTTACATTTAAATTAATATTAACTATTAATTTAATATAATTAAGCAAATTTCTTTTGTTGGCATGTCCTTTGAGTACATCTATACAAATGTTTTCCACCTGGGCAAAGAAATCAAACAATGCTCTAGTCGGATAGCACAACCACCTTTTATCGTCGTATTCTTTCATTTTAATAAATTCGTGAAAGCTCTGCATTTCATTTTCTTCCAAATCATTTTTACAGGCGACACAGTTTTTATAAATATTTTTCTTAGATAGTTGTGCTATCCACCCACTGCAATAACCTATTGCTGCGCTTCTTTCAACATGCATGGGAGTTTTGCTATGAATCAAATCGTCTGTGTTCAGGAGTTCTAATATTAAATGGTCACCGTCGATTTCATCTTCACATTCATATGTTGCGTTGTCTGCAGGCTTGGCTAAAAAATATCTTAGTGACTGGAGACAAACACTATCATCCTTTTCACAGTTTGATCCTATTGAATGTGAAGATGAAATATTATTGACTAATAATGTTTTAAATGCCCCTTCAAACGCAGACGATGTTGGCATAATATTGCTGTAGCCATGAGCTCGAATTGCCCCAAAAAAGTTTTCTAATGCATCTTGGTTGAAATTACGCAGCAATAAGGAGTTAATCCCTTTAGAATTTAAATATTTTACAATTCTTTTAAAGCTTTCTATTGACTTGATCCAGCTTGATAAGGAAGGCACTACCCTTTGACTATTATCGTTAACAAATTTCATTGTCCTTAGCACTGGAATGCTGAAATTCCATAATTTATGGTGAGGTGAGGTAGGGGTCACAGCAGCCCTATAAATTTTTCCATTTTTTATTTCACTGTAGCTACCATTGACACTATCAAACAAATCGTCAAAAAACATTAGTAGGTCTGCTGTGTCAGTGCTTTCTTTTTCCACAGTCCCAAATCCTGTAAAGAAAAAATATACATCAGCACAACTTATTATTATGGATTTGGTGAAACATAAATAATATTAACTTCGTAAACCTTCACTTGTCTGTGGCGTGGGTGGCGTAAATGGTGATTGAGGAATTATATCCAGAGGATGAGCAGTATTTTATTGTAAGCTGATAACAACATACTACAATTACCAATCTGCAAAGCAAATGCAGTTGTTGACTATAACAACTGCAAAAGAATTGGCTGAAGGAAATGATATAAATTGACTATAACATATAATCGCAGCCCATTACTCTCCTAGAGCAAGGCTTTCTATCAGAATTTAGAAGGGTTCAGGCATAGTCCATCGACTTCACGTTTCACTGGAAAAATGTCAGGCATACAGGTTTCCTGCGTCTGTTTTTCTTCACCAATCAAGCAAGTGATAATTAGTTTCTATCAAGCACATGGGTTTCGAAAAGGTGCGTGCCTTGGGATTGAACTTGAAGCCTCTGACTTCGCAGTCTAACAGTCTGGGTACTAAGCTATTCTAATGATATTGTAAACAATTATTATAGTTAAGAGATTTTCACTAATGCAAACAACATAGCTTACATTTTGTGCGGCATAGTGCGATCTTAATAAATGTTGTTTAGTAACTAGATGCATACCTGCCATGCAGCCAAGCGCTACTCCCACTGATTTGCTGAAAACTTGAGTGCAATGTTTCACCCTCATTTTCGGTATAAGAGCAGGCACCACATGATGAGATGTTAGTTTGGGCACTAACTTTACGCCTTTATAACCTGGACACCTATTATACAAAGCCACAATGTGGCTCCATTTGGCAACACATTCCTTGCCTTTCATAGTGTATTTTAGATTCTTTGAGATCAAATTATTTCTTATCCCTTTTATTAAATGAGGTGGATCGTATATCGGGAAAATCTTCTCATTTCCAATTTCGAAAAATCCATCTGTATATGTTTTTCCATTGCGAATATATATTTCGCGTGTTTCTTTTAATATCAGATTAATGGCAGCCATATTCGAGGTGCCTTGGTCGCATACTGTCGCTACGACTTTTAGTCCCGTTTCTTGTACTTTCATTATCACTTTTTTTATTTGAGCCTTGAGTTCAACAGCCTTTGTGCTTCCACTGCAGAAGTAATAAGCCAGGGGCTGCTTATATTTTTTTACAGTTCCTCTAATCATAAATACTAAGGCGTGATCACAGTATTCTTTTTCCATTATTTCTCCATTATCAACAAAACCTATGATTTTGTCACTTTTCTTATCAAATGCTATTCCTGGCCCAATAGCCATCTCATCAAATAATAAGGTACAATGTTTGTACCTATTAGGCAATGTGGCTACTCTCTGTTTTAAATTCTCAAAAATCAAATCATTTATTCCTGTTTTCAAATTAATTTTATGCAGTAAATTTTGCAGTGTTCTTCTGCTTGGTAACACACACAAGTTGCTTAGTAATCGATAAGCCTTAGGAGACGGTTTGTACAAAGATAATGCCAAAATCTTTTCATCTAACGTGAATCGCCTTCCCTGCTTCTTCTTCCCACTCTGTGAAGCTTGCATTTGGCAAAACAGCTTAGCAGTAGCCGACATATGCTTGGAAACAATATTAAATGCACTTGTTTTTGTCATTCTTTTAGCTAGCATATATTTTCGTCTAAAATGTAGTTTATCGGTCTGGCATTTCTTTAACTGCTTTAGGACAGATTTAAATTTATTGTGTTGCGATATAGTTACGCGAGGTCCTGAAAAAAAAAACGAGATATTTCTTTAGTCACCTTGAACATTGTTAATATTAACCGATGTCATGTTTGAATTCTAAAGAAATAAATATGATTTTACTCTGAAGTAAATTATATATATGTTGTGGTGTTTCATGATATCTAACACAGCCTATACTACAATGAGTATTATTTTGGAAATTATAGCTATTGATTTCAATATCGTCTATTATTTTAATTTCTGTGTTGTGGTTCCTGGCATAGAATAAATTAAGCCCTCTCTAGTCATGGTTAGGTTAGGGTTATACCAAGAGGATGGAGCAGCATTCCGTCTTGTGGTAATAACAACACTGCGATCACCAATCCTGCCAGTTATCATATTTATGATAATATCACATATAATAATATGTAATATAATAATTCGATATAAGTGAGGTCAGTTGTGAAAAGAAACTCATACTATGTGTGTATAAGTTTCTTTTCACAATCCAAACGTGATTACTAACTACAAACTACACGTTTCGATTGTGAAAAGAAACTCTTTTACTTAGGGTACAATAATATGATATTGATATTATTGGGCATGTTTAGAGCACTTTATCTATCTATAATAATCAGATACAAACCTGACATAAGAACATTTGACAACTGAATCTTTTGCACATCAAAAGTTGAAGGTAGGGCAGGTTCCTTTGTTTCAGCTGCAATTAATGATTGTTCTGAAAATAAAAAAGGAGCAGATGCAGATTTTACCAGCCTTGTATTTGATTTAATGCAGTCTAAGTGCAAGTCATTCTCGCGCCCTCAGGATTCTAGACCACAACGTTTTTCGTATTGGCTATTTAATTATATAGTATGACCTATAATCAAATTATATAATTTCAGACCTTTAAGTTTTAACAATTTTGAAAATACAGTCACTACAAAAATCGCTGATAATGTAGCCATTTTTAAAGGCTCCGTGTTTGGGCATACATGTGGGTATTCATGTAATGTCAAGATTAAAATATCCGTTTAGTGTCCGGATTAAGAATATAACACCACCACCGCATCTACTCCCATAGATGTCGTAAAAGGCGCCAAGGGATTCTAATCCAGAGGGATGAGCAGCAGCGTCCCCTTCTGTGGGGACAGTATCTACGAGTATACTGTGCTGACTAACCCGCCTGCTAAACGTGGTAAGTGCTGCCAATCACGGCACGGTTGGTGCAGTGGCTGATACAGTCGACTGCTGCGCTCCGGGTCGTGGGTTCGATTCCCGCACGGAACAAATATTTGTATGATCTGCAGGTAGTTGTTCCGGGTCTGGGTGTATTGTATGTGGAATTCATGTCTGTAAACGCACCCACGACACAGGAGAAATCCTAGTGTGGGGCAATGTTTAAAAAAAATATATGTGGAAATATATGGGGGAGGTCTTTGTTCAGCAGCGAACGTCCTTTTGATGATATGACGATATATGGGGTGCCTCTTAGGGAGGATAAAGGCCACTCTGGCCTTTCGACATAAATAATTATTTGCCAGGCCAATAACATGCAATCTGTTAACATTTTAATCAGCTACCTTTTACAATTTGTGATTTCATAATTATGCTCACTAATATTCGTAAAAACCTTAATGCGGATATTTTATAAATAACAACATACAAACCTGACGTAAGAATTGCCGACTGAATCTTTTGCACACCAGATGTTGAAGGTATGGCAGGCTCCCGTGTTTCAGCTGCAACAAAGGATAGTTCTGGAAAATAAAAAAGGAAAAGCAATTGAAAAAGCAAATTACTTTTATTATTCCCCAGGACTAATTTTTTTATTTGTTCTTCAACTAGAACGGCCGAACTTATACCTAATCAGCTAATTTAATTTTACACTTAAAAGTGTAGTCAATTTGAAGATATAACTACAACAAAAACCACAAATTTAGCAATTTTTAGGGGTTTAATGTGTACCTTACACAGGAACTAAGTGAAATTTATTACTTTTATTATTCCCCAGGACAGCTATCTAGCTAGCTAGCTAGCTCTTACAATTTATGAGATAGAGCTTTGTAAAAGATGGTCGGCTAGACATCATATGCTCACTAAAAATCATACGAACACTAATACGGGAATTTTATAAATAAGATACTAACCGGACATGAGAATTTTCGATTGAATCTTTTGCACACCAGATGTTGAAGGTACGGCAGGCTCGTGTGTTTCAGCTGCAATAAATGATTGTTCTGAAAATAAAAATGGAACCCCAATTAAAACAAGAGGTAAACTATTTTGCCCTGCGGATTAGATGCAGATTTTTGCCTGCTTAATATTTAGATTAACAAAACCACCTATGTGCGAGTCATACTTGCACACTCAGGGTTCTACACCACGTCTATTTTGGAATTTGTTTTTTAACCGACCGTCCAGTAACCAGTGCAAGTAAACATGTGCTAGACGATAACTTAATTCATAAATAAATACGTAATATCGTAAAATCCTAGGCCTACAAACAAAATAATAACAGTGATAATTGTGTACAAACTGTGAACCAACAAGTGCATAGTGCGACCTTGAAGCAACATTGCTTTTACCATCGCGCGCCCGCGCTGCTCCGGTAGGTACAAATAAGACTAGTTACATCTCAGTTTCCGCTCTAACGGTGATCAAACTCGTGCAAGTAATTATCGACGCCCAACTTAAAGCTGCGACCGCTAGGTCGAAATAGCATCTCAAAGTAATTAATGTGATGCGCTCACCCGACTATAAGCATTCCAATACAGCGGCGGTGGCAACAACATCGTCGTCATACCCCGACCTGCGCATTATAACTAATGATGACCCACCATATCACTATGCTTTAACGAAAACAACCGGAGGAATATAATGAGTTCAAATAAATAGTAATCTCTACTGAAATACAAGCGAAATAAACTTGTTAAACAGCCAATTTACGGAAGAAATCTCTAGATTTCGAACGGATATGTTATCTTTCCTCGAACACTTTGCTAAAAACCAAATAAAAAGCACCTCACAAATTCTATAAAATCTAAGTAGTATATGTTAAAGCAAAACTAACGAACATAAACCAATGTACAGATAACCTAGCTACTAAACAAAAAGTCATAAAGTCTGACCTATCCAAGTTAGAAATAAAAAGTAACCAAACCTAGCAGTAACTACAACAACTCGAAACCTATGTAAAACTGATAAAAACGGATACGTTACCCACATTTAAACAACACGAAGAAATAGTTTTAGAGGTCCAAGAAAGGTATGAACGAAGAAAACATTGCATTTTTGCCGGAATTCCCGAGTTATCAAAAGACGTTAATAAATCGGATCGTCAACACTGCGAGAAGCAGCAAATACTTAGGATTTTAAAATCGACCTACGGGAGTGACAAGTTTCCCAACTTAGTAGTGTTGACGCCTAGGAAAATACAATCCAGATAAATCCCGGTTGATTAAAGTATGTTGGGAATCCCAGGAAACTGCATTGTTCTTATTACGAAACAAAGGTAAACACACGAACCAAAACATTATCATATTTGGCGATGAAATAACAAACCAGAAGAAATACCTTCTAGAAATAAGATCAGAACTTAATCGACGAAAGGAAAATGGAGAAATCGATTTATAAAGTAAAGTATATTAAAGGAATACCGACCATCACCAATACAAGCTCAAAAAACTAATAACGTTTATAAACTTAACGCCGCCAGATGAAAACGATCTAAGTAAAACCGACTATATATACCAACCACTAGAAAACTACAAACTGGCGCCCGAGCATCAAAATTCTTATATTCGCGCAGCGTTCTAACAACAGGAAAATGTTTATGAATTAATGCTTATAGTAAAAAGTATACCACACATTCTCCACTTGATCATCCTAACTGAAACTTGGATAAAGACAGACTCCCAAGGCTCCTCGTTACATATTCCCAATTACACTCACCACTTTAATATGACCGTACGGATCGACGTGGAGGCGGGGCAATTGTATTGGTGCGTACAACTTTTTATGGATTTTCCTAGAAAAATATTCTCTGCATATTGGTGTAATTTATAAGCCCCCGATACGAATACGGAATAAGGGCTTTATAGAATATTACTCCTCACAACTACAGCAAAAACAACGAGGCAGGAGAGACTTGGACACTTCAATTATGTCTTACTACGACCATACCGCATGACAGCACACTACACCAATATGATCAAAGGTCTGGTCCTGTGGATTTAACATTATTAATAAAATAAAAAACAAATACGCGACGCATACTACCGCCACTACTAAAACTACCATTTTAGACCATATATTTTCAAATCTCCCAAGAACCAACTTCCATATGGTAATCGTCGAATCATCTCTATCTGATCACAACCATATCTACTAGGAATTCAAGATATGCAAACGCTAACCAAAGAAAGCTTACCACTACTCGGCTATAGACTGTTAGCTAACATAGACCAAAAAATGCTCTTGGGGCCACAAAATCGTATTATTATAACTGAGTGGCACTGGCATTACTGGTAAGTCATGTTATGATATCCTGACCTCATTCATACCTTAGCAACAGATTCCAAGTAGTTAAAGTAGGAAAATCGATAAGTAGCATGTTACCCATAGATTTCGGGGTCCCACAGGTGTCGCTATTAGCTTCATTATTCTTCTCCATCTATATTAGTAATATAAAAGATCTCGCTCTTACAGGGCAACTAACTTTCTATGCGGATGACACCTGCCTATTCTACTTTAGTCGATCTATTGACAACGTTATCGCTAACGCGCAAAATGACCTAAATAAACTACACATTTGGTTCAGTACCCCTAGTACGAGGTTCACTTCTCAATCGAAACGTAATAGTAAACTACACGTTTAGCGCGTTCGGCGCTGCGATTGGCCCGCTCCAAACTCTTCTACCAATCGGAGCGGCGAACGCGGTTTTGATGGCGAAAAGAACCTCGTACTAGGGGTACAGTTCTAATTTACTTACCGTGAACATATCTAAGACATAATACATAATATTCACATACCTCACAATACCACACCGTACACATAAATAACAGCAAAATAATAAAAGTAACTGTGAGAAATGCTTTGGCTAGGCAATAAATTAAGGTAGAACGTACATATACATCATATCAAATCTAAGATAGTATCGCTAATGGGATCTATGCACGGGTATGTTAATAATATCCCCGGAAACATACGCTTTACAATTTAGAAATCGTTAGGTTAATCTCACTTGAACTACCTGGTAGAAATCTGGGGGGGTACAACTAAGTCCACTCTCAAAGACCTCCAATTTACACAAATTAAAATTATAAAACTTACTAAATTACGACCTACAATTCAACTATACAAAAAAAGAAAACTGATGAGTCTCAATCAACTTAACACTTACAATACCTGCATACTAATACGTAAGATTATAGACAGTTTATTACATTCCTAACAAACTTTTACCACAAAGGTATCCAAATACAGCCAAAGAAACCCTAATAAATTATACACACAAGCCCCACGAACGTAATACGGCAATTTTTTTATCAATTTTTAAGGTGTACAACTGTACAACAAATTACCAAAAGACATTAGAGACATTTCCTCCTTGAATGTATTTAAAGCTAAACTCACGTGCTACATAATCGGAAATGATAAATTATTATTATTATAACTTCTGTTGAATCGTTTTTTCGGTTTCGTCCACAGATAAAAATCTGAATGGTCGAATACCGATGTCTAAATAACTACCAACTGCACATATAATTACTGGATAGAACGTATATACTTATATTTAGCATAATATTTATTCGCTAAGCGAACTATGTTCTTTTGAATAATAGTCGGCTGCTGCGCAACGGGTCGTGGGTTCGATTCCCGCACGGGTCTATTGTGTGTGGAATTTGTGTTTGTAAATGCACCCACGACACAGGAGAAATCCTAGTGTGGGGCAATGTTTTAAAAAAAAAAAAATTGTGGAAATATATGGGGGAGGTCTTTGTTCAGCAGTGAACGTTCTTTTGATGATATGACGATATATGGGGTGCCTCTTAGGGAGGATAAAGGCCACTCTGGCCTTTCGACATAAATAATTATTTGCCAGGCCAATAACATGCAATCTGTTAACATTTTAATCAGCTACCTTTTACAATTTGTGATTTCATAATTATGCTCACTAATATTCGTAAAAACCTTAATGCGGATATTTTATAAATAACAACATACAAACCTGACGGAAGAATTTCTTGCTGAATTTTCTGCACATCAGATGTTGAAGGTACAGCAGGCTCGTGTGTTTCGGCCGCAACCAATGATTGTTCTGAAAATAAAAAAGGAACACCAGTTGAAACAAGAGGTCTTCTAACTTTTTACCTATACATGCCTAGTATTTAGTTTAACGAAACTAGCTAAGTGGTAATCATACTTGCACACTCAGGGTTTTACACCACATTGATTTTGGTATTTGTTTTTTAACTATAAGATTATTTATATTATTATTTAATTTTACACAAGTTTTCAGTTTTTCAATTTGAAGATCTAGCCTCTACACACAATATAGAAATGTTGAGTGGATTCATGTGTACCCCACACATGAACTAGGGTGAACTTTTATTCCCCAGGACAGTTAGCTAGCTGGTTACAATTTGTGAGATAGAGTTTTGTGACAGACTTAAAATAATAAACCCTAATAAGGAAATTTTATAAATAAGATACAAACCTAAGATAAAAAATTCCGACTGAATCTCTCGCACATCAGATGTTGAAGGTAAGGTACGCTCCTCAGTTATGGCTTGAACAATTGCTTGTTCTGGAAATTGTAAAAAAATGAAATGTCAGAAAACATTCACATTACTTTGGGAAAAAGACTTGTCTTCCCTAGGCGGCGCCCCGTATATCATCATATCATCCAAAGGACGTTCACTGCTGAACAAATACCTTGGTGGAAATTGCCAGCAGTCCATGTTTTTACATGCCTACGCGGGTAGGTGAGCACAGTATAGATACTTTCCCACAGACGGGACGCTGCTGCTCATCCCTTACAGTCGAAATGAATTTATTCCAAAATCTTTAGATTTATGATTTTGAAATTCGTCCGTTTTTGTGTCAGGATCACATTTAACACAAAAAAGACCTATTTAATCTCAAATCCAAAGATTTTGGATTACATTGATTATTAACTTCGCCCGTTAGTCGCCTTTTAGGACATCCACGGTAGGAGATGGAGTGCTGCTATATTCTTAATCCGGATACGACAATTATATCTCAATCTGGATACTACAAGGATGCATGCTCCATTCCATATCTCATAACTATAACAGGTAGATAATAATATTTTGATTCATTTAAACCATTTACAGGCACTTATGAATATTCAAGACTTTAAGTTGCCCCGTTCCAAGATGTAGGTTACCTATTTATGGAGAAGAAAGGGCAAAAATCACCATGGTTACTGTTTTTTTAAATCCAGTGCGCATTTCTTGTACCCCGGCTCCTCGTCGTTAGATAGATTTCAAATTGACTTTTTTATTTAAGTAAATAATTGGTGAGATTTGCACATCTAAAGTCGTTAAAAGTGTGTGTCCCCTATAATTTTCAACCATGCGGTTTAATTTATTTAAGGTAGTTGAACTAAAAGAACTCTTTCAATGAAAATTGGTTTGAATAAGATAAACTGTTGTTTTTTAAATAAACTATTTTATACTATATCCCATATTGCATACGCTATCCTCTGCATGTAGAGAGTACTCCATAGTTCTGGTGAGCACACCCAAAGATCTCTAACCTACATTTCGTTATATTGGCTTTAACACTTAATATTATAAGCTATCAATGTAGCAATCAAATATTAAATTTACTTTTTTAGGAAAAAAACATCTTCCTGTGTCAACTTAAACACACTAACAAACTTAATAGTATTAAAATGCAATAATTAGTCACTATCACGAGACATCAGTATATGAGAAGTTATTTAATTGATACATGCAATCATTTTTTCAACCTCTGGCCGTGTTCTAATAGGGACAGCGACGAATAAGCAGCACATAAAATTTTCTTCCCTATACTGGTGTCTATACCATCCACAATATCCTTTTTTGACACCTGAACTATTGCCTAACAATAGGACTACGGAAATATCATCCTCTATTGTTGTATTTGTTAAAAATATCTGTAAGTATATTTTCCCCGTGAAGTACCTCTACAGCAATAGGACTACAGAAGTATCATCCTCTATTGTTGTATTTGTTAAAAAATATCTGTTAGTATATTTTCCCCGTGAAGTAGCTCTTTCTGAAGGTGCTCTAAATCAATATCATTGCCCTACTGTACTCCAATTCAGTTGTGGCTGTATTTAATTTATAGCATAACATAATGCGGTTTAATTTTAAAAGATTTTATCTTTTGCTGGCTATCTTTTGCCTTTTAATTAACTTCTTAACTTTTTATATACTTTTAAACTTGTTGGGACTCATTATTATAGGACATGTGGTTATGGTATCATCACCAGTCAAATCTATAGCAACAGTTGGCTCACACAACAGATCAGTATAGTATAATATTTATTTATATTAGTGTACTCAGACTGCCTCATAATTACTACTCAATAGCAATAATAATAACTGAGAAAACCTTTTCTCATTTTCACCTCTAAGGTACAGAACTATTCCACTGGAGACCAATAAAAAAGGTACAGAAGTGTAAGTACTATGCAGTATTACATTAAAAGTATTAAATACCTGGCATATGCAGTACCGGAGCTGCTAAACTGCAGAGTTTATTCTTTGGATACTTATGAATTTCATGAAAATGTTTATGACAAACACGCCTGTTGTCGTAAATATGTATATGGTCTATTGTCGATAATTCACCACCAATATTTACAATCCAAGTTTCTAAATTTCTCTATGTTTTTTTCCGGATGTGGAAACCGATGTAGAGGAACACCTGCAGAAAAAGTCAAATATTACCTTAAAAGTATATACAGTTGGAAAAACAAAATTGACATTATTTTGTATTTCTGAATATTAACAACATATACTATCAGTAAATCTATACATTAAGTTAAAGGTTACATAAATATTATAAGAGATGTTACACCATGTATAGTCATATTGTGTCATGTCATGTATAGTTATAGTCTCCAAATAATAACTAACTGTTGCGAAGAATCTAAGTTAAGAATATGTAAATAGATTCACAGCTACATCACATAATAGAATATTATTGATGTGGATTAGAACATGATACAATGGACTTGTGATAAGGGTATTGGTAAAAGTAGTTATACAGAACAGAGTCAATCATCATCATCTTAACAGCCAAAAGTCGTCCACTGCTAAACGAAGGCCTCCTCCATAGCTTTCCACAATTGTTATTTACAGTCATTTGGAGGTTAGGAGGATTTGCTAGTACTCACCGCGCAGTTGGGTTGGTGAGCGCAGAATGGCTGCTATTTCATAGAAGGGCCTCTGATGCCCATCGCTCTGGTTTAAAGTCCCTTAGTCGCTTTTTACGACATCCACAGTAGGAAATTAAGTGGTGCTATATTCTTAACCCAGACATCACATGGACGGGGTCATTAATCATTAGAAATAGCTTTTGCACAGGGGCCTCAATCTTTTTACATGGCTTACAACAGGTCTGAACAACATTGAATAGTGTGTAAAGTTTTAAGAGCACGTGAAAACAAAATAGGTACATACCATCTTTCCTAGACGACAGGCATCCAGGCACACAACAAGAATTTTGTGACATGACTGACGTATACTGTTCACATTTACAAATAACGGTCCAAGCTCTACAGAGAGAGTGCCTATGTTTAATGGCTCACAGTAACTTCACAAAGTTCTTGAGGAAGTTTACAATACGGCGACACAGAGGAGTATGCTCGACTCAATGCGGACGTACGAAACAAAGAAGATTGTAACGCGGCACGGAAACACGGAGGAATAGATATTCAACTCAACGTGGATAACAAATGCATATGCGAAACAACCAAATAATATCACAAAAGCAAAGTGCGTAGGAGCAGCGTCACTCATGCGCGGACATTTGCAATTGTAATGTTACTATAATGAAAATGAAATGTCCATGTGCTTTAAAAGAAAAAACTGAATATTTATTTATCTCTAAATGCATAACTATAAATATTTCATTAATTTTGAATTCGTTTTTAGATTGTGAGGCAAAAATTATTTTATTATTTACATTTTATACGAGAAAACTCCCGGCATTCATGTTATATATTTCAATATGGCAATAACATACTTTCATCTTTCAACTTATTAAAAACTATGGGATAGATGGCGCGGCATAAATACGATTTTTGATTGTTCTTACTTGCCATAGCATGACCATATAAACCTACTCTGTGATAGTACTGGGCGTTTTGTTCAGAAACACTTTAGTAAAACAGTTTTTAGACGAAAAACGAACGGACGGTTTCTCGGCTAACTGACATTACGTTCCAAAACGAACGAGATTTCTAACCTGAGTAATCACATACAGTAAACTTCGTTCTCTCAAAAATCGTTCCAGTCGCCGTTTCTTCACAAACGTTCGGTTGGTACAACTACTTTGCACGTTTTTTGAACGAAGCATCTAATTAAATACCTTACGGTGATTGTAATAAGAACTATTATCGTATGAAGAACAACCAGTTGTTTTTAACCGCCAAGTAACTACTTTTAGTTACAACGCTAAAATGAATCTTATATGTATCACCACAAACTACAAATTTGGTGGTAGAAAAACATGATGGAGAAAAACAGTTTCTTTTTGGCTCTCGTTTCAAGGACGGCTAGTCGGACGTTCGTTTTTGTTTGAAATTTGATTCTTGCATAAATTGTATAGTGTTGGTTGACGTCATACGTGCATGGTTCCCGCTTTTTTATATGTGTAGAAAAAGTATGACGAATGGTTAATAAATTTATTACTTTCGTATTTATGAATGCAATTTATTACAATTTATATATTGAATTAAATTAATTTATAATTACGACCTAAGTCACTTTCGAAACCATCCAATATCCGTTAATTGATGAATTCATTTTTCAGTAGAATGTTTTCGTAGTCTAATTATTACGCGGAAGCACGGAAGAATAATATAGGTATATTATAGATAGGGCGGAATGGGAGGGGGAGGCCTTTGTTCAGCAGTGGACGTACTGTGGCTGATATGATGATACTTAGGTCATGGTCATGGAAAAACAGTTTCTTTAAAATCTGTTTTTGGAAACTCTTTTTTGAGAAAATAAAACTGTTACGTTTCATTTTCCGAAAAATCTGAAACGACCCAGTACTACTCTGTGATGACCATGACAAAGGTTAATCCCCGGCACGGGTGATCAACTGCCAACATATAAAAAGTTGCTTAGGATGACAGTAAATGCGAGGTTACGGCACAGTGCCACCATTGTGGAAGCGACCAGGATACCGCACAGCACACGCTCGAGGAGTGCCCTGCGTGGGCGGCCGAGCGGCGGATCCTGGTCGACCAGATCGGGCAAGATCTCTCTCTGCCGGCAGTAGTGTCGGCTATGTTGGCAGAGCGTGAAAATTGGAGTGCAGTGGTCTCCTTCTGCGAGAGCGTCATGCTGCAGAAGGAGACTGCAGAGCGGGATCGGGAGAGGGCTGATCCCGCACGGAGAAGGACGAGACGGCGCCGGGGCAACAACCGTCCCGGCTCCCAAGTCCAACACGCCTGAGCCCCCTGCCGTCAATTGGTGGGGGGCCTCGGGGGTCGCGGGTGCGCAGATTGGGGAGTCTGCGTGCTCACACCGAGCGACCCCCGGGAAGACGGTGGCGCGCACGTGGTCACGTGCCGCCGTGTGCGCAGCACAGCGCAAAGCGAGGCTTGGGGGGATCCTTTACAATCCTCCCAGAGAAGTGCCTGAGGGGGCGACCTTTTTACAGTCGCCTTCTCTCCGCTAGAGGGGGTGACCGCTTTACAGTCATCCCCTCCGTGATGTGCCTAAAGGCGTGGCACCAATGGGCGGCTCTAGTGTGATCTTACGAGGACCTGGAGCCTCCCTTCGGTGCCGAAGATGGCCGCTCCAGTGGTTTTAGCCGGTAGGAGTCCGGCATACCCCTTCGCCCTTCCCCGGGGTGAAGGAAGTTCCATGTAGAATTTCCACTGGACATCAATAAAAAAAAAAAAAAAAAAGGATGACAGTAAATATGCAATTTGAAAGCTACCTCACTCCCCGTACCTCGCTGTAAACCTCCCCCTCCCCTTTGACTAATTTGCCATGACGCCATTTTTACCGGCATTACAGTTTCCGTGTTGAGCATTTGAAAAAAACAATTGAACCGTACGACGTTGCCGACATGTTTTTTAGATTTTTTTTCATTTTTGAGAAATGTTTTATGAATATGTAAAGATTTATTCATCTAAATACCGTACGACGTTGCCTTAAACTTGACATTGGTGAAATTGTGGAAGATAACCTTAAGAAGCCATAATCTAAGAGAAGAAGTTTCCGTGTTGATCGAGTGAAGTTACGTTACGTCGAGGTTTTACTCCGTGCTTATCCTTCTTCTCCATTGACTCTGTAATTGTTGGCTGATTCATTGTATCTACAATGTCTAGGCGGTGTTGCATTCCTAATTGCGATAGCAAGAGGGATAGTGTTTGGTTACACAAGTTTCCAAAGACTGAGATAGGACTCCAAAAGTGGGTGAAGTGCATCAACATTGCTTATATAAAAAATTCAAGTCCAGAGGACCTTCAGAAGTTGCATGTGTGCCACAAACACATTTCGAAACCAGGATGGCTTTGGGCAAACGCCTGCGGCAATCTGCGCATCCATCTTTATTTACGGCAGAAGAAATAGATACTGGAGTACCAAATACAGATGAAAACTCTGGTAAGGATCACCTGTGTGAATATGATATCTAATACTAGTTAGACATATTTCAGACTAATATTTCAATCTAACTTAGAGAAATCTAGATCCATCCCACATTCTTGAAAGGCACCATCAGATAATTAACGGATATATTCACAAGGCGAATAAATGGATTTTTATGATAAGATTAGTGATCTTGTGGTGATATGTTACTACACAAATATACCTACTAAACCATATAATTTTTTTGTTTTTAGAAAACCACCTCATTGATCATGACTACTATCACCAATTCAAACATGAAGACCATACATATAGTAAACGGTTTCAGAATCCGTTAAAGGAAATAAATATTACTCCTAATATTGGTAAGCTACTTAATTGTTATTTCTTTATCTGTCAGTCTTTAATTCTGTCTCTTCAGTAAACTATCAATCTTGATTGAAGCTATTGTTTGTGATAATTATATTTGAGTTCTCATCCATGTAACGTGAGTATTATATTATTTATTTGTGGTACTTTCACAAAAATACATATACTTACCTATATGTATATTTTTTTAATGGGGTTTTGGGCCAGTTGTAGTTTGTTCTTTAATCATGGAGTTGTTTTTATAGGTAATGATGTACCATCTACCTCTGGACTCAATAAACACAGTGTTCAGCAACAAACACTATGTGCAATAGGTAAACATTAGTGTACTTAAATACTTAGTCATGCATGAATAATAATGAATGGTTCCATTTAATTTAGGTATCCGAAATACTTTGTTTTCAGATCAATCTACTTCTGTTCTCATTCAGGGATATAACAAAGAGATTGGACAGTATAGTATGCAATGTGCAACAGGTAAATTAATTGATCTATAATTAATGAAAGAAATTATTATTTTGAATAACTAGATGATAGAAATGTTAATGTTTTATTATAGATTCTATTTCAACTTCAATGCCAAGCTTGAATACTGAGCATACAGGCAATCAAAAACAAAGGCAAAAGAAGACGACTTGTAAACACACTAAGTGATTTGTCTCCAAGATGCTGCCGCTTATATAAGGAGTACATAACGGCAAAAAAGCAATTAGATTTCAAATCTAGAGCCAAACGAGCTAACAAATTATAAAAAAAGAGTAACTCTTTGAAAAAAATACTTCCAAAATGAACCCTATAGCAAAGAAACTGCTGCAAGTAAAATTATGTACCAAAGATATGACTGGCAGAAGATACACAGAAGAAGAGAAGTTAATTTCTTTGTCAATTTTAAAGCAAAGCCCAAAATCTAACAAATATTTACAGAAGATTTTTATATTGCCCTCTAAGGGAACATTAAACAAACTTATTCAAACGGTTAAAATTGAATCTGGAATCAATTCTCAAATTTTCTACTCAATAAAAAAAAAGAGGTAAGAATACTAACCATCAATATATTATCATTGATATTTAAATTAAGATTATTACTTTAACGCATTGTACTGTTTTATGATTAATAAATTAAATATATCTACTTTAAATTATTTCAGGTAGAGAATTGGAAGACAGAAAAAAGTATTGTTCAATCATATTTGATGAAGTATCACTAGAGCCAGGCATAACTTTTGATAAATTCCAAGACACAATATGTGGATTTGTGGAGCTGGAAAGAAAAACTAATCAATTTGCTGACCACGCATTGGTCTTCATGATACGTGGTGTTTTGTACAAATGGCAGCAACCAATTGCTTTTTACAATACAATTGCAATACAACCCTGTGAGTTCAGAAGTGCCATACTACAAGTATGTGCCCTAACCTGTTCTCTAGAATGACCATGTCACGTTGTACTGGGATCGATCTATCATCAGTGACAGGACTATTGTAGCCAATAAGCCTGATATAGTGGTGATAGATCGAGAAGAGCGCCGCACTATAACTGTTATATCCACAGTCATTGTGCATGCATGCATGCCGCATGACGAGAATCTCGTGAAAGCCGAGAAAGATAAACAACTTAAGTATCTTGACTTGGCGCACTAGGTTGTCGATATGTGGGAGGTAGACTGCAATCCTAGTTCACGATAATATTTTGTATTTTGAAATGTATATTAAAAAATGTAATTTGTGTGTATCTATTTCAAGTAAAGGAAATAATAATGTTATTATAAAATAAGACACCGTTTGGTCCGATCACCTGCCACTAATTATTGAGTGCGATTTAAACTTAATTATAAGTAAAAACAGTTTAAAAACGCTCCAGAGCTTGGTGTGTAATAAGGCAATTTGGGGTAATTATCCAATAGATCAGTATGGAGAACATGTAGTAGTAAACTTAAATTAGTAGATTTTCTAGAATAATTTGGCGATGCAGTTAAATGTTTGTAATAATATGAAACTGGAATAGGTTGGACCTAGGCCAGTATGTTACCGATTGAACTTGATGACCGTCAAAGGGAGCGCAGGGCATTGGCAGACAAATATATGCTGGTCCGCAGGTTCGTACGTTTCACTGAACGAGTTAAAACATTGAGCTATTATGTTACTACACAGTACATAGTAGCTCAATGAGTTAAAATAACACTTAAAGGATACTACCAAACAATCTACACGAGCGGCCGGTATACAGAGAGATCGCTCAATGCCTTGCGCCTTTATATATTTATAATAGTGAATTCAGGATGTTAGGATTGCCCCGATTCTGTAGTGCCTCTAACATATTTGAGGCGGCTAGGGTTCCATGCTATTATGCGCAAACGAACAGCCACACTCATATGCAGAGTACCGGGCAGCCCTAACAGCACCCTGCAAGTTATTGCTGGAAAAATTTACTCTGTAATAATGAAGGCTTTCATTCGGGATCTGATCAGATAGAATGATCTGACCAGAACTTGAATAAAATATTTTAAGTCAGGTTGTCTAACTTTACCTATTCCACATCACATACTCGCATTATGTAAATCTATCTATTAACATAGTTTTTAATAAAATTGTTATAGAACCTAGTTGTGGAGATTCGCGTAATAAATAAATGAAGTTGTAATATTTTATTTCATTTGTAATTTAATCCCTAATAACAAAATAAAAATAAAACTTCTTGGTTCATACCTATACAAACTTTTTGTTTGGCATAATATATATTGTTGTCAGTACTCAAACCTAAGATAAAATTAAAAAATTAAGTATCAAATTCTATTTTGACCGTCAGCTATTGGCGAGAAAAAATATACCGAGTCGACCGTCTGATACGAAGTATCTTTCTACCTAGTCTGTGATCCCCGGTAATGCACCGGTATTCACCTAGGAATTAGGATAAACTAGACAGACAGACACAGACTAATTATAGATACGTATCAGACGCGCAACTGCCATAGAAATAATATGGACAGTCTCTTATTATTATTATACAATATAATACTATTATTATTGTTATTGCAAACGGATAATTATTATTTATTATGAAGAGAAGGTCATCGTTTTACCAATCCACGTACATAATGTTTTTTGATTTATTTTTGTGCAATGTCTGTATGTATGATTGTAGTTATTTTATTTCCTTTATTTAAACTGAATACATATAAATTACATTTTTAAATATACATCATACAAAAATATACATTTAAAAATATAAAAAATAGTAGCCCACCGGCATCGGGAACAAGGTCCAAGCTGCCGGTGGTCAGGGCTCCAGAGAGAGGAACCTCCTAACAATACGAGCCGTGTCTAGGAGTACCGCTTTCTGCATCAAGCCCTTGACCCAGCCGCCTAACGAGAGCCTCTTCAGGTGTTGGTCGAGGCTCTTGGCCATTAGGCCATTGGCCGTAACGACTATCGGCACAATGATTGCAGAGTCTACTTCCCACATGTCGACAACCTCGTGCGCCAAGTCAAGATACTTAATTTGCTTATCTTTCTCGGCCTTCACGAGATTCTCGTCATGTGGGATAGTTACGAGGGCGGCACTGAAAATTTCGGGAATCAAGGAAGTGACACAACATTACTATTTAAAAATGTATTTATTGCTTTTCGAAGTATTCTCCGCGAAATTTGACACATTTTTCCATACGATGGAACCAATCATTGAAGCAACCATTCCATTCGGAAGTTGGGGTCTCCAAAATGGCCGTTTTGTAGGCGTCCACAGCTTCTTTAGGTGATGAAAATCTCTGTCCACGCAATTTATTCTTTATTTTAGGGAAAGTATAGAAATCATTAGGGCTTAGGTCGGGGCTGTACGGCGGATGGTCTAATAATTCTATGTTTTCTTGCTCTAAAAACTCTTTTGTTCTGTGCGCGGTGTGAGAACTCGCATTGTCGTGATGGAGGATGATGCGGCGGTTGCAGTTCTCTCTACGGAGTTCAGAAACGACTTGTGGCAAACAAATGCTAGCATACCATTCTGCATTAACCGTTCTTTGTCCCTCAAGAGGAATAGTCGTAACATGGCCGGTTTTGGAGACAAACGTGGCCACCATTTTTTTTGCAACACTCCGTGAACGAACAATTTTTGTTGGCTTTAACTCATTTTCGAACACCCAAACTCGTGACTGGTTTTTTGTTTCGGGTTCGTACGCATATATCCAGGATTCATCACCTAATACGATGTTGTATACAGCATTTGAGGATCCTGCGTGGAATCTTTCGAGAGTTCTGACGCACCAAGTAACGCGAGCCGCTTTTTGCTCTTCACATAGCAAATGCGGTATCCATCGGGAAAACAACTTTTTTACACCTAATTGTTCATGCAAGATTATTTGTATTTGACTCATGCCAATGTCTAAAGTTGCCTGAATTTTGCGGTATGTCACATGTCGATCTTCCTCAATCAGCTTACGCACAGCATCAACGTTTTCTTGGGTGACTGCAGTTTTTGGACGACCTTGACGAGGATCATCACTGAGCTTGACACGTCCACGTTGAAATTCAGCAAACCAGCGATAAATTGTGGTTTTGGATGGGGCTTCATCACCAAATGCAGAAATCATCCGGTCAACACACTGTTTTTGTGTTACACCACTTCGAAAGTCATAATAAATCATCGCTCTTAAATTTTCTCGAGTCAATTCCATTTTCTCAACGACTAAACAAGTTTGACAAAACCTTGTGACAAGACCGTGAATCTTTTTTTAAATAAATAAATGGTATTCGATTTGTAAAACCAAGGAGTTTTCAATTAAAAAGATTTTAATATGACAAGAACAGTGGAAATATTCCATTCCCGAGTGCGACTTTTAGTGCAGCCTATGTATATCCACAATCATTGTGCGGCGCTCTACTCGATCTATCACCACTATATCAGGCTTATTGGCTACAATAGTCCTGTCAGTGATGATAGATCGATCCCAGTACAATGTGACATGGTCATTCTCGAGAACTGGGTCGGGCACATACTTGTAGTATGGCACTTCTGAACTCACAAGGTTGTATTGCAGCGCAAGTTGCTGGTGTATAATCCTGGCCACTTGGTTATGCCTGTGCAAGTACTCGCCATTAGCAAGACGAGAACAACCGGAAATAATGTGACGGATAGACTCACCCGGACGGTGGCATGCCCGACAGATGTCAACCGTGCCGTCCTTCACAATATATTTCCGATAGTTATTCGTCATGATAACTTCATCCATAATTGCACAGATAAAACCTTCGGTTTCCCCGAAGAGGTCACCGAAGCGTAGCCAAGACACGGACGCTAAAAAGTTTACATCGGGCCCATGAAGGGCCCGGTAAAAGCGTCCGTGAAGCTCCCTGCTCTGCCATACCTCCCTGCGGTCATTAGTGTCAAGCACTACAGGTTTATGCCAGTTCTCTTTAGCCAAGGAGAGCGGGGTGACTCCCTTGTCTATCGCAACCACATCTCGGTGCATCCCCACATCGGCTTGGAGAAAGTACTCCCTGAGGTTGCACACCTCACGATTGTGGAGGGTCTTAGCATTTAAAAAGCCTCGACCCCCACACTTTCGTGGGATGTACAGCCTCATCACCGATGAACGTGGGTGATGAATCCGATATGTGGTCAGCAATATACGAACTCTTCTATCCAGGGCGTCCAATTCAGACTGAGTCCACTTGAGTATGCCAAAGGAGTATATTAGAACTGGCATGGCCCAACCGTTAAAGGCGCGCACCTTGTTACCGCCTGTTAAAAGACTTTTCAGTACTTTTTTCAGGCGGCCAAGGAAGCGCCCCCGTAACGATTGTTTCATGTCAGCTCCGTTGATACCCAACCCCTCCGACATACCCAAGTATTTGTAGGTCTCAGATGAGGAAAGGGATCTGATATGTATGAAATCCGAAAGTTGTAATCCCTCGGATTTCATAATCTTCCCTCGTTTTACATGCATGACTGCACATTTGTCCACACCAAATTCCATTCTAATAGAGTTACTAAAAGTCTCAGTTACCTTCAGTAACTCTATTAGCCGCAAATTGTTGGGGGCAAAGAGTTTCAAATCATCCATGTAAAACAGGTGAGATATTATCTGACCACCTCTTCTCATCTGGTAGCCTAGCCCCAAACCCTCTAGCAGTGTGCTAAGAGGGTTCAAGGCCAAACAGAACCACAGCGGACTCAGGCTATCGCCCTGGAATATACCACGCTCGATCCTGATCGGTTCACCGTTCCCTCGGATCTCCCTACATCCCGGATAGTTAAGGACTGTCCTCCATTGCCCCATACATGCCATCAGGAAGGTGCGTAGGGTTGTATTTATTTTATACAACTCTAGCACCCTCATGAGCCATGTATGCGGCACCGAGTCGTAGGCCTTCTTATAATCTATCCAGCATGTAGACAGATCCTTGTGGTTACGTCTAACCTGTTGGCTAATGGCCATGTCAATAAGGAGCAGTTCCTTAGTACCACGGGACCCTTTCCTACATCCATTCTGAGAAGCAGACATAATGTGATTATTATCAATATGTGTGTTAATTTTTGTTCTCAGAATGGATGTAAGAATTTTATAGACCGTTGGTAAACAAGTTATCGGTCTATAATTTTTGGGTTCCGTAGTACTACCTGATTTATGGAGCAGGTGGGTAATTCCTGTAGTAAGAAACTGAGGCAGCGAACCTGACTCTTAGGACGACTGGAACTGGGACGCCAAGCGAACATGTGAGCTACGTAGCCATTTAAGCCAAAAATTGTGCAGCCCGTCCGGTCCCGGAGATTTCCAGTTTGGTAATGAACGGACTGCACTGGCTACGTCTTGGGGGCTAATTATAACTGCCCCCATTTCTGCTATCGGCTCACATGCTCGTTTGACCTCCCGTATCCAATCACCTTCGGTATGGTTGACTGGCACCGACCATATGCTGCGCCAGAATGCATTCATGGCATCATCATCTGGTCGGTGGACGTCACCCATACCTTGGTCTGGTCGCTCCCAAGTTCTGTATACCCACCTTTGGTCATTTTGGAATGTGCGATTCAAGGTATACCGCTCCACTCGCCGTTTGTACCTACGGATACGATTCGCCCATGCATAAACTTTCTGCTTTAGGTAGTCGATGCGCTCTGTGACACGAGACATATATTCTTCGGGGCTGATATCAGTCCCCGAGAATGCTCGTCTCACAAAGCGCATCACTTTTGGGCGGGTATTGCCCTCCCTAAAGCAGATTAGCTTACCAATGTGTGCCCTAGCCTCATCAATACGACGTTCAATCCTGTACTGCCAAGCTGGCACGGCAGATTTAGGTCGTGTGGCTCTATCATTATTTGAGAATTTTACATGGGCCACACGACATGCAGCAACGGCTGCGCAGTACAGGATTGAATGTGTATCGCTGAGGTCTTCGCTGTTGTCAAAATAATTTAACAACAGCGAACCCAGGGCACAGATTAGCGCTCTATTTCTTTTATGCATAGGCAAACGCGGTAGGCGCGGCCTAAGGGCAGGTGGTGCGTATCGATACTCTTGAATCGCACTATCCAAAGCGCTCCTTAAAATGTCATTGCACTGGTTACCTGCAAAACTAGCACCATCATCCTCTTCCTCATCCATGCGGTTGGACCGCGGCAGAACCACAGATGTGTCTTGCGGTTGTACCGCGGCTCGTGATGGGGAAGAGACGACACGGTTAGTCTGCATCTCCGAGCGTAGCCGATCAAGCACGGCATCATCCAACGTGTGATCACGTTGTATGACCCGCACTTGATCCGAAAGTCGTTGTGCCGAGACGTTGACGGCTGGTTCAAGTACCTGAAACAGAGAGAGCATCCTGCCACGGTACGCAGTCAGGTTAGTTTCCCCCTCTGTCGCCCCAAAGTATGCGCGCATGACATTTTCATTGATGGGTTTTGTCCATCTCATGCGCTGCACACTTCCACCGGAAGCGGGGACCCTATCAGAGGCAGGTGGGCCTCGAGGTCCCAAGCTGGCCGGCGGTCGGCCTCTTCCTCGCCGACGCGCAGGTGTTGGTGACGTCGGCGGCGAAAAGTACTCGTCGCTCGAGCTCGACGCAACTGCAGCGGCCGATACCACAGCCATAGATAATATACTAATATAGGTATAGATGAGCCACTCTGGTAAATTACTGGGTGACGAAACAAGTGAAGCTTATTCTGCTGTGTCAAAGATGGCGCTAGCATTACAATTTACCGAAATAATTCACTAGAGGTCGCTTTCTCTTAATGGTTTAATTCAGTATTTCGTAAATATTAAAAAAGGAAATGTTTTAAATGAAAACAACTAAAATATTTAACATTACTTTATTTTTTACTCCTTTTTAAATAAAATGACCTAGCCTGTGCTTTCACAAGATCGTCTTGGTCGAAATTAATATGAAAACTTTGCTTATATTTTTGTATATTTGCCGTAATTTGTCCAAGAGCTTTTGCCTTTTAATATCTGGTTCACACCTTTACACCAACTGTGTACGTCGTGTACGACAATATTAATTGCTAAATTAACAATGATTTTTTTAAGTACAGGCCTATGTTCTTCACATGTAATCATATTAAAATTAATATCTATATCAATGTAATACATGATCTTTTCTTGTGGCGAATCTCTCAAACATATTATAATGATTTCGTAAATTTTTCGTGTGATTTCTATAAACTCTTCTTTTGCATATATTAACGACCTTTTAGTGTAGTCCCTAAAGTATGTGTATGTAACAGGGTCTATTTCATCATTAAAAAATATTGTTTTACATGATTTGAATATTTTGGATTCGCATTTTTTTAATATATACCCTGCGACATACCGTTTTGATTCACGGTGTATAATATTATTTTGATCTTCGCTACAAGATGTATTCCATAATTTTTCTATTAATAAGTCAATATTAAAGTTAATATTTTCTTCTTGTGAAACACAGGCTGCTGTACTATTCAAAAGATGTGATAATGATTGCAAGCATTTATTATCATCTGCTTCACAGTTAGCGTTTACAGAGTGGGATGAACTTAGGTTATTGACCAAAAGCGTTTTATATGCATTTATAAACTGAGCACAGGTTGGGTTCGTGTTTCGGACACCATTACTTCGGATACCACAAAAGAAATTTTCTAAAGGGTCCTGGTTAAAATTTCTTGTTAATAAACTAGACATACTATGTTCCCTTTGTAGTGTTCCCCACATTTCAATGAATGTTTCAATATTCCCCGCCCAATTCAAAGTTGATGGCACTTTTTCATATTTAACTTTTTCAGTGCCATCTCTAGTTTTTACTATTGTTTTAAATTGTATTGATTTTATAACAGGAAGAATTTCTTTCCAAAATTTTATATGTGCGGAAACATTTTTAAGGCACCCTGTAAATAAATTCCTTTTCTGTACCCGAATATGTGTGTCCATTGAAGGAATCAAATAGTTTATCGAACATTACTAAAAAACTGGCTGTGTCTTGACACTCAGTGGGCAATATTTTGTGTCCTGAAAGAGAAAAAGTTGTATTAACATCAGTGTTCCAAAGATTCTTACAGTTTTCATATTAGTGAATACTTGAAGTGAACATAATAATTATCAGGTTTACTACCGAAATTAATAAATGCTAATTATTAGTGACATATTGTATTTTAAAGGAATAATGGGTGAATAAAGATATTTTTATTTTCTATTCAGCCACTTTTCAGTAAACTAGTAGATTTCATCATCATATCAGCCAAAGGGTGTCCACTGCTGAACAAAAGCCTCCCCAACAGATTTCCACAAAGTCCGGTTACATGCCACATTCATCTAATGACTCCTAGCGATCTTCACCAGATCATCCGTCCATCTCGTCTGTGGATTTCGTAAATAAAACTTTGTAAATATAAAAGATTGTATACAACAAACTTTATAAATAAATATATAAATTCTAAATCAAATATTGACTATCTTTGTTGGGAAGGAAAAGGATAAAGGCAAAATAAGTCCAGCGTTTATATTCTTTGATTCCCAATCTGTAATACAGGCATAAGACTCCACTAGTGAATGTAGGCCTCTCAATGAAAATCACCACAACAGGCAGAAGGATTGGCAGCATGTAAGGATACTAGAGCTTGTCTTCTCAGTCATAAACTCTTAGTAGCCCTTTACAGTGGAAAAGGTGGCTTATTCTTTGCCAGGATTCATAAAAATAATTAATAGGTAAACTACTAACTTGATAGACTGGGCGTTTCATTAGCTTTAGATGAAGACTGACTCAAAATGAATTCATCCATAAGTAATGGTAGGTTAGCTGCCTGGCGAGAAGCTGAAACATTAAACAGTTTGACATGAACATGAAATATACACTAATCTCCTGCTTCTCTCATGTCAGGACAAACAATATGAGAATAGCTTATCCCATAGTAAAAAAGATTAGCGTGTCAGCAAGTTAGTAGCGATGTTGACTGCCCAAGGTGTGCTGGATGAACACTTAGTATTGTCACTAATGGAGGTTCCTTTATTGTATCAAGCACTATCAGTGTGAGATTTTCCCATGCATCTCCACTAATAGATGCTAACCAATTGCATTTTCATATTGAAATATCATTAGGGACATTAAACTAAATTAAATCTACAATAACTATATAGGCTGATCACATCAATAAACTTCTATCACAAGTTAATGGGTTAAAACATTATCGGCCGAATACTGAAATGCCAGTTATTAAGTCACACTTTAACTATTAGAGAAACCCGTTTTGTTGCCAGGTGGCTCAAATGGTTAGTGGGAACATAATATTAACTGACATTTCAGTCCGTTAGTAAGTTAATTTATATTATAATTCTTACCAATATTTAATGTTGGGAATGCATTCCTCTTAAGTTTCTTACTAGGTGTGCGATAGCACAATTCAAAATGTTGGTCACAAAGTCTCACATTGTTATAAATATATTGTGCATCCCTTTTCTGCATTTCGGTATCTAAAACTTTTGTCCATAAATTAAACCTGTCTTGATTTTGATGCGGATTTGGGAAACGATGCAGAACACCTGAAATAATAAGTTAATGTTTATGTTACTTTACTTTAGTGGGAAGCTATTTTCAGAAAGTGGTTGTTCGCTGATTTACTTACCATCCGTTTCACATCCAAAATAACACTTCCAATACTTATTTGGCGACATTATAACGCGATAATGTTACAAAACGATGTAGTTTTGTAAAATCTCACAGTCCATTAAAGCAAAGCCAAGTCAAACAAACGTTCAGAATCAAGATCCAGTAAAGACGAGCCAGGGTCAAAGGAATAAGATATCAAACGAGTCCAGATAAAAGCCAAGTCACCAGAAAGAAATAAAATCACACGAAAATCACAGAGAGACAAACTACACAACAAAGTTTCGAAAACTTGTGTCAACAACCGACATTTTGAATATTGATGTAAAAATATGTTGCTATTGTCAATAATTACGATAAATTACATTTTCATGATATAAAATTATGGAAAATCGAATTTGGAGTCCTGAATATTATAGTAATAACAAAAATATATTTATTGATTTGTTTATTTATCGAAATTAATAATTTATTTCAATTCTGGTAGTGGCGCTATCTTTTGAGTAAAAAGAGTAACAACGGTTCTATTGATTCTGATGCCTATAAGATGGCGCTAGTATCAATACAAAAGCAAGGAACTGGGGAGTTTCATACCCCTGACCACAGCACTCACTGTTGAGGCGGGTTCCGGTGGCTGCGAGGCGGAGCTGAGCGACGAGGCCAAGGATGGTGGGCGTGCGTTTAGTAACAATCTGGCTTTATTCCGTGTCAGCATTATCCAGGTTTATCCAATTTCCAAATTTTCATTTTCAATTTTTATCTGTCATTTCAGGGTGTCGATGTCATTTCAAATATATTTTTATTTTCTTGTAATCTTTGATACTATTTGTTGTGTATATTTCTCCATATCGTTTTTTATATATTTAATTTCGTTATTATGTATATATATGATGTATATTAGGATTAATTATAAATTTTTGATTTAAAATATATATGGTTTTGAAAAACTTTGGCAGCTTGACAACGGTGTTGCCAGGTTATTTTATTATTATTATTTGTCTAACGTCCATCAGCCATCTGAGGCTTCAGCTGAAAATCAGCGCTGCAGTTACATGCAGCATTTGCTGAGCTGGGGCCTTTTAGACACGCAATACCACATCGAACCCTCCTACGACACGTAGATATAAATCTACAAAGGGCGCCTTGTTTGTGTCCCATGTATCATGTATTTTTATGTTTTTTTTCGGTGTGTTCTTCTTGTTTTTATTTTTAATGGTTTTATTTGTATTTATATCTACTTTTATGATTTTACTTGGTTGGTGTGGTATTTTGTATGGTCTAATAAATTATTTATTTCTTTCTTTCTTTCTTCTTCTTCTTTCTTAGTTATAACTTTATTAACTAAATTTGTTTTCTTCTTCTTCTCTTAGATTATGGCTTCTGTAGGTTATCTTCCACAATTTCGCCAATGTCAAGTTTAAGGCAACGTCGTACGGTATTTAGATGAATAAATCTTTACATATTCATAAAATATTTTTCAAGAATGAAAAATTCTAAAAAATATGTCGGCTCAATTGTTTTTTTCGTCCAATAACACATTCAGAGTTGTTGTCAAAACTCAGTTAAGTCAATTTGACAGATGTCACCGTCACAAAGATGTTCCGTTTCATTCATAGTCTACTATCTATACACACGTTCTTCCATGACACTACTGACATTGGCAGAATTGTCGACACCGGCACTGTTGCCATATTGAAAAATTGAATTGAATTGAATTCATAGTAGAGTAGTTTGTAATTTGAAAGAAAAGAGAAAATGTATACTTACGTACGTACCACGTTCCTTTGCATGTTTGCTTTTTTTATTTTTTATTAAGTGAGATGTTACGTATGTATCCGACATAATATCATTTATAATCTATGGTCCTCCTGTCTTCCGTTTCCTGTCGTCATGGCTGAATATAAACTAGCTAAACACTGAAGTCGTTTTATTGATACCTCAATTAAGAAGACCACGCAACCAAAGACTACAATAGTATACTGGATATAGACAGGCAGCTCCGCCTTTTTTCAATGCCTAATGTATTGGCTTACATAGCGCCATCTAGTTTATAGTTAGCCAAAACTATTAAACCTAGCTAGCTATAGATATGCAGATGTATAGTCACTATAAATGTACCTATATATTACGCTACGCTAATCAATACATGTACATGTATAGATTAACAAAGCAACTTTGCTTACCAGAGCTAATACAAGAAAATGCATAAAATTAGCGAATTTTTAGTAGACTTTTATTAATAAGTTTCCCATGTATTCATAAAAATCGATAAATAATGCGCTAATTTAATAAATTCCTTATTTCAGCTCCGTAAGCCATGAAGTTTTTGGAAATCATGAATAATACACAGTTCTTTTCATATATTTATTTCATTACACCAGCAGTATATAACGTATTACAAATCATACATTTATTATTAAGGAATCATGTTGCTTTTCCTCTTTCTACCCTTATGTCTCGAGTAGTGCCTATATGCTTTTTCTTTCATTGGGTCGGTAACATCCCAAAAGGTTGTTTTGCCAGTAAGGATATTGTTGACATCTTTGCACCAGTTATTTATAAAAAACATTGTACATTTATTAATTAAGTATTTCGCTAAAACTTCTTTATGTACAATACACCTTAAAAGCGTTACATTTAAATTAATATTAACTATTGATTTAATATAATTAAGCAAATTTCTTTTGTTAGCATGTCCTTTGAGTACATCTATACAAATGTTTTCCACCTGGGCAAAGAAATCAAACAATGGTCTAGTCGGATAGCACAACCACCTTTTATCGTCATATTCTTTCATTTTTATAAATTCGTGAAAGCTCTGCATTTCATTTTCTTCCAAATCATTTTTACAGGCGACACAGTTTTTATAAATATTTTTCTTAGATTGTTGTGCTATCCACCCACTGCAATAACCTATTGCTGCGCTTCTTTCAACATGCATGGGAGTTTTGCTATGAATCAAATCGTCTGTGTTCAGGAGTTCTAATATTAAATGGTCACCGTCGATTTCATCTTCACATTCATATGTTGCGTTGTCTGCAGGCTTGGCTAAAAAATATCTTAGTGACTGGAGACAAACACTATCATCCTTTTCACAGTTTGATCCTATTGAATGTGAAGATGAAATATTATTGACTAACAATGTTTTAAATGCCCCTTCAAACGCTGACGATGTTGGCATAATATTGCTGTAGCCATGAGCTCGAATTGCCCCAAAAAAGTTTTCTAATGCATCTTGGTTGAAATTACGCAGCAATAAGGAGTTAATCCCTTTAGAATTTAAATATTTTACAATTCTTTTAAAGCTTTCTATTGACTTGATCCAGCTTGATAAGGAAGGCACTTTGACTATTATCGTTTACAAATTTCATTGTCCTTAGCACTGGAATGCTGAAATTCCATAATTTATGGTGAGGTGAGGTAGGGGTCACAGCAGCCCTATAAATTTTTCCATTTTTTATTTCACTGAAGCTACCATTGACACTATCAAACAAATCGTCAAAAAACATTAGTAGGTCTGCTGTGTCAGTGCTTTCTTTTTCCACAGGCCCAAATCCTGTAAAGAAAAAATATACATTAGCACAACTTATTATTATGGATTTGGTGAAACATAAATAATATTAACTTCGTAAACCTTCACTTGTCTGTGGCGTGGGTGGAGTAAATGGTGATTGAGGAATTATATCCAGAGGATGAGCAGTATTTTATTGTAAGATGATAACAACATACTACAATTACCAATCTGCAAAGCAAATGCAGTTGTTGACTATAACAACTGCAAAAGAATTGGCTGCAGGAAATTATATAAATTGACTATAACATATAATCGCAGCCCTATTATATTCTATCAGAATTTAGAAGGGTTCAGGCATAGCCCATCGACTTCACGTTCGAGAACATCTGGAAAACTGTCAGGCATACAGGTTTCCTGCGTCTGTTTTTCTTCACCAATCAAGCAAGTGATAATTAGTTTCTATCAAGCACATGGGTTTCGAAAAGGTGCGCGCCTTGGGATTGAACTTGAAGCCTCTGACTTCGCAGTCTAACAGTCTGGGTACTAAGCTATTCTAATGATATTGTAAACAATTATTATAGTTAAGAGATTTTCACTAATGCAAACAACATAGCTTACATTTTGTGCGGCATAGTGCGATCTTAATAAATGTTGCTTAGTAACTAGATGCATACCTGCCATGCAGCCAAGCGCTACTCCCACTGATTTGCTGAAAACTTGAGTGCAATGTTTCACCCTCATTTTCGGTATAAGAGCAGGTACCACATGATGAGATGTTAGTTTGGGCACTAACTTTACGCCTTTATACCCTGGACACCTATTATACAAAGCCACAATGTGGCTCCATTTGGCAACACATTCCTTGCCTTTCATAGTGTATTTTAGATTATTTGAGATCAAATTATTTCTTATCCCTTTTATTAAACGAGGTGGATCGTATATCGGGAAAATCTTCTCATTTCCAATTTCGAAAAATCCATCTGTATATGTTTTTCCATTGCGAATAAATATTTCGCGTGTTTCTTTTAATATTAGATTAATGGCAGCCATATTGGAGGTGCCTTGGTCGCATACTGTCGCTACGACTTTTAGTCCCGTTTCTTGTACTTTCATTATCACTTTTTTTATTTGAGCCTTGAGTTCAACAGCCTTTGTGCTTCCACTGCAGAAGTAATAAGCCAGGGTCTGCTTATATTTTTTTACAGTTCCTCTAATCATAAATACTAAGGCGTGATCACAGTATTCTTTTTCCATTATTTCTCCATTATCAACAAAACCTATGATTTTGTCACTTTTCTTATCAAATGCTATTCCTGGACCAATAGCCATCTCATCAAATAATAAGGTACAATATTTATACCTATTAGGCAATGTGGCTACTCTCTGTTTTAAATTCTCAAAAATCAAATCATTTATTCCTGTTTTCAAATTAATTTTATGCAGTAAATTTTGCAGTGTTCTTCTGCTTGGTAACACACACAAGTTGCTTAGTAATCGATAAGCCTTAGGAGACGGTTTGTACAAAGATAATGCCAAAATCTTTTCATCTAACGTGAATCGCCTTCCCTGCTTCTTCTTCCCACTCTGTGAAGCTTGCATTTGGCAAAACAGCTTAGCAGTAGCCGACATATGCTTGGAAACAATATTAAATGCACTTGTTTTTGTCATTCTTTTAGCTAGCATATATTTTCGTCTAAAATGTAGTTTATCGGTCTGGCATTTCTTTAACTGCTTTAGGACAGATTTAAATTTATTGTGTTGCGATATCGTTACGCGAGGTCCTGAAAAAAGAACGAGATATTTCTTTAGTCACCTTGAACATTATTAATATTAACCGATGTCATGTTTGAATTCTAAAGAAATAAATATGATTTTATTCTAAAGTAAATTATATATATGTTGTGGTGTTTCATGATATCTAACACTGAGCCTATACTACAATGAGTATTATTTTGGAAATTATAGCTATTGATTTCAATATCGTCTATTATTATAATTTTTGTGTTGTGGTTCCTGGCATAGAACAAATTAAGCCCTCTCTAGTCATGGTTAGGTTAGGGTTATACCAAGAGGATGGAGCAGCATTCCGTCTTGTGGTATAACAACACTGCGATCACCAATCCTGCCAGTTATCATATTATGATAATATCACATATAATAATTCGATATAAGTGGGGTCAGTTGTGAAAAGAAACTCATACTATGTGTGTATAAGTTTCTTTTCACAATCCAAACGTAATTACTAACTACAAACTACACGTTTCGATTGTGAAAAGAAACTCTTTTACTAAGGGTACAATAATATGATATTGATATTATTGGGCATGTTTAGAGCACTCTATCTATCTATAATAATCAGATACAAACCTGACATAAGAACATTTGACAACTGAATCTTTTGTACATCAAAAGTTGAAGGTAGGGCAGGTTCCTTTGTTTCAGCTGTAATTAATGATTGTTCTGAAAATAAAAAAGGAGCAGATGCAGATTTTACCAGCCTTGTATTTCATTTAATGCAGTCGGCTAAGTGCAAGTCATTCTCGCGCCCTCAGGATTCTAGACCACATCGTTTTTCGTATAGGCTATTTAATTATATAGTATGACCTATAATCAAATTATATAATTACAGACCTTTAAGTTTTAACAATTTTGAAAATACAGTCACTACAAAAATCGCTGATAATGTAGCAATTTTTAGAGGCTCCGTGTTTGGGCATACATGTGGGTATTCATGTAATGTCAAGATTAAAATATCCGTTTAGTGTCCGGATTAAGAATATAACACCACCGCATCTACTCCCATAGATGTCGTAAAAGGCGCCAAGGGATTCTAATCCAGAGGGATGAGCAGCAGCGTCCCCTTCTGTGGGGACAGTATCTACGAGTATACTGTGCTGACTAACCCGCCTGCTAAACGTGGTAAGTGCTGCCAATCACGGCACGGTTGGTGCAGTGGCTGATACAGTCGACTGCTGCGGCCCGGGTCGTGGGTTCGATTCCCGCACGGAACTAATATTTATATGATCTGCAGATAGTTGTTTCGGGTCTGGGTGTATTGTGTGTGAAATTTGTGTCAGTAAACGCACCCACGACACAGGAGAAATCCTAGTGTGGTAGCCCACTATTGTTTGGTTGTGGTTTAAAAAAAAAACTCCCCCAATACAGCGACACAATTAGTTGTGGAAATATATGGGGGAGGTCTTTGTTCAGCAGTGACCGTCCTTTTGATGATATGACGATATATGGGGTGCCTCTTAGGGAGGATAAAGGCCACTCTGGCCTTTCGACATAAATAATTATTTGCCATTACAATTTGTGATTTCATAATTATGCTCACTAATATTCGTAAAAACCTTAATGCGGATATTTTATAAATAACAACATACAAACCTGACGTAAGAATTTCCGACTGAATCTTTTGCACACCAGATGTTGAAGGTATGGCAGGCTCCCGTGTTTCAGCTGCAACAAAGGATAGTTCTGAAAATAAAAAAGGAACAGCAATTGAAACAAGACATCTTCAAAAAATTTTTGCTCTGCGGACTAGATGCAGCCTTTTACCTGCCTAGTATTTAGTTTAATGAAACCAAGCTAAGTGCGAGTCATACTTGCACACTCAGGGTTTTACACCTCGTTAATTTTTTTATTTGTTTTTCAACTATAAAGGCCGTACTTATACCTAATCAGGTAATTTAATTTTACACTTAAGTGTAGTCAATTTGAAGATATAACTACAACAAAAACCACAAATTTAGCAATTTTTAGGGGTTTAATGTGTACCTTACACAGGAACTAAGTGAAATTTCATACTTTTATTATTCCCCAGGACAGCTATCTACCTAGCTAGCTAGCTCTTACAATTTATGAGATAGAGCTTTGTAACAGATGGTCGGCTAGACATCATATGCTCAATAAAAATCATAAACACTAATACGGGAATTTTATAAATAAGATACTAACCGGACATGAGAATTTTCGACTGAATCTTTTGCACACCAGATGTTGAAGGTACGGCAGGCTCTTGTGTTTCAGCTGCAATATATGATTGTTCTGAAAATAAAAAAGGAACACCAATTGAAACAAGAGGTAAACTATTTTGCCCTGCGGATAAGATGCAGATTCTTGCCTGCTTAGTATTTAGATTAACAAAACCAGCTACGTGCGAGTCATACTTGCACACTCAGGGTTCTACACCACGTCTATTTTGGAATTTGTTTTTTAACCGACTGTCCAGTAACCAGTGCAAGTAAACATGTGCTAGACGATAACTTAATTCATAAATAAATACGTAAAATCGTAAAACCCTAGGCCTACAAACAACATAATAACAGTGATAATTGTGTACAAACTGTGAACCAACCAGTGCATAGTGCGACCTTGAAGCAACATTGCTTTTACCATCGCGCGCCCGCGCTGCTCCGGTAGGTACAAACAAGACAGTTACATCTCAGTTTCCGCTCTAACGGTGATCAAACTCGGGCAAGTAATTATCGACGCTCAACTTAAAGCTGCGACCGCTAGGTCGAAATAGCATCTCAAGGTAATTAATGTGATGCGCTCACCCGACTATAAGCATTCCAATACAGCGGCGGTGGCAACAACATCGTCGTCATACCCCGACCTGCGCATTATAACTAATGATGACTCACCATATCACTATGCTTTAACGAAAACAACCGGAGGAATATAATGATTTCAAATAAATAGTAATCTCTACTGAAATACAAGGGAAATAAACTTGTTAAACAGCCAATTTACAGAAGAAATCACTAGATTTCGAACGGATATGTTATCTTTCCTCGAACACTTTGCTAAAAACCAAATTAAAAGCACCTCACAAATTCTATAAAATCTAAGTAGTAGATGTTAAAGCACAACTAACGAACATAAACCAATGTACAGATAACCTAGCTACTAAACAAAAAGTCATAAAGTCTGACCTATCCAAGTTAGAAATAAAAAGTAACCAAACCGAGCAGTAACTACAACAACTCGAAACCCATGCAAAACTGATAAAAACGGATACGTTACCCACATTTAAACAACAAGAATAACTAGTTTTAGAGGTCCAAGAAAGGTATGAACGAAGAAAACATTGCATTTTTGCCGGAATTCCCGAGTTATCAAAAGACGTTAATAAAACGGATCGCCAACACTGCGAGAAGCAGCAAATACTTACGATTTTAAAATCGGCCTACGGGAGTGACAAGTGTCCCAACGTAGTAAAGTGTTGACGCCTAGGAAAATACAATCCAGATAAATCCCGGCTGATTAAAGTATGTTTGGAATCCCAGGAAACTGCATTATTCTTATAAGGAAACAAAGGTAAACACACGAACCAAAACATTATCATATTTGGCGATCAAATAACAAACCAGAAGAAATAGCTTCTTGAAATAAGATCAGAACTAAACCGACGAAAGGAAAATGGAGAAATCGATTTATAAATAGAATTATATTTTAAATAGACCATATATTTTCAAATCTCCCAAGAACCAACTTCCATATGGTAATCGTCGAATCATCTCTATCTGATCACAACCATATCTACTAGGAATTCAAGATATGCAAACGCCAACCAAAAAAAAGCTTACCACTACTCGGCTATAGACTGTTAGCTAACATAGACCAAAAAATGCTCTTGGGGCCACAAAATCGTATTATTATAACTGAGTGACTGGCATTACTGCTAAGTCATGTTATGATATCCTGACCTCATTCATACCTTAGCAACAGATTCCAAGTAGTTAAAGTAGGAAAATCGATGAGTAGCATGTTACCCATAGATTTCGGGGTCCCACAGGTGTCGCTATTAGCTTCATTATTCTTCTCCATCTATATTAGTAATATAAAAGATCTCGCTCTTACAGGGCAAATAACCCTCTATGCGGATGATACCTGCCTATTCTACTTTAGTCAATCTATTGACAACGTTATCGCTAACGCGCAAAATGTCCTAAATAAACTACACATTTGGTTCAGTACCCCTAGTACGAGGTTCACTTCTCAATCGAAACGTAATAGTAAACTACACGTTTAGCGCGTTCGGCGCTGCGATTGGCCCGCTCCAAACTCTTCTACCAATCGGAGCGGCGAACGCGGTTTTGATGGCGAAAAGAACCTCGTACTAGGCGTACAGTTCTAATTTACTTACCGTGAACACATCTAAGACATAATACATAATATTCACATACCTCACAATACCACACCGTACACATAAATAACAGCAAAATAATAAAAGTTACTGTGAGAAATGCTTTGGCTAGGCAATAAATTAAGGTAGAACGTACATATACACCATATCAAATCTAAGATAGTATCGCTAATGGGATCTATGCACGGGTTTATTAATAATATCCCCGGAAACATACGCTTTACAATTTAGAAATCGTTAGGTTAATCTCACTTGAACTACCTGGTAGAAATCTGGGGGCGTACAACTAAGTCCACTCTCAAAGACCTAGTCTTTTTTTTTTTTTTAAACCTGACTATAAAGTATAACATAGTATAATTTTACACCTAAAAGGATAGCAATTTCAACCTCTACAACCTCAACTGTAATTTTTGGGTGATTCGTGTATGGAACATGCATGAATCCGCACAATATCCAGATTAAAATATATATAAAAATAGCAGCACTCCATCTACTGCCGTGGATGTCGTAAAAGGCGCCAAGGGATTAGTAATCCAGAGGGATGAGCAGCAGCGTCCCATCTGTGGGACAATATCTATACTGTACTCACCAACCCGCCTGCTAAACGTGGTGAGTGCTGGCATTTTCCCCCCAATACACAGACACAAGTAGTTGTGGAAATATATGGGGGAGGTCTTTGTTCAGCAGTGGACATCCTATTGACAATATGATGATGTATGGGGCGACTCCTAGGGAGGATAAAGGCCACTCTGGCCTTTGATATTTATACTATTTGCCAGGACAACAACATGCAATCTGTTAACATTTTAACTATTTACCTTTTACAATTTGTGATTTCATAATTATGCTCACCAATAATATTAAAATCCTTAATGCGATTTTTTCTTAAATAATATACAAACCTGACGGAAGAATTTCTTGCTGAATCTTCTGCACATCAGATGTTGAAGGTACAGCAGGCTCGTGTGATTCGGCCGCGAACAATGATTGTTCTAAAAATAAAAAAGGAACACCAGTGGAAACAAGAGGTCTTCAAACTTTTTACCTATACGTGCCTAGTATTTAGTTTAACGAAACTAGCTAAGTGGTAATCATACTTGCACACTCAGGGTTTTACACCACATTGATTTTGGTATTTGTTTTTTAACTATAAAGATTATTTATAATATTATTTAAGTTTAGTCAATTTGAAGATATAGCCTCTACATACACTATAGAAATGTTGAGTGGATTCATGTGTACCCCACACATGAACTAGGGTGAACTTTTATTCCCCAGGACAGTTAGCTAGCTGGTTACAATTTGTGAGATAGAGTTTTGTGACAGACGGTCGGCTGGACATTATATGCTCACTTAAAATAATAAACCCTAATAAGGAAATTTTATAAATAAGATACAAACCTAAGATAAAAATTTCCGACTGAATCTCTCGCACATCAGATGTTGAAGGTAAAGTACGCTCCTCAGTTATGGCTTGAACAATTGCTTGATCTGGAAATTATAAAAAAATGAAATGTCAGAAAACATTCACATTACTTTAGGAAAAAGACTTGTCTTCCCTAGGCGGCGCCCCGTATATCATCATATCATCCAAAGGATGTCCACTGCTGAACAAATACCTTGGTGGAAATTGCCAGCAGTCCATGTTTTACATGCCCACGCGGGTAGGTGAGCACAATATAGATACTTTCCCACAGACGGGACGCTGCTGCTCATCCCTTACAGTCGAAATAAATAATCAATCTATTCCAAAATCTTTAGATTTATGATATTGAAATTCATCCGTTTTTGTGTCAGGATCACATTTAACACAAAAAAGACCTACTTAATCTCAAATCCAAAGATTTTAGATTAGATTGATTATTAACTTCGCCCGTTAGTCGCCTTTTAGGACATCCACGGTAGGAGATGGAGTGCTGCTATATTCTTAATCCGAATACGACAAGGATATCTCAATCTGGATACTACAAGGATGCATGCTCCATTCCATATCTCATAACTATAACAGGTAGATAATAATATTTTGATTCATTTAAACCATTTACATGCACTTATGAATATTCAAGACTTTAGTTGCCCCGTTCCAAGATGTAGGTTACCTACTTATTGAGAAGAAAGGCCAAAATCTCCTTGGTTACTGTTTTTTAAAATCCAGTGCGCATTTCTTGTACCCCGGCTCCTCGTCGTTAGATAGATTTCAAATTGACTTTTTTATTTAAGTAAATAATTGGTGAGATTTGCACATCTAAAGTCGTTAAAAGTGTGTGTCCCCTATAATTTTCAACCATGCCATTTAATTTATTTAAGGTAGTAGAACTAAAAGAACTCTTTCAATGAAAATTGGTTTGAATAAGATATACTTTTGTTTTTTAAATAAAAGATCCCTCATTAGTTCATTACATTAGTTACATGCTAGTTCAATTTATTATGTTAATCTCCAGTATTTTATTATACTATTTTATACCATATCCCATATTGTATACGCTATCCTCTGCATGTAGAGAGTACTCCATAGTTCTGGTGAGCACACCCAAAGATCTCCTACCTACATTTCGTTATATTGACTTTAACACTTAATATTATAAGCTATCAATGTAGCAATCAAATATTAAATTTACTTTTTTAGGAAAAAACATTTTCCTGTGTCAACTTAAACACACTAACAAACTTAATAGCATTAAAATGCAATAATTAGTCACTATCACAAGACATCAGTATATGAGAAGTTATTTAATTGATACATGCAATCATTTTTTCAACCTCTGGCCGAGTTCTAATAAGGACAGCGATGAATAAGCAGCACATAACATTTTCTTCCCTATACTGGTGTCTATACCATCCACAATATCCTTTTTTGCCACCTGAACTATTGCCTAACAATAGGACTACGGAAATATCAACCTCTGTTGTTGTATTTGTTAAAAATATCTGTTAGTATGTTTTCCCCGTGAAGTAGGACTACAGAAGTATCATCCTCTATTGTTGTATTTGTTAAAAATATCTGTAAGTATATTTCCCCCCGTGAAGTACCTCTACAGCAATAGGACTACAGAAGGATCATCCTCTATTGTTGTATTTGTTAAAAAATATCTGTTAGTACATTTTCCCCATGAAGTAGCTCTTTCTGAAGGTGCTCAATATCAATATCATTGCCCTACTGTACTCCAATTCAGTTGTGGATGTATTTAATTTATAGAATAACAAAGGGGGTTTAATTTTAAAAGATTTTATCTTTTGCTGGCTATCTTTTGCCTTTTAATTAACTTCTTAACTTTTTATATACTTTTAAACTTGTTGTGACTCATTATTATAGGACATGTGGTTATGGTATCATCACCAGTCAAATCTATAGCAACAGTTGGCTCACACAACAGATCAGTATAGTATAATATTTATTTATATTAGTGTACTCAGACTGCCTCATAATTACTACTCAATAGCAATAATAATAACTGAGAAAACCTTTTCTCATTTTCACCTCTAAGGTACAGAACTATTCCACTGGAGACCAATAAAAAAGGTACAGAAGTATAAGTACTATGCAGTATTACAATAAAAGTATTAAATACCTGGCATATGCAGTACCGGAGTTGCTAAACTGCAGAGTTTATTCTTTGGATACTTATGAATTTCCTGAAAATGTTTATGACAAACACGCCTGTTGTCGTAAATATGTATATGGTCTATTGTCGATAATTCACCACCAATATTTACAATCCAAGTTTTGAATTTCTCTATGTTTTTTTCCGGATGTGGGAACCGATGTAGAGGAACACCTGCAGAAAAAGTCAAATCTTACCTTAAAAGTATATACAGTTGGAAAAACAAAATTGACATTATTTTGTATTTCTGAATATTAACAACATATACTAACAGCAAATCTATACATTAAGTTAAAGGTTACATAAATAATATAAGGGATATTACACCGTGTATAGTCATATTGTGTCATGTCATGTATAGTTATAGTCTCCAAATATTAACTAACTTAAGAATATACTTAAGAATATGTAAATAGATTCACAGCTACATCACATAATAGAATATTATTGATGTGGATTAGACCATGATACAATGGATTTGTGATAAGGGTATTGGTAAAAGTAGTTATACAGAACAGAGTCAATCATCATCATCTTAACAGCCAAAAGTCGTCCACTGCTAAATGAAGGCCTCCCCCAGCTTTCCACAATTATTATTTACAGTCATTTGGAGGTGAGGAGGATTTGCTAGTACTCACCGCGCAGTTGGGTTGGTGAGCGCAGAATGGCTGCTATTTCACAGAAGGGCCTATGATGCCCATCGCTCTGGTTTAAAGTCCCTTAGTCGCTTTTTACGACATCCACGGTAGGAAATTGAGTGGTGCTATATTCTTAACCCTGACATCACATGGACGGGGGCATTAATCATTAGAAATAGTTTGTGCACAGGGGCCTCAATATTTTTACATGGCTTACAACAGGTCTGAACAACATTAAATAGTGTGTAAAGTTTTAAGAGCACGTGAAAACAAAATAGGTACATACCATCTTTCCTAGACGACAGGCATCCAGGCACACAATCTTATTTTGTGACATGACTGACGTATACTGTTCACATTTACAATTATCGGTCCAAGCTCTACAGAGAGAGTGCCTATGTTTAATAGCTCACAGTAACTTCACAAAGTTCTTGAGGAAGTTTATGATACGGCGACACAGAGGAGTATGCTCGACTCAATGCGGACGTACGAAACAAAGAAGATTGTAACGCGGCACGGAAACACGGAGGAATAGATATTCAACTCAACGTGGATAACAAATGCATATGAGAAACAACCAAAACAGTATCACAAAAGCAAAGTGCGTACGAGCAGCGTCACTCATGCGCGGCCATTTGCAATTGTAATGTTACTATAGTGAAAATGAAATGTCCATGTGCTTTAAAAGAAAAACTGAATATTTATTTATCTCTAAATGCATAACTATAAATATTTCATTAATTTTGAATTCGTTTTTAGATTGTGAGGCAAAAATTATTTTATTAATTACATTTTATACGAGAAAACTCCCGGCATTCATGTTATATATTTCAATATGGCAATAACATACTTTCATCTTTCTACTTATTAAAAACTATGGGATAGATGGCGCTGCATAAATACGATTTTTTGATTGTTCTTACTTGCTATAGCATGCACGCAACCCACCATAACAAATGCCATCAATGAACATTTTTTTTATGGAATTGCTGCGATCGTTATGAATAAATGTATATGTGTGCGGGTGACACCGACTTGAGGTCTCGCCTCACTTTCGGCCGAAATTAATAATCAATCTAATCCGAAATTTAAGATTTTGAATTTTTGACGGCAAGGTTGGCGCAGTGGCTGATACAGTCGGCTGCTGCGCTCCGGGTCGTGGGTTCGATTCCCAAACGGAACAAATATTTGAATGATCTGGAGGTTATTGCTCCGGGTCTGGGTGTATTGTATGTGGAATTCATGTCTGTAAACGCACCCGTCGTTAAAAATCCAAAATCTAAAGATTCACGAGAGCGAAAAGACGAGCGAGAAAGAAAGACGATCACGTTTAAGAGGCCGTGCACAAAATTTACTCCCTCGAGTTTAGGTAAATTCACCGCATGTTATGTTTGTGTGCGTCATTCACGCACGCACGGTTGCAGACTGGGCGTAATGATCGCGTAAATAATATTGATCCTTTGGACGATAATGTGCAGTCTACACTTATTTTATCCACGGAGTTTATCTATTTGTTTATCAGTTTAGTAGTATATTAAGTACAAGTAACATAAAAATAGTAAAATAAAATAAAATGGTAAATGATGAAAAAAATATACCGACAGAATCAGCGCTATGGTTTACAGCTAATTCATTTTTTTGTCTTTACACGTGTAGTCCGCCTACCTACCCTAGGCCAGCGTGGTGGACTAAGACCTAACCTTTCTCATCGTGAGAAAAGGCTGCGGGACAGTAATGGGCTGATTATATGTATTAAACTGAAATAGACTCCACACTTTAGCACTAAGCGTAGTGATTATGGCAAACGCCCCAATAAGCACACAACACTAGCGGTGGTTAATATAGCAACCAATCTATGGATTGTCAACGAATGAGATGGGGTGTTGATATTGACTTTTCGCTCAGTAAGAGATCAGCTTATACGTAGCCGGTGTGTACTATGATAGACCATCAAATGACGGGGTTTGTACAATATCAATAAATTTGGACGGCGAAGAAAAACAGAAATTATAAATAAACTGTTATTGATACTGTTTTCGTATTTCAACGCAGAAGTATTCCGATATTAAACAACCGGGACAGACGGGCAGTCTTTTGATAACCTAACTTGCCTAAATACGACAATCTATCTGTTAAACGAAAGGGGCGACGATATGCGCTAGACAAAAATAAAACACATTTTCCCGAACGCTCCCGAACAAGACGCGTCAACATCAATTAACAGATTTTTCGATAATTTGCGTTCCAGAAACCCACAGATTGTGATGGACTGTTAATTGTGACAGCTTGTTAGCTAACTCGGCATTTTAACCGCCTTTCAGAAACCGGCTGTTAGTCTCTCTCAACTCTTCAGTTTTTTTTAAATATTATTATAATAGCTCCATTGAAGTACGAAGTCGATATAAATGGTAACACAATTTTCGATGTTATTAGAAATTAGCTATCAACAGTATAATTAGAAATATAATCATTGCAGGTATCAAAAATAGGTTTCATATTGTTAATATTTCATCTAATATTGCATCACCCACTCTAAGATTGCACCTGTACCATAGATGCATTTACAGACAAATTCCACACACATCCCAATCCGGAACAACTACCTGCAGATCATGCAAATATAGGATCCATTCGGGAATCGAACCCGCAACCCGGAGTGCAGCTGCCGATTAAATCTATATATCATCATATCAGCCACAGGACGTCCACTGCTGAACAAAGGCCTCCCCCTTAGATTTCCACAACGAGCGGTCACATGCTGCTCTCATCTAACGACTCCCAGCGACCTTCACCAGATCGTCTGTCCACCTCGTTGGAGGTCGTCCCACGCTGCGTTTTCCGGTGCGCGGTCTCCATTCGAGAACCTTTGTGCCCCAACGGCCATCAGTTCTACGAGCAATGTGCCCTGCCCATTGCCACTTCAGTTTACTAATCCTTTCAGCTATGTCGACAACTTTAGTTCTTCTACGGATCTCCTCATTTCTGATTCGATCTCGTAGAGAAATACCAAGCATAGCTCTCTCCATAGCTCGCTGAGTGACCTTGAGCTTTCTTATGAGGCCCATTCTGAGTGACCACGTCTCTGTTTCATATGTCATCACTGGTAACACACACTGGTTAAAGACTTGCGTCTTGAGGCATTGCGGTATTGTTGACGAAAAGACGTTGCGAAGTTTCCCGAACGCTGCCCAGCCGAGTCGGATTTGACGATTGACCTCTTTCTCGAAGTTGGACCTACCTAACTGGACAGTTTGTCCTAGGTAGACATACTCGTCAACAACTTCGAGAACAGAGCTCCCAACGGATATTGGGGTGGGCACGACATGGACATTTGACATGACTTTTGTCTTGTCCATGTTCATTTTAAGGCCCACCTGTTGGGAAACTCTGTTGAGATCATCGAGCATTGTGCTGAGCTCTTGCAGCGATTCTGCCATGACTACGATGTCATCGGCAAATCGAAGGTGAGTGATATACTCGCCATTGATGTTAATGCCGAATCCTTTCCACTCCTGTAGCTTGAAGGCATCCTCCATTGCAGCGGTGAACAGTTTCGGGGAAATGACGTCCCCCTGTCTCACACCTCTCTGCAATGGAATCTATATATAGTATAAAATAAAGTACTCTCAATAAATTAAGTCTCGCCGTCTGTCTCTCTTATTTTATTTATTATGCACGCTTAGATCTTTTAAACTACGCAACTGTTGTGCCCTATCTCTCACATACTTACAAACACATTCATACGGTTTTCTAAGATTTACTATTTTTTTTGCTCCAGATTAAAAGTATTATATGGCGCAGAGTTCAATCAAAGAAGCCACCGTCAACAAGTGGATCAAAGATAATCCGGAGCTATTTTACGACCATGCAAGTGGATTAATTTACTGCTCTAAATGCGTTGAGTGCAACTCGTCAGAGTAACGTCAAAAGACATGTAGAAGGAGCAGTACATAAAGGCACGAAGAAAGAGCGCCACACTCCTTTAGAATTTTACTTCGACTTAATAGAATTTATGATTCTTTGTAACATACCATGGTCCCAACTGAGCAACAATGCATTTAAAACATTTTTTCAAAAGTATATGTGTTGCAATTGCATAAATATTAAACTACCTAGTGAATCCTTATTGAGAAAAGTTTACCTGGATCAGCTTTTTAAAATCAAAGTACAAGAGATGCAAAGTAAGATTGTAGATAAAAAGCTATGGCTTTCAGTAGACGAAACTACGGATTTATTAGGAAGAGCTGTCGTACATTTGTTGGTGAGACCATTAGAACCTAGTAGATGCCATCGGCCTTACTTAGTGGTATGTAAAATGCTAGATACTGTAAATGGAACAACGATATCACAATTTGTTCAAGATTCTTTAAAAATATGTGGGGAACTACCTCACATATTTTTTAAAGAATCTTCAATCATTTGAGAGGAAACTAGATAACGTAAGAATGTTATGTACAGACAGTTTGGCATACATGATATCAGCTGGTAGAATGTTAAAATCAACTTTTCCAAAAATGTTGCATTTCACATGTTTAGCCCATGCTCTAAATCTTGTTGCGGGGCAGATTAGAAAAGAGAACCCTAATGTTGTTTAATTTCAAATTTGAAAAAAGATTTTTTGAAGGCACCAAAAAGAACTAAAATCTTTGAAGAAATGTGTCCGGATTTACCTTCACCTCTAATTACCAGATGGGGTACTTGGCTTGATGCAGCATTCTATTACGCTAAGCATTTTGATGAAATAAAATCTGTATTGTCTGTGCTGAATAGTCAAGAGGTAAAATCAATAGAGAATGCTTTAAACATTTTTAATAATAACGACAACATTAAGGATGATTTGTCTCGTATTTACGAAAAAAATTCAATTATACCAACAGCTTTGACATCTCTTCAGACACCCGATCTTTCTCTAATGCAATCATTTGAAATAGTTGATGCAGTGAGATTAGCTTTGAGATGGGCAAATTGCGAGAGTTTAGAAGTTAAATTGGAAAAAGTCATGGATAGAAATCCTGATTTGGACACTATCAGAAATACAGCAGAAAAAATTTCTTCCTGCACTAATGACGAGGAGGAGGAAGTGTATAAATTTGCTAACCTTACCTCAGTTGACGTAGAGCGATCTTTTTCAACGTACAAATGGATTTTAGACGTTCGGAGAAATTGATTGAAGCCAGAAAATATTGAAAAGCTAATGGTTATATATTTTAATTCTCACAAAAGTTATACAGTAATGTCGGAAGCGAACACTTCAAATCGTACTGGTACTGGGTAATCGGACAAGAAAAAATATTCTGATGGGCAGTTTGAATAAGCAAAACCTCACGAGTCTAGGCTAGAAGCAAAAGTATTCGCTCGTATTTATAAAAAAGGCGAAATATGCGTATGAGAATTTGCTTAAGACTATCAATAATTTGTATTGTGAATTAATGTAAACTAATAAAAATTGTATGTTAATTATCTTAGTTTTATTTGTCTATCTCTGAAGTTTTTATTATTATTTATTCGTAATATTGTTGGCCACACGGGATTGTCCATTAGAAATCCCGGGAATGTCCACATTAATATCAACATTTCGATGCAAGTACATAAATAACTCTACCTAATTCCGACCTCTGTTTATCACAGATGTCATCTGTTTTAGATTTCACGATTGGCACCACACACACATGGGCGGGCTAGCGGCGGGCTAGACCACTGAGCTGTGGTTCACTGTGGCCAGAAGGGAGGGAATGAAGCCCAGGCCCCCTAAGGCCCAGAAGACCGCTACTGCGCGTGAATGATAAATCCATCTCGCTTCTGCAAGCTGTTTTCAAGAGTCATCACGAATGGTTTCGGGCACAGGATTGATGAATTCCAGCCTCGGGTCAGGTAGAGGCATAGGCAATAAACATAAACTAGAAAAATAAATAAATAAAGATTTGAAAAACTCAAATTTTTCTCCCTTTGTAAACACGTTATATACTTTCTCCGCCTCAGGGATGAATGACTCCTACCAGCTAAAATCACCGGACCGGACATATTCGGCACCAAAAGGGCGCTCCATTCGCAAACAATCAACTGGAGCCACCCACAAGACCCACGCCTTTAGACACATCTAAGAAGGGACGACTGTAAAGCGGTAACCACATCTAGTGGAGTGGAGGTGACCTGAAAAAAGCAAGTACGGCCCAGGCACATGTCGTGGTGGATTGTAAAGGTTCCCTGCGAAGCATCTCCAGTTGCTGCAATCCCTTGATAGAAAATCCTTTTGACTAGACAGAAAGAGCTGGCAACATTGCTAAAAAACCTAAAGGACATCTTACCCAAGCTACTATATTATAAAACGGAGTGGTTATTAGTTACTTGCTGATTGTTCTGTGCTTTATAGAAAAATAATTGAAATAAAAATGGTGGTTGAAAGTTTGTGTGAAAACCGTATGAATTCAATTTAAATTATTTTATCCAGATGATTATTCCATAGTTTACAAACATGTCCACTCCCGTGTCCAACCGCAAATATGGAGCTCAAAAAATACGTTTAACTAGTGAGTGCCATGTTATCCAACCAGTTCCGCTATTTGTTGGTGTGAATATTTTGCTTCCAGTATGTGTATTATTCTTGAGTAATTATCTTGTATATTATTTTGTTTTTAGTCCTATGCGCAAGGAATTTGGTGAGAAGGGACCTTTTTCGTGAGTACCGTTTCATTTTTCTTTCTTAAATATGAATAAATTGAGTTACGCATTTCTTCAAGGTGAAAACCATACGTCCTACGTTGAATTTATATGAAACTCATGAAAATGTTATGTTACATTAATTACGTTGCTATTTTGGGTTCATTTTCATTAGATGCAACTTGATAAATTCACTATGAATACAATATAAAATATTCTAAATTATTTTAGGTTTACCAGACCCATTCGCAAAAATCTCTGTTGATGGCAGTGGACAGGTGTATTCAACGAATACTGTTAAAGCAACCCTCGATCCCAAATGGAATACCCATTATGACCTGTACCTAACCAAAGGAGATGGCATTACAATTAGGTAACTAGGTTGTTTCTATATAACATGCTTTTATGTGTTGATTGTATGTCCTCAAGCAATTAAGAGGTGGACGCTGTCCTTAATTAAGGATGAAATGTTTTTATATTTTTGTTCTGTATCGGAGTGAGAGACATTTTGTACTTTCAGCTAGATGAGTGTTGGGGATTCCAGTTACCTTAATAATAATATTGTGCAGTGAGCACTTGTGTATTTATCACAAAATATACAATTATAGACCTATGACTAGTCATAGGTCTGTAATTGTATATTACATTTATTGTGACATTATATATGTCTTGAATTTGTATTATTTATGCTAAGATTTATTTTGACCTAAATATCTTTGTTGCTTATCTCCAATGCTTCTTATCATTGCATGTCAGATACTGAAACATGAAAGTGAAAGTATCAGTGTAAATTCCCATTGTGAATCTAGAATTTGAAAAAATGCATGAATACAAAACCATATTATTATTTTCATACTTTCACCACTATGTTGCCGGTAGCATCAATATTTATGATCATATTGAGGAAATGAGCTTGCATTAACACACATTACACATAAAATGTGATACCTATTTTATTTATAACTAGCCGGGACCCCCGGTTTCACCCGCCGTTTAATTTAAAAGAAAGTGGATTATTTATATATAATTTAGAGAACTTTGGTATAGACACTTGACATAGAGCATGTATAGATATATTGGATTTCATGGTTTTTTTTTTGCATGGAACCCTAACTATTTTTCTAAAATCACAGTAGCCTAAGTTATTCCTTATAACATCAGCTATCTTCCAGTGAAAGTCCCGTAGAAATCGGTCCAGCCGTTTCGGAGATTAGCTGAAACAAACAGACAGACAAAAAATTGCAAATAGCTTTTTTGTTATAGGTACTGTACACACTTTCATATGCATTTAGTAAAAAGCTGTTATTTTGACATTACACACAAACACTTCAATTTTATTTATTTGTATAGATATGTTAATTATAATAAATTAGATTTTTTGTTTTTATCGCATCAAATGAGATTTTAAACTTACTTTTTCTGTTTATTTTTTACATGATAAAGCTAAGGTTTTTAATCTCATTAAATATGGATACATAGGTACATTACAAATAACCCCCACCATATAATGACAAAGTAAAATATGGTACTATGTCAAAATGAAAGCAAGCAAGGAAAGATTAAAGATGGTCTATAAAAGTAAATATGTAGAAACAAAGGCATTTCATTTTTAAACTTGCATGGATTTGGCTGGTATCAAATTTAGAGAGATTAAATATGGTACTTTTAATATTCTTAATAAATCATGCTACGCCCATGGTCTGTTACAATAATGACATTTTCTCTTACAGTGTATGGAATCAACGCAAAGTACATAAGAGACAAGGTTCAGGATTCCTTGGATGTGTTCGTATTCAGCCATCAACAGTTCATAAATTAAAGGACACGGGATGTAAGTTCAAATGTAATATTTAGTTTTTTATCTTGTATGGTAAACTCTTGAAGCTTTTATTTCATATCAACTCTAATAGGCACTTCGGAAAGTCAACAGTTTGATGGCATGGTTGGTACAGTGGCTGATGCTGTGTTAATATCTGCTGCTGCACTCCAGGTCTGCTGATAGTCTTTTGAATAGAAGCACAGTTGTTATGGCGTTACGGTTGCGAACCGGTCACGTTCCATCAAGGCAGTTTGGACACATGATGAAAAAATATGATTCACCAAATTGTGAAATTTGTGGCATAGTTGATGATGTCCAACATTACTTGATGGAATGTGAATGGAATCGTAGCAGCCGGGAACAGTTTTTTCTAAAGTTTAATGTAAGCAGACAAAATATTGGTCTATTTCAAAGCATTTTAGCTACTCCAAACTCAGAGGCAGATTTACATATCTATGAAATGTGTAAAAAACTAGTTATGTAATTTTTGTAACAATAGGACTGACATATCCATGGATAAAAGTCCTGTAAATAAATAAAAATAAAAAAAAGAACTCAATAATTAAAGCTTTTTGTTTAAAGATCATTTGTATGAGGTATTTTAATCCTAGTTTCCAATTTCTGTGAACTGTAGATATTTGTTGATATTCAACAGCTTATTAGCCTATCTCTGCATTTGTCTTATCCTATTATGTTTTCTGTTATGTACTATTGAATGGTTTCACTAATATTTGTTATCATATATGCAGACCAATGCCTGGAGCTTTGCGAGGAGGGTTCGGGTGAGACGTGTGGCGTTCGAGGACAAGTAATTGTTTCACTAGTATCGCGAGATGCAGCGCGCGGTGAACCAGCGGCGGCGGCCGGCGAAGGTTCGCCACTGGCGGTAGTGGGCCCAGCTGGCGATGTTCGTACGCCAAGAGACCCGCGCGATCCGACGACCGCTCACAACGGGACGAGGAACCCTTTACCACCACACTGGGAGGAACGGTTCACGTCTAGTGGCAGGTCAGTATAGTTTGTTTTTTTTATATATAAACAACATCAACATTCAATAAGCAATTTTCCCAAACTTACTTACACAACTTAAATGATAAACAAGTCAGGTTTTAATAATGATACATGTTTTTATTGTTTTATCTCTGTGCTAATTATTTACTATATTGAGTGTACTAAATAAGTGTTACAAAAATGTAATGGAGTACACCAATGTAGAGTACTACAAAACATCATGTTCTATCTAGATTTGATGCATGCTTGTTGCAGCACAGGAGCTGTATCGTCAATGGTGTAACAACCGTCCTGTTGCATAGTACTATTGTTTTCTAATCTTTTTCGGGAGGCTGATGTCTTATGTCACTAGACTGGTATAGAGAATTATTATTCTAGAAGTGATTAGTTGTTCACCTGTTGAAGAATTCAGCAATTCCTTAGCATCAGGGACATCTTGGAATACACTATAAAGAAAGAGAATTATTTTGTCAAATCGTATGATCTAATTATCATTTTGTTGTATTTATTTTTATTGTATTTTGTAGACCATACTACGTTAATCACGCATCCCGTCGCACTCAATGGGATCGCCCTACCTGCGAGGGTGCAGCGCCCGTCTCTCCCGCAACGTCTTCCCCGCCGTCATCCCCTACCCCGGCCGCCAGTCCAACGACCCCTGTGTCCCCCGCTACGCCATCATCACCAGCATCACCAGCTTCTGATACAGACGTTAATCATGCTACTTCCATATCGTTAAGGTTTGAATCTATCTGTACTTTTCTCACTCTTGATATAACAACATTTTTACAAAGCTTAGCAGTTCATATTCTCTATTTATTTGGTTGTATAGAAGTAGTTAATTGCAATGGGAGTTATAGGGCATGGACGGTCCCCCAGGATTTGTTAAAAATCCGATATTTATAACAAATATTGGATATATTATATTGTGTGCACTAAAAGGTCGCAATTGTCATTTTGTAAGTGGTATTACTGTGTATATATTGTTAAATAAAACTAAAAAGATGATTATTAGACTTGTATACTTTAGAAAATCGACGAAAATCTGTTTTGTATGAAATAATCATTATCATCTCACAGTCCGGTCCGGGGGCTATCGGTATTTCACGTAATACGCGGTAAGTCCCCGGAAGTTCCAATAGATTGCCATTTTAGTAAAAGTATTTATAAAACAATCGTTTTTGACAAGTATTTGGTTGGTTGGTTAAAAAAAACATTGCCCCACTCTAGGATTTCTCCTGTGTCGTGGATGCGTTTACAGACATGAATTCCACATACATTATTGCTACAGTATTCGTGAAACCTGCACAAAATATTGTAGTTCCGATGATAAATATCCACTGATATATATAATATACCACGCATTACGCGTGCAGTATAACAACGCGTTTAGAGCTATGCTCAACCTGCCGTGGCGGTGTAGTGCATCTGGCATGTTCGCTGAGAACAGGGTTGACGATTTTTATGCAGTAATGAGGAAAAGGGCCGCGTCCTTTATGGACCGCATTAGAAAAACCAAAAATGTAATTATCACGGCTGTGTATGATAGCTGTAAATTTGGTACATGTGACATTTAATTCATTTAATACAATCTAATAAGGTCGATTTTATTTAATGAACATAATTTATCCTACCATGATCTATTTGACTATAACTAATTTGATATTAATTCCAAAATGTTTCATTCGATTTTAAATGTTCTGACCTGACTGGGTAAGATTGAGTCAGATGATAGTTCAAATCAATCTATTTGTTTAAATCAATCTATTTGTTTAAATCTATTTGAGTCTGAATTTATATTATTAACTTGTGATCATATAGAAACAGAATAGAATTTAATGTTATCAATACGTTTGAAAAAATCTTGATTTGTATTATGATGTAAGAAAAGCTATAAATGATGAGTTACGAATTGTGAATTATGAATTGTAAATGAATCGTGAATCAAATGATTAAATTATGAATTATTGTAACTTTAACTTAAATTAACTCCTGTAACAAATTTTCTGATTGTATTATTTTCTATGGGTGTACTTGCCTGAAATAAATGTTGATTATCATTATTATTATTATATCAGCGAACCCTAGAGAGTTCACATAATAAGTCCATATAATAAGATAGGATAATTCAGATTTTGTTTATGTAAATAGTAATTTACATAAACAAAATCTGAATTATCCTAAGCCTTAGGGGGCCTATGTGTGCGGTACACTGCTAAATGTTTGCTATTATTGATTCAGACCGGAGCCACAGCCACAGACCGCGGTGCGATCGCGTATCCCTACAGCCGCGTCTCCGCCTCCTAGCTCCTCAGTCTGCAACCCTGCTACACCCACGACACCTACTACTCCAATAGCTGCCACCGATTTACCGCCAGGCTATGGTAATTTTTATTATTTTCCTTGAAGATGTTGATGCCCTTCGCTAATCAATTGGCTCCTTGCACTAAAGATTGCAGTTTCAATCACCGCACGGAACAAATATTTGTATGGTCCACTGGTATTCATTTGAAGGGTATACAGGTAGTCATTTGTGCATGTGTTTAAACTGTGCTTACTATACAGCAGAAATAGAAGGGTGGGGGGGGGATCTTATAACAGGGGTTTAGTAGCTGTTGTAGGGTTACACTGTGTGATAATTCTTGTTTACCAGACCAAACTGAATCTTGCTACTAGCTGTACATCGTCACAAAGGAACGTAAATGCCTCACGTTACGTAGTGTAACTATACTATAGTGATACATGTATACTCCGTAGCTTGTGTAAGTATACTTGGCTTTCGGAACTCTTAAGCCCACCATTCACACGCGTATGACACCGCAGTAACCACTGCAAAGCAGAATACCATGAACGTAGTTGTATGTATGCAAACAGTGATCTGCTTGATTTTTTATTTAGTTTAGCTGAGAGGAAGGAATAATAATATTAGATGACCAAAACAATTTTTGCCAAGAATTGACCCTGCTTTTTACATTAGCTTGACTAGTATATATGAATGAGTGTAATGGAATCTAGCATTTCACACCCATTGTCTGTCTGATGTCCGATTGGCATGTTTTTTTATTTATTTGACTGAGCATCTCCATGCTTCGGAAGGCATATAAAATCGTCGATCCCAGTTGTGATGTCATTAAATGGCAGTTTTTAAGCCAAGTTGGATGCCTTTTAGTGGCTTGAACAATTCTGACACAAGGTTGGCAACTAACCACACGAAAAGAAAGAAGAGGAAAGAATTAAATATGCACTAAAACCTCATTTCTTTATCATATATATAAAGTCAAAGCATGGGGTACTTAATATCAAAGCTAGATAAATTATGAGAATGTTAGTACGAGAGCACCCCATGCTTTAATTTAATATTAAAAAATTATGTGGTGTCGTGGGACACCAGGTAGGAACGAAGTACCTTCGGCTAATGTAGAATCGACACTTATACACTACTCGCTTGTGTATGCGACTGTCGCGCCTGCGCACGTCTCATTTAACGGTTTTATTCCACGCACTTTTTTCCACGGATTTTTTCTTACGGTTTTACTATCACATTTTTTTCAGTTCGGTCGCGCAGCAAAATCCCTATCCCCTCCAAGCCTGCCGTAAGGAACTTCGTTCCAAAATAGGTTGTGCTTTTTAGTTCATATTTAATTCAAAGCGAGTTTTAATTAGTCACTTAAACTATTATTCTTAAAGTGAAATATGGCTTGTTAAACGTTTTTAAAAGGAAATATGATATGTATTGTGCTCGATTTTTCATTTTTCTCTGTTAAAGTATTAAACCGAATACAACCCAATGACCGAGAACAACTTCAGTACGATTTGAAATCTGTGGTGACATGGTGTAGTATGAACTGCGAAACGTGCAGAGTTTGCCAAAGTTCACAAGCAACTGAAACCGACGGTTTGTGTCGTGTGGGCAACGGATGATTTCTCCACAGATTTGTAGGGCACTTTAAGGCTTGGAAATAGTTATACATTTCTTTTGCAATACTAATTAATCGAGTTAGTACAAAATCATTAGATTTTCCTTATACTCTAAAGTAAGGTTTTGTACTTTACGTCTATTGAAATTTCCGTCAGCGATATTTAAATATATTAGTTACTACCTAACATTTATTACGTATTAGAGTTTCGTTGAGTGTACATTAGCATACAACAAACAAGTCACTTTAATGACATTGATTCTTGCAGCACAATAATAGTACGCGACCGTGAAAATAAGCACTGGGTAATACCCAGCTAATGATATGCTGGCTAACCCTGTTTATGTGACTCATCGATTTCGTTATTTTATGCGTTGTAGCTGTCATGTCAAACAAACGATTGAAACTTTTTTTTTGTTCTGATGCTGTCTAGTCCACTCTTTTGGTCTTCATATTTGTGAACATTTGCATTTGATCGCTCGTCGGTTCCTAATACTTAGTGTTCCTAATCAAGGCTATTCCGAGCTATACCATGTATAACATGGTCCCATGAAGGTAATATACTACTAAAACAATGCTTTGTATATAGCACTCAGCAACCTCCATGCAATACAGTGACATATCGTTAATGCCTAATTAGTCTAGTTGTAGCAAGAAATTTAAATTGCAGGTTCAATTTTCATATGAGGATATGTGTAACAGTCTCAGGGTTGGTCTTAATTCACCAATTTTACTATTAAGTGTGGTACCTGGAAAAGAATAGGCCTCCACTCTCCACCCATGTGTCAGGTGAAAGGCAACTAAGGGTTGATATCAAGAGGATGGACGGCAGCATACTCTAATAGTAACGCGGATAACGAACAAAAGCCTATGTCCGCTCATTGTATGATCATGGGGAGGCCCATGTTCAGCCGTGGATGGTTACTGACTGATTATCATATCAGCCAGATGACGTCCACTGCTGAACAAAGACCTCCCCCATGTCATTGATGTCGGAAATCTATCCGACATGAATTTGCCAGTACACACCACACTTGGCAGGCTGATTGGTGAGCACAGTATGGTTGATATTCCACAGAGGGGACACTGCTGCCCATCCCTCTGCTTTAGACTCCCTTAGTCGCCGATGCCGACATCCACGGGAGGAAGCGTAGTGGTGACATATTCTTAATCCGGACACCGCACGGAATACCGACTGATGTGTGATTTGTAATGTGTATTATCTGGGGCCGAATAGAGCCACTGGGGTTTGGACGGACTGTCGTAAAGTATGCCAAAAATGTTCTGTTGCAGAGATGCGCACAACCGCTCAAGGTCAAGTGTACTTCTACAACTGCGCGACGGGTGCGTCTACATGGCATGACCCGCGTGTCCCGCAGCACCTGCGCCACTGCGCCGCAGCTGCAGGCCCACTGCCGCCCGGCTGGGAGATGCGCCACGCACCTTCAGGACGACCGTACTTTGTAGACCACAATAATAGGACCACGCAGTTTACTGACCCGAGGCTTGCGCTGTCCGCTAGACTTGTGAGTTTGATTACCACCTTCTTGATTAGAATATAATGCTTTCACGGAAAAATACTGAAACACCACTTAAGATTTAAGATCTGCAAAGCCATTTGAGATCGGCCGAAAATAGGCATCTTGCTTTATTTACTACTAGATGGGACCCGCGGCTTTACCCGCGTTTAATTTAAAAGAAATTTAGAGTACTTCGACATAGACACTTGACATAGAATACATATATTCGATTTCATGGGTTTTTTTGTGTGCGGAACCCTAATTGTTTTTCTAAAATAAAAGTAGCCTAAGTTATTCCTTATAACATCAGCTATCTGCCAGTGAATGTCCCGTCAACATCGGTCCAGACGTTTCGGAGATTACCTGGAACAAACAGACAGAGAAAAAATTTAAAAATTGTTTTTTGTTATGTATACCGTATATACTTTCATATGCATTTAGTAAAAAGCTGTTATTTTGACATTACATACAGACACTTAAATTTTATTTATTTGTATAGATTACTATATCAATACTAATGGAAGGGCAAAACATTTTCTCAAATTTATTTTTTATTTCATACTAATATTGTAAATGTGAATGTAATTTTGTTTGTTACGCTTTCACGCGAAAACTACTTAGGTATTAGAACATTACATATGATACTTTTAATGAAAACAGAAAATATTTTTACTAAAGATAAAAAACATATTTAATGGCTTCAATGCGAGCGAAGCCGCAGGTAAAAGCTAGTACTAAAATAATTATTTATTCAACCTTTAAGTCATAAATATGATATTACGCTGTATATTATGTTTGTATGTGACTTACAGCAATAACCCAAATAAAGAGACATTTCATAGGTAAATAAGAATAGTGCGATTATTAAGCATATAAAAGAACAATATTTGAGCAATATTTTTTAAACTTTTAATCTAAATTAGAAAATTCTTCCTTTGAGAATTGGTTTCGAGACCCATTAGAATAGTATCGCCGCGTTGGTCAGGATAACTCGTGCATGGATGGATAGCTTTATCTGAAAAAAAAAAAAAACAAAGTTTTCTGTTAATAGGTGAGTAAAGCTCATGATTGAAGTAAAGACCAAAATCCTCCTTTTAATCTCTAGTAAATTTTATCTAGAAGTGTGCAAGATTTCAACAATAGTGCATTCGCTATCAGCAACTGTGTCCATCGACTTTAAAAATATAGTTGTATGTGGAATTCATGTCTGTAAACGCACCCACGACACAGGAGAAATCCTAGTGTGGGGCAATGTTTTTTTAAAAACGAACAATTTAATAAAAAAGAAAACTCAAGCCACTTTTAACTTACATGCAAATTCCAGCTCCATCAAGCATAGGTCCACAGGTATAGGTACTGCAGCTGCAATGTCCAGGGAATTATTTTGCTCTGGCCTCTCGAGTCTCAACCTCAGCTCTATTACCTGCGATGGTACCGGCCGGTCGAGCCAAATGGATGAAGTTTCAAAAGGCTCTCTCTCTCCTAGTAGTGATATCGCGTACCACTAGATAGAATTTAAAAATAAATAATGATTTATTTTTTCAATGTCATGTCCCCTATAACTATTTAAGTTTATTTTTAGGGCTCCAGATATAGGAACCTTCTCATTATGTGTAGCATGTAGAGAACAACTGCTTTTCGCAGCAGGGTCTTGACCCAACCACCTAACGCCAGCCTGTTCAGATTTTGGTCGAGGCTCTTGGCAATGAGGTAATTGGTACTATCGGTACAATGATTGCAGAGTCCACATATTAACAATCTCATGTGCCAACTCAAGATATATTTTTTATCTTTCTCGATTTTCACGAGATTCACGTCTTGCGGGACTGGGATGATTGATGCTAACATCAAGAACTGGGTTGGGCACATGTCTGTAATACCTTAGAATACACAATGTATTTGGATGGTCCCGGCCGCTTTGTGCCTGTGCAAGTATTCGCCGTTGGAAAGGCGAGAACAACCAGAAATAATCTGTCTAACGGATTCACTCGGATTGCCGTGTGGTGCCGGCTCAGAATACCACCAGCCCATTTCCTCCCATGGGTGTCGTAAAAGTCGACTAAGGGATTAGCCGGAGGATGGGCAGCAGCGTCCTTCGAGTACATTAACAACACAACTGCGATCGCCAACCCGTCTGCCAAGCGTGGCGATTATGGCAAAACCCCCCAATGAGCCTACAACACACCCATATCGGTCGTTGTGATGATCTTTGGGGGAGGCCTGTGTCCAGCAGTGGACTTCATTCGGCCGAAATGATGATGATGATTCACTCGGACGACAGCATGCCCAATAAATGTCAGCAGTGCTTTCCTTATATTATATTCATATTTATAGAATATAAAAATGTCGAGAGCCATCCGTCATGTCAGAGACTCCTTGTGGGGTAATTAGGGCTTATCCATGAAAATCAAGAATACTTTTAAGAGGTAAATTCCTAAACCCAATTAAAACCTGCTTTAAGTATCATTCGGAATTATCCTGAGGTATTTCGGAATTGCACATATCATCATATCAGCCAAAGGACGTCCACTGTTGAACAAAGGCCTCCCCCATATCCCCCATAGATTTCCACAACGATCGCTTACATGCTGCCCGCACCTAACGTCTCCCAGCGACCTTCATCAGGTCGTCTGTCTACCTTTTTGGAGGTTGTTCCACGCTGCACTGCCGCTGCGCGGTCTACACTAGAGAACCTTTTTACCACAACGCCTATAGTTCTACGAGCATTGTGCCCCGCCCTTGGCCACTTCAGTTTACAAATCCTTTCAGCGATGTTAGCAACTTTAGTTCTTCTACGGATCTCCTCATATCTGATTCGATCTCGTAGAGCAATACCAAGCAAAGCTCTCCTCATAACTCGCTGAGTAACCTGGAACTTTCTTATGAGGCCATGGTGAGTGACCATGTTTCTGTCCCATATGTCATCATTGGTAACACACACTGGTTATAGACTTTCGTCTTGAGGCATTGCGGTATTGGTGACAAAAAGTTGTTGCGAAGTTTCCCAAACGCTGCCCAGCCGAGTCGGCTTCGACGATTGACCTCTTTTTCGAAGTTGGACGTACCTAACTGGAAAGTTTGTTCCAGGTAGAGATACTCGTCAACAACTTCAAGTACAGAGCTCCCAACGGATATTGGGGTGGGCATTTGAAAAGATTTTCGTCTTGCCCATGTTCATAAAACTTGTACTTACACTCATCCAATGATATTTTAAAAAGTAATGTATACGAGGGCGGCACTGAAAATTTCGGGAATCAAGGAAGTGACACAACATTACTATTTAAAAATGTATTTATTGCTTTTCGATGTATTCTCCGCGAAATTTGACACATTTTTCCATACGATGGAACCAATCATTGAAGCAACCATTCCATTCGGAAGTTGGGGTCTCCAAAATGGCCGTTTTGTAGGCGTCCACAGCTTCTTTAGGTGATGAAAATCTCTGTCCACGCAATTTATTCTTTATTTTAGGGAAAGTATAGAAATCATTAGGCTAAGGTCGGGGCTGTACGGCGGATGGTCTAATAATTCTATGTTTTCTTGCTCTAAAGACTCTTTTGTTCTGTGCGCGGTGTGAGAACTCGCATTGTCGTGATGGAGGATGATGCGGCGGTTGCAGTTCTCTCTACGGAGTTCAGGAACGACCTGTGGCAAACAAATGCTAGCATACCATTCTGCATTAACCGTTCTTTGTCCCTCAAGAGGAATAGTCGTAACATGGCCGGTTTTGGAGACAAACGTGGCCACCATTTTTTTTGCAACACTCCGTGAACGAACAATTTTTGTTGGCTTTAACTCATTTTCGAACACCCAAACTCGTGACTGGTTTTTTGTTTCGAGTTCGTACGCATATATCCAGGATTCGTCACCTGATACGATGTTGTATACAGCATTTGAGGATCCTGCGTGGAATCTTTCGAGAGTTCTGACGCACCAAGTAACGCGAGCCGCTTTTTGCTCTTCACATAGCAAATGCGGTATCCATCGGGAAAACAACTTTTTTACACCTAATTGTTCATGCAAGATTATTTGTATTTGACTCATGCCAATGTCTAAAGTTGCCTGAATTTCGCGGTATGTCACATGTCGATCTTCCTCAATCAGCTTACGCACAGCATCAACGTTTTCTTGGGTGACTGCAGTTTTTGGACGACCTTGACGAGGATCATCACTGAGCTTGACACGTCCACGTTGAAATTCAGCAAACCAGCGATAAATTGTGGTTTTGGATGGGGCTTCATCACCAAATGCAGAAATCATCCGGTCAACACACTGTTTTTGTGTTAAACCACTTCGAAAGTCATAATAAATCATCGCTCTTGAATTTTCTCGAGTCAATTCCATTTTCTCAACGACTAAATAAGTTTGACAAAACCTTGTGACAAGACCGTGAATCTTTTTTTAAATAAATAAATGGTATTCGATTTGTAAAACCAAGGAGTTTTCAATTAAAAAGATTTTAATATGACAGGAACAGTGGAAATATTCCATTCCCGATACTTTTAGTGCAGCCTATGTACATAGAGATAGTGGTGACAGCCAATGGCCTCACTTCAAACAGCCACAACCAACATCTGAAGTGGGTATTGTTAGGTGGTTGGGCCGAGGACCTGCTAGGAAGTTCCTCTCTGAAGCCCTAAAAAGTAACTTAAGTATTAATATAGTAATCTATATATATAAAAATGTAATGTTCGTTTGTTCAAAATCGCAAATCTCCTAAAGGTCTTTTTGAAATTTTTACACATCGTTGTATTCATATATGCGCATGTTTTTATTAAACCAAGAGACACATCATTGTTTTTTTAAAATTCCGAATCAAAATCGTGTTGGAATTACGTGCATTTAGCCACAGCAACGCATGGCAGGGTTAAACTAGTAATATATAAAACAAATCTCAACATACAAATTGGTCAGTTAAAGTATAAGGAGGTTTTTCTGTGAATCACACAATGATAAATTCAGTTTAATAGACGACGTACCCATGGTTTTGTCAGATGCTGTAAAAATAAGAACATTGATGTACAAAACTACTGACAATTACTATGGAAAAATAATGTGGCGGGTAATCCTGACTATTTTTAACTCGAGATTTCCGTCTTGTATGTCAATAATTCACATAGAATGTCCAAATATATAAATGAAAAACTTGTAAAGAACATTATTAATTTTTCTATGAATACTCTATGCTTAATCAGTGAGTAATAACTGCACAATCAACTAATATAATACAATACCATTTTCAGCCACCACCTGACCCCGCGGCACCCCCGGCGACGCCGGCAGTGGTTACGCCCGCGCAGGCCGTCACAGAACCGCTCGACTCGGACGCACTACCTAAATACAAGCGAGACTTGGCGGCCAAGGCGAGAGTGTTACGAGCTGAACTGCAGGCGCTGCAGCCTCAGACTGGACATTGCAGAATAGAAGTGAGTTGATATTAAGGTTCTTTTATATCAATTATATTTTAATGGACTCAAATATGCATGCTTGTTTGAGTTCTGCATCTTCATTTGAAAAAACCGGAATGTAAATAACAGTTGTTAATATCCAGGTATCACGTAATGAAATTCTGGAGGAATCGTATCGGCTCGTAATGAAGTTACGAGGCAAGGAGCTGCGAAAACGTTTGCTAGTGAAATTCCGAGGTGAAGAAGGTTTGGACTATGGCGGCGTGGCGCGAGAGTGGCTTCACCTGTTAGGCAGAGAACTGTTCAACCCTCACTATGGACTCTTCCAATACGCGAACGCTGGGGACGATCGATACGCGTTGCAGATTAATGCTGATTCTGGGGTGAATATTATACAGTGCCTCTTCTGATAGATTGGAATACTATATTATTATTAATATTTACAATATATGTACTTTTTCCAGGTGAACCCAGAACACCTTTCATACTTCCATTTCGCGGGACGCATTCTCGGCGTGGCGCTGTTCCACGGTCATCAGCTCGATGCGGCATTCACTGCGCCCTTCTACAAACAGTTACTCGGCAGACCGATAACGCTCCGTGATATCCGCGACGTGGACCCAGAATTGCACCGGTCGCTCTCTTGGATGCTGTTAGTTATCCTTTTTGCTATTAGACTAAGAACCCGCCTTACATCGACCTTCCCCCATCGAGTTTCCTAGTAAAATGTATATTTTATACAATATTATGGATAAATAAAACGTGCCAGGATTGCCGCCCCCATATCCCTGCATAGCTATTTTTAATTCTATGTTATTGAATACATTTTTATTAAAGTGCGGTAACCTCATTATATATATTTAAGTGAGACGAATGGTAGGAGTGAGGAATGGTTTCACCATGTCTCGAAAATTCAGAGCAGATTCCCCTGTAATTATGCGCGCCGTTAAAATTTCATATATTCTTTTTTTATTATTGGTGCAATATTTTTAGGGATTTGCATGACGATAACAAATTTATTAAATAACTTTTATTGAAAAATAATTGTGCAGGGGTACCCTTTTTTTTTTTTTTTTTATTGATCCGGTGGAAATACCTCATGTACTTCCTTCGCCCTGGGAAAGGGCGAAGGGGCATGCCGGACTCCTACCGGCTAAAACCACCGAAGTGATCATCGTCGGCACCGAAGGGAGGCTCCAGGAACTCGAAAGATCTCCATCTAGAGCCACCCATTGGTGCCACGCCTTTAGGCACATCTCGGAGGGGATGACTGTAAAGCGGTCATCCCCTCTAGTGGAGGGAAGGCGACTGTAAAGAGGCCACCCCCCCAGGCATCTCTCGAGGGGATTGTAAGATTCCCCCGAAGCCACACTATGCACTGCGCACACAGCCGTACGTGACCACATGCACACCGCTGTCTTCCCGGGGGTCGCTCGGTATGAGCCCGCAGATTTCCCAATAAGCGCGCTCGCGACCCCCAAGGGTCATATAAAGACGACAGGGGGCTCAGGCGTGCACCGCGGCGGCTGTTACGTGCAGGGGTACCCTAGCCGTGTGGTGCCGGCACAGAATACCACCACCCTATCTCCTCCCGTGGGTGTCGTAAAAGTCGACTAAGGGATTAGCCAGAAGATCCTTCGAGTACATTAACAACTCAACTGCGATCGCCAACCCGTCTGCCAAGCGGGGCGATTATGGCAAAACCTCCCAATGAGCCTACAACACCCATATCGGTCGTTGTGGTGATCTTTGGGGGAGGCCTGTGTCCAACAGTGGACTTCCTTCGGCTGAAATGATGACCCTAACACGTTTTGTTTTATTTGAAACTACGACTACTACACCTTCCATGGATGGTGAAAGGTGCTAAATATTCTATACAGCTAACAAGTATGTAACTTGGTCACTTCCTTTTTCAAACATTAGTATTTTCTTCTAACAGAGAAAACAGTATTGCTGGCGTGATAGATACGACATTCTCAGTGGAATGCTCCTCGTTTGGCGCCGTTCGCAGCGTCGAGTTGAGACCTGGTGGCACCAACGAAGCAGTCACCGATGCGAACAAGCGCGACTACGTACGGTTGTACGTCGCGCACCGGTTTACACGCGGCGCCGAGCGGCAGTGGCTGGCGCTGCAGCGCGGCCTCGCCGACATCATTCCCCCACAGCTGCTGCGTCCGCTGTCGCCGCGTGACCTGCAGCCTCTGCTGGCCGGCCGTGCGGACCTCGACCCGGCCGACTGGCGGCGTCACACTCGGCTAAAGCACGTCACACCTGACGCACCGATTGTATCCTGGTTTTGGGAAATCGTTGAAGAGTTCGATGCTGAAATGCGAGCTAGATTGTTACAATTCGTTACAGGTTCCCGTCGAGTTCCATTGGCCGGCTTTCGAGCATTGCAGGGCTCGACCGGCGCAGCGGCTCCTCGCCTCTTCACCCTCCACCTCGTAGCAGATGCAACTTCAGACTCGCTTCCTAAAGCCCACACTTGTTTCAATCGTCTCGATTTACCTCCTTATCCAAACAAGGAGAAACTCCACGATAAACTTAAACAAGCGGTACTCGAAACGGCCGGTTTTGCAGTCGAATGATATAGATATTATAAATATGTGGATCATGCTTACATAGCATAACAAGAATGACATCGTAAAAGAAAATATTTCAAAATGTGTTCATACAAACCTGTCGCCTTTCAGATGTATTTCAGGAGATTGTGTAAATGTAAATATTGTTGAAGTTTGTGAGTACTAAGGAAACTAGTCTGGATCGTATGTAATTAATGACGGCTATAATGAGACTGAGGGATTTCTGGATGTCATGACAAAATTGCTTTGCCAAGCTGAGACCTTTATTGAAGACAATTGAACGTTATTCTAACGAAATTATGATGGTGACAGTGAATATAAAACTAGCCGATAAATAGAACTCATTATTAGCACTAACATACTAAGTTTAGGGTTAATTATCTGCTGCAAAAATGATTATATTTACCTACGAATCAATCATATACAAGAATGAGTGGACCTTTCATGAGGTGGTTGCACCATACATAAGTGGAAATTATGCACATTTTAATTTATTTGTGGGTAGCTATAATAACGCTCAAATGTTAATGTTAATATACTTTCCTTAATTTAGTTTTAACACCATCAGAATGTACGATCTATTTATTTACACCAATATTGCCAGTGAAGCAAAGATTTATTGGGCTTCCATATTATTTTCAAGATTAAATAAAGCAATAGCAATGTTACAACCATTTTGGTATCTTAAGTCGAAGTAGAAATATAACGGCATAATAACATAAGATCTATTTTGCGTGTACAAAATAGATATGAATGAATTAGGTATTTGAAATATTTTTGTAGAATATATTTGTATATAATTTTAATAAATCAGTACAAATGAAAAAGTATGCTGAGGATATACAGGTGTACTTTAGCATTGTAATTTCTTTAGTTTTACGATTCAATTTAAAGGCGAATGCTCACGCTTTGGTGCCTTATTATGTTATTATAAACATAAATAGAATTGTATTTTCGATATCAAAAATATAGTGATTGATTTTATTATTTATGACTGAACATTTCGCTTTATCCAATTTCAAAGCATGTAACTTCCGTTTTATATGAAATTTTCTTATATATATGTATACATATTTTTGTATTCTAAGAATAACAACTCAAGTAATCATATTATGTCTTTAACAAATATTTACATTGTTTATTATATTGATCAAATATGATATTCCGAATGGGAGTCGTGTCTCTTCTATTGAAGTTTTTTGCTGAAAATAGACACTCAATTCCATAATTATTATATTTTAAAAGAAAATGATGAGTATGCAGTTACGAATCTAGTTAACGTGGGCGTGACTGTTGGTTAATTATACTTAGGTTTAATATAGTGTTTATAAGAAGGATCAGTGCCTTTACCTGTTAAAATAAACAACTGTAATTATAAAGCAGCGACTGTCTAGTGATATAAAACTATTTATTAGCAATAATGAATATTTAAAACTATAACTATTATATTATTTTTGCAAAATATTCGGGTTTTCATTATTGTGTAATTATTGGATACATTTTTCAACCCTTATGCATGTATACTTACTGCTTATGTCTTGCGTAAACGGTAGAGCCGAAGCGTTAAAATGACATTTGTTTATGACGATGCGTTTTTGTTCTACATACAAATCTATTGCCTAAATTGATTTTTATAACAACCGCCTGTACTGTCCCACTGCACGAAAAAGGCCTTATCTCGTACTGAGAAGGAACGGGCATTGATCACCGCGTTACCTCAATTTAGTCGGTCTTACCTCAGAATGTAATAGAATAGCATCTTTTTCTCAGCAATTAAATCCTAACAGACATTTTTACCACGTTCTATTGAAACGACGGAGGGCATTTCACAACATGACGTCATTTGAAAAGAAATATCGTAAGATAAATTGAGGCTCACATAGCCTGTTGCACTCACTGATCGGTAAACGATCGGCGAGGCAACCTGCGTCGTCGTAAGTTTAAATGGGGTACTGCATAGTAGTATTTGAACTGAGCGTCTCATGCCCGGTTTCTGAAGTTCCCGGTTCAGTTCCCATTAGCTATTGATTCGATAAAGTTATGTATAAGATAAACGTAGGTTAACTGAGACTGCGTTTCTGAATACACAACGAACCGTTCCATAACTATGAAACCAATAACCAGTTTCTTAATCTGCCGCTAGATGGGTCTGTTTAAGATATCGAGTTTAAAATTGATTTTATTATTTAATTTCATCACTAAATACTAGTTTTCTTTACACTTATATTTTTTTCGAGAGTATATAACTTGCCTAGCAATCTTTTAGTTCATTGTTATGATAATTCGTCGTTTATCAGCGGATCTATGAACGACCAGATGTCGCGCTCGTCGTCTTTTTTTTAAGAAGTCCTCAAACTCATTGTTACTGCTTCGTCATTTCGTGCGTCGTGGTATTATTAATTTATTGCTATTGTGCTTTAGTTGCAGTTTGATTTTAAGTTTAGTGGTATTTGCTATCGTTTGTGCTTTACTCATGCTTTAGTAAAATAGCAATAATGGAATCTGGAAAGCGAAGTAAATCATTTATTGAAAGAGAGATGCTTCTTATCGAAGTAGCAATGTATACTTTTGATGCATAACGGGAGCCAGAATAGGGCTCATGATATCACTTGTATCACAGTCTACTTATCAAAGCGTTAAATTCTCAATTTAAATTTTGCATCTGTAAACATTTCGCAAGGATATCTGCTATGTCTAAGTTTCTGTGTACTGATTTTTTGGAAGTAAACTCCAGTATTTCCAAATACGACTCATGAACTGCTTATAGGTACTCATTATGATTATTGAATTATATCCTTTGAATTATTGTAATATTTGGCCTAAAGTTTGATGTAGTTTGCTAGAAAACGTAACGTCCTATAAAGTTATCGAAGAGATAAACGGTGCACATTGGCCAGTTAAGTTAAGCTAAGTTTAAACGAAGTTTATCTTACACTGCGTTGTTCAGAAACACATTTTCTTAAGTTATCGAACCAATAGCGCTAATGAATAGATAAACCGCCGACAAACGTACCTCAGAAACCGGCCATCAGTGCTCTTCGGAGGGCACGCAAAATCCCGTTATTGTCATTATACGGCAGTCTTTAAGCCAAATCCGAGGTCTTTGGGCGGTTATAACTGGCACAACACTACACGAAAATTAAAGACTAAAAAATGATATGCAAACAAAACATGACCGTTAGAATTTCCTTCGTATCGTATACGAATTCTTTCGCTTTATTCTGAATCGACTCAAAATCAATTACCCTACGATGATTTTCTTCTCTCGGCCTTTCCTATTTTTACCTGACCGGGAAATAAATCAATCTTGACCTATGATTCCCCGTATGGTGGTACCGTGGTACTGGATACTCTTAAGTCTATATTATTATTTAAACAAAGTATCCAAAGTGTTATCGAAAGTCTTGTCAGGTTTAAGCTGTGCTGTCTTTTTTTTATTGGTCTCCAGTGGAAATTCATGAACTTCGTCCCGGGATAGGGCGAAAAGCATGCCCATGACTCCTACCGGCTAAAACGACTGGAGCGGTCATCTTCGGCACCTAAGGGGGCTACTACAGGCCCTCGTAAGATCACACTAGAGAAGTTGTGCTGTCTATGCAGCCATAAAGATAAGGCAGCTTCTGCCATAGCTACAGCTGGACTGGTATATTTCGTATATTTCCTTAGCACCATATCCTTTGGCATCCTGCTTTGGAGTAGCGAATGACGTTGACTCATTACCAACCACAAATTACGATAATTAGATCACATTAACTGAAGTTCACCGCAGAATACTTGTACTTCGCCTTCTCAAGAACTTACTTAAAGCTACATGATAATTTTTGGAAAAACACATAATAATAGCCAAAGGAGTCTTGAATCAAAGTCAAAGAATCTTATTAGCGTTTTGATATTTGTCAATTAAATTTAAAAGAAGTTTAGTTTTAGTAATCAACGCTATACAGTCTTATGTTGTAAGCTAAAAATAATAATTTAACTAGGTTTTCACCAATCAAGTGAGAATTTCCTGTCGCATATATTTGTCCCTCAGCGCTGAATAATTATTGTTGACTAGGAACTCTAGCAGAAATAGCAGGTAAATATTTAAGTGCCGTAGATAAGTATATGGACTAGAAGCTTAATCATAAATGTCAGCATTCCTCAGAAGCAAAGAATCTTTTAAAAATATGTTAGATGTTCTTCAAAAGGAGTATAATGATGTCAAATCAAACTCAGTGCCACTTGTGACAGGTGATGCAGGTTTATCATGCAAATCAACATCATTCTGTAGTAGAAATTATATTTTCCGTTTCATCTCTAGTTAAATACATCGTTTTAAACGACTGGCTGGTGCGTCGCAGTGTGACCCTAGCCCTCGCATGGCTACTCTTCCATTGCGCTCTCACGCATACGTAAAAGTGCATTCAGTTTCGGCGCCAGCTAGAAATATTCGGCTCCAGCCAAAACTTCGGCCCAGTTTGGCGGAAGCCGAAGGTTAGGTCTAATCTTACGGATTTCCCAAGGGATCGAAAGTCTGAATTTTTTAGATCAAGGCTACGGGTTGAACTAACTGGAACGTTACCATTGCATCATATTCAAAATATCGGTAATATATACATAATTAATAATAAATGGACGGCACGGTTGGTGCAGTGGCTGATACAGTCGACTGCTGCGCTCCGGGTCGCGGGTTCGATTCCCGCACGGAACAAATATTTGTATGATCTGCAGGTAGTTGTTCCGGGTCTGGGTGTATTGTATGTGGAATGTATGTCTGTAAACGCACCCACCACAGAGTACTTTTTAATATACTGAAAGCACCCACGACACAGGAGAAATCCTAGTGTGGGGCAACGTTTTTAAAAAAAAGAAATAAAAAAAAAATGGTTTGAAAGACAGTACATAATTATTTTGTTTTAATTACTGTTTTTTTGGCAATTTATGTACAGAATCAATAATATTTAAGAACACTAATATTTTTTAGGGAAATGGGTTGATAGGTTGGTAGTACTACTAAACTATCTACGCTAAGGCTCTGTCTAGTTAATACTCTGTCTACTGTATTTTTAGTTGCCCAAGGCAACATTGGGTATACACTAGCAATAGGGATGAACGTTAACAAGAGCAATACAGACGTTTATTACTATTTCCATTTCTTTATTTTCTAGATGACAGTTCTAATTTGATAGTTGTTGTGTTGTGACCAAATAAGTAATGTTATCGATTGCATATATTTATTACATTTTGAACAAAGACAAATACAACAAAAACATTAAAATATATTATACATGTAATATAATATAAATAATTATTTCGTTTCATTGTCGAGTACCTATACCTACTTATTTGGCAACAGCTTCGAAAATTTTAAAGAAGTTGACATTATCAATCAAGAATTAATACGTGTAACATCTTGTAATGAAATATAATATTAGTTCATAAATTTGTACAAAAGTATCCGGCAGTAGTTTAGTTTCTTACATTTTGTAAAAAAATATCGGGTCTGTTATCGTGTTACGTTTATCGACCTAGCTCCATTCCTATCAGTTTCTCCGACTCTGGTATAACCTTGTACGTGTGTAAACGTAATATTTTTATAAAATAATGCATACATGATGTAAAAAAGACACTCGTTCAAGTTTTCACAGGAGCTGTCATCGAGAAAATAAAGAAATGGAAATAGTTGGCCGTTGGTTTATCAGTATGAAGATATACAGGAGCGAGAGAATTTCATATTTATTATTGATCATCATCATCATCATATCAGCCACAGAACGTCCACTGCTGAACAAAGGCCTCCCCCTTAGATTTCCACAACGAGCGGTCACATGCCGCTCTCATCCAACGGCTCCCAGCGACCTTCACCAGGTCGTCTGTCCACCTCGTTGGAGGTCGTCCCACGCTGCGTTTTCCGGTGCGCGGTCTCCATTCGAGAACCTTTGTGCCCCAACGGCCATCAGTTCTACGAGCAATGTGCCCTGCCCATTGCCACTTCAGTTTACTAATCCTTTCAGCTATGTCGACAAGTTTAGTTCTTCTACGGATCTCCTCATTTCTGATTCGATCTCGTAGAGAAATACCAAGCATAGCTCTCTCCATAGCTCGCTGAGTGACCTTGAGCTTTCTTATGAGGCCCATTGTGAGTGACCACGTCTCTGTTCCATATGTCATCACTGGTAACACACACTGGTTAAAGACTTGCGTCTTGAGGCATTGCGGTATTGTTGACGAAAAGACGTTGCGAAGTTTCCCGAACGCTGCCCAGCCGAGTCGGATTCGACGATTGACCTCTTTCTCGAAGTTGGACCTACCTAACTGGACAGTTTGTCCTAGGTAGACATACTCGTCAACAACTTCGAGAACAGAGCTCCCAACGGATATTGGGATGGGCACGACATGGGCGTTTGACATAACTTTTGTCTTGCCCATGTTCATCTTAAGGCCCACCTGTTGGGAAACTCTGTTGAGATCATCGAGCATTGTGCTGAGCTCTTGCAGCGATTCTGCCATGACTACGATGTCATCGGCAAATCGAAGGTGAGTGATTGATCGAATAATTTAAAACAGTCCTTGATTCCTTTTGATCAAAGTATCGGGCAATTATCATCCAATTGCATAACGGAGCCGAGAATGTGCACTGCATCGATTAAACAATCAGCTATCGACACAGAAACTAAATATCACATGATGCATCGTTGATTTTTTCCGTTGACCTCTTGTCCGGTGATTTGATCGCAAATTCGTAACCAACGCCAATCAAATTGGTTATTAAAAACGTAGTGTTTCTATACTCTTTGATTACCTGTAAAATTCCGGTAGCACTTAAAATAATATAGATGCAGAATATAATCTTATCGAAAATCCATATTTCTATTTCAAGTAAAATTTTATCGATAATTGCTTATCAATTGTCAATAAATCCGTTACGGTAGTAATATGTCTGTTAGGGTGAGATTCAGGGTAAGATTCAGAAACGAGTCTAAGCGTGAACTTACGCTTCCATGTCAAAATGCACTACTTACGCCCCTAATTTTGACAGATGGAAGCGTGACCTTAGCTTAGACTCGTTTCTGAGGGTCAGATTCAGACACTTAGACTCGTTTCTGAATGTCACCCTTAATCTCACCCTAAGTATGTGCATTTTGACATATGGAAGCGTAAGTTCACGCTTAGACTCGTTTCTGAATCTCACCCTTAATTAAGTTATTCAATGCACTTATTATTACATATTTTAAAACTTCGATGTAACGATTTCAATTTCAAATATCAGATAGTCCGATACTGTCCTTAAATAATAAAAAATAATACTGGATGTAAAAAAGATGATATTTGGCTCTCAATATCGATGTTTAGTATTTATCGATATATGTCACATCCCTAAGGGGTAGCATAAATAAATCGTTGTTCAAGCGTGCACCACGCTAATGCATTTATAGTCTGTCCGTTGTGTTTACTTGCTTGACCTGCGTGGAGTCCTGTCAAATCGTGTGAACTGTGATTACTGTGGATTACTGTGAATCGCTTCTACGGATATTGTAGTTTCAAAGTCTTTAGTTGCACACTGACTTTCCTTTTCTTTCAAAATGCCTACGAGTGCAGTGTATCAGCCTACTACAGTGACCTATGAACAACAGCCCACGGATCAGCGTTGGAACTGCCCCATCAGCTATTTCTCTCGGCGTATGGCTAGTAGCTGGAACCGGGCAGTATGCATGCGAGTTGGATTATGCTTGGCGGGCGGCACGTTATTTATTATCGGTAAGCACTAAAAAGTACTACCCACTGTGTTGAATAACTCTTTGCTCGTTGTAAATTTGTCGATAAACAAAACGTAAGCAATCTGTATCAGAAACTTTTTTCCAAGTGTTTAATTCGGTTCCTAAATAAATAAATGTTTTAACACAAAGGTTTTGTTTTCGTGTAAAAACTTGACTTTATAAAAAAAATTCAAAGATACCAACAATATCCAATAAATCAGTAACAGTATCAATTTTATTGTACCTGAGAAACATTTATTTTATTTCGTATAAGAAAATATGCATTTCTAAGTAGGAAATTATACAATACTAAAGACAAAAAGATATTATGTTGATATTTTGCACTGCATTATTAAATATGTGCATTTCCAGTATTAGCATTAAAAACTATTATTAGCCTCAAAAACATGAGACATTAATTTATCAAGGTACACATGTACAGGTACTAAAAAAACAAAAAGTGGTAACTTAATGTTTAGTACATTAATGTTTATTTGTCTGTCTTTTCTCTGTTACTGCATTTCGCACTACACTAATGTTTTACAAAAATAATATATCAACCAGGTCCAATTAGATTCCAATAAACGTTAATTTTATGAATAAATGTTTAATAGACCCTATTTAGTTATGATGTAACCACATCATAACTAACTACGTTTGCATGTATGTTTGCAACAGTTTTATAATAAAAATATTTATTTAAAGAACATAGCTGATGTCAAGCATAGATGCTCCACAAAGTCTGCAGTGTGCGAACATGCGTTAGGTAAACTAAACCATTATCTTTGTTTTGATCAACCGCAAGTAGTACTTGCAAAAGAGAAACAATATGTGCCTAAAATGTTTCGTGAGGCTATTGAAATTAAAAAACATTTTAATTTTAATAGAGAAGATGGTTGGCAGGTACCACCTGTTTAGAATCCGGTTATTAAAATAATAAAGTCCTAAACAACATACCGCACTAAAAAACATCAAGACACTGTGAGTGATTATTGCGTGCACCTTAGTCATCCTGCGACCACAAACCCTGCAAAGTGTTTGAAACGTCAGGAAAATCTATAATATACGCGATGTAATCCGTTTAAAAGTGTTTTATTATAATGAGTAATAATCGCGAAAACCTATAAGACATTACTAACTTTTTTTGTAGAACCATTTATGGACACCTCCTGATGTGGTCTGAGGAGTGTTTTATTTGATGTAGTACACAAACCAATGCTAGTATATGATTTAAATATTAATTCTATAAAAATAATGTATGCATTAAAAATATTTTACACATTTTCTAAACTAGCTGGCCACTTTATATAACTCCCTATGTATAATATAAAATTACTAAACTATTTAATCATCTCTTTATTGTGCATCAGTTAGTAAAATATTAAAAAACTTATCTCACTCAGCAATTTCATCTAGGCAAGTGTACTATAAACATTTGCAGATGAGCATGTTTGGACCATTGCTACTTATTTCTGCACTCCATAGTTCTTCAAATAGGAAGTGGCCTTCTAATTCTCACTCACATGTAGTAAATTATTACTGTTCTTATGAACAATCTACTACTGCTAGTAGCTGCTTAGTTATTTATCAGAGAGCTATAATTATACCTTCAAATATGAACATACTTACATACTCAATCATTATGGATTGTCATGACCACTATTATACTAGAATAGCTTTTGTTTCCTCTGCTATTTTGAGTGATGGACAATTTCCGTATATTATAACAGTATCTACTTCATAAAAGGTACAATGAATAATCTTTGGTATTCTTTGTAAATAGTTACCTTGGTCTGATGATTTACGATAGAATAAATTAAACTAGATAGGTATGTATCTATATCACCTATCCATATTGAATCGAAAACTTTCGTGTATTGCCCTTACGTTTCTCCTGTATTTGCCGCCTTGTGGATTCCAAAGGTAGATAGATATAGATAGGTAGATGCAATTATTATAATCTTAATCTCAATACTTGGGTAAAAAAGATTATGGTATTTTCGTTTCAATAGTGAGAGATGGCACTAGGAGATATGACATCAAAAAGCATATAACGTCTGACATGAACTGCTTAGCCAACTCAGAACAATGACTAAAGAACCAAGCTCTGTCTGCTGCTGAATGTGAAAAGGACAGAAATACAGAAATTATGGTTACACTGATGTTAATTCAGCGATTTTTTTTAACTTTGTTCTTTTGATGTATATGAGAATCAAATACATGTTAATGTTATATATATTCAAACACCCTATTTGCAATGGGATCCATACACTGATTACTTCATAGGTACTTTTTTTTTTTCATTTCTTTTTTATTGGTGCCCAGTGGAAATTCTTCATGAACTTCCTTCGCTCCAGAGTAGGCCGAAGGGGTATGCCGGATTCCTACCGGCTAATCCCACTGGAGCGTTTATCGTCGGCACCTAAGGGAGGCTCCAGGTCCTCCTATGATCACACTAGAGCCGCCCACTGATGCCACGCCTATAGGCACATCTCGGAGCGGGTGACTGTAAAGTGGTCACCCCCCCAGGTGGATTTTAAAGGATCCCCCAAAGCGTGCCACGGCAGTGCGTGACCACGTGCGAGCTACCATCTTCTCTTGGGTCGCTCGGTGTAGGCACGCAGATTCCCCAATCTACGCACCCGCGAACCCAGAGGTCCCTCGCCTTTATAGCAACGGTAGGGAGTTTCAGGCGTGTGGGAATTAGGCACCAGGGCGGTTGTTACCCCGGCGCCGTCTCCTCCTTCTTCGAGTGTGATCGGCCCTCTCCCGATCTTGCTCTGCGGTCTCCTTCTATAGCATGACGCTCTCACAGAAGCAGACCACTGCATTCCAGTTGTCGTGCTCTGCCAACATAGCCGACACTATTGCTGGCAGAGAGAGATCTTGCCCGATCCGATCGACCAGGATCCGCTGGTCGGCGGCCCACACAGGGCACGCCTCGAACGTGTGCTGTGCGGTGTCCTGGTCGCTATCACAATGGTGGCATTTTGCCGTGGCCTCGCGTCCTATCCTGTGCAGGTACGCACCGAAACAACCGTGCCCGGTGAGAACCTGTGTCAGGCGGTAGGTGACGCGCGCGCTCCTTCTGAGCCAGGCTCCAAAGAGCGGCAGTACGGCTTCCACGACGCGCTTGGTAGCAAACTGCATCCGCAGGCGCCGCCAAGCTAAAAGCGGAAAACGCGATCCGGATGGCCACTCTGCGCTGCAGACCGTGACTTTTGGTTCGGCAGCGCCCCGTAGAGGGCCACGGACTGCACAAGCCCTCCGTAGAGACGCCGAACTTCCTCAAATGGTCCCCTGAGATTGCGCAGCAGCCGGTGTGGTGCACCCACTACCCTCTCGACTAGGAGGACGAGGCGCTGAAACTGCTCTTCGAAGCCCCAACTACTGTCCAGGGAGAGCCCCAGGTACTTCATGTACCGGCCCCACCCCGATTCGCGCGTCACCAACGCGTATCCACGAACTGGGTGGTTTTCAGCTGTCGGCAGTTTGTGGAACCATAGCGCCTCGGTTTTTTGAGGCGCTATCCGCAGACTCAGAGCGTGGATTTTGGCCACGACAATTGCCACCGCTTGCTCCGCAAGCCGGATGGTTCCCTCGAAGGACTCCCTGTTCCCCGCTAACACCAGAGTGTCATCAGCGTATCAGACTAAGCTGACGCCAGAAGGGAGAACGATACACTTCATAGGTACCTACTGCCAAAACTAGCTTCCATAAAGGTGGCGGCATCGGTGTGGCTATATTTTAAGTGTTACGGCGGTGAGGCTTTAACCTTTTTTTTTATTGGTGCCCAGTGCAGTGCAGTGCTCCAGGTCCTCGTTAGATCATAACCTACCAGACCCTTACTTGAGTCAGCCTGGACCAAGCCAGTACCATTAGATGTGTCCTTAAATAATCATTCTGGATCTCGCTCACTAGCTTGTCGCAATTCATGCTTAATAAATGGTCATACAAATTACCAGACTCTAAATATGAAATTTCCAGGCGTTCGACAAATAGTTATTGAGCATCCTCAAAATATTTATGTACAGTCATTCATAAACTATGTCATTTAAAACAGTAATTTACTTGCTACGAGTTATCATTAATGTCATTGATAATGACAAAATAACTATCTCTTTAGACAACTCACTGTAATTACATCCGATTGTTATATCCGTAATGAATTATATAATAAATACTTTACGATCTAGATCGCATTATCATATATCAGCCGAAGGAAGTCTACCGCCGAACAAAGGCCTCCCTCGTAGATTCGAACAACTGTGTTGTCATTTTGCCAGTATGCGCTTGGCGGGCGGGTTGATGAGCATAGTATGGCTACCTACTGTTCCATAGAAGGGACGCTGCTGCCCATCCCTCTAATTTAGAGTTCTTTAATCGCCTTTTACGACATCCATGGAAGAATTCAATCGCCTTTTACGACATCCACCGAAGTAGATTGAGTGGGTTCGTAATCCGGACACCACACGAAAGCATTATAATCAGGCGTCAATGAGCAGTTCACTTTTTATTAAACGACGTGTGAGGTGGTTTAATGATTCTGGCAGCGCGGTACCCAGTAGCATGAGTAGCATCGATAAGCTGTCGTAGATTGCGTATCTTACACAATGAGCTGTGGTGAGTCATAAATGGAATCAAGTGTCCGGTGTGCGCGGTGCTTAGGGCCGGTGGCCGGTGACTCATCCGGTGGCTGCGTGCGCCGCGTGATCTGATCACGACGAACCATAGAAAGCGAAAATGTAGACAGCGCTTTGAATTATTTATTTAGTCTTGTTCGGTGTAATGACATTTATAATACATGAAGCAAACTATGCTAAACACTTATTGTCACCAAACATCGATTTGACGCATATTTGAGATACGTGCCAGTCTTGACTCGGACTGCTATTATGTATGGTAGAAATTATAAGAAATGAAATGATCCAAGAATTGCGCAGCGAAGAAGCTTTTGCCGACGTTTCCACGAGCCATCTCACACATTATTTCTGCTCCATGCATGCAATACCGAACAAATTCAATAATGTCCAGCTTATGTAATTTATCATTTATAACGGAAAACCAACAGTGCAACAACAACATCTTATTATTATTATAAATGTGAAAGTTTGTATTTTTGAATGTTTGCGAGGCTCCATCTCGCTAAAACAGCTGTACAGATTCTGATAAAATTAGGGATAGAGGTAGATTATGTGGTGGCATAGGATATAGGACTCAAAAACAATCAATGATCACAAAATAAACGCCCAACGAAACAGGCCCGTAACGTATTACCTACATAATAAAACGATTTTCTTCAAAGGTTAAACAAAACGTACGTAATCACAACCATTGACGTTCGCACAGACGTGTAATGATGAGACAGTCAAAATAATACTTACACGATTATAATTAAACCTCAGTTTAATTTATATTATTGAAAATGAGATAAACAATACCTAACATAGACTAAGACTATAGGGAAACTATGTGTAGTTATTTTCGATTTCGTCATATCAGCCAAGGGACGTCCACTGCAGAACAAAGACCTCTCCCATAGATTTCCACAATTGTGTCATCATTTTGATGGGAATTTGCCAGTACTCGCCACGCTTGGCAGTCGGATCGGTACTTACGGCATAAATTAATAATCAATCTAATCTAAAATCTTCGGGTTTGGGATTCAGGATTTGTCTGTTTTTTGTGTTAAATGTGATCAAAAACAGATCAATATCAATTATTTATTAAATGTTGAGTAAAAATAATTTGTATGTGTCATAAAATGTATAGTGTACAAATTACAGGTCTAGTAGCATCCGAGGTCTGTGTTGTTTAATGGAACAGACATTGCGAACGAAGGTCGACAAACTCTACCGAGGCTCGACTGCCATGACGTTTCCGTAATAGGTGCTTTATTCACTTCCACTTTAGTCCTTGGACATACTACACATACCTACTTGGTCAAGATAGTATAGCTGTGTAAGGAATTTGTGTAGGTATTTTGTGTAGAGCAACGCTTAAAATGGTCCGAAATGGATAATGACGATAAAACAAAAGAGTTTTGGAGTTATCAATATAAATTTGAATGTGTAAGAGGTTATACAAAAAAAGAAAACCTAATACTGAGGAGCGATGATTACTATGGGGATTGAAAACAGGTCATTTAATAGTAAATTAGTGACGAATCGTGAGCAGTTCAAGCAACGAGTGTATACGGCATTCGTTATTTAAACGTAGCGACAAGAAAAGTAATGACTTTCGTCGCCCGTGGGCGAAAAACGAGTCGCACTTTCTTTGTCCCGACAAATAATAATAATTAATAGCCACGTTTCAAACAGTATCACGTTTTTATGTTAACAAGTTGTCACCAAGAAACGTTGGTAAAGCCAAATCACAAAGAAATTTTATACGAAACTAAATAGTGGATATCCGGTTTCTATCCTTTTTGATTGCCTCAAACTAGCTCGCAGGCTACATACCTATAGAACATCGATAGCAGGTGACGCACGATGGGTTGCAAAACAGTAAAATGTTTCGTGATAGGTATGCATTCGCCCGACCGTCATTACTTTAAATATCGCTAAGTGATTTTTGCCACCGTAACCAGCGGTGATAACAGTAAAACAGCAACAGTTGGAACTAAAACGAATAGAATAACTTTTTGCCTTACATAAATAATCTGCGGTTACCACAGTTTGATTGTTGTTGTTTGACAGTAGCGATCGCGAGTTTTGTGTCGATCGCAGACTGCGAGATCCGTAATCAAGCCGTTGAAAGTCAGACAACCGGTCTGACCTGACGATATCGATGTGCCACAGTAATTGGATTGCGAAGGTCAGATGAAAGTTGTTCCGTGTAATTCAGGCACATTTGGTTAGACGGAGCTGACCCAACACACTTCGGAATAGGCAAGGCTAATGTTAAGTCTTCATAAGGTAAATAAAATAGTCTAGTAAAGCAGCTCCATCCTATATTTTTTCTATTCCACTTTAATATAGCATTATCCGAGACCGGCTAAAACCACTTGAGGAATCTTCTTCGGGACCGAACATATAGTAGGTATCGTCTTCGACATAACGGTGGCTCAGGCGTGTTATAGGAAAGAGGCACCAGTATAGATATTACTCCGGCTCCCTCTTCCTGCTTCTTCTTCTTCTTCTTCTTCTTCTTCTTCTTTCTACTCTGCGGTCTTCTTCTGAAGCATGACGCTCTGACAGAAAGAGACCACCGCTCTACAATTTTGTGGATTTGCCAGCATAGCCGACACTACTGCTGGCAGAGACACATCTTGGCCAATACGATCGACCAGGGCCTACCACCAGTGTATGCGGTGTCCAGCCTAGGCCAAAAGTATTGAGCACCCATAATATCTTTCAATTTTTCGGGGGTATAATATTGGAAAAATTATACAGATTAATATTAATTAATAACGGCAAAAACATATTTTTGGTAGAGAGATTTTTACTCTTTTCAGGACGAAGGCGTCCCATTCTTGGCGCAGGCGGCGTTTTAGCTCTTTGGTGTGTATTTAATAATATATTTTCGGATATAATGAAAACGAACAATATTTTATGTTAACTACATACGTTTCGGTTTCGGTTACGGTTTTGGCCGAAAATAGAAAAAGAGCCGAATATTCGGTTACGGTTTCGACCAAAGATATTGGAAGAAAGGAGAGAGATATGCCATGTAGATCAAAATGTATAAGAGCCTAGAAATCTATTTTCCCACTACCATTCTTCATAAAAGCACACTAATGCAGATAGTTACAAGGTCTCATCCAATGAACTGAATAAACACAACACTATAATTGGTTTTTCATATTAAAACACACCCACGACTTTGTAGGTAGCCAATCATACCGAGCGTACAGACCGCAAACGACAGCCGTACCACGCAACGCGTAAGTTTATTGGGAGTACCATTCGCTGTTCTATTCGCTGTGTTTTAGTTATTCACCGATTGCTAGTTAAAAGTAGTAGATAAGAAGCATTGTATTTTGTACAAAAATAATAATGTCGTGCTGCTCCATCAATCCAAATGTAACATAAGTAATAAAGAAAACAATAATTTTTAATTTATTCTGTTTATAGACAAATACAAGAAAATTCCTTCTCTTGCATATTGTATATGATTCCTTCCTTGATAAAGTTATTATTTTCGCTTTGGTTTTTGCATGTTATCCCCGAACAACACGACAATTTAACAAAGTTTCACTTACGCGATCGAATCTCAACTGATGTTATATTAGGAGGGATCAAAAAGTAGTGAGAACGACATACTCCTTGGTAAGAAAAAAAAAAAATCTTTCAGGCATAGCTCAGATTCAATTTGTAATAAGTATTAACAAAAAGAAAAAATCTTCGATTCTCTTTTGTTTTTTTCTTAATGTAGTCATTTGTTTGCTTCGTGTCGGAACGTGTTCTCGAAAATGGAGAAAAACAAAGTGCGAGCCGTTATTAAATACCTCTGTTTAAAAAAGTTAACGACGCAAGAGATTCATTGCGATTTGGAGGCAACATTAGGAGAGTCTGCTCCGCCGTATTCCACTGTCGCAAGGTGGGTTTCTCAATTTCGTGTAGGGAGAACGAGCACGGAAGATGAACATCGTTGCGGCCGTCCATCGACGTCAGTCACCCAAGAAAATGTTGCGAAAGTCGAGAAAATTGTAGTGAGCGATCGAAGAGTTACCATCCGATACTTAATTCAAGAAACGGGCATTTCAAATGGAAGTATTCAATCCATATTGAAACAATCTTTGAATATGAGAAAAGTCTCCGCAAGATGGGAGCCGAGAATGTTAATCGACAGTCAGAAACAAAATCGACTTGACATTTCGAAGATATTGTTGGACAAGTTTCAAGAATAGTCATCCTGCGACCACGAATGTTGCAAAGCATTCGAAACGTCAGGAAAAACAAAAATCTAAAATATACGCGATAGAATCGGTTTAAAAGTGTTTTATTATAAAGTTTCAAGAAGATTTTGAAAACTTTTTGTCTCGTAACGTAACAATGGACGAAACATGGGTCCATCATTTTGATCCCGAGACAAAACAGCAATCTTCGCAATGGAAACGGCCATCATCACCGACCCCGAAGAAGTTTCGTGTCGAAGCATCGGCTGGCAAGGTTATGGCCTCAATATTTTTTTGGTATTTTCTTTTTATAGCTATCTGTAATTTCCCTTGCCCAAAGCTTCTGGGTGACCAGTAGGCGTAGCATGGCGATTTCAAAGTCTTCTCTTCGGAAGATAGACAACGCGCTCTCTACACGTCTCGATATCTCTTCTTCCCGAGCATGAGCCGACGTGAAGACTCGGCTGTCTTCGTAGACATAGACATGGTAAATCCTTTCCATAGCAACGGAATGCCGCTAGTTACGTAGAAATTCCATTCAATTCTAATCATTCTTTGTATTTCGTTACCAATAAAATACGTCGAACAATTTATTTATTTATTTAATATACTCTTTGTTGTACACGAAAAATATTCACAAAAGTTTTGAATTAAGTAAAAGTACAATAGGCGGCCTTATCACTATCCGCGATCTTTTCCAGGCAACCTTAGGATGGAAAATGTATGCTACACTTTTTAAATAGAAGTAAATACAAAAACGAAACGCTTAACGTCAATTTTATCTGTGGTATTATTTTAAAGTTTAATATTTCATTAGAACCGGGATAATTTTGCAATTTCTATTGTGATTCTTGTGAATTGAAAGTGAATAATGGCAACAAAAAAAGTATCTCATATTACTTACAACCTAGCTAGCTTACTTACTACGTAATTTCTCATCTTAACAGAAAAAATATTCTCCGCTATCGGTCTAAGGCAGAGTGCAGTTGAGACTTTTGAAGACCATTTCCTTGCTAACTTTAAATTTTCGAGGAATTCATTCTCCGACAGGTCGAGGACCCAGTGAGCTCTCTCACAGAGTTCCGCCTTCCTCGATTGCAGCGCCACCTACCGGGTCCAATTATGAATCTAAACCATCCAGGGCCCCGCTCAAATATAAACAAAAAAAACATCAAAATCGATCCAGCCTTTTAGGAGAAATTCAGGTGAAATACACACGTACAGAAGAATTGTATATTTATATATAAGACTAGCTGCCCGATCCAGCTTCCCACAGGAAGGTACAGGCTAACCTGATCGCAGTGCTACCTTTTTTTTTTTTTTTTTTTATTGGTGCCCAGTGGAAATTCATCATGAACTTCCTTCGCCCCGGGGAAGGGCGAAGGGGTATGCCGGACTCCTACCGGCTAAAACCACTGGAGCGGTCATCTTCGGCACGTAAGGGAGGCTCCAGGTCCTCGTATGATCACACTAGAGCCGCCCACTAGTGCCACGCCTATTGGCACATCTCGGAGAGGGTGACTGTAAAGCGGTCACCCCCCCAGGGGGATTGTAAAGGATCCCCCAAAGCGTCCCACGGCAGCGCGTGACCACATGCGTGCTACCGTCTTCTCTTGGGTCGCTTAGTGTGGGCACGCAGATTCCCCAATCTACGCACCCGCGAACCCAGAGGTCCCCCACCTTATAGCAACGGCAGGGGTTTTCAGGCGTATCGGAATTAGGCGCCAGGGCGGTTGTTACCCCGGCGCCGTCTCCTTCTTCTTCGAGCGGGATCGGCCCTCTCCCGATCCCGCTCTGCGGTCTCCTTCTGGAGCATGACGCTCTCACAGAAAGAGACCACTGCATTCCAGTTTTCGTGCTCTGCCAACATAGCCGACACTACTGCTGGCAGAGAGAGATCTTGCCCGATCCGATCGACCAGGATCCGCCGCTCGGCGGCCCACGCAGGGCACGCCTCGAGCGTGTGCTGTGCGGTGTCCTGGTCGCTATCACAATGGTGGCATTGTGCCGTGGCCTCGCGTCCTATCCTGTGCAGGTACGCACCGAAACAACCGTGCCCGGTGAGCACCTGCGTCAGGCGATAGGTGACGCGCTCGCTCCTTCTGAGCCAGGCTCCGAAGAGCGGCAGGACGGCCTCGACGACGCGCTTGGTCGCAAATTGCATCCGCAGGCGGTGACGCCACTTTACAAGTGCGCGTCGGCGAGCTAGCCGCCGCAGCCTGTCCAACGCCCCTGGAGGCGCGTTTTCGCCGCTCTGGCGGAGGGAGCGTGTCTGATCGTAGACCCACGCATCCATCTCCGCCAGGATGTCGAAAGGCGGAAAACGCGCCAGGAGAGTTGCCGCCTCGTAGGACACCGTTCGGTATCCTCGTGCGATCCGGATAGCCACTCTGCGCTGCAGACCGTGAATTTTGGTTCTGCAGCGCTGGGCACCTGACAGTCGAGCTGACCATACAGGCGCCCCGTAGAGGGCCACGGACCGCACAACCCCTCCGTAGAGACGGCGAACTTCCTCACATGGTCCCCCGAGATTGGGCAGCAGCCGGTGTAGTGCACCCACTACCCTCTCGACTCGGGGAACGAGGCGCTGAAAGTGCTCTTCGAAGCCCCAACGACTGTCCAGGGTGAGCCCCAGGTATTTCATGTACCGGCCCACCCCGATTCGCGTGTCACCAACGCGTATCCACGAACTGGGTGGTTCTCTGCTTCTTGGCAGTTTGTGGAACCATAGCGCCTCGGTTTTTTGAGGCGCTATCCGCAGACCCAGGGCGTGGATTTTGGCCACGACAATTGCCACCGCTTGCTCTGCAAGCCGGATGGTTCCCTCGAAGGACTCCCCGCTGGCCAACACCAGAGTGTCGTCAGCGTAACAAACTAAGCTGACGCCAGCAGGGAGAACGACACGCAGGACCGCGTCGTAGGCAAGGTTCCATAAAAGGGGGCCGAGAACTGACCCCTGCGGAACCCCGCACGTAATCTCCCTCTGCTTTACGCTACCGTCCCTACCCACGAAGCGAATGTGCCTATCGCGCAGATAGGCCCCTATGATGCCCTGCAGGTAAGGCGGACACCGATGATGGACTAGTGCCGCCCTAATAGCGCCCCACGGGATGGAGTTGAAGGCGTTGACGATGTCTAGACTGACTGCCAACGCCACCCCACCCCGCCGAGACACTGCCTGTTCCGACAGCGAGCGGACGCGAAGAATCGCGTCAATGGTGGACCGCCGCTGCCGGAAGCCATACTGACTTTCGGCCAGGTCGGGGCCAACTCGCGACAGGTGCTCAACGAGTCTTCGGGTAATTATTCTTTCGAATAGCTTCGAAGCCTCGTCAAGCAGGCAAATGGGACGGTATGCAGAGGGAGACTCCGCAGCCCTTCCTTCCTTCCTCAAGAGAACCAATCCGGCTTCCTTCCAGCCGGACGGGAACACGCTACTACGGAGGCAACTGGTGAACAGCCGCCTCAAGCGGTCCCCAAGAGACTGCAGTGCATACACCCACGCACGGCCCGGAATGCCGTCCGGACCCGGTGCAGTGTTGCGACTCTTTAGGCGGCCAATGGCTCGGCCCAGCTCCCCTTCCGAAACCCCCAACTCCTCGGCCCAGTCCGAGGCAATCGGGGGTGGAGAGGGACCAGGATGGTCCCGGACCGCCGGAAAGAGCGTTGAAAGTACTCCCTCCAGCAAATCCGGGGCCATGGTTTCGGTGTCGGGGGGACATAGGGGCGTAACTTGCCCACTACCATTCGGTAGGGTCTCCCCCACGGACACCTGTCCAGTCCCTCCAGGAGCTCGCTCCAGGACCGAGCCTTCGCCTCGCTGATGGCGGTCTGAAACGCCAGCGTGGCCGCCCGGTAGGCCGCATAGGCCTCGTCAGTCTCTCCGGCTGTGGCGCTGTGTCGGCGTCGGCTTCGTTGGTACCGGCGGCGGGAGGCCAGGCAGACCGCGCGCAACTGCGCGATCTCATCCGACCACCAGTACACTGCCGTACGCCGGGAGCGCCTGGCCCGGGGCATGGATGCGTCGCATATTGACGTCATCGTCTCCCGGAACCAGGACGCTTCCTCCTCCGGATCGGGCAAGATCCCTTGATCAACCTCTGTCGCAGTGCTACCTACCGGCTCCAATTTTGAATCTAAACCATCCACGAACCCACTCAAACACACACAAAAATATTCATCAGAATGGGTTCAGCTGTTTAGAAGGAGTTTACGTACGTTACGTACACACGTACAAGAATTTTATATATAAGATATTATTAATGAATGTCATCATGATATATTCGGCGACTACGAATATTCGATAATCAGCTGTTTAATTTCGCGAAAACGTATATTCGTAATCGTTTTCTTTGCATCACCAGCTACTATCCTACTACAACGTAGAAAAAAATAACAGTAATAATATGACTGTTTGAAATTACTTAATACGGTTTTGCATAACATTTAAATTACCACTTACGGGATATCTTCCGTGATTATTGTTCATTTCAAGCACACGCTCGGCTTGTATGTATCTAATGTATTGATATATAAAATCAATTATTTAATCGCTTTTAAGGATTGTGCATAAACCGTTGGCGATGAAAATGGGATTATGTCAGTGGCTACACAATGCAAATGGAATATGAAATTGTCTCTAAGTAGTCATAGATTACCGCGCGGGTGTTTATTGTTCTAGTTCCATAGCGAGTGAAAGCCGCCGTGTTATAATGAATAACTAATGTGTTAGCTGCCCACTACTTTAGCCTACTCCTTCCGCTGCGTGGCCTGTTTTCGCAATACTCCGGGCGTATAGTAGATCGCCGTTCAGACGAAACCGGTTATCTACAAAACGTCTCGATTCGTGTCGGACTATTTCCTATTGAATAAGTGCATGGGTACGTCATATCTTAACTGATGCTTTTTGCATCTTCAGCTTTAATGAAATACAAATTTTATTTAGAGTTCGAACGTGCGTTCATGTTTACTGATAAGGGCCTTCGATTTCTGTATTTATAATTTTCCTCTTTATTCCGTTCTGACCTGCATTATTGTGTAGGCAGTCTACCCACGAAGTTGCAAATCTATTAACAAGTTAAACAGATATTACTGGTCATAACGTAAAAGTTTACTTACACATTTAATTATTATTTTTAAAACCTTAAATTAAAATCGTTATTTCTTAAAACATACATAATATCTAACATTGATGAAATGAAATGGGAGTCGTGTTGGCCCTCTGGTTACGAGACTCGCTTCTTAAAGCAGAAGATACGAAAATCAACTAGTGACTCGATCAAAGGATCAAACTGTTTTCGAATCTCTACAGCTTATATATATTTTTCTTATTGAAGAATTTAATTATATAACACAGTCAATTAAAAAGTATTTTCAAGAAGTATTTCGTACTAATAGCTTCTTTTATAATGTATGCTATTCCTATTATTAATCTTATTTTAATCCGTGTGGTGTCGGGATTAAGAATATAGCCCCACTGCATCTCCCGAAGATGTCGTAAAGGCGACTAAGGGACTTTAAACCAGAAAGATTTGGGCAGCAGCATCCCTTCGGTGGGACAGTAGCCATACTGCGATGACCAACCCGCCTGCGAAGCGTGGTAAGTATTGGCAATTGCCCCGAAAATTACGACACAGCTGTGGAAACCAATGTCCCCCCATTGGTTTCCGCCAGACTACCAAACCGGTGAAGACGCGCCTCCAGGGGCGGTCGACAGACTGAGCCGGCTAGCTCAGCGGCGCGTACTTGGAAAGTGGCGTCATCGCCTGTGGATGCAGTTTGCGACTAAGTGCGTCGTCGAGGCCGTCTTGCCGCTCTTCGGAGCCTGGCTCGGAAGGAACGAGCGCGTCACCTACCGCCTGACGCAGGTGTTCACCAGGCACGGTTGTTTCGGTGCGTACCTGCACAGGATAGGACGTGGCACAATGCTACCATTGTGATAGCGACCAGGATACCGCACAGCACATGCTTGAGGCGTGCCTTGGGTAGGCGGCCGAGGGCGGATCCTAGTTGATCGGATCAGGCCAGATCTCTCTGCCGGTTGAAGTGTCGGCTATGTTGGCAGAGCACGAAAACTGAAATGCAGTGGTTTTCTGTGAGAAAGGGAGACCGCAGTCCGGGATCGGGACAGGGCCGCCCCTGCTCGAAGAATCAGGAGATTGCGCCGGGGTAACAACCCTTATTCCCATACGCCTGAAACCCCTTGCCGTCGATATAAGTGGGGGGCCTCTGGGTGCGTGGGTGCGCAGATTGGGGAATCTGTACCCACACCGAGCGACTTACGAGAAGACGGTGGTGCGCATATGGTCACGCGCCGCCGTATGCGCAGCATAGCACAGCGCACAGTCAGGCTTAGGGGGGATTCTTTACAATCTCTCCGGGGAGGTTGACCGCTTTACAGTCACCCTCTCCGAGATGTGCCTATGGGCGTGGCACCAGTACGTGGCTCAAGTGTGATCATACGAGGAGCATGAGCCCTCCTTCGGTGAAGAAAATTACCGCTCCAGTGGTTTTAGTTGGCAGAAGTCTGGCATGCCCCTCCGCCCATCTTTGGGCGGAGCAAGTATATGATGTATTTTCTCCAATATATATGAAAAAATAAGGAACCCGACACCACCTTGAGACAGATGGTCGCCTTCCCGGTAATAGAATAAGTTATCGGATTTCAGGGTTATCATGTCCTCGCCCTCTCTTCGGACATCTGATAAACCCATGACATCCTAGTGCAACCTATCTATTTCTTCTTACAGTTTAAAGATCGTGTCGTGTGCATTCGATGCACGCTTTCGGGGCCAGTTATAGTTTGGGGAGATAGCTAGCTCTCGTCCGGGGATTCTTAGCATCCCCTGCCCCGTCATTACCGTGGCCGCTACCATAATCAGGAATAGCGGGGCCGCTGGGGACTGGGGGCCAGTTTTTTATTTATGTTGTCTGATTGTACTGGTGGCAAATTCCGCTCAAAACGTGCGTGGTGACGCTTGGCAGGCGGGTTGGTTGGTGAGCTATAAGCTACTGTTCCGCAGAAGGAACGGGACGCTGTTGCCCGTCCCTCTGGTGTAGATACCCTTAGTCGCTTTTTATGACATCCCCAGTAGGAGATGGAGTGGTGCTATATTCTTAATACGGGCACCACACGTATCAAAGGTATTACTTTTATTCAAATCAAAGTGGCTAAAATTCAATCGTATTAAAGAACGATCAATATTCATGAATGTATCCATTTAAAATCTGTGTGTGATTTTGAAAAGTTCATGCCACATCCTGGACGTGTCCATTTGAAGTTTTTACGTCTACTACTAATTTTACTCAACGAAGAAGAACAAACGCTATTAGAAGAGAAAATTCCAATTATGAATTGTTATTTTGTTAAAATTATTTTCTCTATTTTCATCACAAATATTGCTCTTTATTTAAACAAACACCAGTCAAACAATTTTCATGTCGTATGCAGCATTCCCAGTGTCCCATTCACCACCTGACCGCTCTGCCAATGAGCTTGCGGGATTCGAACCATGCAGTACCATTAAATACATGGTTAAGGTCAGTAGCATAGTATTTATACATGCTCGTTAGTTGCCGTCAATGACGTTATCCTCCATAGGGTCCAATGACATGGCGGCCCATCCGGAAGGGTGACCCTCGAACTTAGCTTTTTGGTCAACGTAGTCTATATCATTTTTTTTTTTTAGTTTGGTTCCTTTAGCATTTTATTTTAAACCTACTCCCTAAACCACTGTCTGAAGATCATATACTCGTAGGTTGCCATAACGACGACAAAACTACAAAGAGGTCATAGATAATTTAGTGAATCAACCAGTGTGTTGTCATATTCTCATATAATTATGTAAATATACAAGAATCTGATTCACCTCGATAGCATGTTTCGTAACTTTCATATTATTTCTATTCGTCTATGTATGTTTTTTAGTTTTATTTCCTTATATTTTGTTCATTCGTCAACGGGTAAAAGGGCGGCCCAATCATATCCGCCCAAGGCACAGAAATCCGAAACACATACTACATAGGTAATAAATACAATACACACACAGGCGGGCCCTAAACGGTCAATTATAATGCACAATATCATAGATTGCGCAATGCTTTAATACACTTCACTTAGGCAGGCCCTTAACGGTCAATTATAATGCACAATATCATGAATTGAGCAATGCACTTCACTTAGGCGGGCCCTAAAAGATCAATTATAATGCACAATATCATGAAATGCGCAATGCTGTAATACACTTTACTTATGCGGGCCCTAAACGATCAATTATAATGCACAATATCATAAAATGTGCAATTCTTTTGACCTTGTAGTTATTGGAGATATCGCAATGATTAAACAAAAGCTTGAGCAAGTTTAATTTTTATTGCACCGTCTAGGACCAGTATTGCGCAATATTTTTAGTCTATGCTTCCCTTGACGAGGACTTCATGCGCGCAAAAATGGCGGAAAATCAAATAAAATTTAAAGTAATGGAGTTCATCGTGGAATGCATTCATTTATATAGACAATTTCCGCCTCTGTCGAATGCCAAGAGCGTAATATCGCGATCGTGACAAAAGGAATGCTGCTTACGAAACTTGTCTAATTACAAATATATGTTTCTAGAGGCAACTAAAAATGATGTGAAGATTTTTTTTATTCTTTATGGAAGCTTTACGGAATAGTTTTTGTTTAATTTTTATTTAATACCATTGGGTTTACTAAAGTTTCGAACTTCCGAAAAAATACGTAAAAAGAAACCATACTACGGCGCATGCTTAATAGCAAAATTTTAGAATAGGCACGCATCGCGAAAGAGTGGAAGTCATGCTACTCCCAATTGTCTAAGTGCGAGTGAGACATATCTATGCGCAGAACTATCGTTTCCGTCTTTGTACTCAGAATTATTATTTTTGTTATTTCGTTTTTCCTTCATACATTTACAGGCTTAGGTCTAACATGCTGTTATGTAGTTGAGTAGTCACACTCACATTACACGTTAAACTATGCAATAAGCTCATGATACTTATAAAATAAAACATTACTAGTTTTTTTAAGCCACACCAGTATACTCGAACTGTTATGCGGTATTTAAAACATCGAAATCAACTTACCTATAAACTGCAGACATCAGCTAATAAAGGCACTGTGCCACTGTCACATTTTCTAAATACTCATCTTATTTACTAGATAAATCTGTTATGTAGTGTAGAATCATCTTAACGTTAAACCAATTAAAACGTTCCTAGCTAAAATACTAAATCTACGAAATAATGTGTTCATTAAAACGGCATTATGTGCTAATTTTAGGTTCGATTGAAGAGATTAAAGGTGTTAGTTAAGTTAATTTATTATCAAAATAGTTCTGTGTGAAATAATGAATGATGCCTTTATCCCCAATTTTTTCCCCTAATTTCTGTATCATGTATTTTTGTTCTTTTATTGACCTTGTGGAAATACATCATGTACTTCCGCCGACCCGGGGAAGGGGTTTGCCGTCCGACTTCTACCGGCTTAAACCACCGGAGTGGTCATCTCCGACACCGAAGGGAGGCCCCAGGAACTCGAATAATCTTCATCTAGAACCACCCATTGGTGCCACGCCTTTAGGCACATCTCGGAGGGGTGATTGTAAAGCGGTCACCCCCTCCAGCGAAAGGCCACCCCGCAGGCATATGGCCTCGCTATACGCTGTGCTGCGCACACGGCGGCACGTGACCGCATGCACACCGCCGTTTCCTGGGGGCCGCTCGGTATGAGCAAGCAGATTCCCCAATAGGCGCACTCGCGACCCCCAACGCCTCCCGCGATTTAAAGATGACAGAGGTGGTGGTCTGTACTCTACCGATTTTTCATAAGATTTCCACACTCCCGTCAAACACCGTATCATAGTTTTAGGCACAATTTAAAAAGCTATGCTATATAAATTCGGTATAAATATCCTCAAATAAAGAAACGGCAGAATGATAAAAACACTGTTATTTTTGTTGGCCGGTGCGTGGTATATAGAATATGGTGTATGGTACACGCTTGTCTAGAAGAAAGAAATTTGTTCATTCGGGCTTGACTGGGGCTTGAAGATTCGCAGTTTATTACTATGGTGAGACACAAACCGCGGCAAGGAGTTCCACTTTTTAGCGGTACGTACAGGTGTAGGCATATGATGACATTGCGTTAATAGCTATGATGTAATAGAGGCGAACATATTGCCATTTACCGGGCACAGTGCCTGGCCTACCTGGAATTTCTTAACAGTAAAACCCGATAACATTGGGATCGAAACCATGGCCTGACGCTCGGCTGCCGTGCTTACGACTCATGAGGCAGTCCTTTTCTGTTAACTGTATGATGTAAATTTACTATAATTACCGGATCTACCTAATTAAGAAAGGAAATGAACTCTAATTAATTTGTTCCAATTTTAACGTTACAAAGTAGGATGACCTGATGCGTTAGTCATTCTTATTTATTGGTAGGACCGGTATTCACGTGATAGAACTGTACAGCCGTGAAAAGATTTGTTTTCCATAATAACAAAATTATCATGACAACATAGAACTTACCCGTACCCTGTGTCCCTATCGAATACATCCGAAGCCTGAGAAGATTTTCTGACGACAAGGACGTTTCTGTTTTATTATGTAAAAAAGTAACAACAGCCACGATTGCTTAACTTTAAATTTGACTATGCTAACTTTGTTTCCGTTCGAATTGAGGTGTCGACCCCAATATTGCCCCAGTATATTTTGTAAAAATATTCAATGTACAGAAATTGTCTCCTTTGATTTTTATCATACGGTACTTGTGATCAAGTTATTGGAAAACAACTCCGTCTACTGTACTTCTTAACCATATTACAAACAGAGAAAAACATAAATTTATGTGGATAGAATCAATATTCAAATAATTTGTGCGCATTAAAAAAACACGAACAAGCTAATCAAATATACATTCGCGGTCCTATCGTTGAAGAGCAACGCTCCGCGTACTTTTATAAGATTGTTTTTTATTTAGGTATTTTTATTAACCCGGTGGAAATTCATCAAGTATCTACTTCCTCCGCCTCAGGGCATTAGGACTTCTCCCTGCTGAAACCACGGAAGTGGTCATCTTCGGCACTAACGGTCTCCAGGTCCTAGTTATAAGCCTCGCTGTATACTGGCGTACCTAGCCGGAAATTATTCCTAATGTTATTAATCTGTAGAGTCTTAGAGTCCCTTTAGTCGCCTTTTACGAATTTCACGGGAGGAGATGGAGTGATGCTATATTCTAAATCCGGACACCACACGGACGTATTTTAATTACAGAGACAGACTAAGTGGCGTTTCAATATTCGGCCGTCAGTGTATCTTAAGATGTTTATAGTCACTCGCCTAAATACTACCCTATGTAAATCCCTATATGTAATAAAAAATCGTCTTATTTTGTATCAAACCTGACACTTTTTTTTCTCTTTTGGCCCTCATTGAGTCTAGGACCAATACGATTCTGCTAATCTTAACGTCGTAAGCTAATACAAGCCAATTCAAGTTGGTAAATCCTAAGATTTACAAGTAAAAGTTATGATTTACCATTTGTTGGGCTTTTACAGTAACATAATTATATAATTATTTGTCTATCTGGGATAGTTCATGACGTAGAAGAGAGAATTTTTGGAATCAAACATTTTAACACAAAAAGAAACACACCTCTATAGATTATAATATTAGTATAGATTTATTTGTATAAATATTACAAATTTCTTAAAAGCTACACAGATTGAAATTAGCTTCTTGTCGGTTCTGAGATTAAAATGATACAAGTAAATGGTCCACGTCCGACGAACACCAAGTTGTCAAGGTGAATCAGTTCATTATGCAATGTTATAATATCATACTTTTAACTGAATTATACATAAATTGCCTCATGTTTGACACATCATTGTTTGCGAGGCGTAACTTTGACAATTGTTTTATAACTGTACCACTGATGATAATCGGTATCTACTTAGATAGTGTCTGTCTGCGTGTGGCTAACTTCATCTCTCATCTTCATGCGGGTATTTCGTTGTTTCATCCCAAAGAAACCTAAACACCTTAACAACGAATCTACAAATGTTTGTAACGTATTTCATAGTTTCCTACCTTCTGGGAAGTAGAGAAGTGAAAGACTCAAGAATGAATTTGTGTTTTACTTTAGATGGATGTAAGGGTGAGATTCAGAAACGAGTTTAGACTAGTAGTGAACTTACGCTTCCATCTGTCGAAACGCACTACGTAAGCTCATAATTTTGACAGATGGAAGCGTAAGTTCACGCTTAGACTCGTTTCTGAATCTCACCCTTCATATTGCAGTTTCGAATTGAAATCTCAAACAGACTGCAGCATGGCTATTCTGTAAGAACTCACTAGCAAACTCACTTCTAAATCCGCAGTGAAATCTTTAATATCGTCTTGATCTTACTACTTTTCACTGCGGATTCACAAGTAAGTTTGTTAGTGAGTTCTTACAGATTAGCACTGCTGGTGCAGTAGAATACAATACGTGAGTAGATAGTATTTCTGGATTCGCGAACGACCCAATCTCTTAGCTGCGGTTGCAACCACGATATGCGGTCGTATTATATGTCTCTGTGTCTGTTTTCATCCATTGATTTGTATACTATATACTTGCGTTTGTTATATTATTATATGAACCACTGCTTGTGGTGTTAATAAATAACCGTAAGATGCAAGGCAAATGTTATTCAGTTTACTGTTTTTGGTTATTAATAGATACGATGCATGTTCCTTACATTCCTCCATTAAACAAAAGGATATGTTATAAAGAAACTTACTCTTATACATTATGTTTGTGCCTAGTTTTAATGGCAACTACATTATATACTAAACAAGTAGTAGGTACATAGGTACATAAGTTTTACTATAGTTGATACGAATACAAAAATAGTAGATAAGCTAATTCCTTTATTTAAATCAGGTAGCACCCTGACCGTACTAATTTTAAGATCCATTTCGGTGCTACCTACATTTAGCGATATATTCGAAAAACTTATTTTGGATCAAATGCAAAGACATTTTAATAAGTATCAGTTACTGCACTGTAACCAGTTTGGCTTCACAAAGGGTCGTTCAACTACTGATTTTGTTTTGAAAGATTAGTGAGCATTTTTTAAGCTTCTAAGTTTTGTCTAAGGCATTTGATTGTGTTCTAAACGGTATATTGATCAGGAAGTTACTTCACTATTGTATATATATATAATATCCTGCAGTTGATTTTCGTGTCTCATATTTGAGTAATAGGATTCAGGCCAAAATTAATAATTATTCTAATCCAAAATCTCAACATATTAATTTCGGTCGTTAGAAACAACACTAATTGATGAATCCTTTAAAGGCGTGTTTTAAAATAAATATAGCATCTTTTTTATGGGAGCATTCGACTGTATGAGATGCTCGAAACTGGCACTTTATAGAATTCTTATTCATATCAGCCATTTATACGTCCTATGTTGCTCATCCCTCGGTTTAGAGTCCTTGTTTGATACAATTTAAACATATAACACATAATTAATAAAAAAAGGAACTTTGCCTATGTCTAATGAAATAAATATTTTGAAATCACAACCATAATTTAAGTTAAAACTGCAATTTTTACGATGCCTAATCATGAGTGACCGATTTAACTCTGGTTTGCCTAGAATAGGCTCTGAAACAGCTCTACAGATTTCAATATTTTTTTAAAGATTAAGACAGAAATTTAAAAAAAAGTTGTGTTTGTACCAATTCGATATCTTGCAGGGTTCAGATGATATGAATATTAATATAATTTACGCCTAGCAGGTTAGTGAAGAATATAAGTATACCGTTATATAATTTACATTGCCTGCATGATATATTGTCTCAAACACACGGCGCAAGTTACATACATTATACTATTTAATATTGATTTAAGATGTTTTATTTGGCTGACATAATACTTGCCTAATGACTGCTAAAATTACTGCGGCCCGGGAGCCGTGTCGAAAGAACTGCAGTTTTATTTGTGGCTTGGCTACTACGGATAAATATTGTGAAAATTTATATAAATATGCATTAATCCGTATGTATTATAGATTCATATTAATGAAGCTTTTCATTTCTTTACAAATGGATAATAAAATCAAATAAATAATCAAATAATTGATAATGTACTATCAATTAATTAGCCCTGTCTGTGCGGCTGACAAAATGTGAAATGAAAAATATTTTTACTGACACAAATACATAGTTACACTGCAAAGGGACTCGACTTCCAAACGAAGTAATAACTTGTAATATGGAAGTCAAGGATTTCTATCTCGTATTAAATATTTTAACTATGTTAAACATGATGGCACGTGGTGTACATTCTTTTGTCCGTGTTTGTTATTTTACTCAATTGTACGGTTATGTGTCCATGTCCGTAATCCGTGGTGTGTGGTGTCCGGATTAAGAATATAGCACCACTCCATCTTCTCCCGTGGATGTCGTAAACGGTGACTAAGGGACTCTAAAACCAGAGGGCTGGACAGCAGCGTCCCTTCTTGGGAACAGCAGCGTCCCTCCTTGGGAACAGCAGCCATACTGCACTCATCAACCCGCCTGCCAAGCCAAGCGTGGTGACTACTGGCAAATTCTCTTCAAAATGACAACATAATTGTGGAAATCTATGGGGAGGCCTTTGTTCAGCAGTGGACGTCTCATGGCTGATATAATGATGATTTTTAAATAAACTCTGTCCGACACTAGGATTTCTCCTGTGTCGTGTGTGCTTTTACAAATTCCACACAAAACACCCAAACCCGTAACAACTACCCCCATATCATACAAATATTTGTTCCGTGCGGGATTCGAATCCGCGACCCGAAGCGCAGAGGCCGACCGCATCAGCCACTGCCGTGCTGTGATGGATATGTCTCTTTCTCAGGTTATAAAGTGCAGGTGCAGGCTTGGCGAAATATCAATCTCACTTGCATGTCATCATCGTCCTCTACCGCTGACCAAAGAGGCTGTGACGGCAGATAGATGGATAAAATACCCCAGGCTGGTGACAGTTAGAAGCTGCACCGATACCTGAGGATCGGCGTTGCAATTACCACCTTCCTGCTCACCTAGCAACGTTATCACAAGAAGACGGCACAGTTGGCGCAGTGCCTAAGCCTGAGGCTTTTTGCGCTACGTGTCACGGGATCGATCCCCGCACGAACAAAATGTTTAGGTGATCTACAGATAGTTGTTTTCGGTCTGGGTGTTTGTACATGTGAGATTTACGTCTGTAAACTGTACCCACGACTCAGGAGACATCCTAGTATGGAGCATCGCTTATAAAAGAAAAAAAACTGGTATTCGGAGAGATAAATCCAGCAGTGAATTAGGTAATACTTTATTTATTAATAAACTTGTCTTTTTGTCAGGTACGGTGCTGATTATAGTGGGCGGTGTGAAATTCTCTAACGCAGCTGCACCGGACGCCGACAGTTTCGTAAACGGCATCGGTGAACTAGTCGCAGGGAGCGTCTTAATGTGCATAGGAATGGTGGCCGGCTGTAAGTATACCTATGATCCTTGATTACAACATTTAAGATTACTTCTAAGTTTTAAGACGTAATGCAATGACTCGTGTTACTCTTGCCTTGTTATTTAAGTAATTCCAAATTTTCATGTCTCACAGTGGATATCCATCTCCATCTCCTCCCGTGGATATCGTAAAAGGCGACTAAGGGAATCTAAACCAGAGGGATGGGCAGCAGCGTCCCTTCTGTGGAACGGTAGCCATACTGCGCTCACCAACCCGCATGCCAAGCGTGGTGAGTATTGGCAAATACCCCTCAGAATGATGACACAGTTGTGAATATCTATGGGGGAGGCCTTTGTTCAGCAGTGGACGTATAAATGGCCGATACGACACGACAGTGGATAGAGTTCTATACACCCTTGTATTTTTAAATAAAATAAAACTCATATATCATCAATAGAGGATATCAACTTGTTTAGTTTCGAGTGCACACACAGAGAGAGTGTCTACAGAGATGAAAGTAAAGGTCTTTGAAATTTTGCAATCTCAACACAAAGATGTACGATCAAACACGGTGCGTTCTATTTGTTTCGCTTGATTGCATGGTGTTCCCTCTCCCAGTTGCGGTCAGATTGTTGTGATGTGCTCTTAATTGTCGGGTGAACGGTGGAATGGCATCTATATATACTAAACATGAGTATAATATGATATTAGCCCACACGTTTCTTTCGCACACCCCAAATTTTAGCATTCATTTCGTATAATTTGATTGTAGGCAGAATTATGCGTCTTGTTCACTTTTCTTGCTATTATGCTTATCAGCGTGGCTATCTCGGATATGGAGTGGCTATTTTCTTAGAACTCACCCATCAAGCTCACTTCTGAATTCGCACTGAAATCTCTAATTTTATACTACTTTTCACTACGGATTCAGAAGTAAATTTAATGACACTGATCGTAGGATGCCTTTTTCCTTAGGATTTGCATTCTCTAAAATAACTTATCATTCGAGTGAGAGTACACTCTAGTCTATGTAATTCATCATTGAATAGGTGGTGGTACCTTACTCAGGCCATGCCACTTCTAAAAAGCCCTTTTCTAAATGAGAAGCTAAGCGGTGTAAAGACAGCAGACCAGTCTTCGTTGTGGTGTATTTGGGATGTCAACTAAAATGGTAACCGCTCTCGCCTGGTAGCACCGTGGTAATGAGCTGCTATATGGAGAAGCTGAATGTTGTCTCATTTTCTCTCGGCATGTCTCGGCCGGTGACTCGGAATGACGATCCGACGCCTGAAAGAGAAATGGTAAACTCCATGATACTTTGTAGTATTTCTCCCTAACGACTTGGTAGCATTATTACCGACATAACTATCTATTTTCTTTACTGCCCGGCCACATAATCAGCCAAGCCTGTAGTGACCTTTGATTAAAAGTAGATAAGGTGCAGTAAAAGAGCATATATTTTTATTTGCCGTCAGTAACTGGTTTTAAAAGTGATCACTTGGGATTCAACATTTGGGTAATATTCGCTTTATGTGACTTGAACACTAATGAAATATTAATGTGCATATACACAACGCTAGCGGTTATGTATGTATTATTTTACAACGACGAACATAATCAGCAAGATCCAAGGCACATGCCTTGGACATGCTGATTATGTTCGTGACAGTGAAACAATGGGGGCATTTTTCTAGGGGCTCGTGTCATAGAAACACCCCGTGTGTTTTGAATATTATTATTTTAACTATCGAAACAAATCAGCTGTTTCATACAGTCATAGATGCCGCTCGACGAAATGTATGGAATAGCAGGTTAATTTCGCGATTTCAGGGGTACTCCCATAATAAAAGGTGTGCGTTAAGATGACTTCATTCACCCCAAGGACTTCAGCTAATATTGTTACACCTTATATAAAGTGTGCAAGTGACATGTTTTCGTCTATCCTAACGCTTTTTTGAATAAAAACACAATAAACTATAAATTTTCACATACAACTGCAATGTCAATAATAATTAATAACTCAACGGCTGTTGTTTCGGAATATCATATCATAGTAATAATCACCGTAGCGTTTGATCGATACATTGCGTGCTCAAAAATGACAGAGGATATTATCTCCGAGAGGCCTGAGTGAAACCTCTTCTCAAAATTTTCGGCACATTGTCACATACATACATACTGTATGTATATTGACTGTGAGAACGTAGTAAATGGCATGCTATTTACAAAATATTTGATACAATGAAAAGCTCAGGCACACTAAGGCCGACTAAAACTTTGGTCATAAACTTCAATCAAGTGTTAATTTATAGGATACCATATTGTTACACAAGTCAACTGACCATCACTCCAATGATTCTGAATAAGGTTTCGTCATTCTGTCAACCATATTCTCCTGGCTTTATTTGTCAAGTTTTTTTTAAAAATCTTGACTTACGGTTTCGTTTTCTGGCTTCGAAATTATCCTAATCGTAGTGCCACGGTCAATGCAACTTGATCGAAACGTCGAGATTAATCAGAATATTATTTTGATATTAATCTGTGCGCGAATAGACCCGATAATATCTTAAAATTAATGCCATTTCATCAAGATCAGTTCTTTTATAACTTTTTTATTCACCTCTTAAAGACTGTAGCCGGGGCATCAATGGAATTGGAAATCCATAGGCTAGCGTCTTGATAGTTAAGTCTGTAGAGAAGGATCTGAAGAGGTGAGAGATTCTTTTCACCGCAATCATCACTCGATTTCATATCTTGTGCCTATAGTCAGTGTGAGTACTGGCTGCGATGCTATTTATTTATTTATTATTTATTTATTTACCATGCAAGATTAATTTATTTATTATGTATTATCTATTATCATCCTATGTCGGAATTGACCTTTATAGTGAAATGAAATGCAAGTTGATGACACAAAGTGATGAAATCGGTTAACGAATTATTTTTAACTTGTTTTTGTTCTGAGCTGTCGAGTGATGTCATTTAACAGATCAGTGTTGTCAATCGCAACCATGGAATCGTTTGATTTTTGAGAGATGCTGGGCTGCCTTTTGTATGCTGATAGCAGATTAATAACAATGTGTATTTCCATAATAATGATCAAGATTCCATTGATACCCTAAACATATATACTGCTTTCTGCGTCGTATTCTCATGTCTGAATAACGTGACTATCGCGGGCCGCCCAATATTGGGCACATAGATTGCTGTTTGCAGCTTCACCCCTGTCACTTCTTTGACCGCATCAGTCACTTGGGCGTGTGTGCCCTACTCCTTATTCCATTTATCCGGCCAGTTTTGATTAGCTTTTAGAGGATTTGTTGAGTGCATGTGAGGTTGTCATTACCCTATTTTTATCTTGAGTTCGTCAAAAATAGACTCATTATCGTGGGGTTTAATCCAGGACATTCGGAGTATTTTACGCCAGTATCACATTTCGAATGCATCTATCTTTCGCCGAATCCTAGCTTTAAGTGTCCAAGTTTCCGAAATGTACAAGAAAATCGAGAACATTTGTGTCCGCGTTGGCTTAATCTTGGTTTTGCGGTCAATGTTTTACCATATCTCGGCAAACCTCATCACCGCTGCCAGCAGTCCACCATCATCGACAATTTGTGCGCCAAAGTACAACAAAGTGTGCACTATATTGAGGTCACGCAGCTGACTGATCCGCTGCAGGGTACCGATCCGGTCAACAACTTCAGTCTTGCTCCTGTTGATATATGATATGAGCTCGTATCCATTACTAATTTGCTAAGAGATCGGCCAATTCCACTTCCAAGTTGGCTCCTTATTACTACGGTGTCCTCAGCAAAACGAAGGTTGTTCTACACGTATCCGTCTATATGGATAGCTCCTTTCCAGTTTTCCATGACCCTTCGCATTATGTGACCGATAATGAGATTAAACAGCTGAGGTGACACAACGCATCCTAGATGCACTCCTCGCTCCGCTTTGCAAGGGATGTGGCGTGGCACCCTCCAGTCTCAGTCGCAGCTTTCAGCTCATGTACCAGTTTTGCACAAGTAATGTTAGATGATGTTGTATTCCAGTTTCACTCATAACGCTGATGATCTTCCAGTTGATGCAGTGAAGACTTTTGCTTAATTGCTTAATATTCAGGATTAACTCTCGTAGTGCCTCTGCCTCTTGTGAGACTCAGCGTGTTTCTTAACAATTCCCTTGTTGGTGTAAGATTTCCACCTCTTATTCAGGATGTGCAATAGTACTTTACTGGTATGGAAAATAGTTACCGAACTTTTGAGTTGAATCTTTCTTGTGCAAGGAAACTGCGGCAGTAAGCATTTTGGCTTTTCTTTGTAATTAGTATTTTATTATAATTCGTATACCAAATTAACACAAGTATTTATAAGTGTTTCTGATGAAAAGAAGCTATTTGACCACTTCACAATCTTTCATTTTCCTCCTCTTCATTGTTCATCATATCAGCCAAAAGACGTCCACTGCTGAACAAAGGCCTCCCCCACAGATTTCCACAACGTGCGGTTACATGCTACCCGCATCCAATGGCTCCCAGCGACCTTTACCAGGTTGTCTGTCCGCTTCGTTGGAGGCCTTCATTGTTAGCATCGTATAACTGTTACCTCTGTTGACTGTAACGTCTTGACCTATTTAGTTCAGCATTCTGGTCCGTTAGTGTGGCGCCACTCTCGTTTTCACTATTCAGTGCCTGGGTTCAAATTATTTGGCGAGTTATTAACTTTCTGAAATAAATCGCGAGTGTCTGCTGATTGTAAACATTTGTCTTTTTTATTACTTATCCAATCGACATATTTTTGCTAGTCTGTACCGTGCTGTAACTCTGCATAACAGACTCTGTTATGCAAAGTTGCACTATCCTTATTAGAGCGCAAGCCCTCTCATTTCAATTATTTTCAGACTTCGATTCTCTTCCGTGTCATCCACTTATCCACTCTTATATATTATTATAGGGTATCTATTGTGTTGCTAATCCATTACATACATTCCGACAATTATGACCGTATCGAATACTCAAGGCTGTACCATGCATGAGACGTGTAAAGTATTTTTTTTTTAAATATAAGTGCATCACGTAGTCTTTGAACGTTAAGATAGGCTGTCTATGCAATACATTTTTTAAATACAGTAAACATAATTACTAATAGCATTGAGGCTGTACAATACACGGACGGCACGGTTGGTGCAGTGGTTAACAGTCGGCTGCTGCGCACCGGGTCGTGGGTTCGATTCCCGCACAGATCAAATATTTGTATGATCTGCAGGTAGTTGTTCCGGGTCTGGGTGTATTGTGTGTGGAATTTATGTCTGTAAACGCACCTACGACACAGGAGAAATCCTAGTGTGGGGCAAAGTTATAAAAAAATAAAAATATAATCCCATTTCATGCACTGCGTTTTTTTTATATCATTAAGGTGGCAAACAAGCTTGCGGCGCGCCTGATGTAAGCGATTGCAGTAACCCATGAACGCTTGCAACAGCATAGGTCTCACTTACGCGTTGCCGACCCTGTAAGAATCTTTGCACGCCCTTTTTGCCCCCATGCTGTAGTCTCTTGGGAAAACTCCGGTAGGGGGCTGATTTCACGATCTGAGAGTGCGCGGAAGGAAGTTCCTCTGAAACCGTAGGACGGTACGAACCATTTTGGCTCACGGTATGCGGGTGAACTCCCCGCCGATGGCGAGAGGTGCGATGGTAGACAGTAGTCGTTGGCATCATATCGAACAATTCGTTAGAATACTGTCCGTTTTGATTTTGGTTTTTAAATTTGTTCTTAGATATACACCATTAACATCAATGTTTTTATCACAGTATTAGGCATTTCGACTTCGATAGCGAGATGGGGCAATGGTAAGGAAGCCCCGGCAAGTGGAGCGGCTGCCCTTACTGCACTCAACCCTTCGACGGACCCTCTGGTGGCGGCGCAATACGCACCAGTGCGTGACGCACCGCCTGCGCCTGATGACGAGATGCGTAATCTCATGGACAATAAGGATTGGTGAGGAACATTGATACCTGTTATTTTAAACTTTTCACTATTCTATTATCTATATCTATACAAATAAATAAAATTGAAGTGTCTGTTTGTAATGTCAAAATAACAGCTTTTTACTAAATGCATATGAAAGTATATACGGTACATATAAAAAAAAATTATTACATTTTTTGTCTGTCTGTCTATTTGCTCCGGGTAATCTCCGAAACGGCTGGACCGATTTTGACGGGACTTTCACTGTCAGATAGCTGATGTTATCCGGATATCCGTCTGGTACCCAGATTAAGAATATAGCACCACTCCATCTCCTCCCGTGGATGTCGTAAAAAGCTACTAAGGGACTAGAGGGATAGGCAGCAGCGTCCTGTCTGTGGAACAGTAGCCATTCTGCGCTCACCAACCCGCCTGCCAAGCGTGGTGAGTACTGGCAAATTCCCCCCAATATGATGACACAGTTGTGGAAACCTATGGGGGAGGCCTTTGTTCAGTTGTGGACGTTGTATGGCCGATATGATGATTGACGTCCGAATGAAACACGGCGAAACATGCTTTTGGAAAACACTTTCGCATTGTATTAATTAGTAGAGCATATCGCTGTGGCGCTTAACTCGTGCTGACGATATGTTACTCATGCATGACACTTATACAAATCCTATTTTTAGTTGTCTGTGTGTATCATCTCTACGGCTACACGTGTGCTAAGTTCAATACAACTTGTGTTGGCATACAAAAGATGTTAGCGCTACTGAGTACATTTTCAATAAACAATCGGGTGTTACTGGATTCTAAGGTGAATCCTAGAACAATGAGTCATTCCTTAACGATAGTCAGCTGACTTGTTAGGTTCGTAAATCGTAATGCTAAATGCAACAATAATGGGTAAAAATTTGTTGTTAAATTTTCATCATATGGGCCGAATTTAGTCCACTGCTGGACACAGGCCTCCCCCAAAGATCACCACAACGACCATATGGAGGGTTTTGCCATAATCACCACGCTTGGCAGACGGGTTGGCGATCGCAGTTAAGTTGTTAATGTACTCGAAGGACGCTGCTGCCCATTCTCCGGCTAATCCCTTAGTCGACTTTTACGACACCCACGGGAGGAAATGGGGTGGTGGTATTCTGAGCCGGCACCACACGGCAAAATTATAATGACACCGTTATTCTTCTGTCAGTATAACTTACGTACATATTACGCAGGATCCAAAATACGATGTGTATTTAGAAATCGTGATCAAAGTCAAAGGTCTTTATTTCAAATAAACCATTGACACTTAAGAAACGTCAGAATCTAAGTTGCACGGTTACAAATAGTTGGTCTCGTGGAGAAGAGCTGGCAAGAAACTCCATAATTACTCTTTTAAAATAATTGAAATTACAATGTTGATTGATACAAATTATGTAAAACATATACACATATATAGATGCCGAGGAAAATGTAGGTTGATGTGTAAAAATGGAACTTACCACAGTAATATAATAATAATTTATTTGCTGTGGCAGTTAACGCTGGCCAGACCCAACAGACGAAACCCGTTCAAGAGCATGAAGCATGCATCAGCATCGCTTAGTTCAACCATATTGTAGGGCCCCGAACAACCCGACTCATCTTATGGGCTAGTTCACAACTGTTTTTGTTACATTATTAATAAACCATTAGTACTCCAGGGTATTAACCTGTAAAACTATAGTCTTCATCATTATCATCATATTTGCCAAGAACGTCCACTGCTGAACAAAGGCCTTCCCTATAAATTTCCACAACGACCGGTTGTATGCCGTGTGTCACAACATAATTTGCCCGTACACATTATGCTTAGCAGGTGGCAGCGCAGAATGGCTGCTGTTCTAAAGAAATGACGCTGCTGCAGGGATGGCCCTCTGGTTTAGAGTCCCTTAGTCGCCTTTTATGACATCCACGGGAGGAGATGGAGTGGTGCTATGTTCTTAATCCGGACACCACACGGAATCACAACTATAGTCTTTGTTTGTGGATAACTGCAAATGTTACTTCATGAACAAGTGAATAACTACGGAACATTATAAGATGTTTACGAAAATGATATTATCAATACTTCACGTATGTGTTGGTACCAATGCGCGTTGTCGGTGCGTCGCGTCGCGGTGTAATGTTAAAGTTCGCGTCATTGTCTTCACTCGTTTACCTCACAATTCCTAGGCCGTAACGAAACTGCGGTTGCACCGCCGCGCACGTCGTTTGTTTGTACTAGAACCTACAACTGACAGACTCGTGCGTGACCAAATGATTTTCAAACTTGTACGCTTCACTGTTACCATAAATGACAATATTTTTTCTTTTCAGCCTGAGCAGCGCAGAGGAAAGCGATAAGATGTTGGATGGAAGGCCGTCAGTTGCGTAAATTCGATTATTTTTTATAATTATATGTAACGAGATTATTCTTACGAGCATAGGCTAGTCCTAATGTCCCCCTAATTATGTAATGATCGGTGTTAGAGATATATTATAAATACTTTCGTACCAAGCATAAGTAACATAGAATTTATTTTTATGATATTTCATCGCATGTAAGGTTTTACATCATTAATGCAGTAATTTATCTCCAACGTCGCTCCGTCTCGTTCAAATCTCGTGTCCATATCGTTAAGGTTGCATTTTGGTACAAAGTATAGAAGTACTTAACAATTGAACACTTGAGCGGATAATATCTGTTATTCGGAAATAATGTGTTTGTTTGTATGATATTTATCTGATTTATTTATGGTGTATCTACTATTACACTTTCGACTATTTCGGGCTTACCATGCTATCCTGATATTAACTTATTTAATAATAAATAGGTTATTTCGAGCATCACATTGAAAGCGTTGAAGCACCATCCCCTTGGTAACGTTTACTTGTAGTGTTCGCAACTCGATCATTTCAATTTAATGCGCTTGCGCTCCACAGTGTAAAACGACCTCTGATGTTTTTCAGAGAAGAATAAATCGTACATTATCTACATACAATGTATGTTAATATATACTTTTTATTTATGAAATCACTAATAATAAGAGATGTTTACTAAGTATTCTTTAAAGTGTTCAGATTAAATATAATCCCACATTATATCCATATGCATTTAAATGAATACCATTCATATTTCGTCAAATTCTGAGACTATAATAATGTTTTTAGTGTATAACATTACTTTGCAATATTATGTGGAGCTTTAGTGAAATTTGTCCCTATTTGTACGAGTAATTAGTAAAAGACAAGTGGCCAAATTATTGTCCAGATTATAATATATTATAGTGTAATGTGGATATGAATTTGTATCATTTAAGATATCAAATATCATTGATTTAACTTTAAAATCGCGAGTATTAATTAACATTTGGGTATAATTCCAATTGGAATCTAAGTAATCTCAAAATGAGTTGGGATTAAATAAAAATAGAGACACGAAGTTGTATCGTTTTTAATGTACTTATACGGCGTGATAGTTGATAGTAATTTGTATAAGACGGTTAATTTCATTATAAGCTTTATCCAATTTTCATGATTTCCCAAACCAAGTTGCATAATTACGGAGTAGAAACAAATACTTCAAAAGTTTTCATAGTTTCCCCATTGGTTTTACACAAACTGAATTCGCAGACTAAGTCTACTGACTTCTATTTCCGATTGCTTTCTGTGTATTCATATTATCTCAATTCTTTAAAAATGGGCTTGTAAAGTACTTGCAAACTAGATAACTTGTCGGCTGACATTATCTCGTATTTTTCTTTCCATTTTAATATATGCTGAGTGTTATATTTTATTTATTAATATAAGCTGGGTGACACGCAAATTACTCAATTTAAGGATATTATATAATACATTCATATGTAAAATATTGTCCGTAGTATAGGTGTAATTTAGATAGTTTCCATTTTGTAAGTGTATGAAACCACTTTGGTCATCTTGAATGACCATTGATTTGAGTAATATTTTATAGGCAACGATACAATTCTACATTAAAAAAATTAATTCGATGAACAGAAGTAAACAATTGAGTAGGTTAGCATATAAAGTTAATACTAACTTAAACTGCAATTTCAACCTAAACTTCAAACTTGACGGCACGGTTGGTGCAGTGGCTGATACAGTCGACTGCTGCGCTCCAGGTCGTGGGTTCGATTCCCGCACAGAACAAATATTTGTATGATCTACAGATAGTTGTTCCGGATCTGGGTGTAGGTATTGTATGTGGAATTCATGTCTGTAAACGCACCCACGACACAGGAGAAATCCTAGTGCGGGGCAAAGTCCTTTTAAAACTAAAAAAATATATAAAAAAAATTGTTTGCAGACTTAAGCGTGCAGTCCAAAGTTCAAAATTCAAAACACAAAAGATGTTATTCTATATAGACTCAACAATTAAATCTGCGGACTATAGTTATGTTTTTACGGGTAAGCTATGACTTGGTATAAATATATAATACTAAAGTGTAGCGAGGCCTTTATAGGAGATAGCAGTAAACTGAATTCTATAAACAGAATCCGTACCATCACAAGAATAATAAATTGCCACATTTAACATATTAATTACTATAAATATTGTCTCGTTGTCATCACATAGGGTATTATTGTTTAGTCTATATTATTTTATTTGACCGTCCTTCTTAGATTTAAGTGTGTGGGCCATGTGGTAGTTTTATAATAATTATATAATTATAATAAAAAATATTATTAATTATTATATTATTGTTGTCCTAAAATGCATTATCGGACGGGACGAAATGCATAGCATTTAATGTGTCTAACTAAGAAAGACATATGATATTAACTTATTTGGAGCTCTCTTTAGAGATAGATTTTTTTATTGAATCTATAAACTTGCAATATTTGTGAACATCACAGTTTTATCGCTACAACATAAACGGTTTATGTAAGAAATTATTGATGTAAGTACATGAAGTACTTTTTCACCATCTGGGATAGATAAAGAGCCATTGAACTGTAAAATTTACCAATCAGCTAACATCAACAGCGGTCAGCTCGGTGACTGATTAGCAGATTTTTCGGTCTGGACTGAAGATAATAATTATGTAGTTAAATGGCTCTTAGAGCCTAATTTTAATACATTAGTATTAAAATTATGATCATTACGTGTTCTGCAAACCGATACTGAAAGTTGTCTAATTATATTTTTGTTTGTAATGTAATGCATATTTAGAAATTCTTTAAATATCTTGATATGATGTATTTTATTGATTATTTCTTGGATATCTTAATTTATTCATGCTTTTTAATGGTGCAAATAATATTTTATTATAATTGTTTGTGTGATGCTATTATTTATAAAGAAATTTCAATTATGCACGTTATGCAAGCGTAATTAGCGACTATAACCGCACATACTATACATTGGTAATTTGAAATATTCTTAGTTCATCAATTATATTCAGGATTGCCCGAGTTTCATTGGCATTGCCTGCACATTGATGTTAATTAATTTCGGTACTTTTCGTACAACATACTATTATATTTTTAATAATGTACTTACTTATCAATGTCAAATGTTTGGATGATACAGTTAATAAAGACATACTTGAAAATTATTGTTTTATTTTTATACATGCGTATCGTGTCCGGATTCCGTTGTGGTGTCTGGATTAATATAATAATATATAATATATATATAGCGGCAAGGCAAATATAATGTATTTTAGACAACGTAGCCAGGCTGAAATTGACATTAAACTTCTATAGGACACAGTAGGTACTTAATGAAGTTAACTCCACAAAGTTTCTTGGTATATTTATAGCCACTAAACTGAACTGGAAGCCGCACATTGAGTATACTTGAGTAAAAGAATGAGCTCGTCTGCATATGCTTTATACAAACTTGCTCCAGAACTCAATCCAGATGCTATGTTAACTGAATGTCATGGTTTAGTAGCTTTGGTGCTACGCTACAGAATCATATTCTGGGGTAATTCTACGGACAGAGCGACTTTTAAGGCCCAAAAGAGATGTGTACGGGCCATGTTTAATTTAAAATCAAAAGACAGGTGCACGCCCTTTAAAAATATATTTACATATTACTTTGCCGTCACTCTATATTCTGAAAGTCGCTGCGTTTGTCAAAACAAATCCCAGACTGTTTCCACGACTATCAGACACTATAACCCGTAACAGACGTAACAATAGCAAACTTCGCTTGCACACTGAAATCTACTCTCATGAGGAAAAGCGTTTTCTGCATGGCCCCTATAATTTATAATAAAACACCACACGCTTACAAAGATCGAAATTCAACTGGGTTTATATATTAATAGACAAGTACTATTATCATTTATAGTGACTTTTTAACTTATACTCTGACATGTAACTGTAGGATTATTATTTATTTCAACAGATTTATTTAATTATGATCATTACATTTACTGACTGACATTATTTCACATGTATTACTAATTTTAAGTTTGAAATCAATTATGTAGCTGAATATCAGTACCATGCATGTATATGATACTACTACTTGTACTATTAATGAACATTATTTGACATGTATTCTATCAGTAGTTTTAAAGGGTTCAAGTATTGAATATTATCATCGTATTACTGATGACCTTTTTCATTTTTAAAACTTGTCTTTTTTTATGATGTTTAAATTTTTACGCCTCGATAGGCAAGAAATGTACCTACGTACTTCTTTTTTAATATCTTGCATGCTCAATTAGTGTGTAACGCATGTTTGACAAATAAATGATCTTTATCTTCAAATTCTTCTTTATTTATATGAATTTGGGATAAGGGGTTGGTGTTTTTGAGGTTTTAAGACAGATCTGAAAACCTCAAAAACACCAACCCCTTATCCCAATTCATACATCTGTAAATAGGTAGGAAAATAACTAAGCTGCAGAAGAAATTTAAAGACTACTATGTAAGAAACTAATAATCTCTCGTCAAATCTCATGGCGAAAGAAAACGGAACAAAATTATGTTTTGTCTCATAGCTCCTAGAGAGGTGACTAGGGGTACCTAGACTGGATGGCCGATATTTGGCTAATAGCTTAATTAAAGAGAACCAGTACAAGCACTCAAATAAGAAATACGTGCCAAAAGTAAGAACCAAAACTCCCCGAATTGTAGCACCCCGCAATCAGTTCGCCCAAGACAGGACAACGAGCACACTGTCACAATCTGTATTGTTTTATTAATTAAGTAATAACAATGCCGTCGTGTGTATAGAAAATGCACAAACTATCAAGCAAATATAAATTAATAACAAGGTATTTCAAACCACACGTGAGTGACGAATAAACTATACAACATATTGGAATACAAATACTATTCAAATTATAATATAGTACAATATTCTCGAAGAAAACACAGACCAAGCAAAGAAAAGAGAACATATATTCTATCACAGGTGCGACAAAGACATGGAGTACACGTGTTGTCATTTTAGATAGCTATCTCTTTTACCCTCGCAGTTTTTGTATCTTTCTTCTTACAGGATAGGTGTGCAGTTTTATAGGTTTATACCTACATACAGCGAGACTGCATTTTGCGCGCCATTTAGTATGGACGTAACATATCTACGGTATAATATAATTGGGATAAACTATAAGAGGGTCTCTAGAGGCTCTAGGGTCTTAAAATAACACGGTAAATCTTTCAATATTGTGCGTACAAATTTACGTTTGTATTTGGAATGTATGGGAAAACATATTATTCAACTTATAGACATATATATACAATAGACAATATATTCAGCAATTTCGAAACCCTCTCCACGCGAGTTCAACTCACACTTGTCCGTTTTTTTAGACTAGGTACAGTCACTTAGGTTCCTATGTGCGCTCGTTAATATTGAGAAATATGTATGGATTTATTATAAATAATACGAGTAACCTCTAACTCAAATGATGTATATTGCAGAAGTGACATATTCAAAATATATATCGGACTACCTACTACTTATTGACTAATTTATTAATAACATATTATCAAATACCTTACACCTCCACCCTTAAATTAAAACTTAAGTTTTTCCACTTTCCTTAACACTATATATCCTAAACAACAAAAAGGCACACAATCATTCGACCTGAAATCTTATTACAGGCTTGCGGACTCTTGTGGGGCGCGACACTGATGGCGAAGGTTTATAATCGGATATAGCCTGTGCTGGTGACATGGACCGTGGAGGCGTCCTGAAATGCTCGTCTATTTCCTGCGCCTCAGGGTGCTTACTCCTATCGGTTCCTCCTCCTCTCTTAATTTCATCCTCTTCCTTACTTTTTGAACCATGTTCAATAGTAGGGATGTTTCTAGAATGACCACTCTCCTGATCGTCAGGTCCCACCCTTGCGTCAATATCCGGACAGGGAACATTAGACATGCGTGACCTACGACGAACTTGATCTATGTGCCTAGTATGTTGTCGACCGTTACTTTCATTGACACAAATACGTGTTCGTTCGGTATGTACTACAGTCCCTTTTTCCCATTTTTGTTGACCTCTGTAGTCCCTGAACCAAACTGGTTCACCTGCCTCGAGTTCGCGCATCCTACCACCAGCGTAATCAGTCTGGCGACGCTGTGCGTCACTTACACGATCGACAACGGTTCTATCCCGTCGTAACAGATCTAATCGCGAACGTAGCGGTCGTTTTTGCAAAATTTGAGCTGGTGATTCTCCCGTCGTACTATGTGTCGTATTCCTATAAGCTAATAAAAATGTCTGTAATGCTGCATCGATATCGACCCCACTTGTGAAAGCCTTTTTGATCGCATTTTTACATGTCTTCACGGCATTTTCTGCTGCGCCATTTGACGCGGGATGATATGCTGGAGAAAACGTTTGTCTTATACCATTAGCCCTTAGAAAGCCTTGGAACTCACCACTCGTAAATGGTGGGCCTTGATCTGATACTACTTCTAAGGGAAGCCCAAACCTAGCAAACAAACTCCTTAATACTTTAACTACTGCACTACCTGTGGTGCGTGTCATATTAAATACTTCTAACCATTTCGATGTCGAATCTATAATAACAAAAAATTTCATTCCATGTAAAGGACCCAGGAAATCGATATGTAACCTTGACCATGGTTGTGTTATGTATGGCCATGGATGCGGCGGCGCGCGAGGTGGCGCCGGCAGCTCGCCCCGCATGTAGCACAGCTTCGACACAGTTCCTCAATATCAGCATCAATTTTCGGCCACCACACGTAGCTACGAGCGCATGATTTTGTTTTTACTATGCCCATGTGGCTACTATGCAACTGTTTGAGAATTTGGGAACGCAATGACAAGGGAATAATTATTCTATAACCCCACATCAAACAATTACCTTCAGTATAAATTTCATGACGTCTAGTAAAATACGGCCTTAATGTCTCGTTGGTACACTGAGTCGGCCATCCAGATTGAGTGTATAAAAGGACTCTACTCAATACCGTATCAGTAGCAGACGCCTTTCTAACATCAATGTGCGTAACTGGCAAAAAATCCTCTACAAAGTTTAAGTATGTTATTTCAGTTACTGCACTTGGCTGAGTATGGTGTGATGGTAACCTCGATATGGCATCTGCACTATTTTTAGCTGACGGGACATATTCGATGTCATAATTATATCCTGATAGCAGTACTCCCCATCTCTGCATACGACTGGCGGCCATTACGGGAATACCAGCCTTGCTGCCAAATATACACGTCAATGGTTTATGGTCTGTTCTCAAAGTGAACCGTCTACCATAAACATATTGATGAAACTTCCTAACACCGTACACGATAGCGAGAGCTTCTCTGTCTATTTGTGCATACGCACGCTCGGCCTTAGTAAGCGACCGCGATGCGTAAGCGATGGGACGCTCACCGTGCGGTGTTTCGTGTGAGATAACTGCACCAACCCCTACGCTACTGGCGTCAGTTGTTAGTATCAGCGGCAGATCAGGAGAGTAGTGTGCTAATACTGCACTGGAAGACAACAAAGACTTTACTTTCCTAAATGCCGTTTCGCACTGCTCGCCCCACACGAAACTTATTCCCGACCGTAACAGATTATAAAGCGGCGCCAGAATAAAACTTATGTTCCGAACAAACTTGGCATAATACATTACCATTCCTAAAAATGACCGTAATTCGCTGACGTTTGTAGGGGTGGGAGTGTTACTAATGGCTTTGACCTTATCGGGACACGTATGTACGCCTTCTTGCGAAATTTTATATCCTAAATACGTAACAAACTCTGCAAAGAAACTGCATTTTTCCTTTTGAACCTTTAACCCATTTGATTGCAATATATCGAATACCTTACATAAATTTGTTAAATGTGAACAGGTGTCTCGCCCAGTGATAATTATATCATCCAAAAATACTCCAACATATGGTAAGTGAGCAAATAATTGTTCTAGTTTCTTTTGGAATATTGCTGGACTTGACGCAAGGCCATATACCAGTCGGTTATATCGAAATAAACCTTTATGGGTATTAATTACTGTATATTCACGACTGTCATCCAATTCAAATTGTGCGTAGGCCTGGGATAAATCAATTTTTGAGAATCGTTGCCCACCATGCAAGCGCGCCAGCAAATCTTCAACCCTAGGCAATGGGTAACGGTCGACATCTAACACTTTGTTCAAAGTTAACTTATAGTCAGCACAAATCCTAATGTTACCGTCCTTCTTGACGACGGGTACGATGGGCGTAGCCCAGTCGGAGCGGTCAACAGGAGTGAGCACGCCATCACGCGTCAGCTGGTCGAGCGCCTGCTCCACAGGCTCGCGAAGTGCGTAGGCAAGCGGCCGCGCGCGCATGTACACCGGCCTCGCTCCCTCACGCAAATGTATGCTGACCTTGCCACCTGTGAATCGGCCCAGTCCATCCGCAAACACCTCACAATATCTGGAACTGAATTCCTTGTAATTAAAATCTCTACAAGACAGATTGTTAACATTACAATCACTCCTACAGACTATTGGTATACTTATACCTAATTCAGTAATCCATTGTCTACCTAACAAAATACTCTTCCCATTATAAATTACATACAAGTTTAAATGTTTATTTTTGTCTTTGTATTTAACAAGAGGTTTCATTACCCCCACTGGCTGAATAGTTTCTCCAGTATAATATCTTAATGACAAGTTACATTTTTCTAATTTTATATCAGCAAAATACTTTCTGTACATGTCATAACTGATACACGATACGGCACTACCAGTATCACATTCCATTTTTATACACCTGTTAGCAATACATAGTGATATAATAATTGGGGGATAATTTTCTAAGGACAACTGATTAATATTTATTACCTCGTCACTGCCGCCACTACTCAACTCAGCGGTGTCATCAATATAGTTATGACCAATATTATTCACTACTGGACACACTCGTCGCAGATGGCCCGCCTGGTTGCACACTCTGCACACGTAGCGTGCAAACTTGCATGTCCTAGCATCGTGATTCGCGCCACACACTCGACACTGTTGGCACGGAGTGGCCCCACCTGGACCAGTGGCGGCTACGGTGGCAGATGCACCCGCGTTGTGCCGCCCAGTCGCGATCCGTGATCCGCGACCTATGGGAGTGAAGCGCGCTCTATTGCCTGTCGACGCATGTCCGCTGTCTCGACCCTGTGGCATCGCCGCTTCCCGACTCCTCTGCACCCTCGCAATTGCCTGACATTCTGCTGATACCATATCTCGCCCGCGTTTAGATTCCATCAAGGCTGCATCCTTTTCTGCTGACTCCATACTCAATGCTAAAGTGCAAGCCTTATGGAAATCTAATTTTTCTTCTGCAAACAAACGCTGCCGTATCGATTCACTAGCTAATCCGCATACCAGTTGATCGCGCAAGCCCTCGTTCAACCACTGACCAAATTCACATGATCTAGACATTTTCTTTAACTCTGCAATATAATTAGTTATTTTCTCTCCATTGGTCTGCTTCCTATGATGGAACTTGTAACGTTCCGCCAAAATACTAGGGCGTGGTTGCAGATGTTTTTCCATTATGTCCGTTAAGTTTTTGAATGTTTTGGTGGTTGGTTTATCTGGAGTACAAAGATTTACCAACAGTTCGTATCCCCTTGCTCCCATCACCGTCACTAATGTTGGAACCTTCAACTCCTCACTAATTTTATTAACAATAAAATATTGTTCCATACGTTCCACGTACAACCGCCAATTGTCGCCTTCCACGTTGAACTCGGAAATCTTGCCGATCGACATTTTTCGCGTTTACTGTTTATACTCGTACTGCACTAGATTATTTCAAATCCCTTTAACTCGTCGCCACTGAGAAATATGTATGGATTTATTATAAATAATACGAGTAACCTCTAACTCAAATGATGTATATTGCAGAAGTGACATATTCAAAATATATATCGGACTACCTACTACTTATTGACTAATTTATTAATAACATATTATCAAATACCTTACAAATATGAATCAGTCTATTGTGCCTATGTTGGGCGAAGGAAGTGCCTGAAGCCAAAGCCCCGAGTCCCATTCACCCACAGCAAGTAGACGAGCACGCTCTACAGCAGTAGTGGACGTATTAATTAATTGATTCCGTACCTAACTGCAGAGCGGCTCGTCCCATTGTCTTTAGGAAGAATCCTGCCGGGCAAAACCGTATTCGGGCAAGTCATTTTCCAAACGTTCACAGCATCAGTCAAGCACGGTACCATAAAATTAACCAGTGTGGAAACAAATTAGGTTACATTATGGGTAAGTCTCTTCAGGGAAGTCCGTGAGTGATGATTTGCCAATTCAAAGAAAGTTTCATTGATGGATTGATTCCAGTCAGTCGTCCAATTCAGATTAACTTACGGTTGAAATCAATAATCGATAGGTATAACCAACATTTTCTGACTTAAATCAGACTCTGAAATTCATCTGTTGTCGTGGTACGATCACATTTAACACACAAAAAACAGAAATATCTGGAATCCGAAATCCAAAAGTTTTGGATTATATTGATTATTAATTTATTTCGGTCGTTAATCGTATAATATGTATACTATGATGCTAATAAGTAGATGTCGTGATTGTTATATTATGGACGTTTGTTGAAAAATTGTATTGTTCGTGTACGTATAGGTACACTCGACTATGTGAGTATTATTTTATTTACGTTTTTATTTATGTAATTGTATGCAGATAGTCAAACATATTGTATGTTTGACTATCTGCTGCGTTGATCTTTTCGTTCGATGGAAATATGGATTTCACGTGTAGTGTGGGGCGACATAATCGTGTTGTGATTAAGCCCTTAACAAAGAAAAAAAACGTATGGTGTATCAAACAGCAAATATTTTAAACTATGTGTCTCAGTATCCACCCAATGCTTGTGATTAATGAATGATTGTTTTTTACAGGAAAACAGATGTTGAATTTGTTAACTAATTTCGCTATAAGGATAGAGATCCAGGACAGAGTACAGTGAGTCGCAATCGTGCTTGGACAGATTGATGACCTCGTCCCAGTTTACGGATTCGATTGCTGCCACAAAGAGCATTTTGTTTAAAGTGTTGAGACTACGCCTTAAAACAAATTTTGGTGCGAGCCGACGCGGGCGATGTTTGCTACACGCTCTAAGGGGATGTTACTGCCTACTATACGAGTGGGAAAATCGACTAGTTGCGTAAAATTATATAAGGATAGGAGTAAAAGTTAAAATTATATGAGGTACTCGATAGTGATTTGAGTGGTAGACTCCTACAATAAGGATATTCTCATTAATAAGATCCACCACACAAATATCGAAAATCTGCTCCGGCGATAAGTCGCAGTAGTCTTGTTTGTTACAAACTTTTATGCCAGATCCGACGTAGATGCAGCTCCCACCGTGTGCGATCTGCGGTCTACAATATGAAGAAAATTAAACTATGTAAGTTATATAACGTCATTGACTCTGACTGATGTATACGAAGCCAATGCTCCATGATTATAAGCATGTTACAAGATAAGTCATTAGTCAACATTACTTCGAGATTGTAGGTTTTGTTGTTTAGACATGTTAATGTTTTGGTAGCAAATTGTAAAGGTATTACTGTCGATTTTTGGTCCCAGTGGATTACGTGTCCTCGCGCGTGCGAATGTCAGTGTTGGGACGATGTCGGAGGTTGTTGTGTGCGCTTCTTGTGCATCCAGCACTTCGGCGAAAGCACTCGACAATCTCAATCCGGGGAAGCCAGTTCTTGGCTAACATAAATAAGTCAAATAAGCTTCCTGATACTGTTACCATAACATAAAGAGCGAGTAATAGTAATTATGGGTCAGGTTAAATTTATCTGCATTTTACTTATTGCAGGGGTTCTTTTTTCATGTTGGATAAGAGATTCCGGCGTAGTATCTGGCTTAAAGAAGCAGGCATGAATTGATGATAATGAAAAGATATCCTGGCAAACACATATAGGTTTCGTCAGGAGTCAGGAAACTGACGTGGGTTTTTTAAAACCTGTGGCACGTGGCTGATAGCGATGTACCCGTACGGTTTATAATGCGCTGGCTCAATCAGTTATTGGTTACTGTAAGGGGAGCTGCACGTAAAACGCATCACATACGCCTTGAAACAGCACAACGTTCCCTGAAAAATCTATGATATTCAAACCATACAGTGTCTGTTTGTAAGGTCAAGATAACAGCTTTTTATTAAATGCATATGAAAGTATACGGTACACATAACAAAAAACTATTATTTTTGTCTGTCTGTCGGACTTATTTTCTGTCTGTTTGTTCCAGCTAATCTCCGAAACGGTTGGACCGACCGTTGGTTTTGACGGTACTTTGGCTGGCAGATAGCTGAAGTCATAAGGAGTAACTTCGGCTACTTTTATTTTAGAAAAACAATTAGGGTTCCGCGCATAAAGATTCAAACCCATAAAATCCAATATATACACTCAATGTCAACTGTCTATACCTAAGTACTCTAAATTTCTCTCTGTACATATATAAATGGTCTTACTTTAATAATAGAAAATACTGGAGGAGGAGCAGGTAATTCTATAGGTTGCAATCATGCGTTATAGCAAAAAAAATAACATAACATCAACCTTTGTTTCATAAAATAATACAGCGACAGTAAATCTTTAGCTATTCGAGTATTTAAATACTGCAAAGTTAGCAGATGGGTCTCTCAGGGAGTGTTGAGTGGATTCTATCTACGTAAACAAATATATCGACATTAAAACACACAGGTAGATATAAAATAACACAAGAACTTGGAAAACAGTAAAATGGTGTATATGCGAGTAAACACAAATACCGTGGGGTCGTAGCCGTAGGCGGACCGTCGTTTTTCGCGGAGCGGGGTGTCACGTTCGTTCGTCGGGGCCAGGGAAGCGGGAGACCGCGAGCTTCAGGACACGTTAGTCGCAACACCGACTGCTAGTTATTAAAGGTTGCGTTACGTTATAAAACCGATACATATATAATGTACTCTGTGACCGATACTTGAAATTGAAATTAATTCTATACCATTCATAGAACCTAGCCTTAAAATATTTTCCATTATTAAAGTAAGACCTTATATAATTTATCTCTGTACATATATAATATGTACACATGTCAGTTATGTCATTATCCGTGTGGTGTCCGGATTAAGAATATAGCACCACTCCATCTCCTCCCGTGGAGGTCGTAAAAGGCGACTAAGGGACTCTAAACCGGAAGGATGGGGAGCAGCGTCCTTTCCGTGGAACGGTAGCCATTCTGCGCTCACCAACCTGCCTGCCAAGCGTGGTGAGTACTGGCAAATTCCCCACAATATGATGACACAGTGGACTTCTATGGGCGAGGCCTTTGTTCAGTAGTGGACGTTGTATGGCCGATATGATGATGATGACACACGTCAGTATAGAAAAAATCAAAATCCTATTTTTGTCACTTCTCTTATTTCTATGTTGACATTATAATTTAAGCCAAACACTAGGAGATGGCGCTGACTCCTGACATACAGGTCCACGTAGTTCGGCAATCAAAGGCTTTCTAAGATTTTGTAACGTATGATATCAATAAAAGCAAAGAATTATAAAATATGAAGATTTTTTATGCAGCGACAACGAAAGTTATGTACTAAAGTGAAATAGTAAATAATATATCAACCCATCATTTTATTGTATAATAACAAAATCATGGTATTATTTGTATCCTCACATACAGAAAATTATAACTAAATACACTTGTGTATAAACTTAAACCTAGTCAGTCTCTGTTATTACGACGCCACCAAGGAACTCCGGTTATGTCTTCTTCTGCACACATACTTACTGTCGGCCTGAAAGAATAACAATCTATTAAATAACAGTTTCATCTATGTCATTCTGCTAGATTAAAGGGATGCGTAACCATAGTCGACCTAAAAATATTGATTAAATCTCAGTAATTAATACTTCATTCAGAAAACTCGTGTAGTCCTCGGGCCCGGCTGTCATGCGAAATCTACGACAGTTGTCATAGACAGTAGAACAGCCGGAACTTGGATAGTCTAGTCTAGTTTGGTACGATACTTGGTTGCTGAGAACGAATGCAAGAGACACTACAACATATGGAGCAAATATCAATTTGTTTTTTCTTTTGCGTCGGAAGCGCGTGTTTTACACTTTTGTATAGGAAGCTCTGCGCTACACCCCAACAACACTTTTGCATAGGAAACTGCGCATCATGGTTACAACGCTTCTGCATAGGAAGCTTGCGCTTTTTGCCGACAAAACGTGTGCGTTGAAAGCTCAGCGCTTCTGGCTGACAACACTTTTGCATTGGAAGCTCCGCGCTTTATGCTTACAACACTTCTGCATGAAATCGTGCGTGCAACGCTTTTGTAATGGAAACTTCTTTCTGACATCGTGGACTCACTACATGATTCTGGAACGCTCAGCATTAGAATTTTGCGACGGTCTTATCATGATTTATCAGTTCTATTTTTCCAATTTATTTAACTGATAGCAGTATAAAATATTTTTTGCCATCTTAAAGTATCTTAACGCTTTTTTTTAATAAAAACACATTAAGCTATTTATTTTCACATAAAATTGCAATGTAATTAAAACCAAACAGCTGTTGTAAAGTTCACGGGCAAAACAACGTAGTAGGCACACTGTCTCATAAGCCACATACCGCTCAGAACGTCCGAAGGAAAAAACGGCGGAACCCTTATAAGATCACTCGTGTGTCTGTCCGTCTGTCACATCCAATTTGCTCCGAATCTACTGGACCGATTATGTTGAAATTTGGTACACATATGGATTCTTGCGACCCAAACACGTAAATAAATGAATTTTGAATATGGGGGTCTTGTTTGGGGTTGCAATATAGAAAATTAAAGAATAAAGTTATGCATGCAAACTGTTCCGTGTAACATATGAAATGGAAGGGCTTGTTGTGAGGGTCTCAAATATATTTATTTCATTATTATTAAACTATATAAGATTTAAAGCTATTTAAGAAAATAGCCGAAAATTTACCATTCCCCCCTCCTTATTTCCGAAACTACTAAGCATAAAATTCTGAAAAATATATAAGTAATAACTATTTACCTATAAATTACAGGAAAACCTATAAGAAGCCTATGGTCTTAAAATAACATGGTAAATCTATCAATATTGTGCGTACAAACTTACGTTTGCGGTTGGAATGTATGGGAAAACGGGTTTTTCAACTACGATGTTAAGTTTGTTCTTGGGATAACTTATTGGTACAAGACCGAATCCAAAAATAGACAATATATTCAGCAATTTCGGAACCCTCTCCAGGCGAGGTCAACTCGCACTTGACCGGTTTTTTTTATTTACAAACGTACCACGAGTTTGTTAACTCGAGCGAATTTGTTTATCAGAATCTTGCGCTGCAATTCTTCGCAAATAGTATTATTTTTCAAGTGACTATATGCTGGGCGTCTACTGGCTCGGCATCGTAGCATGCGGAGCATACAGATTTTCTTGGTTTGTACTGATTTAGTGACCACTATTCGTGTAGCGCGCGCTTTTAATAATCATGTAGCGTTGTGATCGCGTTGTTTACTTACGATACATGGCGCGCTCAGAAATTACAAAATCTGTGTAAGTGTCAACGTACACTCTGGGGTGCAATTCCTTAAGGTCAAACATCCATACATCCTTCAATACAGATTAAAATGACAGTGAAAAATCAATTTGGTATACGCTAAGACATGATTGAAGCTATTCAAGGACACGTTGTAGACGGTGGGCCATGGGGGCGAGTTTAGGTAATACCAAATTGGATTGTCATCGTTATTTCAATTCTGTATTCAAGGATGTATGGATGTTTGAGATTAAGGAATTGCACCCCTGTATATACAGGGTGTAAGTGACAACGTACTTTCGGAACTTTAGAAAGAGGTTACACTTAGGCCTATAACAAAAATAAAGAAGGCATTAATCTGGGAGTTTCTGGGTTTCAATTTTTGTCATCATTGATTAACGCTACGTGTTTATTGTGCTACGATATGATATTATTATGCTACTTCGAGCGATAACCTCATCCGTGAGCAGTAGCGAAGCAACGGTTGTTTATTATACATTAAGGTACATTGCATTTTCTGTGAGAATAAAAGTTAATTGTGTTTTGTTTCGAAATAGCGTTATGTTAGAAGAAGACACTAATTTTATACTGAAATTAGTTAAGTAAGCTGGAATCAATCGGAAAATTCATTAAAAGCCTAAAGAATTTTTTCTTACGCTAATGGTAATCATGTAGTGAAATTATAATGGTGTCAGTTCTCGTTACGATGTTACTTACATCCGTTAATCTCCATTTTATCTATTTAAATAAGTGAGAAGAAGTACGTCACCGAATGGTAAGTCACATAGAATGATTACGAACACCTTACGGAATGTTATTGATTTAGGTCCGAAACAACGGTTATTTTTACCTTTTTCTTAGTCTTGATTAAAAGAATTTGTAATTATCATGTTTTGTCTCTGCATCACCCTAAGGTCGACTGGTAGAAATTACCTAATAGTATTAAATCTGCCTCTGTATAATTTTAGAACATTACGTTTTAAATAAATAAAATAATTGTGCTCTCTTTACCGAAAAAGCATAAAAATATAAGTATAAATACTCGTAATATAAAATTACACAAACCTATATATTTGACTATGAGGTAATGTGGACGTCAATAATGGGCAAGCTTGGGCGGGCTGCTCCTGTAACGAGGAATACATCAACTTATTATTTGCTTTTATAAACATTATCCACTATTGTATATCCCGTGTCCGTGACTTAGTCATAGTGGAATATAGCTTTAAATTATTATTTTTTCTCCTAATTAACTAGGAAACGAAATAATAACTAGTTCCTAAAAACTACGAAAAAAATACATCATTGAAAAAATTACACAAAACTGATACATACAATATACAATAAATAGATGATCTACTATTTTAGCATTTTTCCAATACTTGTACGGCCTAACAGACAGTAGGTACGCTATGTAATTAGTAAAACATTTTTTTTATTAAATCAAATCAAAGGTGTAGCTAAATAGCCGTCACTAATGTTAAGTTCGTTTTAAACAGCACATGAGCTATAACTTGAACTCTGTATTTCGGTATTCGGACTTATAAAAACCATATTATGTCGTTTCTCAAATGCTCTTTGTGCATACCCGGAAGAGTTAAAAGAATTGATGAGTTGAGACTGGGGCAATTTGGTTATAGGCAAGCGAACTTCAGGGGACAGATACTGGCTGACTTTTTGGACCAGGAGAAACTCTTCATGATGATAAACTCCTTTTTTCAAAAGCGGCCTGACAGGAGATTGATCTGAATAAGTCCCGAAGGTTTCACAAAGAATGAGATTGACTTCATCGTGACCAATAAAAGACAAATATTCAATGATATCTCCGTGATGCATAGCACCAAAAATTATTGAATATGGCATAATAGATTAGATAGAGGCTTCGTGAGATAAAAATTTACAACTTTCGTCGTGATCTGTGAGCACAGCTCCACGAAGTAATGGCATATGCATTAGCCGACACTGCGCTATCTCTTAGAACCGTGGAGTGATGGTACAAACAATTTGAAAGCGGTCATTTCAAGCTAGATAATGATCCACGTCCAGGCTGGGTAAGCCCCGTGTTGTTGTTGTAATTCCATCCCCGAAGAAAACTGGTGTGACAAATTGGTTTAAGCGTATGAACAATTGCATAGACAGTGTCGGAAATTACCTCGGGAAACTAACGATTAACCGTGGAACGACAAAACTTACTGACGTATAAGTGGCAGCCATTGGGCAGTCAGACACTTCAGCCACGGAGCTAATGTGGCCGATAGTGGGGTTGTGAGTTCGGAGCCCACCCAAACCATGTAATCGATGTAACTCGTTCTTAGCATATACTTATTGCAGCATAATTAGAAACATAAAGCTAGTAAGCTTCTTGTGTGTAATACCGCCGATGCTGTCCATAAGCTATAATGCCGTTATCTACCAAAATTATGATTCGGGTTATATGAGAAAAGTTGATATTGTTTTACTGATTACGATAGCATCAGAAGTTAAAAGGGACCAAATGTTAGATAACGGCATTATAGCTTAAGGACAGCAGAATAGTCAACTATACTGCTTTACACCTTTTGTGAGAATGTAAAACACTGATACATGCCAATGAGATTAACTAAGAAATATACCAACCAAAAACCGAAAGTTGCAGGAGTCAAGAGAGACAAGAGTGTTTTTTAAACATTGCTGGCCAAACACAACAATATCCGAGATAAATGTACAGCACTATCAGACTGGTACTGACAGAATTAATAGTAACGCAAATATTGGATCCAACATTGGAGATGCGTGAATTTGAATTATCTAGCGACCTCTCAGGGTCAAGTCTTGAATTGCACCTTGTATTAGTTACCTGAATAGACTGCATCGGTATGTGCATGTTGCCTCGCAGTTTCCTCTGTCTAATCTCGCGACGGACGCAACATTGCACGCCAAGTAGTACACCGCATACACATGAAGACAGGCACCCTGCACATGAACGAATAGCATTAATACATCATCATCATTGTCATATCAGTCAAAGGACGTCCACTGCTGAACAAAGGCCTCCCTCACAGATTTCCACTAAGTCCAGTCCCAGCGACCTTCACCAGATCATCCATCCATCTCGTTGGAGAGGACTCCAGGGAAGGGGAAGGGGAAGGCTTAAAGAAGATGGTCTCACTCTTCACAAACCCGCAAATGGGTCAAAATTTACAGCAGTTTTGCGAAAACTCACACGACTGGACGTTTGAACAATGAATGCAAAATTAATCTGCATGGTAATGATGGACGCCGGAGGGTCAACAGAAGAGATGGAGAACGTTATGCTCAGTCCAGTATACAAGAAAGAGTCGCTTTTTGCGGGGGATCATAGACTGTCTGTAGAGGTATTTCTATGGAGGGTAAGACTGATATTGTATTCGTGTTAGGGCCACGGCTTGGATCGCTCACTGCACACTACTACATCCAAGATGTGCTGACTTAATCCCACAGATGTAGGACGAACTTAAAATAAGGATCAGAGCTATTATGTAGTGTACCTGAAACACTACCAGAGCTGAAAATCGCCATTGAAGAAGAGTAGGCGAATATCCCTCAAGGATTTATTGTGACTTTGATCAAATCAATGAAACACCAGGCGTGAGCTACAAGAGGCGACAATGCCCTGATTAAACAATGTCTTTATTACATAATTGCTTTGTTAAAATGGTTATAAATCAACAAAAATGTTGAAAACATGACCTAGATATGAAGACTAGGCTGCTTTTAAATAAACATTAGTGTTATTTTTAAGTACGTATTCATTTTTTCATAGACCCCTTATTTTTTGTGTCTACCTTTAAACCCAAATGCGAAGAGTGGATCGATTTTATAGCTTACAAGTGTATAATCAACAATATCATCTTGTAGCACAAGATATATGAAAATACCATGTACCAGTAATACCAAGTCACGGTTTCAGAGGTAAGCAATAAGCCGCTCTGTAAGCACCAGAGATTACTATTAATGTTCTGGATAAATAGCAAAGTGGATGCTGCCTAAGGTCTTTTTGTCTGATGAGACACTTTCAAAGTTGTCATGAAGTTATTGTATTATGCAACAAGCTTTGGGAATGTGATATTGACACATTATACCTGATAACATCTTGCATAAAGTGTAAAAAGAATGATAGATATTTGATTCTTACCTATATAAACTAAAACTCCAAGATCTCCGTTACGATTTGTACGCCTCAATACAATTCCAGCAATACATAGAGATATACCCGTCAATATGCCTACTACAAAAATCACCTGAAAGATAAGGCACACCTATAAAATATTATCATATACATACTTTTTTTTTTTAACTTTGGCGCACACTAGGATTTCTCCTGTGTCGTGGGTGCGTTTACAGACATGAACTCCACGTACAATACACACAGACCCGGAACGACTACCTGCAGATCATACAAATATTTGTTCCGTGCGGGAATCGAACCCGTGACCCGGAAAGCAGCAGCCGACTGTATCAGCCACCGCACCAACCGTGTATGTTGATTAAATGTGTAAATATAAAATTACTGTTAACTTAAAAAACACAAACACACAAACAAAAGTCACAGTACATTCAATGCCTATCTCTAGACTATTCCCTTAGGAGTCTTAGGGTGAGATTCAGAAACGAGTCTTAGGATGAGATTCAGAAACGAGTCTTAGGGTGAGATTCAGAAACGAGTCTAAGCTAAGTTCACGCTTCCATCTGTCAAAATTAGGGGCGTAAGTAGTGCAATTTGACATATGGAAGCGTAAGTTCACGCTTAGACTCGTTTCTGAATCTCACCCTCAGAAACGAGTCTAAGTTCACGCTTCCATCTGTCTAAATTAGGGGCGTAAGTAGTGCATTTTGACATATGGAAATGTCACCCTTACAGACTAGCGGTACTTTGCCAACGACACGATAACTGCAGCCGTTGACGAGCATACTCTGCGATCCGCGACAGCCATCGGTTCAAAGTGTATTAAAGGAGCCAGCAGCAAAATGATTTCGAAGATCACTATTACCTATTACTTTGACCCCGAAAATTGTAAAGAAAATACCGTTTTGCAATGTTTTTAACTGCAGCAATTTCTAACTCAATATCAATATGTCTATTAGAACTAGTGCTAACATCCATCTCGATTTTTCCGGACTTTTAGCCTTCCGTTCGGACTTTGCCCAACTTTTTAATTTGTCCAGATTCATTACTAGGATACTACTAAAATATCCAGAAATATCTTGAAATGAGAAACTTTTTGAGAAATATTCAGCTTATTGTCGTGTCGCGTACACAGCAAGCCAAATGTCGACATCCACACGCTTGCGAGTACTCTAATATAGTACGACACGAGCCTCCAAACATGGTGGACGTTGAAATAACTACGGCGGCTGCTATGTTCGCGTTAACCTATTTTACACGCTTTGTTCAGCTTGACCTGTATAACTATGCATGAATGAAAATTTGTACCAAGAATCGATGCCACTACATTAATTTGACTTGACTACGACCTGGTGCTGTCACCAGGACCAATGATTTAGAAAAGGCCTAATAAAAGGTTATATTCATACACTAGACAGGTGTAAATAACGAAATTGAGTCTATAAGTAAATAATTTAAGGTTTTTAGGGGGTGATTTAGATTTAAATAAATATAAATAAAAATTATTAGGACAAAAAGCACAAAATATTTTTATATGTATATGTAATTAAAGTGTGAGGGATATTTCTATGTTTGATATTGAGCACCTCTTTTACTTTAAGTTGGTTCTTCACATTTATTTTTTGTGTCTTACCTGTAAAATATAATAACAAACATATTCAAATCCTGGGCAATGGCCTCCACATGCACCTATTATAGGTACTTCAGGGCTAACAGATTGCACCGGTGGAACTGGGGAATGGCTCACAGTTAGAAGATGAGGCTCCAATGGAAGAGAGAATGCAGATGCACATTGTGGAAATGAGTAAGCTTCTGTAGGTGCTCCATGTATAGGAATTTTCTCAACTTTCTTGTAGTTATGCCAAGACCCTCTAGCATAAGGCGACTGGTACACTGGTGAAGGTGGTCCATAATCTCTCACAGGCCCATTATAGTAATGTGGCATCTGAAAAGAAAGACACATCAAACAATATTAACATAAAATAGATAATAGATTGAGACACTACACAGTGATACAAGCTACAATACAGTCATAATTCTGTAACTTTATGGTTATAGTGAAGAAAATGCAGCTGAGTACTCCAGCCAATTTTGCTAATCAACGAAGTATTCCTTGGTGAAATTTCTTGGGAAGTCTGCGAGACCACACAGGCTGATTCCCTTTTTTCTGAATGCACTGCTAATTACTTCTTACTAATTTGACACATTCAATTGCATTTAGCCAACCAGGCTATATATGCAAAAGGTTTGATTTATTTCTACAGACAACTATCCATCTATAGATGTCATCAAACATATTTTCCAAGACCTTTTTATGTTTTCCATAAATAAAACTGCCACTGCAAAATTTAAAAAATGGAACCTATAAAAAGCTTTCTAACAGAAAATATTAATAAACTAACTGAAACTAAACTTTATTATGCATATTTTGCATACCACCATGCAGAGGGTGCGTCTTATAATAATATTTAGTCTTCTATACAGAAATATAATAGTAATAATGTCTTGTAACATGAAAGTTTCCAAGGGGCTTGCTCAGTCAACATAATAGACAAAGAAACAGAAATATTAGACATGAACATACGTGGTACGCATTATCGGATGTGCTGCTGTCAGTCCCTGCAACTTGATATACTGGAGTGTTAATATCATCCACCCAGGGGTACTTCGCCCTTTGTTGAGCAGCTGATGCTAACTGCTGTTCACTCCTAGGCACTACTGTCGTTTGGTAAGGGTGAACCGTACGGGGAGATAGTTGTTGTTTGAACATTTTAGTTCCAGTATTAGCTAAAAATAGATTAATTCATTCACAAAATAAACAATGCAACATGGGATGACTTTTTATAAATTATTAGTGATATAGCCAAAGATTCACCTCATTATGTGATAAACGATTATTATTTTATTATACGTAATAGTCTACATTAATCTTAAACACGATAAATGCTCATAGTTGTAATTTAAACTGAATTACAGCATTTGACACGAATTTCCTCAGTCATCGCCATGTTTTCACTAGTGGTGTGGATGGTGTGCCGAGTCAGGTGTCAGCAGAGGTGGTCATTATTTCAATAACGGATAATGTAATGCATTATTCTTACGCAATGTATAACACATTATTGAACTACGAATTATACTGTTGTCGTTTTTCGTTATTGTTATTGACAACAGCCACTAGCCAGGCAGTGCGCGCACACTTGCAGCTAATGTCGCACGGCTACGTGGCGAATAAGAAAGCATTATGCGCAACCAATAGGCGTGAGAGATATGGTGTTATTCAAATATCACGTACTTCGCATTGCTAAAGAATTACAAATTATACGATTATAGTCCTTAAGGGCACGTCATAAAGTTCACCTTTATTTTTATCGTTGTCTGTTATCTTAATGTAGTGATCACATGATTTATTTTACGATTTTATGCTTTACTCAATTGGAATAATGTCGATTTTAACGTTTAACTGAGGCAATAACTAAACAACGGATAACGAAAATTTGACAACAGTGAGCCAATATTGTGATGCGAGTTGCGAATAATGTAAATGTTATCGTTATTGTTGTCATTGCGATCACGAACACGATTGTCATTATCCGCTGTCGCTGTCCGGTGATAGTTGAAAAGTTTAGTTTGGTGTTTTCGATTATTGTAATTACCAAATCATTTTAGTATAGTATATAGTGTTTTAAATTATTTTAAGTAATTACTAAGTAATGTACTGTATATAAACAAGCTACACATAATTCATAATTCATTATAATGTTGCAAAACGACTCAACAGCAGGATAACAGGATAACTGACAGCAGTTTACAATAACAGTTGTTGTAAAATAACACAGCAGTGTAATTCATTATTGAAATGTAGCCGTTATTGCCATCTCTGGGTGTCAGGTAGCCTCGGTGGTATGGCAATAAAAATCTGATATTGAACGTATTTGTCATAGTATATTTTTTACATAGATATGAATGACATAAACTATAAATGATACATTTCAAATATCGTTTAATTAGCCTTGAACTTGAGCGCTTAATCTATTTATAGATAGAATTTTCACTTTCATTTTTATTTTTTAGTTCGGGTGGAATAATTACGTGTGGAAGAAAGTTGCGCTTTTTATTCTTCGGCAGTCGAGAATTTATATTACTTTGTTATGGATAATGCGAATACTATAAATACCTAATAAAACTTTTGTGTCCTTTATAAACTGTAGTAAATAATAAAAATGTCGAGAATTAATATTAGCGTCATGTCGAAGTATTACGACAAAACTAATGACGCCGGATAAAAAGGCAAAATGTCGTGCTTCTGGGGATCTGTACAGCTACAAAGGAATGACGGTAAATTTGCGATCTTATTGTTCAACTTTATGAAGGTATCATAGGATCGATCATCATCATCGTATCGTTTCAAACTAGGTATACAACTTTAACTCCCCTACATAAGTAAATTAACATAAAACCTAACGTTTCTTTCTAATAAATTTATAAAGTTCTCATAAATTAATAAAACATTATACAAATATTATTTTAAAAGTCACTTTTAGCAAATTTTGCTAAATCGAATAAAAATAAATAAAGTTAACTCCGAGTACTCTATAGTATCTGCATAAGCTACATACAGATACATAAGGACGGATTATACAAATCTAAAATCCCGATTTGCATCAAATACCTACCTACAATATCGTATCCAATTTTAACAAACTACATACGCAGAATTTCTAGATATTGAAATATATAGTTTTAAAATCCGATATTGAATCTCGAAATCTAATTTAGATACGATGCTCATAAAAAGCGATATGACCCAGGCCTAATTCAGATACACAAAACTTGAGTAAACATTTCGGGTATGTAGTACACACGGCTACACATCAAGCTATACAGAACCAGTATAAGCTCGCATTGAATAGGCTTTTGGGATGATGAGAAATCAGCGTAAACTGGTTTTGTAAAGCTTGACGTGTAGCCGTGTGTACCTACTCCAATACTGAACCCATGAACGCATGTGTGAGTGAGTGTCTTTGCGAGACGCGATTGCAAACGCACTCGATGGACGCATGTGTGAGTGAGTGAGTTGGATGCCGATGCCGAACGACAATCGACCGTGTTGCTCAACACTTAAGACGTTTTTTTAAATAACTGAGCTTGCTTTCTATTTTTGAAGAGATTTCGTTTTAAATTTCTAAACCATACTAAGGGAATAACTTTATCTAATGATATTTAACATAAATGACGGTAAATAAAGTCCACATAACAAACAATACATTTCAAGTATAGGCTGGATCTCGGATTTTACGCAAAACCTATACATAAGAGATTAGCTTATACTGGAAATTAAAGCTTGACATGTAGCCGTGCATACGAAAATTGACTGTATTACTCAAAAACTTAATAAACAAACAACAACAATTAAAATTAATAACAAAAGACAAAAAGTGTAATAATATGTGTAAATAGGTAATTACAAAAACATTTGTGAATAAAATAAACAATGGTTGCCATACAGTATGCACCTACCTAAAAAGAATTGTAATTTTTTTTAAAAAGCAGATTATCGTTAAAGGGAATTTATCAACTTTAAAATTATTAAAACAACCTGTTGAGACTTATCAATAGGTATTGTTAAATAAATAATTACTATGTTACCGAAGATACCTGTACTCTGAAACTCCTAATTACTCGAACGTATGAAGGCGCACTAGATAAAGAAACGTCAATATACTAGAAACGCCAAAATACTCGAAGTACCTGAACGCACTAAGGGAAATTCAGAAACGAGTCTAAGCGTGAACTTACGCTTCCATCTGTCAAAATGCACTACTAACGCTCATAATTTTGACAGATGGAAGCGTAAGTTCACGCTTAGACTCGTTTCTGAATCTCACCCTAAGACGCGCTCGTTAAGGAAACGTCAATATACTAGAGGAGCCTAAATACTCGAAGTGCTCGTTCGTACATACTGGACTGCAAAGCCATCTAAAGAAATCTTTGTATACTCAGTCCAGAGCTTGCTGCTTGAAAGCTGTGATGAGCTGTTTTGAAAGTATGAAGAAATTGTTCTATCCCGATACAAATATATGTCAGCTGCACACCCTATTATAAAGAGACAGGTCCTCCAAAATGAGTGAGATGGTATTTCCAAAGCCGTCTTCAGTTAGGTATTGACAGTGTTGCTTAACTTTTGACTCTGAACTTTATGGCTGTAGCCAATGCTCAATAGATCTCTTTCTCTCATGACGTTGCGCATGTGCTCGTAAAAGGTGGTAATAGTTTTTTTGTTTGAGCTTGATACAATCCATCTATAGATACTTACTACTATACGGCCGTGTGGTTCCTATGGCTATGAATACCACTATCTCATCTCATCCCGTGGGTTTCGTAAAAGGCGACTATGGGATTAACCGGAAGATGGGCAGCAGCGTCCTTCGAGTACATTTATAACACAACTGCGATCGCCAACCCGTCTGCCAAGCGTGGCGATTATGGCAAAACCCTCCAATCACACAACACAAACTTATGGGTCGTATACCCAACCCGGTCGTTGTGGCAATTTTTGGGGAGGCTTCTGTCCAGCAGTGGACGTTTTCGGCTGAAATGATGATAGATACTTGGTCTTAGCTCTCTACGGGTGAAGCTATCAATATAAGCGATAGTATTAGTATAGCACTGTCGATAGTATCCGACCACTATTGATAGTAATCGATTTTGAGATTATTGATGGTAATCGATAGTTTATATCAACATGGTTATTCTAAAACTATCGATTCA